>CM068827.1:130147998-130817998 GCA_028554795.2 Sinohyriopsis cumingii
GTAAGTTACCTTAATGAATATTAACTAATACTTTATACGTGACAACTGCTGCAGACCAAGTAATTACTCTCTGTTAACCAGGATCTACAGGAATATGGTGACCACGATAATCACCACAGCATCGCAATATTACCTTGGCGAAAGAAAGAGACAAAAGAAATAAACTTCAATATTCTCTAAATTATCAAGAGAGAGATGTGTGAGCCATAAAACTTGACAATGATGCTGAATGATTAGGACATGATTGTATTCACCAGTGACATCACTCAACGGGAATAGATGAGCTGTCGTTTAGAGCTAATCACAGCAAATTCTATTCAGTAAATAAAACTTTCACTGTAATGTACGGGGCTTGCTCATTTATTGATGGCACTGGTTTTTCAGATTTAAAAAAAATGATTCCTTCACAATAAATTATACCAATGGACATATTCAAATGCTTTGGATCAGAAGCTAAAAGAGTTAGTCCCTTTTAAGAGGCCATTCCTTCCCTGTATTTGATGCTTGAGTTGCGTATTTTTATGGCGTGATGTGCTGGAGCTAAGTTACGGAAGTGTAATGAGAAGAAACCATGCATTTGTGAGGTTGGCCTGCAGTTGTGAAGTTGTAATATAAATGCGTGTTCGTGATATTTGTGGTCATTCATTGATAAGAGGAAATTTAACTGTAGTCTGGGCACGTTGGAATTTCCAGTAGACAACGATATTGTCGAGAAGTCCATCGAAATAAGGGGGAAACAAGTTACTTCTAGAAGAAATCACGCCAGGGTTGGATTCGCTCTGTAAAGAACCCCCTTTGGCTTTTTACAATATGTATCAAGGTTGAAATATTGCAATCCAAACTGTTTGCTGTTTGTTTGCAAACAGAACTGCATTTTGTTTTATTTACTCTTTTAAACTTAAACGTTTAGTGTTTCAGGGAAGAACAAAAAACACAACAAAGTAATAAATTATTAAGTATTAAATTACTGACTATATACTTGCAACCCGCACAGACCCATATCTGCCGGCTCATTATGCGATGGCAGATCAGGGTCTATATTTTACCAGTGGACCTGATTTATAAGCAAGCATAGACGGTATTTAAAAACCAATGGTTTAACACTCAGTAAACTTGCCGTGGATCAAGATTACAATGTATTCGCTACGTCATAAGCCGGTGATGCAGTAAAAATTATTCTATCTCACGTGACTTTGCTGACATATGGATATGATACTGGGGTGATAAGACAGCGTACTCATGTAAAAAACTTTGCTTGTGCTACCAGTAGGTGACGCCAACAGTTGGAAGATTCTTGTGTTGTGTTATGCCTTAAAAAAAGCAAGACTCGTGCTAATACTGAAAAATAGTATGCCATTCACTTTCATGCCCATCACTTAAATTAGAAGCACGGTAGTACTTTGAATACATTGATTGTTTCTAATTTTGATCTGAAAAGTGGCTTTTAAAGCTTCACAACTCCGCAATAAGAATATCATTATATTTGCAAATTCCAACCAAAGGCTTTCCATGGTAATATTATAACTCAGAAAAATATTAAGAACACAAATCCCGAAATTTTTACAATTTGTAGAAGAAAAAAATACCGCAGATTTCGCCCAACGGCTAATGGCTATCCTGTTTTCAATTAGTCCTACGTGATGCTTATAGCACTGATGAGTTCTGTGTTTATTTTACCCTCTTCTTTTACTTTAATACTCGTTATCTTATGACTTATTTATCTATGTTTCGTGTCAAAATTGAATTGCGAATTTTGAACCCATTGTGTTTTACCTTGTCGCCAATGTTTACCAGTAAGTTGCAAAATTGACAAAAACATCCACTTCTCTTCATCGTTCTACCCTGGTAAACAACGTGAATTTGAACCATTGCAGATGCCAGAGACAACTAAAAACGTAATCAATAATATTTTTCTGTTCGATTAAGATTGTCTTGTCCGCACCCTTGAAAGTTTGTCGCTGTAAGATTATGATGTCAAGTGAAATGTAACGTTATAGTGCATTGGTACATCATTTGCCCCTGACCTAAATATGAACCTTTACAGCAAGATCTGATATGCCCCTGACCTAAATATGACCCTTTACGACAAGATCTGATATTCCCTTGCCGTAATCAGGACACTTTTGACAAGATAATCAGATCATGCCTTTGCTTATACTCAAAAATACAATCAAAACAAAACCTAGTTCTTTGAAGGCCAACTGGTCTATTGCTTTTCCCAAAAATGTTTATCCACAACACCACTTAAGAAATAACCCAAGAGCTGTGGTTGGTTACCACTACAACCACCACCAACAACCAGCCGCCCCACGTGTACTTTTGGGTTTTTTCTTCCCAAAGTTATCTCGTGTACATAAAACCGTCCATACTCTTCATTCACGCTTAGTAGTTTACGCATATGGAGGTCTGAACCATAGTAAAATTTAACACGATTCTAAGTTCAATACATTTTAACCAATTATATATCCACAAATCAGTACTCACACGTAATTTACAAGTATTAGAACTCTGCGACTCGACGATATTATTTCACCAATTGTAATTTACTAGACCTGTAATTCTATGAAGACAATAAGAAAAACGAACACGAAATAACAATTGGAAATTTTCAACACAACACTGAAAAGGACTCAAACCTAGATTGTATTGAATTTACGTTTTCAAAGGGGAAAGGAGAACAGGAACAAAACATACTTCACTACTTTAACATGAAAGCAGCAGCATCGGTATCTAGAGATAATATTGCCTGTTTCTTTACAAGTTTGGGCGGAATAAAAGTGTACCCAAAGCTAGGTGTTTTGAAGAATAACGTTCAAGAGAATAAAGGTTATTAATTTATTGGTTGAAACATAAGAATATATGCTTCAGAGTTTCACAAATTACGAGCTCTTTTAACGACGATAACACTGAGATAAGCAGAATCACAATTATAGCAAGATGGTTCAAATAGTGAAGTATGATAAATTAATAAATTAAGTATTTGATTTTATTAAATGCACAAATCTGTAAGCGCACAAGTTTACTGAACAACTTAAAAATCTCGTCAACTTGACAACGTTGACTTACAATGATTCATCAAAAACTGACACAGAATTTATACAGGATAACTGATAGATCTCGTAAATTTTGCAACGTCGATTCACAATGATTCACGAAAAACCAGATCAATTCAGACTTATAACACCTCCAGATTTATAACACCACATGGTTTTTGGGTGGTCTCAATTACATTATCGCGAACATTTTTTTCTTTCCGGATCGATCCCATAGAACACATAACGTGCCTTACGAACGTCACGGAAGCTCCAGTAGTTCCTGCATTTTCAATGCAACAATAGCAATGTTCAACCTTTCATCATGTTCTGATTGATCGTTCCCTCCCAAATAATTGAACATCGTCCATTTAATATACTATCTAAGAAATTCTCTCAAGATTGTGGGACATATATTTATGGAAACAATCAGGTGTGGACGAAATTACAAATGGTAGTTTGTTAAAGGAAAAGCGACCAAATGACATAAGGAAAGGGGTTAAATCATGAGAATCAGGTGATCTTCACGAAAAATGGCGTGTAATATCTCTACACTTTGTAATTTCGTCTTCACTTCATCCGCCTAATGGATTATACACCTTCCTAGGTACAATGAGTGTGAAAGTAATTGAAACTGGTTTAAGTCCTGTCTTGTGCTCCCATTCCACAGAATACTTTGCGGAACGTTTATCTGTATTGACAAAATTATCAACCCTAATTACAAATAAACTCAGTTCCAGTCAACTATGGAGATATAACAAATCGAACTACAGTGCTGACAGCATGGGAATATGTGAAAGATGTGGGGAAAATCCTTAGAGCAGAGACAAATAACCTGCAAAAAGAGCAACATGCAATAAATGTTCCAAGGTTTGACACTTTGCAGTGATGCACAGAACTAACCAGGCCCGGCCCTACAGCAAGGCAAACGAAGCAACCGCCTTTGACCCCGCGCTTTCAGGAAATCAACTCCGCAACGAAAATTCGTTGCTTTCGGTCCCACGCTCATCGCTTGATGCTTTGGGCCCCGCACAACCTAGGGCCGGGCCTGGAACTAGCACAAAATATTTTCGAGGTAGAGAATCTCGATAATTCTGTATCTTATGGACTTCTATGCGGAAATTATTCTGGAGAAAACCATGAATAGCAAATGTCATAGTTCAGGGACAGGAAGGTGCTATACAAATTGACACCGGTAACGATGTGACTGTCATTTCAGAGGAAGCAGCAGAGAGGGCGAACCCGCCTTTTTGTAGAACGTCCCATTTTGAAAACTAAAACTTTCTACGAAAATGAAAAAAACAAGGTCAATAACGTTAAACCAAAGCCTCTAACTTACCGAGAGTCTCTCTTAGGGTTAGAGTTTACCTGTTACTTTTTTGTCATCGTTGTTTTTCTAAATTTGTATGAGCGTTTCGTTTACCCGCGTGACGTCTGATTGAGGTCGCGCCATCTCTGCTGCTATTCATGTATGAGTAATTAAATGATTGTTATATCAACCAAATATTGTATCAAGACCTATACGATATCGCGATCGAGGATCGTGTAAATTTATCGCACGTGAAAAGAAGTTTTTAATCATATCTATGTCCCCGGAACACCAAGTCTGATGAATGTTTCGCAGAGCGTATGTATCAACGTTAAATATAGGTACAATATTATAGTTATCTCTGATCACTTTACGTATATGTGTATATCGCTGAGTAACATAAATCACATCCGTGTTTTTATGTCTGCCTCTGGAAAATATTCTAGCTGGATTTGATTGTTTATCTAGTATTACGTCGTCGTATACTACTAAATTATTAATAAATCCACCAAGGACATCTACGGACGGCGCTTCATCAATATCAGTTATAAAATTAATAATATCATTACCATCTTCATTTAACAATTTTGCACTTTTATTAAAATCTTTAAGTACATCTGAGCATCGTTGATCATCAACTGACTGAGCTACCAAATATAACTTATCCCACTTAAGCCATCTCATTATCAGATTAAGTAAAACAGTAATTGTGTTTTACCAGACCCAAATGGACCTATTATAATCATTCTGATGGAATTCGGCAATGCTGAAATATGTTTGACTGGTTCTTGTTTTCGTGTCGCTGAGAAATCAGTCAACTCCATGTTGTAGAAATATAATAAATAATATGGATTTATATTGTGTAAGATGCAGTGCACCCACTCCTAAAAATAAAGTAACAACAATCATGACAAAAAATAAAAGACATACTCTTACAGGTAAATGTGTAAAATGTGGTACAAATAAATAGAAGTTTATTTCCGAGAAGACAGGTGGTTTTATCGCAACATTGTTCGGAAAATTACTAGTAACTTCGTGGGGAAAATACCCTGGAGAAAAACATCTTCCTGGATATAATTATTGTGGTCCTGGAATCAGACTTGATATCCGACTTGATAAACAAGATCAACCAAGACTTAGTGAGTACCCGGTAAATGAGATTGATCGAGCATGTCATATTCATGATGTAGCTTATCGAGCTAAGGATTTAGAACAACGACATATTGCAGATGTGAAGTTGATACATGCATTAAATTCTATAAATAAATAAAAATCTCACAGAAAAAAATTAGCTAATTGGTTAATAGGATCCGCGATGAGAAGTAAACTAGCATTAGGAGCTAGTAATGATTCAGCCAGTTATTATAATGGAACCGATTTATTATAGCCCAAGAGGATATTGGAAAGGTAAGACAGCGATTAGTAAACTTGCTGATGCAGCGAATGTTACACATGCCGCCGCTGCAGCGTGGTTAGCACGACAAGAAATATGACAAATTTATCTACCACCGCCTAAACGAATCGAGTACGCACATTTTTATGTTAGCACTCCCAATGAGGTTCATCAAGCAGATGTTTTGTTTTTACCACATACTATTAAAATACATAGACGACAATATACATACAAATAAGCGTTAACTGTCGTTGAGGTTGCAAGTAGATATAAGGAAGCGTTCCCATCATTAACTAAAACAACAACTGAAGTTGCTTCCGCGTTTGAACGAATTTATCAACGTGGTGGTCTACGATGGGCACAGCTATTAAGGTTGGTCCTGGCAAAGAATTTCTTGGTGCAGTATCATCGTTGATGAAGCGACATAATGTCAAAATACGACGAGGACATACCGCAATTCATCGTGATCAGGCAATTGTTGAACGATTTAATCGAACACTTGTTGAGCGGTTATTTGGATATCAATATGCGAAAAAAATAATTCATGATACGAGATCACGTGAATGAGTTGCAAGATTACCGAGTGTAATAGCTGCATTAAATAATGAAGTTACTCGAACAACTGCTATGAAACCCATCAATGCAATCATGAAAAATCATATACATGTACAACGACATGAATGTTCAAAACAACCAGTATTAGGTAATGTTACTGTAAGATATTTCTATGGACCCGGTGAACTTGAAGGTGGTTAAAAAAGAGCGACTGATCCTATTTGGAGTATTACTACACAAAATATTTCTAGCGTGGTTACATCTACGGGTAGACTTGCAATATACAGATTAGATTCAACTGCCCCTCAACGAGGAGTTGTACGTGAACAATTACAAGTAATTCCTGAAGATACACAATTACCACCTCATTCACTTAACTAGTACCTCGACGTCGATTACATTGAAGACATGTCAGCATCACATTTTCACGTGTATGACCAAAATTATTATTAATTCTATCTACAGTAAATTGTTTTGAATTATTAAGAATATTGTTCCACAACATTATTGTGTTGCAGCTCGCACAATGAATATTCTGTTGTTTTAATGTCATGATAATATCAACATCAAGATCAAAGTTGTGTTTATTTATTTTTTGTCATAATTTTTACAGCTAACCAATTTTGTTCTTATTATATCATCATTGACAAATTTGTTGTTGGCGTGAGTTATTTCTTCAACAGGAATAATCCTTCGCAACTGAGATATTTTTCTGACTCCAGACACTGCAAGATAAACTAAGACTGACCATTCAATACGATCATCAACAATCCAAACAACTGTATCAGAAATAGTTAATCTTTGCGATGAATTAATTTTCATTGCGTATCCTAGCATCCAGGGAGTTTTGTTCATAGTTAACGCGCTCTCAACAACATTGACATCAACTAAGACAATATCATTTAACACAAGATTTTGTCCTTCCGATGATCCAGGTATATCAACTTCAATGTTTTGTCTTCTCGTATCTGCTGGTCGATAACACAATTGTTTTTACTTTTATTGGAAATTTTAGTGGGTTTTTTTCTAACTTAACAACATCTTTCATAGATGCACCGATATCTTTAACTATTTCTCCCCACTCATTAATTATTTTACGTCTCTTATCTTTTAGACCATTTCCACGAGTTGAAACGGTGAAATCTTCCGTTGCTTGTTCGGCTGGACAATTTAGCCTTGAAAATTTCATCGATTTGAGATCCCCAATATTGGCTTTATCATTCAGCAGATATAACGCGTAGATAACTATAGTCACATGATACGCTCGTTCATAATACGGTTTGTCAATACCAGTCAACATTCATGGTTTGGAATTTTTATTTAACTTAACAAAATTTTCACGAACACGTACAGGGTCACGCTTGTCATGAGTAAACCAAGTATCACCTTTTTCGGTATTTACAGACACAGCAAATTTTATCCTGAAAAAATAAATTCGATCGTAACGATAATTAATAATCTTCGCGGCTTGATTATCGCTCATTGTAGAATCGATTGCATTATTATTTTGAACTTCGATAATTTTAAATGTTGTTCATGTTTAAACTGCACCATCATTATAAAATTCTTTCTTAGCATCATGTATGATTTTCGTCAGATTATTATTTTTTTATCAGCCAAAAATCTCCCTTGTGAATCGTGAATTATTTTATCAACATCAAATTTGTAAGAAGGATTATTTTGTGGTATAAACAAAGAATCATCCATATAATATTTAAATGAATAAGTTCAATTAATGTTTTTTCGTATTATTATAATGACCAAGCAAAGAGACACATGTAAGTGGTTAATAATCGGCTCTACTGATTTTTGCAATCGCAGATGTGTGAGTGAATATTGTTCATCTTATAAACAATACGTAAAACGTGGAAGTAAAGGTCCTATTCGTTGCATAAATTGCCAACACGGAGTACGAGGAAAACTGAATGATGTGTAGAAAAATTGATCATATTAACTCAAATCCATTAGATAATAATTTATTTAATCTGAGGGTTGTTACTCAGAGTCAAAATTGTAAATATGGCAAAAATGGTAACACCGGCAGACCTAACAAATCTAACAAAATCGGTTATTGCTGTTGTTGAAATAAACGATTTTAAATTTTACTCGATATACGTAGCCACTAAATATTTTAATATTAACCCACATTCAGTAGCACGCTGTGCTGTGATAAGACTAATATAACATTTTGAAAAACATAACATATGAGTATTATTTTATTATGCCTGGTTATTATAATAATTAAAGACTAAAATATATTATATGGACCAGACAAATATTGATGATATTATTGCGAGATTAAAAAATTTAAATTTATTGATTTGTCAAAAGAAATAGACAATATTAATGTGTTTAGTATCGAAGACATCATGAATGAATATGAAAAGATAGAAATATTAAGATATCCGAAGAAAGATACATTGAGTTATGATTATCGTTTTATTAAAACACTTGAAAATGCCATGGAAAATGTTTATATTTATATATCACGCAACAGTATTCAAGAATCCTTCTTATTAGTATAATTAAACGTGTTAAGGGGGTATTATCTCAGCAATATAATGAACGAGATAAAAGACGGGTACCTGAAAAACGACTAAAAAAGATATACGAATCTAAACAAAATGCACCCAAATAAACAAGATGATGATGAAATAAAAAAAGCTGGTGATTCATTTCCGTGCAGACTTATTTTTTTTTTCATCATCCGGGGACAAATATATGGGAACCCAAGACATATATATAAAAAATAAACATAGAAAAATAATTATACAAAAATAATTATAGAAAAATAAATATTGAAAAATAAACATGACAGTAATTATCGAGAGTAATTATGGAGAAAAAATATGGCAGTAATTATAGATAAAACAGATAGAACATATTATTTACCTAAATAAGGCTTTATACAAATAAAAAAGGGGAGCAATTTCCATAATTACCGTATATAATTACAGTCCATCTTTATTTTTCCATGTTTATTTTTCAATGTTTATTTCTTAATGTTTATTTTTGTATAATTATTTTGCGATGTTTATTTTATTTTTCCTATGATTGTTTTTCATATATATTTTTCCAGGTGTTTTTTTTCTCACGTTGTTAAAATAACTGTTGTATCAAAAATCAACGACTCACTGTTACACGACATAAACTGCGTTGTAAACTAACAAAATTCATCGTTTCAGTTATCGCTTTTTGCAAACTGAACACATTGCAGATTTTTGTTTGGTCAAACCTCGAGTGATGCTCTAAATGATTTTGGTATCTTTCGATAAGTTCTCGTTTTTCTGCTTAAAAAGCAATCATAATCAGACATAATTCGGTTTAAAAGAACAACACCAATGTAGGTTGTGTTTTATGAGAATTTAATGATTTATCGATAAATCACTTAGAGAATCGCTCGAGGATTGACCTAACAAAAATCTGTATTTTGACTAATCTTCTTTGGGAAAATGGACCAAGGTCAGTATATATATATATATATATATATATATATATATATATATATATATATATATATATATATATATATATATATATATATATATATATATATATATATATATATATATATATATATATATATATATATATATATATTAAAAATATCAAGAACAAACGATTAAAATTCGAAAATATCTTTCAAATATTACTGAATATAATTATAATTCAGTAATTTTAGAAAATTATGTGATCATCAATTAAGAATTTATGATCTCACATACAGATTTATGCTCAGAATTTCATTTCTTAAATCAAGCAAGTGACCGTTCTGATCAGTAAGTTTGAACTCTATTCTTGATAATAAATTATTATGACATCGTAGATAAGCAGGATTGATCGGATCTTGTACAATCAAATATCCAGCAGGTACTTGCGGAGTAAATGTATAAAGAATATATCTTGCTGAGCTTGATTTGATTTTTCAAGACCTATTTGAAAACTGCCATCAATTGCATCACATACAAGATTGACTACGATTGTCAATGTGATATAAACAACACCTGGTGAAACATGTCTGCCACTGTCATTTGGATCATTGTTATATCGAAGAATAACTGGAGATGAGGTTACTTTTCTCCATGACTCGAGTATTTTGGGAAAATTTTCATTGATAAGATCGTTGAGTGATTTTTTTAGTTTAGTATTGTCAAATCCGGGAATCACAAACGTTGATAATTTATCTGCTGTTAGTTTATAATGTTTCATAAATAACCTTGGTACCCTATAATTAATATAAAATTCATAATAATTACATTATTACATTGATAAGATTAATATCTTCTGCAACGGCATTTAAATGTTGTATTTTTTAAATTATCTCTTGTTTTGTGTCTTCAGAATGACATTGTAATTGGGAAGAAAACAATTTTTTTAGATTACTGAAAACATTTATCTACTCAGTTTTTACGTCATTCGAAAATGTTTCAAAATAATTTTCATCAACACGTTCATCAATATCGAGGACGCATTGTTCCGAATCAACCACTGCAGTATATTTACTAGAAAAACTTACTATACCTTCATTATAGTAAAAATATTTCCGTTCAGTTTTTTTATACCCTGGTTGTCTCATAAATTTTTTAATATCAGTATTAAACTCGTTAAGTTTTGGTTCTGGTGGTCCTTGATAAACCGGTGGAATTGCAGGCCACCCTAGCACTGATCTGACCGATGACTGATAAATATTTACAACGTAATCGGGGGAATTTATCTCTGTCGCGGATGATAACTCTGGTTCGTGAACTGTTATAGCTCTTTTTGATTCTCTTTCAGTTATAGATTATATTCTACTCTGAAATTCATCATTGATTTGTTCCATCTGATAACTTCCTGTAGGAATAGAAACAACCTGCCAATCAGAAGTTCCATCTGGGTTTCTTTTATTTGCAAATACAAGCGAATTATTTGCCTGTAATCCACCAAACTACTTTGATCTGATATTTGACCAGCTGTAATATACTCGTAATTGTGCTAGTGCGATTTCATTTGCGCGAATTGCAGTTGGAAAGTTAACACTAAATTCAGGATTGTTTGAGCTCACTGATATCATCGTTGTTTTCAACGGTGTTGTATTAACGACGATCTGTTGCAGTAGTACTTGCGATGACGACACTATTATCTATATTCTGATTTTCCAAATTAGAATTTACAAGATTAAGTGTGGATTTTATTATATCCATTACTTCTTTGTAAATTTTAATCATATCCACAAATTCACAATCATATATTTTACCATCACTAAGACTTGCTGATAATAGCGAGGATAATTTAGAACATGCTAACGTCCCTGTGTGTAATTTTACGATATCTTCATGTAATTTTTTGTTTGTGCATGTGCATATTTTCTTTGCAATGATATTAAAAATACCAGCAATTGTTGTTGCAGCTGAAACACAAATTGTTACAATTATTGGTGCCATCACTATTGTTGATAATACTATACCGGTTCCAGCGAAAACAGAAGACACTGAATAAACAATTATGTCAATAACAACTATACGTCTATAATATTTTTTTACTTTTACTGTGTAATCGTCAACGATATTTTTTAATTGTGTTTGCCATTCACGTACTTGATTATATCTGTAATGTTGCACATTGATTGGGGAGCTCATTATATTAAGCAGGTTATAATTTAGCGACTAATTCAAGACACCAATAATAAATCAAACCGAGTTTTTTCTTCGGGTTCCACAGTAAACTTTTCCTCGTCGTCGCGGTCCAACATCACTAATTTAGATCCATTTGATTGTATATATCGATAACGTCGTTGTACCGCCGTGGATATCGTAAATGTTGTAACACCAAACACTGATAATCTGTATACGCCGGTAACCTCAGCGCCAACTTTGATAGATTTATTAAGCGGTGACCATAATACTTGTCCAGACGCTACTGTATACATTGCACTGTCAGTAATCTTTTTTTATGTCAGCGAGTTTAATATCAACAGATGCTGGTTTTCCACCAAAAAAAATCCTCAACAAATCCATTTATTACTTTGCGATAACCCAAAAATGTTTGTATATTAGTATTATAATCAGATTTAAATGCGGTCTTTTCATTACCAAAAGAGGTTAATAAATAGATCAGAATAAGTTCTTTATTATCCACATATCTCTTCGTTGTTACTTCATCATCTTTTAACGGTTCTCTCAGATAACTAATGGTATTATTAGACATACTGAGAGAACCAGTCATTGTATCACCTGATTTGTGTACTCGACTACGAATATTATCTAATATCGTTGATATAATAACACCATGTTTGATTTTTCCATTACTCTCAAATACTGCTATGGCATTTTCAGTTACTCCATTAATTCTAACGATAATATCTTGTAATGAAAGGTTACTTGCTTTTAATTTTCCTTGCTTATCTTGAAATACATCCACTTCGTTCATTTCTCTGTTTACGTATATTTTCAGGATTTACTGTTTCAGTTTTTTGCTTTTGAGAGGAAGATCTTTCGTAAATATCAACCATTATATTTTAAGATCTGTTTAAAACGACGCAGTTCCTTGTATACTCATGCACGACTTTATGAGGTGGTTTGGTTGATTTTGATATAGCGTCAAGTACAGCAAATACTTCACGACCACATATCGGTGGATCTGTAATTGTTTGTGTTGGTAATTTTGAATACCAGACTGGAATATGTTTTATTGTGTTTGTATAGTTTAGAAATTCAATCGGCGTTGCTAATATATACGAATCAAAATAAACAATTCCACGTGGGTCAATTGCATATGCAACCCAATGAGTTCCTGGACCGGAATTCGCATCAAGATTAATGATGCCTGTTTCAACATTGTTTTGTTGTTTTGGTAATTTGTCACGTATAAAAACACCTCTGAAATGTTTTATATTTAAAAGCTTAACAGCATCGAGTAAATCAAAATTTGACATTGGTGTCAACGTGGTATTGTCCCAGGAAGTCTGAGTCCTTTCCGTATCGTGAGGCTCGCAATCTTAGACTTGGTTTTGGGGGGCGCCTTCCTGGATTTTGTTGGCGTGATCTTTTTTAAGTTTTCTGTGTATAGAATTCTTTTTCCTGTTGCTTTCTTTAATGACATTCCAGCAGCAGTTCCAACAGCACCTAACGCAGCTGTTTTTGCCACAGCTGGAGCTTCAGTGGCTATTAACGCTGGTATAGCTTCAAGAAGCGGAAATATACCACCTGTTTTAACCATATCGCTAATAGAACTTGGAGAAAGATTTAGTTGAACTCCAATTTTTTATTCTAAAGCCTTATTAAAATGTTTAAGCTGAGTCTTGGTTAACGATAATTTGTTTGGACCGCCACTAGAAATCTGATCTCGCTTTAACGTTATTGTTGTTCCGCATTTACTTGCAAGTTTTGATTGTAAATTGTTTTACCTGACCTGAAGTCAGAGTGACATTAACGTGACTATACGACATTTGTATAATATCACGAGCGATTTAACTGCACAACGTTTAGAAAACAATGTTACATGTTTTCCACTGGTGCGTCAATAACTCACATTCGTCCACCAACACCAAGTAACATTGATTTGTCGCTGAGAATAACAGCAATTGCTCTGTGACCATCAGCGGGTACTTCGTTTACGCGCGTTCGGAAGTGTATATCAACGATAGTTTGTCTCGCTAAATCAATATACTCCAGAGAGAAGTAATAAATTGGATATGATTTTGTAAAATCTAATTGTGATATTTGTAAACCAGTATCTATATTTTGGTCACGTCCCATAAATGTCATCAAACGATGATATGAACCTGCTACACAATTTGTGGTATAACCTAACCTAACAATATATTCTCAGCTGGCTCTTGATGGTCATTTATTCTTAAAGAAACCTCGGTAACCCTGAGTTGGTCAAATATCATATGACTAAGTTCTTGCGAGTTTAATCAATTATTATTTTGCAAAGCAATAAAAATATGCAGAAAAACCTTGTGATGCAACATGCCATGTAAATACACATCGAATGGCACTTTGAATGCTATCTGTGGTTACTGTTAACCATGATAATAATGATTTGCCGCCTTGATCCATAAAGGAAAGTAATTTTTATTCTTCAGCGACTGTTGGAGTCATTACTGGCATCCATAGTGACATTTTTATTATATTTACTTTACCATCATCAACAACTCCAGCACCCCGCCAAATTACATCGTTGTCATTACCTTTTCGTACAAGTACAACTGTTTGCTTAGCCCCAAAAATAACTTTTCTAACATTTCTAAAAAATCCAAAAATATGTGACAGTGGAATTACACATGAGAATCTTTTACGTCCTCTTAACAACACTGGTGCACGTGTTGCAAATCCTAGGTTGAAATTTCCATTAATACTTCCTATAATATCAAAAGCAGCAGCTGGTCTAGCTGCATGTTCAAAATCATCTGGTTGTGGATCAACTGCAGTATTTTGTGGTGTCCGTATTTTAATATATTGAATATGATTAGCATTGCCGGTAACATCTTGTATAATCATCAGAATTAGCGCAGATTAAAATACAGTTGATCCTGTCACAGTGGTCGCCCAAAGAAATATCTAATTGTATCCTGAACTTGCAATTCAATTTTCCACGCTGATTTGGTTGTCTTGCGTCACAAGAATAATATTGATAATCACGCTCACACTCATCTTTGACAATCGGTGCGTCCATGTCGAATGTTGGATCAGATATACGTTTAAATATCTTTATTATATTTATCATCGTCTAAAACGAAGACCACTTCCTGCTATTAAATTTGCAGTTATATTTCTTTCTGCTTCACCACCCCCTTGATCCATCAACGCTGATAGCAAGTGTAAAAATGATGTCATAGACTCGGATTCAAATAAACATGGTTGCCTCCATTAACAATGACCTGAATATTTATTCTATAACACTGGACAACAAATTTTTACAAAAGTCATGTTACTGAAATAAAATTAGTCAATTCTTATCAATTTTTATGTGCTGAACACGAATATGACAGTCAAATTGCAAAATTGGCTCTAGTTGTTTTGTAATCTGCAAAAAATTAATGTTTGCATAACGAAATGCATTCCAATAGTAAAAGGTCAACTGTAATAGCCTACCTATAAAAAATCAAGTCATTGACTACATCTTAGATTTCTTCGCCTGTCTCTTGTACAGCTGTTCGGGAGCATCTCTGAGGAGTGTCCAGCAGTAGTCAGCCAGCATTGTAGTGGACCATTTTCCCTGGTATCTTTGTTCCATTGTTGCGATATCTTGATGAAAACGTTCGCCGTGTTCATCACTAACAATACCACAGTTGCTAGGAAAGAAATCCAAATGGGAATGAAGGAAGTGAATCTTTAGAGATATATTGCAGCCAAGTTTCTTATACTTCATCAACATGTCTTCTACTAGTTCCTTATAGTTTTCTGCCCTAACATTTCCGAGGAAGTTCGTAGAAACTAGGCGAAAAGCATTCCATGCTTGTTTCGCGTCACCTTCCAGCAAGTTGTTGAACCGGTCATCTTTGAAAAGCTCTCGAATCTGAGGACCCACAAAAACTCCCTCTTTAATCTTTGCTTCGCTGAGTCGAGGGAATTTTTCATGCAGGTATCGGAATGCTGGCAAAGTCCGGTCAATGGCTTTCACGAAGTTCTTCATCAAACCTAGTTTGATGTGAAGGGGTGGTAGCAAGATTTTCTGAGCCTCAACCAGAGCTGGGTGTTGGATATTCTTCTCTCCAATGGCTACATTCTGCCTGTGAGTCCATTCCTTCCTCATGTAGTGCATTTCCCTTGCTCGGCTATCCCACTCGCATAAGAAACACATGTATTTTGTATATCCTTGCTGCAGTCCCATTAAAAGGGCAACTACCTTCAAATCACCACAGAGGTGCCAGCTGTACTTGTTATACTCAATGGAATTCAGTAGCTGCCTTAAGTTATCGTACGTCTCTTTCATGTGGACAGCATACGCTACTGGAATAGATGGAAGAATGTTTCCATTGTGCAAAAGCACAGCCTTGAGACTCAGTTTCGAAGAGTCCACAAATAGTCTCCATTCTTGTGGGTCATGAGTGATTTTTAAAGCATTCATGAGGCCCTCAATATCGGAACAGAATATCAGATTACTTTCCTTTCTGAAGAAAGGCTCCAATTGCTGGTGGCGCTTTCGATATGCAGTAATTGTGACATCTTCTTCTAGAAGATCCCATTGTTGGAGTCTTGATCCTAGCAATTCTGCCTTGTTCTTTGATAAGTCCAAATCACGAATCGGGTCATTTAGTTCTTCCTGTGTTATTCTGTGTGGGGTTGATGATGCACCACAGTGAAAATCTGGATCACTGCATGCTGATGGACCAGGAGAAGAACAGGTCGACTCACCTTTGTCTTCGTCAGATGAATCAAGAGAATATTCTGCTGGAGGTTCTGGAATAGGAAGTCCCTCACCATGTGGAACTGGTCTCAATGCAGACGGAATGTTTGGGTAGACTATTCTCGACTTCTTTCGCTTCGTTATTCCGCCGGAAAGAGGAGGAACCAAGCAGAAGTAACAGTCATTTAGGTGGTTGCTTGGCTCTCTCCACACCATTGGGACTGCAAACGGCATTGATGACCTTTTGCAATTCAACCACTGTGAAAGCTGTGTTGTACATGTAGCACAGCATATATGCGGAGCCCAAGGCTTGTCTTGGTCACCAACCTTGCATCCGAAGTAAAGATGATATGCCTTCTTCACTTGAGAATTGATACTTTTCTTCTGGTTGGCAAATGTTACTTCCCCACAAATATAGCAAAAATTGTCCGCGGTATTAACACACTTTCGAGGCATTACTGTTCTTTATTGTACGTAAATGGATAAAATAATAAGTTTTATGTAACAGTAGCTTGAACTGTCTCGCACAACGTCTAAAATATTTTAAATGCTGAACCTATCTGATTGGGCTTTATATAGTACACTGCTTACGTCAGCTTCAGCAGCCGCCTGGCATTAGTATAATAGGCCTACACATGTATAGTACACTGCTGACGTCAACTTACTTCAGCAGCCGCATGGCATTAGTATTGCATTGCATCAGAAAATGATGCAATCAACTGTGGATGATGTGAGCATGATGGTATTATGCAATGTTACATCATTATTCCGGATGTTGCTGCAGTCCTACTGGAGAAATTTACACAGTGAAACATAGAAAATGAGGTATATGAATATCTTCAAAACGAGAGCCAATACAAATTTTTCACGGTTATATTCGTGTTCGGCACACCAAAATACTACAGATTAGGGCCTTTTCAAGTCAGTAATGATTTCACTGTTGACCAGTGTAGTTTTTGATTTGCGGCTTGAGTCATTATTTTACTGACATTTGCAGGCATAAGTTCAGTGCTGTGAATTTTACTGGTTGTTGTTTTCGTCGTATTAATTTTGCTAGTCTGTCTTTGATTGCCGAGAATGCTTTACCGGTAACATTACCAATAGCATCAGAAGCTTTATCACGAACAACGTCAATAGCCTTGATTGATAACTGTTTTGCAGTTGGTATTGCTTTGGGTTCTATCCTCGCAAATAAACCTTGAGCAACATCACCGAGTCCATCTCCGTAGAATGTTTTATAAACAGGTAATAGCAAATTTACTACTCTGACCATGGTTGGTCCATGTTGAGCATTATGGATGATCATTTTATTCATTACTTCTTTATCTAATCATGATGATAATTAGTCACTATGGTAATCATCAACAATTTCATCAATAAGTTCCCGATAAATATTGATGTCCATGATACCGCTAGTAAATAATCTTCGACAAATATCAGAGATTTCATTAATTATTTCCGGTGAATTATTTCCAGTACGTTTTCCCCCAATCAGAATTTCTAGTCGCGATACGTTAGAAAGAACATTGTTAGGACAAGCAAAATGACCACTTCGTTGAGTAACAAGACCACTTTCAGTAGCGCCGGTAGATATATCAGGTTCTGTATCATAAATTTCTTCTCTTTTAGCGGCAGGTGGATCTATTAATGATTTTAGAAAATTTGAATCTATTTTATCATTTACGTTTTGCTGAAATTTAGCAGTCAGGCATATCTCGCCAACCCAGTTTACAGATTTTCGACCTTTAATAAATTTAGGTTTTATATATTTTTCTATTTTATAAAATCCATATACGGTAACATCTATTACTTTGTTTGGATCATCAATTTCTGCAATACCTTCAGGATTAAATTTATTTCTAACATGCGACAATTTTCGTTGTGATTGTTGTTGTTCTATTTATTGCTGCGGTAGAGCAAGCTTAAAAGAAGGTTCTTGCTGAGGAGTTTTTTTAGGTTGCGGTTGAGGAGGTTGTCGTCGAAACTGAGCACCTAAATGATACTTATTTACTTCATCTAAATACGATATATATATATATATATATATATATATATATATATATATATATATATATATATATATATATATATATATATATATATATATATACACACATATATATATACATATACACACACACACACACACACACACACACACATATATATATATATATATATATATATATATATATATATATATATATATATATATATATATATATATATATATATATATATATATATATATATATATATATATATATATATATATATATATATATATATATACAAAATCCTTTTAAATGACCTGTATAATCAGTGAGGAAACCGTGAGAAATTCTTTTTCTTTAAAATTCTAACTATGCAAAATACGAAACTGTAGAGCCCCACCAAAAATGTGAACATCTATAAAAAAATTGCCGGATAACCTGTGTCAAGATATTCACCTTGAGTTCATCTTTGAAGATATTTTAGATTAATTTAAGATTTATTATGATTTAGATACAGTGGACAGTTCATTACTAAAGAAACAAATGTTGGGACCATATAAGAAAAATAATTGTGATCAGAGTCCACATAACTGCAGCATATGAGTTATCTCCCTTTACTACTCTTTCCTTACATGTGCAAAGAATTGCACGGTTGTAGTACAAGCCCAAAATTTGTGAAGTCCTAGCTTGAAAGTCTAGCGATTTAAATGGCCAGTTGTTCAGGAAACGTTGACGTAGTCATTGATATTGGGGACCGTATTCGACCATCTTGCCCACATGGTACTTCTCTCTCTCTCTCTTAGCAGAAATAACTCAGCAGAATTAAATCTAAATCTCTCAGCAGAAATAACTCTTAACTCTCTCTCTCTCTCTCTCTCTCTCTCTCTCTCTCTCTCTCTCTCTCTCAGTTTGACGCATTGTTGATCAAATTTGCATTATTGTTTGTCAACAGTTTTTAGTATTTGTTTCCGTGTCTAAGACGAGACAAGTCAACAAGTGTTCTATATGTCTAGAATTTAATCTTGTTGCCAGAACGTGGATGATGAAGAAAATTCATTGGTGTTGTTTGCGTTTATACGATCCTTTTCTCTAAAGACCAGTTCACCAATTACGCTGCAGGATTTGCTGCTGCCACATAATGCCAAATAATGTTCAAATTTATCTTATAAACGTTTAGTACATACTGTTATTGTGATTGGCATGCTATACCGCTTTAGTCAAAGCTTCTTCATCTTCTGTTCCAAATTCCAAGACTTAAATTATATGTTTAATAATTGACATGTGAAAAAAATTTATGCAACTTTTTATGAAGCACCCCTGTGCAGAGAAAGGTGTGTCCCAAAAGCAATGGAGTTTTCGTTTGTTTCCTTTCTGGTCTTTTATTCAGCAAATCTACATAATTACTGTCAAGTTAAATGTTCTATCTATGCATAATCTACTAGAATTTGAGGGGCCCCAAGTGGTCTAAAGTGCTTTCCGTTACGGATCACTGCCTTCTCACCTCTGTGTGCGTGGGTTCAAGTCTTGGATTCGGCCAGTGTGGGGTATGTGAGAAAGCTTGCCAGTAGCTTCTTGTGGGTCGGTGGTTCTTTCCGGGGTTTTCCCGGATTCTTCCTCCACCATTAATACTGGCCGCCATGTATAGCCTATCGTGTGCTGAAAATGGGTGTTAAACCCCACAAAAACAACAACAACTAGAATTTGACATAACAAAAGTTTTCAAATTCAGCATTTGTTTTTAATTATAGCAGATCATGGACAGAACATGATTCAAACTCACTTTTTAGAATAGGAAACTTTACATTTAGGCACTGTCAAAGTTATAGTAAATACATGTAATTGTAGAGAGTTATGATATTGTGTAGAGACTGTCAGAGAATTCATATAATTTATAAAAAGACAGAAAATATTTATTTTTCCATTGAAATTCTCAGCACAAAAAGACTGTCTCATAAAGATCTTTGGAAGCCATCAATTTTTTTTTTTAGAAAATGGCTAAAACTATTCCCACATAAGACTAAGTAACTTGGGCTATTTTAACGCTGTCACATGTGTCTTTTAGATGCTTGATGAAATAACTTCTGTATAGGCTATTTTAACGCTGTCACATGTGTCTTTTATATGCTTGACGAAATAACTTCTGTATAGGCTATTTTAACACTGTCACATGTGTCTTTTAGAGGCTTGACTAAGTAACTTCTGTGTGGGCTATTTTAACACAGTCACATGTGTCTTTTAGAGGCTTGACTAAGTAACTTCTGTGTGGGCTATTTTAACACGGTCACATGTGTCTTTTAGAGGCTTGACTAAGAAACTTCTATGTGGGCTATTTTAACACTGTCACATGTGTCTTTTAGAGGCTTGACTAAGTAACTTCTGTGTGGGCTATTTTAACACGGTCACATGTGTCTTTTAGAGGCTTGACTAAGTAACTTCTGTGTGGGCTATTTTGACACGGTCACATGTGTCTTTTAGAGGCTTGACTAAGTAACTTCTGTGTGGGCTATTTTAACACTGTCACATGTGTCTTTTAGAGGCTTGACTAAGTAACTTATGTGTGGGCTATTTTAATGCTGTCACATGTGTCTTTTAGAGGCTTGACTAAGTAACTTCTGTGTGGGCTATTTTAACACGGTCACATGTGTCTTTTAGATGCTTGAGAAAACATTAAAAAAATTTAAGTATCACTTCCTTTGTAATAAGCATAGTGAGTTTTAATAAATTAACTATTAACATAATACTTACATGATTCTGATTTTTTAAGTAACAGAGTTGTTTATTTTTCACCCATATGAATATGGTTTCATCTACTCAGTATTAATAATGTGTATGACATTAAATAATTCTGAATAGTTCTTACAGTATAATTAGGTATAATTGGGTAAAAAGATGTGCCACTAGACCAATGCCCACCCTAATCATTCATATCAGGTCGATGATTTACATGGTAGGACTAGTTTTAGATTTTAATATTATATGCATTGTTATGGACCATGAAATCCAGTGAGTTAATTTTTCACTGTGATACTGAGCTCCAACATGGAGGACGAGGCCAGTTTACATCAGATCCTAAATTACTAATCATTTACATTTTTGTTACTACATCTTACTATATTCTTTTATAGCAATGTACTTGCAATTGTGAAAATTGTATAAAGATGTCATTTTATATCTAATCTTTCCCAAAATTCATAGTTCTTCAATGCACAGAGGGAACAAGTGACATCATATTGCAGACATAATTATGTAATGAGGACATCTTTTCAAATTGCAAAGTAAACATTCTTTTCTATTCTTAGATGATTTACATCACAAGTTTTTAAAAAAGTTTTATATGACCATATCTAAGCTATTATGCATTTCATAAATATTATATATTTCAATAAGCTTTCTTTTTTCTTATCACTTAAATTATGTTTTACACACAAAGGATGTCAGGTAGTTTAGATCTCTGTGTGTTTGTGTATTTGTTTGTATCTAATTGCTAAGAAAGATTTACCCTGCGGTGTCATTTCATTAACTCTTTTTGTATCTTTATAACTTGATGTAGTATTTCTAAAGCAGTTACTACACAAAGTTTTGGATCATACTGTCAGTGAATTTTTGGGGCTATACAGGACCTAAATTTAGCATCATCCCCAATGCCAAAAACTGTCCATTTTTAATAACTTTGGATGTAACAAATTTACTGTCAGAACTTTAAATAAATCTGATTCAGTTTGCTCAAAAATAATTTCCATCTTGATGGGTAAGAATTCCCAATTTTTTTTTACCAACAGCTCTTTGTTGAAAATGGTAGAAAAATACAGTTTATTTTACATATAGTAACACAATCACAATTTGTCCAGTTTTTGACATTGTGTTACTATTATAAACCACTTTGCTACATACATACTGGTACAGTATTATAAACCACTTTGCTACATACATACTGGTACAGTATTATAAACCACTTTGCTACATACATACTGGTACAGTATTATAAACCACTTTGCTACATACATACTGGTACAGTATTATAAACCACTTTGCTACATACATTCTAATACAGTATTATAAACCACTTTGCTACATACATACTGGTACAGTATTATAAACCACTTTGCTACACACATACTGGTACAGTATTATAAACCACTTTGCTACATACATACTGGTACAGTATTATAAACCACTTTGCTACATACATACTGGTACAGTATTATAAACCACTTTGCTACATACATACTGGTACAGTATTATAAACCACTTTGCTACATACATACTGGTACAGTATTATAAACCACTTTACTTCACTTTACATCGTATATATTTAGGTCCAGCTCTTCTGTTTACCAAATACATACAAGGATCTGAAGACAACAAAACTGATGGTTGTCAGAGGAGGTTTTTTGCTTGCTCAGCATTCCGTGACCGGAAAGCATGTCCATTCTTCCAGTGGGAGGATGAGAAGCTGTCTGCTGGAAAAATGAGAATCAGAGAGGAGATCAACAGACAAAATGCACCCCCATTTACTCACAAACAATATTGGAAAAGGTTTGTATATTCCCGAGTGATTTACAGGAATTAATTTTGCTTTGTAGACTTTATGAAAAATTCTTTTTTTTTTGTTCATAAAATATTTTATGCCAGTTTATTTTCTATTCTCTCTTCAGTTTAATAATGCCTTATTACTCCAATCTGTATCATTTTGATGGAAGTACTAAAGAAAGTGTCATTTTGTTAATAAAACCATGAAAATTGATGCTTAGAAAAAGTGATTTAACAGAATAGCAAAAATAAAAAAGAATTACTGTTATACCTTCACAACACCTCTCCCACATGCCACAACCTGTTACATCCCAACACAACTCCCACAACCCACCACCACTCCCCCATCCCACTACAACTCCCTCCCACATCCCACCACAACTTCCACAACCCATCACCATCCCTTTCACCACTACTCTCACTTATCAACAAAACTCTACAACCCACCACCTCTCCCACATCCCACAACTCCCACAACCCACCACCTTCCCACATCACACCAACTCTCCCACATCCCACCACAACTCCCACAACCCAACACCTCTCCAACATCCCACCACAACTCCCACATTCCATCACAAGCCCCCACAACCCACCACCTCTTACACATCCCACTACAGCTCCCACATCCCACATCTCCCATATCCTGCCACAACTCCCAAATCCCACCACCCCTCCCACATCCCACCACAACCCACATCTCCCATATCCTGTCACAACTCCCAAATCCCACCACCTCTCCCACATCCCACAACTCACCACATCTCCCAGATCCCACAACAACCACAATAACCACCACCTCTCCCACTTTTCCAGCAGGATTTTGTGACTTACAAGATCAGAAGCCTTTGTAAGGTCAAGAAACACTGTGCCTACAAGGTTACCTTGACTTATTGCTGTTAACCAATCATTTACAGTTCTAGTTAGTGTAGATTGGCATGAATTCCCTTCACAGAAGCTTGATTGTTGTAAATGTAGTAAATTAAATGATTCCAGGTAGTTTCTAAATTCATTACAAAAAATGTCTTTCTAATATCTTTGAAAGTGATGATGAAACTGATATAGGCCTATAGTTATTCATATTAGAAAGATCTCCCTTCTTTTGTTCCAAGTACAGCGATTGGTCAGTATGTGCATCTTCAGATCTTGTACCAAGCACAATGATTAGCTGATGTGTGCATTTTTATGTCTTATACAAGTACATGTACAGTTATTAGCTGATATGTGCATTTTCAGGTCATGTACCAAGTACAGTGATTGGTCAATATGTGTATCTTCAGGTCTTGTACCAAGTATGACAGAAATCCAAAAGCAAGAGCCCCAAGTGGGACTGAGATTGCTCACGGACAAACCAAACTCTCCCTAATAGCCAAATGCAAAAGCATTTTCTCAAGAAAATGGTTGGCAAGATGCATTCTGCACTGATTTTATACATTGCTTTTATAAAACTTTTTTTAAGGTTTCTCTATTATATTTTTATCTTTATCCATATTTGATGGCACATCAGCATCATTTGCCAATTATTGAAAGGCACCTATGTCTGGACCACTTCAGTGGCCTAGTTGTTAGAGCGTCAACCTCGGATGTGGCAGGTCATGGGTTTAACCCCTGGCTGAGTCATACCAAAGACTGCCAAAAGTGGTACTAACAGCTGCCTTGCTTGCCGCTCAGCATTAAGAGGTTAGTGTTAGGACTGTTTGGCCTGGTGTCAGGATAATGTGACTGGGAGGGACATCATGCTGCATGTCTGTGGCATGATGCCCCAGTGCTAGTCATCACTATAAACTGCCCCACTGCAGACATCGTAGCGATATGACTGAAAAATTGTTAAAACTACATTAAAAATCCAATCAAACACACACTCGCACCTTTGTCTGGAATCTTTCTGTCAGTGTTGACAAAACTCAGTTGAATGTTATTTTTTTCTTCAAATAAAGCTGTTTTTTCTCATTTTCAGGTTGACCGTATTCTATTTATATTGTGTAGATCTGAAAAGGCTTCAAGGTCGGACACTGTCAACTTTGGTCAAATTCAATTGAGTGGTGTTTTAAAGAAGTATTTAATGGTTTTTATATTGTTAATAACAGCAGCCATAATTATTCAACTTTAAAGCCCTTTATACTGAGATGCTTTCAGTCATATTTGGTCGAAATTGAAAAGAAATTGTTTAAAGGGTTTTCCAGTTTAAGTAACTTAACATATTCAGTGGCAAATCAGCATCATTTTTGTACAATATTTAAAATTGTTCATGTCAGTGTGCTTTCTGCAAAATGTAGTCACATTCTGCAGAGTGGATTTGAGAGGAAGTCATTTAATTTTTATAATGGATGCCATATCTGATAGCAGACTTACATTATTTCTATGAAATTCAAAGCCCCTTTTTTCATGATGCTTTCTGTCAAATTCTTTTGAGTAACTTTTTATTAGTTGTTTAAAGGAGTTTCTATTTTTAGTAACAACAGTCATGTTGCTGTTGGCTTGGCATTAGTAGTATAAAACTGAAAGTCCTTAATGCCAGGATGCTTCTGTGAAATTTGATCAAATATTGATCAGTGGTTTTTGAGAAGTAATTGCAAGGTTTAAGTAATGGGAGTCATAGTTGTCATTTTGTACAGAATTGAAAGACATCTGAGTATACTTTCCATCAAATCATGTCAAAGGATAGAGATCAATTTATGAAGTCGTTCAAGAAATATTTTGTTTTTAGTAAAAAAAATCAGCTAAATTTGATGGAAGATTGACTTCAGTTTTGGCAGCTTAAAAGGTCTTCATGCCAGGAATCTTTTTGTTAGATGTCAAATTCTGTTCAACAGTTTTGGAGATGAGGTCACTAAAGATTTTTTTATAAATGCCCACCATAAGTTGGAGTGTATTATGTTATGATATGGTCCATCTGGCTGTTCATCCATTAGTTGTTTATTACCAAGTTGATTTCCATACAAAAACAATGTCGAATATCTATGGTTACCAAACTCTTTGGATGGCTTACACTTTCGATTTTGAGCCCAAAAGTCAAGGTCACAGTGACAGGATGAAAAAAAAATGGTTTCTAAACAATAACTTGAGTTCTCTACCATATATAGTTACTATATTTTGTGGATAGTTTGCACTTAGGGAATCAATGAACTGTAGTCAGTTGGGGCTTTAAAGTTCAGATGCCAAGGTCAGTGTGAATGAAAAGAGTGTGTGTGTGTGTGTGTGTGTGTGTGTGTGTGAATGAAAAGAAAAGAAACTTCAGCACAAAAGCTTGAGTTGCTCACATCTACGGATGCCAAACCATGAAGATAGCTTGCATCTGGGGGTGAGGAAGAAACCTACTGACTTTGGACTTAAAAGGTCAATGGTCAGAGTCAAAAACAAGGGTTAATTTTACCATGACTGAAACAGTAAAAATTTGACCACAGTAACAATAATATCACTTATGCTAAACTTTGTGTATGGTTTGCACTTCGGGCAAGGGAAAAGCCTATTGAATTTTACATCAACGGTCAAAGGTTAAGGCCTCTGACAAAAAGAAGAAAAAATACTTCTATAGAAAAACATTTATATATCACAGACCTGGACCACACTATGTAAATGGTGTGTGCTTTGTGTAAGGAAGAAGCCTATTTATTTGGGGGTCAAAAGGTCAGAAGTCAGGATCATTATAACTGAAAGAATAAAATTTTTACCAGCAATTTTTATGGAAGACAGTGAAACATTAGGCAGGTTCTTAATGTCCAGTTTACTCTTGCATTTAAAAAGTTACATTCAGGTGACCTTTAGAATTCCTTGTCCACTTTGCATTTATGTTGGGGAATGTTATTGTTATGTTTTGTTATTTTGTAGTATAAAAGCTGTAAGTTTGATTGGTGAATCAGTAGGTCTACATGATTTCATAGTATTCTTATTGATAAATAATCTTGATTTTAATCAGATTGTAAAATTCTTTGATACATACATGTACATGTAAATTGCATCCAACTGTGGGACCAAAAAGAGGCAACAACTCTGGCAAATTTTAAAATTCAAATAATTGCCCTTCTTTAAATAACTATGATTTGTATACCAAATTCCTTCAGAAACTCCAATACAAATGGCAGTCACAAAATCATGACACATCCAGTTGTAAGTCAGAAAAGGCAGTAATTCTGCAATGCATGTGCCAGTCCCAGAATTGTGTTCTATCCAGCTGTTAGGACGGCAGTAACTCTTGCAGATGTTGCAGTAATTGGTCAAGATGTGCATAACATTTGTCAGATTTTTATAATATGTGTTATGTTTCACAGTAATCAATATAAACTACAAGACTTGCTGCATTTGCAATATTCATTAACAGATGGGGTAATGGAGGGATTGATGGATGAATGAATGAATATACATGAATACTCTTATATGGTTTTGGCAGGGGTATTAAATGATTGAAGCAAACAGTGAATGGTTAAACATGATGTCCCACACAGTCACATTATCCTGACACCAGGCTGACCAGTTCTAATACTAACCTCTTCATGCTGAGCACCTAGTGAGGCAGCTGTTAGAACCATTTTTATAAGTCTTTGGTATGACTTGGCGGTGGTTTGAACCCATGACATCCCACATCTGAGGCAGACGCTCTAACCACTAGATCACCAGAGCAGTCTTTAAAACTTTTTACAATCCCCTAGAAAGACAGAACCAGTCTTCTGTTTCTTCCCATTAATTTGTGAAGGGGGCTATGTTAATGTCTATGTCTAGGTTTTTGCTTTTTATGTCTCACAAATATTTCTACAAGTCTTCTTTTTCATTTATCTAATTACAGTAAAATTATTGTTGTCTGATTACGATGAAACCTGCCTTAGCAGACTTCTATATAAGAATGTCCTACTTGTTAAAAGAAACATTTATTAATCCAATTTCTGTTTTAATAGTATATCTAACCTCTTTACAAAGGACACTTGTCAACAAAGGACAGATTTGTATGGTCACTTTAATGTCTTTAAAGGACAGGATTTCTAAATGTATCTTTGCTGTGTTACCTTAATGTATATCTAACATTACAGATTTTTACAGCTCAAGGATTTGTCAAAGAATGATCGTAGTTTTTGCCACACCTGTGGTCTTCTCCTATTACCAGAAGAAAGAGCCAGTCACAAATCTTCAGGGCACAAAATCACATCTCCAGTTACAGGGCAGATGTTACGAAGACCATCACAGCTGTTTGTGCCACTGGATGCTAACAAGACATATGCTGTAAGTTGATCCATTTGCTACCAAGATATGCAGTTCTTTAGTTGTTGGGGCAAGGGAGACTTTTCCAAGATGCGTTTTGATGGATCCATTTGCACCTTTCATACTCAAGTTGCTAATTTAAAATAGTTTGGGAGTTTGAAACTTATCATAGTTGAACTTCATACATTTGAAAATTCAAATTCAAGATCTGTTGTAGAACTGAAAGCTTGGGGGGGATTCCCCTTTGTATTTGGCAAAAAGGGTGGACCCCCCCCCCCCATTTTGAAAAAGAGTATAATTGGCAAATCCCTGTTGCATACTGTTATTTATGGTATACCAAGAAAGTTTGGAATTTTTTTTTGTTGCTAGAATACATGCCATCATATTAAAAGTTGATAATTTCATAATGTTTATTCAAATTTCCAGGTCATATTAACTGTTTTTGATGATAAAATGAGTGATATATCAAAGATTAAATTACCAATTTTGATCATGATTTTCTCATTGTTCAACAAATAGGGATAAAAATTTTGGTACTTTCTAGTACAAAAAATAGGATCCACAACTGACCCCACATTAAAACTGGGTTCTCAAGTTATCACAGCACAAGTTATTGAGGGTGGATTTTCTGATCCTCCAATGGTTTAGAATAAAGGCAGAATTTTCTAACCCTCCCCCTCCATTGGAAAAAGGTTAGAATTTTCCAATTCCCCATCCATCAAGAAAAAGGTGGAATTTTCTATTTCTCCCATCCATTTGGAAAAAGAGCAGATTATTCCAAATCCACCATCCTATTTGGAAATGGGGTGAAAGTTTTTTTAAAAAAAAACAATTCATTTGGGAAAAGGGTCGAATTTGAAGTATAATGCATGATTTTCTTGTGTTGCATTGTGTCTGCCATCTCATGTCTGCTTATTAGCTACACGGACAGTTGCCTGTCAAGTTCCTAATCTGTTTAGGTGTTACTTGATTAGAATAGTACTCATTCTTTTCCTGAAGTGAGGAATTGATGTCACAGCTGCCCAGTGGAAACTGCAACAAGAGGTATGGGACCAATACAGCATAACTTATGCTACAACAAGCTCTTCAAAGGTTATTCATAGTCACTTAGTATTACCCTTGCTATTGGAGCTATTCACAATGGTTATGACACAACCTCAAATTTTGTAAGTGTGGTAAAAATTTGTTATTTTCTGTAAAAAAAAATCCTCACATACTTGCAATTACTGACCACCTACTTTTGAGGCACCTTGATTAGGCTTTTTCAAGATACTGAACTAGTTCCATGTGTGTGTGTGATTTGGATTTTTTAAGTAGCTTTAACAATTTTTCATTCATATCGTTTCGACATCTGCAGTGTAGCAGTTTATAGTGATGTCTAGCACTGGGGTATCATGCTGCAGACATGTAGACATGATGTCCCATCCAGTCACATTATCCTGACACCAGGCTGACCAGCCCTAACACTAACCTCTTAATGCTGTTAGTACCATTTTTGTAAGTCTTTGGTATGGTTCGTCCGGGGATTGAACCCATGACCTCCCACATCCAAGGCAGACGCTCTAACCACTAGGCCACCAGAGTGGTTCTGAACTAGTTTCAACGAGATGAATACATTTTTAATGTACTATTCATTATTAGACAGTTTTAATATAACCTTTAGTATCAGACATTTTTTATGTATCTTTCATTATCAGACATTGCTAATGTACCATTCATTATTAGACATTTTGTAATGTGCTCTTCATTATCAGACATTTTAATGTACCCTTCAATATTAGACATTTTTAATGTACTATTCAAGATGAGGGATTTTTAATGTACCTTTCAGTATCAGATATTTTAACTAAACCATTCAATATCAGATATGTGTAATGTACCTTAAGTATAAGACATTTTAATGTATCATTCAGTATCGCATTTTTAATATACCATTCATTATGGAACAATTTTACGTACCCTTCAGTATTTGACATTTTTAATATACCCTTCAATATCACATTTTTTAAGTACAATTCATTTTTATACATTTTTAATGTACCATTCATTATCAGACATTTTTAATGTATCATTCAATATTGGACATTTTTAATGTACCATTCAGTATCAGGCATTTTAATGTATCATTCTGTATCAGTAATTTTAATGTAACATTTAGTATCAGACATTTTTAATGTACCATTCAGTATCATGTATCATTCTTTATTAAACATTGTTAATGTACCCATTCATTATCAGATACTTTTAAAGTACCATTCTGTATCAGACATTTTTAATGTATCATTCAGTATGAGACATTTTTAATATACCATTCGATATCAGATATTGGCAATAATACACATTACCGAATGCTGAAATCTTACAAATCATACAATATTTTCTCCCTTCCAGCAATATCTTTTTGCTGAGTCAACTGTGGATTTTCTATTGAAGACTTTACAAGCCCTCAAATTTACTCATGTCCTTTGTGTCGGATGTCCAAGGTAATGGCTCAACAGAATTGGCTAAGTTGACTTCACTTCACAAGTAACACCTACAGCTATTTTGACTTCACTTCACAGGTAGCACCTACAACTATTTCGACTTCAGCTCACAAGTAACACCTTCAGCTATTTTGACTTAAGTTAACAAGTAACACTTACAGCTATGTTGACTTCAGTTCATAAGTAGCACCTGCAGCTATTTTGACTTAAGTTCACAAATAACACCTTCAGCTATTTTGACTTAAGTTCACATGTAACACCTACAACTATGTTGACTTCAGTTCATAAGTAGCACATGTATCCATGTTGAGTATGTAACAAATAAGTTTAGGCAGGACTAGTTAGAGCAAAGAGTTACAATCACAGGGAAGGACTCTAAAATGCTATATTACTGTCTCAGTGAGTAATTATGAAATGTAGATATTCTTCAAGAAGTTCTGTACATTCTTTGCAATGAACTTGTATATTATAGAGTGAGAGGTGGAAGACTAGAAATCCATATAATGACAACTTTCTGAAGTTTATTTTCATATTTGATCAGCAGGGAACATGTGGGAAAAAAGGCAGATTGATCATTGGTAAGAGTAATTATATTGACTAGCAGTATATTTTTTAAAATGTTAAATAATCATCTTGTTAAACTGACATTTTAATTTCAAATTGTTAATCATTTTTTATTTTGCCCCATTTGACCATTACTGGGGAGGGATCCTAGCCTTCCAACCTATTTCAGTTTGTTTCAAGCTTCCTGGTTTTGATGTCTGTGTAAGGAACTTGTACAGTTGATTTGAGATTGAAAGAAAGTTTAAACTTTAAATAATGAGAACGGGTACACTTTATACTCCCTTTTTTGAACATAGAAGGTTTATGACAATTGCTTAGAGTAAAACATGTCCTAGTGGACACAAGGGGTCAAGTGATTCATCAATATATTGATGTATCTATAATTTTTTCCATATTGAGGGATCAGTACAAATCGATTCTTCGCTTTACAAGTTAATTTTCAAGAATCATGATTACTTATTCATTTGCCGTTTTATTCTATAAATTGAGAATTCATCAGAGAGAGCTGTCACAGGTACATAAACTTGTAAATAAAAAATAAAAACTATAAAAACGCCCATTCCACTTCAACAAATTACCACAAGGTAACAAACTTACATGGTTCAAACTACCCCCCTCCCCCGTTCCATGCTAATTTGTTGACCTTGTTGGCATATTCAGCCACTGATGATTTATATCAATGTAAGGGAGACGTCCCAAACTTGCTTATATGTATGATTTAAATCATTTAATGACCACTTTTATATTTGATATGCAAAGTTTATATGTTGCTTCATATCTTGTCTGTTTCAGTTGAATTTTGGAGGTCTACAGTTCTGGTGTGGCAAGTAGCGACATATGCTACATTCAAATTCTGACTGGTGGTTATTGTTTGTTTCAGTCCAGGGTAAACAAACCAGCAATATGAAATTGAAAATAGTTTATTCACTGTGTAACATACCAGAAGTGTAGGTATGAATGGAATATAGTTTATTCACTGTGTAACACACCAGAAGTGTAGGTATGAATTGAATATACATGTAGTTTATTTGCTATGTAACACACCAGAAGTTTAGGCATGAATTGAATATAGTTTATTTGCTGTGTAACACACCAGAAGTGTAGGCATCCAACTCCATCCAAGTAGATACAAAGCAACAGTGAAACTTTACGTAAAAGGACAGAATTTTGTGATTTTCATGCGTCCATTATAAACAGATTTCACTGAATTATCATGCAGTGCTGTGGACTCTATTCACCAAAGTACACTCAAGATATTAGAAAGTATACCTATGAAAACATTATTCTCTACAAAAATAAATCCAAACATTTTACTTTGGTCCATTGCTATGTTTAATGATTCTTTCTGTAGTGATATTATTCCTTTCCAGGATTCATGAATCTATTCAGATCAAATTTAGCACAGATGTGGAAACATCAGGTGGACTGAATAGTCTTCTTCTTGATTTGGATCACAGATTTGTAAGTATGGCTGAATTAAGGTAGTAAGGAAAATACCGTGCAAGATCATGCACATGGTTTTGTTTGAGTTCTAAGGGTGGTTGCTTAGAACTGTCACACAAAAATGCCTGAAAAGAATTCTTTTCTTCTAATTATTCTTGTACAATATGAACACTAAAATCTCCTTGCTGTGTATATCACCCCTTGTTCATTATTCATTGTGCAAAATCTAGTCTTAAAACAGGTCAGAAGCCACTGATAAAAATGAATCTCCACAGTTATCAAAATGCATGACAGCATTCAAAATCAAGTTTTACAAAGTTGTAAAGGAACAGAGCATTTTAAGACCTAAGTTGTTAAAGTGTCCACCTCAGTTGTTGGAGGCCATAGGTGTGAACCCAAGCTGAGTCATACCAAAGACTTATAAAAATAGTACTAACAGCTGCCTTGCTAGGCGCTCAGCATTAAGAGGTTAGTGTTAGGACTGGTTGGCCTGGTGTCAGGATAATGTGACTGGGTGGGACATCATGCTACATGTCTGTGGCATGATGCTCCAGTGCTAGACATCGCTATAAACTGCCCCACTGCATAAATCATAGCGATATGACTGAAAAAGTTTTAAGGCTAAGTTAAAAATCCAAATCACACACTTTTGAGGTATTTAAATTTTATACACTGGTGATGCCATCATTTTGTTTCCGTTACCAGAATTTTCCCCCTTTTTAGGGAGACAGTACTGACATTGATAGTATGCCATATCATTATTTGTGGTAGGTAATCTGGTTATTCTGGAAACCTGCTTTACATGTAGATTTTTTGATTAAGCTCATTTAGAAGAATTATGTCCCCTTGTTCTCCTGCCTAACCACTGCATCTCTTGTCTCCATTAGTCACCTCTTATGACATACAGGTGTACACATTGGGTCTATTCTAGTTTGCAGGGCAAAGATACTGAATGAGTGAAATTATTCAAACTTTCCAAAACTAATTTTTTTAAGCAATGGCCTTAGATTGCTGTTCACTAGTTCTTCAGTTTACTTAGCTATTAAAAATATGAATTTTGAAAATTCACCAAGATTTTAATATTAAATAGAAATAAAGATGGGAGAATCAGAATGAAAATATACATGACTTTGTCTGTGATCCCCTCTTTAATTTAATGCATACAGTGGAAAATTTGAAATAAAATGTATGTTGAAGCAAGAGAAGTACATTTCTGAGGGAGGTAACAACATTTTTTGAAATTATCTATTGCTTTTGAATGTTGAATCCACATTCTGTATCCATCTTTTTATTGGTTTGACCTCACCTGGGTTCCATTTTGAATGTTCTGCATCATCAGTACTGCCACATTTTACAAATGTACCAGAATCCATTTACTTTATCATCATAGCCATCTAGCTCTTCCCTGTACAAAACGACACTATCCTACTTCCAGCAAAAAACAGGGAACATCACATCCTGGAATTCGCGTTCATTTTTTGGTTTATTTATTTATTTGTGAAGAGCAGTAGAAATTGTTTAAAATAATTTATCATCCATAAGTTGTTGTTGTTGTTGTTGTTGTAGGGTTTAACGCCATTTTTCAGCACGCGATAGGCTATACATGGCGGCCAGTATTAATGGTGGAGGAAGAAACCGGGAAATCCCCGGAAAGAACCACCGACCCTCGAGAAGCTACTGGCAAGCTTTCTCACATATCCACATTGGCCGAATCCGAGACTCGAACCCACGCAGACAGAGGTGAGATGGCAGTGATCCGTAACGGTGAGCGCTTTAGACCACTCGGCCACATCATCCATAAGTGCAGTTTCATTGGAGAATAAAATACGATTTGGCAACAACATATGAGAAATGTTCCATCCCATGCACATGTACAATCCTTACTAAGAAATCTGATATCAACTAACATTTCACATACTTATTTTAGTTTCAGGTATATCCACCATCTCTCTTCTGTCAGTACAACATGTTTAATCATCATTTCTTTGATGGGAAGTCCAGTGAGGAAGTGTGCAGGAAATTTCTAACAGAGGATGATGGGATGCATGTTGCCATGGTGATGGATCCCCCGTTTGGTGGCATGGTGGAAGCACTTGCAGCTACAATCAAGAAGATTGAACATACTTGGCAGATCACCTCAAATAGTAATGCCTTTATGTTAAGTATCAATAAATTAACCAGATATTTCCAATGAATCAATATCAGTGTTTTGATTACAAAATTTTTTTGAAGGTGCATTGCTGGATGGAGAATCTTGTAAGGTTAATGTACCAGGCTTGTGACCCAAAGGGTGTGGGTTTGAATCCTACCATTAGATCACATTGAGTTGGCTACTGTGGTATGTAATTGCACTTACTCCAATTGTCTTTGCACCTGCATGTGTTTCAGTGTTGTAAACCACCAAACCAAATCATCATGCATTGGACCTGAATCTTTGAGACTGACATTTAATGCTGATCTTAACGTAAGTCCTATACCAGCTGTAATTCATTCTGATTATTAAGCATGCTTTAATGATGACACTTTTTATAATAATAGTTTGTCATACCTGATTTTTTAATTACTTAGTATTTAGCACTGTTCAATTTTCTGTGCCTCAGACTCTCTGTAAAGACATTAATCTGGTCCTGTCCATCCATCTGTCTGTCTGTCTATACCAAGAAGCTTGATAGTGTGCTTGCACAAAAGCCATTCAGCACAGTTAAGTGAAATTTAGCATGTATACTTGTATGTATATGCAGGAGACTTTATTAGATTTTCAGACCATTACAATAAGTCTTCAGTTTTGTAAAACAGTTTTCAAACATTTTGGATGAAAACCTTATTGTCACAGTTGCACAGAAACCACATATTTGGTTTTAATTTTAACTAATTGCATAACTTTATGTAATTAACTTGATTAAATTTGGTAGGCATATCGTGATGTTGTTGTTGTAAGGTTTAACGCCATTTTTCAGCACAAGATAGGCTATACATGGCGGCCAGTATAAATGGTGGAGGAAGAACCCGGGAAACCCCCGGAAAGAACCACCGACCCACGAGAAGCTACTGGCAAGCTTTCTCACATAACCACATAGCCGAATCCGAGACTAGAACTCACGCAGACAGAGGTGAGATGGCAGTGATCCGTAACGGTGAGCGCTTTACACCACTCGGCCACTTGGGGCCCCATATCGTGATGTAATTAACTTGATAAAATTTGGTAGGCATATCTTTATGTAATTAACTTGATTAAATTTGGTAGGCATTTATGTAATGAACTTGATTAAATTTTCAGGTTTTTTTTCAGCAAGTTTAAAAAGTTTTTAACTGCATTCAAATTTGAATTTTTGAAAGCCTTATTAGCATAATGAAGCAAAAACCAATTTAGGTGGATGAATAAAATAGAGAATATTTATTTGTATGCATATGAATGTGACCTGATTCGATTTTTATGTAAACATTTTTTCTTTCTCATTTCTTTAAACTTTTGACAACTAGATCATTGTCAGTGTTGTGTTGCACCACATATTTGACTTTCACAGTAGTTTGCCAAATAAGTTCTGTCACTGATTTCCGCAATACTTTCATTAAATGTGATAAAATTGCTTGAATCACTTAATTCTGAGCTGATATAACAGCATAGATAATGATCCAAATATCTGTGTAATTTTGGAGTATGTTTGTCTTTCAGAGCCATCAATTTGCCATCTTTCAGTATTTCTTTTCTTTCCTTACTTCATGGAAAAGAGGATTCTAGACTGTGTTCCAGAATTTTGCATGCTAGACTACAAGGTAGAAGTACCAATTTATAATTGTTAATTAGCCCATCATTTGCTTATCGCTTGTTATGGTTAAATTTTTTTTGTCATCATACACTAAAGTACTCATATTTTCTCTTTCTCGAAACAACAGTAAGATTACACTTGTGATTGGAGCATGTGACAAGCAAAAATATTGTTCTCAGTATTTTCTGTGATAACTCCTTAAAACAAACAATTTTGTTTAATAATATCTGTGTGATGATACAAGGGAGGTGTGGGGTTGCTGACATCCCATTAAGATAAATGCTAATGAAATAGCCATTTTAAAAATATTTTTTTGTTTAGGATTGAAAACTAAAGGTATCTGTACAGATAGCTTTCATGATTTTATTAAAGTAGTATTTTTTAAGGAGATTTCTCAAATCTTTTCTTTATTGTTGATATTGCCTTAGTGGTAGCTCAATGTAACGATCACTTTAGCATCATTGTGTGTGTCCATCCATATGTCTGTCCAGCCCTAAATTAAGATCAGTGTTAAAGTATTTTACTTTCTAGCTAAATAAGGGAGTTGCTTGTAATAATAGAATTTTTATCTTCTTAGGTTGATTATGACAATCACTTGCTGTTCACAGGAGCCAAGGGAAAGAAAAAAGGTTCTCCTGTGAGAATATTTTGTAATCTTCCACCAAAAATGGTGAAGTTACCAGAGGAAGAGGGATATTGGTAAGTTTTCTCAGGATGTTAAAATTTGAACTAATATAATAGCTTTGAATACAAGAGGCTCCAGATTAACCCGAGTCATGTCCCTTAGATCCCATATTCTTGATAGTGGTTTTCTGTTGGCATTGGTAGTTCAGTCAAATTAAAGACCATATTTTGGCACTGTGTATTCTACAAAAGAATCATTTAGAAGTATTGAAATTGCATAGAATAAAAAGTAAATAATGGTTTATCTTTAGAGCCTTTTGGTTTTAGAAGGATTACTTTTTCTTGCATATCTGTATCGTAGGTTTATAATCAAACCCATTTCATAATTTAAACAATTCTTTGAACTATAGTCCACCAGAGGTAGAATTACAATACCACAATTGTTTACATGGTAGACCAACAAGAAATTTAAAAAACTTTGCTGAAATAACATTTTGGTTACAGATAAGGGCTGTTCCATTTAAACATATATGGTACCCAGGGAAGACACTTTAAAAATATATATATTCTAGGGTACTCAGATTACCCAAAGAGTTCTTATGAAAACAATACAAAGTTTTAAATTGCATATATGGGTGACTTTTCATCATTAAAAGTGCCTTCCCTGGGTCCCATGTATATTTTAATAGAACAAAGCATGAATAAGGAAAGATTATATTATTTGTCAACTGTTGTCTATTTCTAATGACAAAGACTATTATTAGTTTTGTGTTTTACATGGAAATGATAATTTGCAGTACAGTGTTTATGTGCTTGCATCTCTTTCAGGTATTGTGAGAAATGTAACAGATACAGTGCAAAGGAGAACAGGCACTGTGATATTTGTGAGACCTGTACTTCAAAGGTAAATGACTTTCCTTGTCAATATTAGGTACAAAAGTTTAAAAAAACAAGATACTATTTTACTGAGCTGTTATTTATGTTTGCTGTTCAGCTTAAGTGCACAATATTTACAGCTAAGAAGAATTTTCAAATTTTTCATGGAAAAGTGTGTGTGTGTGTGTGAAAAAGAGAGAGAGAGAGAGAGAGAGGGGTAATGAATGTATAAAATATGTGGCAACTCTTGTCATGCTGCCAAGGCTATGATACACAGACATATTGAGTTAGCTTTTGGCTGGATTACAAAGCAACTCTGGTCAATGGTTTGATGATGTCAGTCTATCCTTCTGTCTGGTATCAACACTTAGGCAGATGTTAGCTGAGTTTCTCAGACACTGTTGTCTGCACAGTCTCATACCTTATAATGCATCATAGGAATTAGTCCACCTTTTACTCAAAATTAGGTCACTTAGAACCAGGGTCTCTGTTAGAACTTGGTCACAGGACAGGGTCTGTCTCAAAATGTCATTATGGACCAAGGGTCTTTCTGGTTTGATTGCAGGATTCACACTTATTTCATTAAATTAGTGCCAAAGAAATAAACAAAATGCACAAAAGTGAACAGCAAGTAATAATTGTATATTACATTAATCATATCTCCCCTGTATTGACATCCTTACTTTTCAGATGAGAGGTTAATTTCCTCCCTAAAATGTTAGTTCCAGAATAGATCCACTGTGGCCTTAAAGTGATGCTCCAGTGACCTGTGTTAACCTATTACAGGTTTTCTCTAACCTCTTCCCCAGGTGTTAGATATTTTGACAATATATTAAGGTCAGCTCTATCAAAAACATTGAATTTGCCATAATGGTAGCTACATAGGGTAGTTTCTGTACAAGGCTGGTCAAGGTAAGCAACCTTGCGTCAAACATATCATGCCAGAAATCGATAAGTTGAGCACAGGTTGTTTCAATCTTGTCATTATTTGACCTCTGACATCAAAGTTGCATGATTTTGGATCACACGACCAAACAAATAGGCTGCAACATTTATACTGGTAAACATTTACAAAACCAGTGGCTGTGTAAACAAATATGTACATGATTGTCAGGGATGCAGAAACCACCCATTACAAATAAATGATGTATTTCAATATGATGTAGATGATTCATTGGTAGGTTTTTTCTCTTAATTCTTTTCTTAAAGTGTGGTTGATTTTCAGATTAAATGTGACATTACCAGGATAAATCTGAACTTGGCAAGAATTGTTTGTTGTGTACATTGCTGATCAGGTTAATTTTAATGCGGACAAAAAATTTCTTAAACTATTATTTATCTTCGAAAAGATTAGTTGGCACTCAACAGTTTCATATTTTGCATAGGGTTAGAATTTTAAAGAAAAAGAATTTCCCAGAGTTTCCTGACTGGTTGTCCTGGCTGTTTGAAAAAGACCTTGTATATCTTAGGTATTTTTCAAAGAACCTTTACTTCCCTTTATTTTGGTGTATGAATGATGGGTGTAATATGGGTTATAGGGTATACAGCTTGGCCTTACTCCAGATGTGTACCTTTAAAAAAAGTGCTAGCTCCACTTGGTCATTTTCACTTCCTGAACTTCAGAGGTAAATTGTATTAAAAAAAAGACCCAATAACATTTTATATATTTGGGAATTCAGTCATTGCACTTTCAGAAGCTGGTATTGTGTGGCAAAATTCATTTTCCCAATTTTAATAGCTGCTAAGGATAGTGTGTTTTCAACTAATTCAGGCTGATTTTTTAGAACAAGGGAGCACTCATTTTAGTTAGCAGTGTGCTTAGATCATGTGCAATTTCTAAAAGTACAATATCCAAAGAAATGTCAGCCACATTACATCAAGGCAGCATAGAGGTATGCCATCATTCTCTCCACTGTGCATGTTTTAAATACAAACAACTTCACCTTTTATAATCACTCTCTCAAAAGTACATAATAACTGGTGAGCGCCCCCATAACACATTTGAACCTTCATTTGGCCCCTCATTTGTTTACAGAATCTTTGGCAAGTAACATTTCATTTTAAAAACAATACATGCTCTAGTTTGTAAGCCACTGCACTATTTCTTAGTCATTGTTGATCCTAAAAGAGCACCCCATGCAGTGTTCATTCTAAAAAGTCATGCTGAGGGGACCCTAACAGATGAAAAAGTGGGGTCATTTAGATAAAAAAGGGTCACAAATGTCCTTACCTGTTTTGTGTTTATTGATCAGCTTCCCCTGCTTTCTATACCAGAGTTTGAAGGTATGGCATGTTATTAACATCTTACATGTGAATAGGTGTCTGCTGTATTCGGATTGAGAGAAAGGTTGAAGACACTTAACCCAGATATTTTTCAATGCAATACTGTGTTGTATGTATTTTATTATTTGGGTCAACTGTTTAAAGATGAAGGCCATAACCAGGTACAGCTCCGGTGGCCTAGTGGTTAGAGCATCCATCTCAGAAGCGGGAGGTTGTGGGTTCGATCCCAGACCAAGTCATACCAAAGACTTATAAAAATGTTACTAACAGCTGCCTCGCTTGGCGCTCAGCATTAAGAGGTTAGTGTTAGGACTGGCCGGCCTGGTGTCAGATAATGTGACTGGGTGGGACATCATGCTACATGTCTGTGGCATGATGCCCCAGTGCTAGACATCAATATAAACTGCTACACTGCAGTCATCGTAGCGATATGACTGAATCTTTTTTAAAGCTACATTAAAAATCCTAATCACACACACACATAACCAGGTAAAATGTATTTCCTGTCTGAGTTATAATTCTGAAGTGCGGGAACTTTACCTATCTACAGCATATCATATATAGATGGCGCTGTGCATTCCAAGGTCATCTCTAGCTCTGACATAAAGATCAGAGAAATATAAAATTTAATTTGTTCACTTGTTTCTGTGTAACCTATTTCTGCATGTGGTGTATATATTCAGCTAGTGTATATATTAAAGTGAGGCTTTGCAAAGTATACATCATGACTGTGTCATGTTTTTCACCATTATCAAGTCCCTTGTTTATAGGACAAGGTCACAGGCAGGTAATGTGTATTAGATATACTATAGATAAATGATTTGGGTTTTTCCTTGAGCAGCTTGTATAAGCAAATCCTATTTCACAATATTTTCATTGTACCATATGCTGTCTATTTGGGATTGTAAGTGCATTCATTGTCAGAAGGAAACATAAATCAAAATAGGTTCCAGGTCTTAGAATGTATAAAAGTTATTGGGTTGTAATTATGCCACAATTTTATTTAATATAAATAAGTCAAATTTGATAAGAATCGGGTTCAGTTTGGATACAAAGTTGGGTGAAATTCTATCCCATAGTTTTCCAAAAGAATAAACCAGTTTTATAAATAAATATTTTTAAAGAACACTAGTGTAGCATGGAAGAATAAAACTGAAGAAAACTCAGATCCAAAAACAGAAAATGATACATTTTCCAGTATATTTATTAATTGTTTTTTATTTTTTTTTTGTTACAACCTTGTATATATCTGTACTTAAAATTTCACAAATATCCAGCTGTCATGTAAATGTTTTTGCGGAAAAAATGTCTTGCATGAGTCATCAGAATTCTGGGATTGCTGATGCATATATAATAACTGGAAGTTATTAAACACATGCTACCATATGCATCTTTTTCTAGCATTTAAAGATTAGATTATATATATTTTTGTCTCATGTCACATGTTTAATCTAACTTCTTAATTACTTTTACATGTCTGTGACTTTTCAAAATCCCTATGTCCTTGTTCTAGGATGGTACAACCTATGTCCACTGTGATAGATGTGGTCGTTGTGTGAAGCCCTCTCGAGTTCACTGTGATATTTGTAACACCTGTGAGATACCTAAGCACACCTGTGGAGCAATCAGGTCTAAAGGTGGGTTAATACTGAAGCCCTTCAGAGTTTACTGTCATAATGAAAATACCTGTGGGCCTGTTGACCACATGTGGGTCTGTCAAAGCAAAAGTAAAGTTTCTTAATTTAAGTCCTCCCAGGTATGCTGTGTTTAAATAAAGTCCTCCCATGTACACTGTGTTTAAATAAAGTCCTCCCAAGTACACTGTGTTTAAATAAAGTCCTCCCAAGCACACTGTGTTTAAATAAAATCCTCCCAAGTACACTGTGTTTAAATAAAGTCCTTCCAAGTACAGTGTTTAAATTAAGTCCTCCCAAGTACTCTGTGTTTAAATAAAGTCCTCCCAAGTATGCTGTGTTTAAATAAAGTCCTACCAAGTACGCTGTGTTTAAATAAAGTCCTACCAAGTACGCTGTGTTTAAATAAAGTCCTCCCAAGTATACTGTTTAAAAAAAGTCCTCCCAAGTGCATTGTGTTTCATTAAAGTCCTTCAATGTAGATTGAGTTACCTGCAATACAAGTAAGCTACCTGATCAGACATTCAGGGCAGTCAAATATAATTCTTAGGTAACACTGAAAATGATTTTTATATAGGTCATGACAGGGTGCTGCAGAGACTGTAAAAATCACATTAATCCAGCCATTCTTTATTATAATGATTGTGTCACAGTAAGCAAAAGAGTATCATGAGAGTACCTGCTCCAAGCTTAATAGTCCTGTTGTAGACACTATTAGGGTATTTTTCCTTCTGTCCGGAGATTATTACCAGCAGTCTCGAAATCATTAATTTCGTACTAGACTTAATGTGACAGTGGTCTTTGATCTTTGGATCCAAGAATCTATAAGTTTCTTTCTTACCCCAAGTGCAAGCCATTTAAAAGTTTGGTCAAAGAACTTAAGAACAAATTTTTTTTGTGCAAAACCCCATTTTTCTTCTAGTGACCTTGACCTTTGGACCCCCAAATCGTTAGGTATCTTCTATTAAGTGCAAGCCCTCCATGAATTTGGTCATGGTACATGGTCTAGAACTAAAGTTATTAAATGAAGACACAATTTATTTCAGTCACAGTGATATGAACCTTTAAACTTTTTATCCCAAAATCAAATAGGCTTCTTTAACACCCAGAGTATTAGGCATCTGCCAACTTTGATGAAGATACACATGATCAAGAACCGACATTTTAATGTAGAAATCATTTTTAATTTCTCAGCCACAATGAGCTTGAACTTTCACCTGTTCATCCCAAAATCAATAGGTGCCTTTCTAATCTCAATTGCAATTCATCAAGTAAATTTAGTGATGGCTTGTGGAATGAGACTTAAGCTATTTTGTTAAAACCATTTTTCATTTTGGAGTCCTGTGGCCTTGACCTTGAACTTTTAACCCCAAAACTAATAGTTGCATTCTTGATTTCAAATGCAAGGCATATAAAAAGTTTAGTTAAAGAATTTGGTACAGACATTAAGTAGTTTTGTGAAAATCATTTCTCTTTTAGTCACTGTCACCTTGATCTTTGACCTTTTGTCCCCATATATGAATGGGTATCATCCTTGTCTCCGATGTAAACCAACTTCAAAGATAAGTTAAAGTAGTTGATAAAGATATTGTGCAGAACACACTCTTAGAGTCATTGACCTTGACCATGACCTTTTGCTATTTGTAGTCAGTATCAATAGGTGTCTTTCATAGCTCAGATGCAAGCTAGTTTCAAAGTTCTGCAATGGTAGACGGTGGAGAACTTTAGTTCTTACGAGGAAATGAAGGACATATACCATAATATGCTTAATCATATGGTGGATCCATTTCTACTGCTTTTCTTGTGATGATATTTTAGAAAAATAGACATAAACATTAATAGAATGTATTTTAATAATGCCTAGAAATTGTTTCATAGAACATGAATACTGTGTCCATTTTTTGTTTTTGTGACCCTAATATACATGCTAAATGCAGATCTTAACCAAAGTCATTGAAGTGTTAAATTTATGTCACAATGACCTACTTTTGGCATGTCATAGTGATCTACTTTTGGTACGATCGTGTTGTAATATAACAAGTGGTTAATAATGCATGAGAAATTATCCGAACTGAAGCATAAACTTTAGGTGGTAATGATTTAGTTTGATGCACTATCGTGACGTTAGTTGGGGCATAAACTGTTACCATAGACCATCCCACCATCCATCAGACCTTGGTCAAGTTTTGTGTCAAGGTCAAGTCAAGCACTGTGGCAAGGCATACATATTACATGAACACATGTCAAGTTGTAACATGGTGTTGTACTAATCAAGGCACAAGTTACATGACTTTGGCATAGTGGTTGAAAAAATGGCCTGTAATCAGAACTTATCAATATTGTGACACAGACAGATGGATAGACATGAGTAATTCTGTATGCCCCTTCCACATCCATGACAGTATCAAAAAAAAAGCATTAGAAGGGTCATAGCTCCAGAAGGCACAGATGCACTTTTAAGAGAGACTGTATACAAAATGGCATGATCATAATTTAAATCTTATGGTGGGATTGTTAATCTGGACTAAAGAAAATTATATTAATCTTTGAAAAAGGGTGAGACATTTATTAGACAACCTATGAAGAAGTAACAGAGAGTTATTTTACTACAACCACCCCACCACCACCTGCATGTGCATTTTCTTTGCACAGATTAAAGTATATACATCTGTACAGCCATGCCATGCATTTCAACCAAGTTTGGAGTGGCTTTCATAACATCTACACCCAGGGGAAGGGGCTAACTTGGAGTAACATCTTTTTGTACTAATCAAATGCACTGTGACCAATATTTCACACTAAACTGACTTGGTTTAAATTTTGTGTTAAGTATATTTCTCCTTCAAATACGTTCCCCGATCACATTAATGTTAGGGATATAAGCCTGCTACCTCTCGAATCAAGCCCTACTAAAAGACGAAAATTCGTCTTTTCGGTCTATCTCATATAGACAAAAGGGCAATAACTCTTGCCCCTTACCTCCCCTTGCCACCTTCAGGTGTCACTAGTTTTTAAGCTTCGCTTGTATGGATGACACGTACATTATACCTCCAAACAATCCAAGCCATCTTAGCGTTAAATTGGACTATCCGAAGTTAAATTTGGATTTATTGCATCGGACAATCATTCTTCTACAGGTTGTATACATTATTTTAACAATTTTTTTTCAAAATTGAGTGACTTTGTCACCCTTACGGATTTCGTCTACTGAAGACCATGTTACACACGCTATCACTGAACTCATGTTGTCAATTAAGAGTTAACACAACACTGACTAATTTCACTTACTCCGTTAGTAATGGTTGTGGTATTAGCGAATTAATAACATGCTGAATTGCTAATTTGTGCTTTGTGTTCTCTTCTCGTGTCGTTTCAGTAGAAATATCAACCAAATGCTTGAAATGCAAAAAGTTCAAAGCAAAAGAAGACAACCATGACTCTTGTATTGTATGTACCAAGTGTACATCATCTATACCATGCAGCGTGTGTAATACTTGGACAGAGCAAACAAGGGCTGATATAGTCCGGAAGGCAGCAAAAGGGAGGGATAGACGGAATAAGTTGAAGAAAGATAGCATTGATGTCCTCAGTATACATCCGAAGACAGCCTCCATTGCGAACCTTGTGGGGACGTTGGGGTCCCCCCTTCACCTAAAGTTCGTCGTTTGCAACCGTCAGTCATAGTAACACCAGCGGCAATGGAGGAAAATAATGTTGACAGGGTACAACAGTCCACCTTGGAACAGATGCGTTGTTTGGTCCAGGAAACGACGATGCAGCTGTTGACATCAGGCCAGATATTACCCTTATTTCCCTCGCTCGCTTCCACAGCTTTTTCTGACTCTTTGGGGGACTGTTCCCCCAATTTTAGGCTGCCCAGTGGGCGTAAGTCCCCCCGCATGTCCGAGCATGGCCTTTGGGCCTGTAAGTCAGGAAGCATGGGATTTTTACTGGATCCATCGGATCCATTTCATTATACAACCTCTACGTCACCGGCCGTCCAGCTGTCCCAGCATGGGGACCCTATTGCTAAAACGGTCCGACCAAATATGACTTACGGGGATTTTAGTGATAAATCCGTCCGTCAAGCTGTACCGCCGGCAACATACCAATACTATGGCGGAGATTTTAGTGAGAAATCTGTCCATCCAGCCAGGCCATTGGAGCAGCCGGTACCGGTGATAGCAGGACCGTCGCCAACATTCAGGCCGACCACAAGCCAGACAAACCAGCCGGCAGGGCCGGCCGTCCATATGTTCACGGCTTATCCACAAGGGAGAGTTAGTGACAGTGTTAAGGATGACGGAATCGCATCATCTATGCTACCTGGTATGCTCTATCCAGAAATACAAGCTATTCCAGAACACGACTCGGTACACAGTGAGGGTGACGAAATTCCTGCAAATCAGCCGTACACAGATCCAACCATGGAATGGACTGAGTTTGGCTTCAAGGCGGCAGTGGAAGAAATTTATAGGGTGTTGGCAACTTTAGAATGCCCTCCACCTCCTACCACCACTCAAGACTACAAAGTTAAGGCATCTGTAGATCTTGACGGGGAGGAAGAGACGCCGTCCTTCCGGCTCCTTTCCCAGTCTGCAAAAATTAAGGAGATAATGATCGTCTATCAGGACGAATAGGTGATCCGGGGAATGCTAAGGTGTTCTTTTCAGAAAGCCAAGTACCAGTGACATTCTTGGGTTGCTGGTACAAAACTCATTCAGACGCCTTCAGTACGGATCTTCCGGCCCTGGACAAAAATATGGCAGCAGTTCACATGTCCGCTCCACTGTTTTACAAAGTGGACAAAAATGTGTTCCATGCCATGTCAAAGCTAGTCCGGAACATAGTTGCTATGTCTTCAATGTTAGACTTGGCTTCATTAGCCATCTTCCGACTCGCAGAAAAATCCGACAATGACCACGCTTGGGAAGCGACGGCCTGGATCGCTAGAGTTATTAACAGGGCAGCTCATCATTCCATGGCTAATGCGTTGACTGCTTCTGCCAACTTAGACCTGATACGACGTGACGCATGTCTGCGGTCCATGTTGCTCAAGCCCCATCATACTTTACGGATGACTCCGTTTGGGTCACCTTTACTCCTTGGAGGAAAAATTGAAGAAGTTTGGAAGCAGGCAGCTCAGGAACTGCCCCTCCAACTCGCCGCCCAACCCTCGCAGGCGTTTAGAAAAAATCAGCCCCAGCCACAGCGGAGGGATGATTGGCGGACCAGGGACAAGGGATCCTTACAATCAAATGTGCAGTATAGATCCCAACCCAATGCCAGGAGACAACAGTCTTATCAAGCTAGGAGGCAACCATACAGAGGCGGTAAGAAACAAAGTTTCTCCGTCTTCAAGCCTCCTAACTCTAAAAATTGACATACCCTCTCCACCATCCACGGACAGCCTACCTGTGGGCGGCCGCCTCCTGCAATTTCAGGACCACTGGACCACCTTTTTTCCTCAGAACGTTGGGTAATCCAGGTCATTTAGGAGGGACTTCGGATTTCATTTATCCAACCCCCTCCCTTGTCCTCCTCTCCCCTCTTCACGGACGTACCATCCGATCTGGAGACGGATACGTTTCTACAACAGGAGATACGGTCGCTCATAGAAAAACGGGCGGTGGAGATTGTGAAAAAAACGCAATCGCCGGGTTTTTATTCCAGGCTGTTTCTTATCCAGAAGGCAAAAGGCAAGTTGAGGCCGATCATCGACCTGAGTCGCCTCAACCAATACATTTTACCGCCAAAATTCAAGATGGAAACGGCGAGATCAATCCATCTTTCCATCCAGCGAGTATGCCGTCAGTCTAGATATGACCGACACATATTTTCACGTCCCTATCCACCCTGCGTCACGGAAATTTCTCTGATTCGACTACCGCAATGCAGTTTATCAGTTCCAGGTCCTACCCTTTGGCCTCAACATCAGCCCTTGGGCTTTTACCAAGGTTATGGATTGCGTCGTCACCCTGTTCCGCTCGACTTCATCTACAGGAATGGCAGTGTACTTGGACGACATCCTCCAGAAACATATGGTAAGTTCTATTCTGCTCATAGGCAGAAACGATCTTTTAGCACTTTTAGATCATCTAGGCTTTCTCGTGAACTGGAAAAAGTCCGATCTCTGTCCATCCCAGCGTTTTGTCCATCTGGGTATGGAGTTTCTCACCGATCTGAATCTCGTACGGCTTCCTCGCACTCGCAGTCGAACTCGTCAAGTCCGTTTCCAACAGGACGTGGATTTCAGCGAGAGAATTCTTGCAACTCCTCGGATTATTCAATGCGGCGGCGGACTTGATCCCGCTTGGCCGTCTTTTTATGCATCCCTTACAAATGACATTACTGGCACAATGGTGCCCCTTTTCAAGTCCCCTCAATCAAACAATAATGATCACACCCGAGATACGATCGTTCCTGCATCAGTGGCACAACCCCGGTTGGCTGTCCACAGGGATTCCTCTGGAGATGCCCCAAGCGGAGATAACGGTATGTACCGATGCCAGTACCTATGGTTGGGGTGCCCACCTGTTGCCGGACTTCGCTACAGTCAGCGGCACGTGGGAGCCAGGGGAGAGGCCTCTCCACATCAACCTTTTAGAAATGAGGGCTGTCATCAATGCCTTTCATTTCTGGAAGGATCAACTCTCAGGAAAAACTGTCCTCATTATGTCAGACAACTGGTGACTTACCTCCTCAAACAAGGGGGCACCAAATCACCAGACCTGTGCATTCTGATCTGGCAGTTTGTACGTTAGTGCGACAACCTCCACATCAACGTACAAATCAGACACATTCCCGGCAGACTCAATGTCTTGGCCGACACTCTATCCAGGAAAGATCAAGTCATTCACACGGAATGGTCACTCCATCAATCAGTCTTTCTTCGGATTTGCACACTTTGGGGGCATCCGATGATCGATCTTTTTGCGACAAGGTGGAATCGCAAGTTGTCCACCTTCGTCTCTCCAGTTCCAGACCCAGAGGCTTGGGCCGTGGACACTCTGTCAATCAGCTGGGAGGGGTTGTGGGCATTCACCTACCCTCCCATGGTTTTGGTACCGAAAATAATCCAGAGGTTAAGAGGTCAGAACTGTCGGATGATTCTGATTGCCCCTCTCAGATGGAACAAGTCCTGGGTCAACGATCTACTCGATCTAGCGATAGATCTACCCAGGAAGATTCCAACCAGCCCAAATCTTCTCAAACAACCGCGGTCACAGGTGTTCCACCCCTGCCCAGACCGTCTCCTTCTTCACGCTTGGCTGTTGTCCGGGCAGCCTTGCGAGATAAACAATTTAAACCTTCGATTGTGGAGAGAATCTCAAGAGCAAGAAGGCCCTCCACTCTGAAGGTTTATGAGGGAAAGTGGCATGTTTTCAGAGACTGGTGCCATATCAATAACATCACCCCTTTGAGTGTCTCAATCCCTCAACTGGCCGACTTTTTTCTCTGGGTTTTTGAGGAGAAACAGTTGGCCCCAATTACTATCAAAGGTTACCGCTCCATGATATCAGACACATTCCGCCATCATGGTTGATGTGATATTGGGCATAACAAAGATCTATCAGATCTTTTAGACAATTTTGATTTCAATCGACCAAAATCCCTCACCCTGTTTCCAAAATGGAATCTGTTCTGGGTTTTAACATGGCTCAATTCAGACAAATTTGAACCTTTAGCCCACACTTCGTTAAAGCTACTATCATACAAAACATGTTTCTTGATAGCCTTAGCTTCAGCATGCAGGGTGAGCAAGTTACACGCCCTTTCCAGTGACCCGAACTTTCTTCAGTTCAGATCAGATGCTTCTGTGGTCCTCCTGACGCAACCAGGTTTTGTAGCCAAAAATAGGTTACCATCCATTGGCGATCAAAGAATCGTCATTCGCTCACTCTCTTCCATAGATAAGTCAAGAGCAGCAGCCATGCAAGATCCTGTTCGTGCACTCAAGCACTATTTAAAACGCACAGAGGCATGTCGGGACACACATAAGCGCCTCTTTCTTCCGGTCAAAGCTGGTAAACGGGATATCACCCCTCAAGCCCTTGCTTCATGGCTGAAGTGGGTTATACGCTCAGCGTACTCTGAGGTCTCACAAGATCAGAGTCGCCTCATGAAGATTACGGCTCATGAGATTAGAGCAATCTCAGCAAGCCTGGCATTCGAACGCATTGTTTCAATCCGAGATACAACAGAAGCTGTTGGCTGGCTTGCAGAGTCAACCTTCTCCAGTTTTTGTCTCAGAGATTTGGCTTCGCAGAGGCAAGCCTTGAATGTGGTAGGTCCGGTGTCGGCAGCCCAGATGACCACCAGACCCATTTAAAAAAATCAGCACAGCCTATCAGCTTCGCTGGATTCGCCACTGAAATTTCGTAGGTAAGAAGATTTCAAGAACCATCTTCTTAACCGTATATAGGGGTCACATATCACGTGACCCTAGGCTGTGTTGCTGATGAAATTAGGAGAACAGGTTATCGTTCAAATGGGGAATCCAGCCATCATTCCCTAGAAGGTACCCGGGGTGGAGGTAGGATGCTCAGTATTCCCTCCTCATATTACTTATTCTCCTAACGTTAATGTGATCGGGGAACGTATTTGAAGGAGAAAGCAAATTTTTAGTAAATTGTGTTTCTCCAAGAATACTTATCCGATCACATTACTTAAAAACCCTCCCAACCACCCCGCTATGCAAGCATCCTCGTATAATATATATTGCTAAGCTTAAAAAACTAGTGACACCTGGCGGTGGCAAGGGGAGGTAAGGGGTAAGAGTTATTGCCCTTTGGTCTATATGAGGTAGACCGAAAAGACGAATTTTCGTCTTTTAGTAGGGCTTGATTCGAGAGGTAGCAGGCTTATATCCCTAACGTTAATGTGATCGGGTAAGTATTCTCGGAGAAACACAATTTACTAAAAATTTGCTTTCTCAAGCTCTGTTGATGATAGAATCATCAGAATAGATGATTGTATGTTAGTATCACACCTCAACAACAAATGTAGGTTACGGTGACCAACATTTTACATTTTATTGGTCAATGTTAAGTTTTTGCATTTAGCTCATGACCATGCAGGTCTTTCACACTGTGTATATACTGTTCCACCAAGATTCCTGAAATTTGATGAGTGCATACAACTTGATAATTACTTCACCCTTATTGTGAAAGGAGATCTCTATGACCTGTATTTCATGTTCAGTGGTAACACTTTGTTGAAATATTGTGTGTAGAGTTCTGTTATAATTGCAATCTGTTCCGATGATGAAAAAATAATAATCAGATGCAACTGGTTTTACTACAACCAAATAACTGTGACCTACATTTTATTCTTTGCCAATATTTTTGTTTACATTGTTCTATGTTACATACATCGTAACCTACTCAGGAAGATAACTGTGACCTACATTTTATTCTTTGCAAAAATTTGTTAAATATTTTTGTTTTGATTTTTCTATGTTACGTACATCGTAACCTACTCAGAAGCCTGTTTCTGACTATTGCAGTTTCAAGTTGAAATAAATATGTTTATTCAGTGGTGCACTTTCTTTATTATTGACTATACATTGTAGATTCTGATAGGTTACCTTGAACATGTTAACTGTGTATTAGAGATATGAATGAGTATTGGAATTAGATTTTAATAGACTTCATGATCCATGCTTTTCAGAGGCATCGAGTGTTGTGTTATATGAACTGTGCTTAATATATTACAGGGTTCTTAGGGTCTTTGAAGGTCTTTGATAGTTTGGGAAAAATGAGGTAGCATTTTCAAGGCCTTGAAAGTTTGGGAGCATTGAGCAGATTACCTAGAAAATGCACATGAAAATTGAAATAAACCCAAACATTTTAATTTCTTTCCAGCATAATCACAAATAAAATTGTCCAAGGTTGTTAGATTCAGATGTAGTCGAGTTTTCCTGGTTTCTTTCTTTTGAAATTAGGAAATAAATTATAGTTTGAATTTCATCATTAAACAATATTGTAGTATTTTGAATTCGTTGTTTTCTCATACAACATAACTTTTATACAAAATGTTAGCAAAAATAGGTCTTGGAAATCAATGTTTGTGGTCTCTGAAAGTTTGGGAAAAGTCTTTGAATTTATCATTCAGAATTCTGTATGAAACCTGTATTAATGGCTACCAATCGAGGGTTACTTAAGGTATGTTACTTGCTCCCAGCAACATATGACTTCTATGTGTGGGTCATGATAATAGTTTCTAAAGCAGAATTTAAGAATGATGATTTTCAAAACGTTAAACAAAAATAACATTAATCTTGTAGTTATCTACTTGTTACCTTTACTTTGATATCCCAGAAAAATGTTCCTTTCTTGTTGTGTCACAGTATGGAAGGATGGATGGATGGATAAGCTTTAATATTATGTCAGCATATAGTCAGATTTATAGTGCCAGTTTAATTATTTTTTTAAAATTATGAGAGAATGAAAAAAAATTGCAAAGCAAATTTAGGTGGAGAAGAACTAACAATTGTGGTCAGGATCACTTGTCTGAATTTTTTTTCTGCATGATAATTCATGTTTACAATGGCTACTGGAGATACAAGCTTCGGATAGGTGAGCTGAACTGGTGACTAATCATTCCCTGCTTTTTTTTAATTGCATTCAAAAGTAAATATTTATCTTTCCTATTCTGATTATTTTTTTAGGTTGTCATATCTGTGGCTCACTAGAACATAAGCGGAGAGAATGTCCCAATAAACATCAGCAACAGTGTGAGAAATTCAGGTCAGTTAAGAATTGGATAACTGCCAACCCATAAGTACAAAATTACTAACTGCTTATGACAAAAATACTGATTTTCAGGAACAAATACTGATTTTTAATTTTTTTTTATGCATATGCAACTATTTACAACATCTACAACCATCAGTAAAGTAGGACAGTACCTTCCTAATTCATGTAATGTCAAAAATGCATGTGTTGCACTCTTGCACCTTCTATTCTATTTGGGTGCCCATTTAGAAGGTGTAAGAGTACAACACACTCAGACACATGCTGTTTATATGAGCCTTTTCCACACCTTGTTTTTTTTTTACTCAATCATTATCGATTCCAATGTACCATCTTTCATTGATGATCTGAATTATGTGTGATTTTCTTATTGAACTATTTTTGTTCTAGCATATGTGTTATCTTTTGGGATTTTACTGTCTGGAAAACGTGTGAAATAAATCACTAGCAAAACTAGTAACTGAAAGAGTAAGGTTCATTTCTTAAAAAATGTAATAAACCGAATTTCAATCTAATTACATCAAGGTTCTCTTTGGTATTTATATACGTTGTAAGTTAAAGGCTGAGTTGTTGATGATGAAGGAGCAAGCTGATGTTTATTAGCTTTTTTGTGCTCTTGTATTTCATGGGCACCTCCATGCCCAATAGCGAAATCACATTACACAATTTGCAAAACATAAAATTTTCTCCTTTACTGGGTGGTTTCACAAATCTAAAGAAGACAGCACAATTATTCTTCCAGTTCTGTTTTCTTGTCGTTCCTGGAAAAATTTTGAATGTTCTGCTTTCCTTTTCAACATGATTAGAAGTTGAATATTACTAAGATGATATACAGTGATAGCGGCAACTCTTTACGAAATCCAGTATGGGGGATAAAGGCAGGCATAGTAGCTTTGATTTCAAATGACCAATCATATTTTAGAACTCTTCCTATATACATGTGATACATTTCTATCAGAATGGAACCGAGTGCCCATTCTCAAAAATAAATTGCAAGGAAATTTTTAAATATTTTTTTAAAATTAAAAAATATATTTGTAACAAGAAAAACATACACCCATATTCAGGTGCAAAATACGGGGAAAACGGGACACTTGGCAGCTATGATATATTGGTATCCAAACTTACCAAAGCAAATACAAGGAATGCCCTTTTTTGGCTTATTTCTGTCTGTAATTTCCTACAAATATTATGAGACAAGCAATGCTGCAAGTTCTTTCTTGATATGATGGTCCTTAATTTGATTTTATTCCTGATTCAAATGCCCTAATGTAAATTCATCTACATTTATCCTGGTCAGGTAAAACTAATATCACAAGATCACTTATATGAATTGCCCTGGGAGGACGCCAATTTAGTTCAAATATGTGGTGTTATTGACCTTGTGTGAAAAGGTCACCAAGGCAGAGAAAATTCAAGAACCTAATGTCTGAGAGAAGTGAAAAGTTCAGGTTAGGTTAGTGGAAATGTCTATGGTACTAGTCCTGGACAAGTCAGATTTTGTCGGTGTGAAAGAGTCCAACAGCTGCAGGCTTCTGATTCACAGCTAGAATGTAAAATAATCTATTTAAAATAAATTGCTTTTATAACTAAATTATCAACAGGCCAATCTACTGCTACCAGCATCATGGATACCAAAATCTAATTTAACAAAAGTTACATACCGAGTACAAACGCTCTTGTATACATCTCAGTGCCATAATCATCTAAGAGATCACTTGACTTTGCAAATCCTGGTTAAATACCTTGCATTGTCAGATTGACTCATTTGACACTTGTATCAGTTGTAACCAAAGATGTTCTTCCCAGCAAACTGTTGACTAGCAGTCATTCAGCATATGCCATAGCCAGTGTAGCCTTCTTTCCATAACCTATTTATAACATTACTGCTTATGGTGTTTATAGCACATGATCTTGTGATATGGGCCCAGAGTGGTCTAAAGCACTCTCCATTACGGATCACTGCCATCGCACCTCTGTCTGCGTGGGTTTGAGTCTTGGATTCAGCCAGTGTGGGTATGTGATAAAGCTTGCCAGTAGCTTCTCGTGGGTTGGTAGTTCTTTCGGGGGTTTTCCCGGGTTCTTCCTCCACCATTAATACTGGCCGCCATGTATAGCCTATCGTGTGCTGAAAAATGGCGTTAAACCCTACAACAACAAAAGCCTAACATATTTTGATCTAAATTACAAGTCATACAGGTCTTGTATGCATTTGATACAATTTAAGTCATACAGGTCTTGTATGCATTTGGTACAATTTAAGCCATACAGGTCTTGTATGCATTTGGTACAATTTAAGTCATACAGGTCTTGTATGCATTTGATACAATTTAAGTCATACAGGTCTTGTATGCATTTGGTACAATTTAAGTCATAGGTAGCTCTCATTGTGAGAATTTGATAATAGATACCTTTAAGTGGTGATTATACACGTTATTTTGCACATTGTTGATAAATATTCATCAGAAGATGTTTATGTACATGCCCAAAGAAATATATACAAGAACGCTCTGGTGGCCTAGTGGTTAAAGCATCCGCCCCAGATGTGGGAGGTCGTGGGTTTGAACCCTGGCCGAGTCATACAAAAGACTTCTAAAAATGGTACTAACAGCTGCCTTTCTAGGCATTCAGCATTAAGAGGTTAGTGTTAGGACTGGTCAGCCTGGTGTCAATCAATTTTAAAACAAGTCAACATTTTATCAAGAAGCAAACCAAGAGGTGTGATCCAGTGTAAACCAGATTGAATGTTGGGTGCTAATATGTGCTTACGCTTTGGTTAAGAAAGAAACCTATTGATTTGTAGGTCAAATAGTCTTTTTTTCTCCCCATTTACTAAGCAGATCACGTGTCCCTGCTGTGAGATTGTAATGATGTATTATTTCAATAAGAATTAAAAATAAATCTGGAAGTTAATTTTGTTGCATCACAATTTCAGGGGCATCAAAAGGAAAAGGAAAAGAGACAAGTCACAGAAGAAGAAAACAAGAAGACATTGATCCAGGTCTTTGTCATACTGTATTTACATAATAAAATATTTATACATTCAGATGAAAGGCTTTATTTTTAATTACTCAACTCTCATGGTTGATGCTGCATCGTTTCTTGCAGGATATAAAGATACATTGGGAAACGAAAACAAACATATTTTTAGAAATGAAAATTTTTAACTTGAAGAACCAACAATAAAATTCAACAAACCTTTTTCCAACTACTCCATTAAAACTCTAGTAAATAAATACAAGGCTTAAAATTTCCTTTTCTCTTTATTCTTCAGAATTTAAATTTATAAACATGTACACATTTCACAAATTTATTTTTTGCATATTTTTTCCACTATAAAGTCAATGCAGTTTAATATGATCTGACCAAAGGTACATTTATTAAAATATCATGATACTGAAAGCTGGTCCCTAGTAACAAAATCCAGTTTAATTGGAATCATTTGTTGGGTTATTTTTGTTAAAAAATCTCAACTTGGAATTTTGAACCTTCATTGCTTTTGAAAATAAAATTGCTTGAAAAATGCCAAATTTGTAATCAGGAATGACCAAACAAATAACCAAACAAATAACCTGGTGGTAAATAAAACTTTAAAAAAAGTTGACATGCATGGAGTATGATTATTTATGGGGAAAAAATTGGTTGGAATCGTGTGCTGGCCAATATACAAATAATGCGATGTTTCCTGTCATTTAGATATACAGTTAAGAAAAGGATATAAGAGTTACACAAGCAGTACTCTAAGCAAGCATAAATCCAGTGTTGAAAAACAAACATCTGGTACAAATGAGAATTCTTAACAGATATATACAATCAAGTGTTGACTCGAATAACTCACACTTCATAGTTTATGCAAATAACTGACCAAAGGCCCATGGCCTCGACTTTTTCTGAAAATCTTAGTAAGACTGCTGATTAATAATCACAACCTCCTCATGCAGCAAGTTTAATGTTAAAAACAAAAAATGGAAAAACAAACATTTTATTTTCATCAATATTGCACAAAGCCCTGTAAACAACTAATATTTTTTTCTTCAAAGTATGATCCAAAGTTTTCTTTTTCAATGTGTAATTATAAAAAAAACTTTTCCTTCTAATATTAAGAAATAATGTCTTCTCGGAAATTACCAATATATGTATCCACATGTATACTATTTATGTTTAGATTCTGCGGCAGTACACAACTCGTGTGTAAAGTCTGTTATTTTGATTTGGTTCAGTTTTCTTTTTCTTGTCCCCTTCACTTCAATAGAATATGGGGAATATTAAATTGGGTCTTCCCACCCATCCACTTTTATTTTTATATAATAAATGACTTGACTTACTGCATTTCACCCTAATAAAGTAAGCAGCTTGATAATGGCGAGACCTTGGTTCAGTTGATTGTCAACAATCTACATAATCATTTAGGGGACCTTTGGCCCCTAATATCTTAGGACCCAGCTACTTTTGCTTGGCTTAGTTGATATACACCATGATTTAGCAGAGTTCTGGCCCCTAATATTGTAAGACTGGCCCACTTTTACTTGGCTTAGTTGATCTCCATTGTTTGGCAGAGTTTTGGTGCCTAATAATGTAAGACTGACCTAATTTTACTTGGCTTAGTTGATCATCATCTTTTAGCAGAGTATAGGCCCCTAATAATGTCAGACCCACCCAATTATGCCTCTACACATTAACTGACTTAATTATTATTGGATTTCAACCAAGTATTTGATGTTGATGAGGCGTTATTTATCATGACAGAATCTCAACCAAATTTGGTAGCTTGACAGTTTAAAACCTTGACCTAGTTAAATTATTAGTATTCTACATGATTATTTTATACTTCCAGACTGTATGACCCATTCACTTTAATTTCTGTAGAATAATTTTATTATTTATTATTACTGGGTCTGAACGAAATTTGGTATTCATCTTAATAATGATAAGACTTCAGTGGAGTTTAATTGCCAGCTTCTCAAGTCAGAGCAGAGTTATGACCCCTGATTGTTCAGATCTACCCAAATTTTTTTCTGCACAATAACTACCTTGTTGGATGTCAAACAAATTTTAGTAGAGAGCTTGATGCTGATGATTCCTAGGCTACATTTGATTACAAGTGTTGCTGAGTTAGAAGTCTAGCATGCAACATCATTTTTAGGCAAATTATGTCCCCTGATTTTTGGATTTGCCCACATTCCACTACAACTCCTTAATTCCTATGGGATTTAAACTAGATTTGGTATGCAACTTTATGCTGATAATACCTGAGTCAATAACTCCCTTTATTACTAGATTTCATAAAAATTTTGTATGCATCTCTATAAAGATATAACTTAAGGTAATTCCATTTTTTCCTTCTCTATTATTTTTTTTATTGAATCATCACCACTAAATGTTATGCCCACATTTGTTTCACCACTGTAACTCTTGTTCATATTTTTATTTCAAGCAAGTTTTGTATGCAGTGTTATGTTGAAGCAAACTCACCTGTGTTCCACATCATCGACAGTCTTAAGAAACAAATGCTCCTTTCCTTATTTACTACATCATCTGGCTCTTTCCTCTACAAACATACACTCCCCTATCTCCAGTGAAAAGTGGGAAACATCAGTTCCTGGAATCTGCTTGTTTGTTTTTAGCTTTCATTTACATTGTAAATTTCAACTGACTAGTGGTAATGTTTGGTAGGTTTCACAATATAAAGATGTGTAAATGGAGTTGTGCATGCACTATGTTCAGTAATGTTCAGGTCTTGCCATAATGACCTGAAGGTCAAATGTTGCCTTTTTTCCATTGAAAATGAAGAGTGAAATTTAAGTCTTTTGCTGTAAGTATATTAATTACATACATATATAAATCTGGTCCCAACAAAATATACTTAACCGTCAGACCCAGTTAACTGTGCTAATTATCAGGAATAAGCTTTCCATGTGACTCACTGTTTAATACAATGTTTTTGAAATACCATAACTATTTCTCAGACCAATGTCTGTTGCCTTCAGTAGTTCTTTTCATCATCTCATCTTCTAGCTGAGGACAACTTTAGCATGTAAGGATGACTTCTGACCTTTTAATCTGATTGCTCAATACTAGTACTATATCTTTGACATTACAAGACCATACAGTATTTCCAGATCACTTAGACAAGAAGATACATGATTTCCACATCACTCAGATCTGAAGTTACAGCATTTCCAGATTAGTCGCATCTGAAGTTACAGCATTTCCAGATTAGTCGCATCTGAAGTTAAAGCATTTCCAGATTAGTTGCATCTGAAGTTAAAGCATTTTCAGATTAGCTGCATCTGAAGTTACAGAATTTCCAGATCACTCAGATCTGAAGTTACAGCATTTCCAGATTAGTTGCATCTGAAGTTACAGCATTTCCACATTAGTCAGATCTGAAGTTATAGCATTTCCAGATTAGTTGCATCTGAAGTTACATTTCCAGATTAGTTGCATCTGAAGTTATAGATTCCATCTGAAGTTCCAGGATTTCCAAATCATTCAGATCTAAGTTCCAGGATTTCTAGATCACTCAGAACAGAAGCTTTGCTGCAATAAAATGAGCTTAAACAATATGTACCACCATTTAACTTTTGTATTATGTTCTCCTGTTAACTCCCTCATACATAAGTGGTATGAAGAAGTAACAGGGAGTTCACCTTGTGAAACTTCTGGTGGAATCAATTACTCTTGTGACTCGCAAAAATGCACAGGGTAAAACAACATACGATTCATCTAGTATGGTAAACAAAGTTTGATTAATTGATATATTTAGCTGTCCGGTACAAATTGGGACAAAATCCTGTCTTAATATTATGAATTTTCCATAAAATGGTGGATGAACATAGCTCTGAAGCTTCTTGGTGATATATATTTAACGATTATGGTTTTGCAAAATCTTCCAGATATTGGCAATCTAGCAACGTCATGGGCATGAGCATAAACACAGAATGTTCACGAGGATAAATGGCATTCAGCACTAAGGCATCCTCAGCTGTCCATGTTTTCTCTGCCTAGAGCAGTCAAAATCAGTGGAATTTAGAAGACTGGGCTTGAGATATGGTTCTCTTCAGTCAATAATATTTATGCACTGCATGCTTTGCAATGTGCATTTGGAATTTTTAAGAATATTTATGACATTCTTATGTCATTTAAGATCTCCAAGAATAAATGGAATGAACTGAGTCCCTGTGTTTGAGTTGGCTCACTATGGGACTGAAGTGGCTGTAATATATGCAACATATTTTCTCTTTCTAACAGTATATTCATAGTGAATTATAGTTGGGGCTTAGAGGTCTTTCTACAATAGATTCCAGCAAAGAGTGTCCATTTATTATGGCGGTTGTTGCTATCAAAAATGTGTAGCCTGAAAAGAGAAAAGAATACTTTATTCAGGTGTTAATTTAAAGCCTGTTCAACTGCAAACAATTCTTAAACGACAAGGTTTTCAAAACAAAAATGTAAATTTTGTTTAAATTAGCAAAAAGGAAGTTTTATAGTAGAATCTGTTTCTCTGAAATACTTACCCAACCACATTAATATTAGGAAAAACTTTCTGCTATCTCCAGAATCTAGAACTCACTGAAGACAAAAAAAGCATCTTTCTGTCAGGGCATGATATAGATGAAGGGGAGTAACTCTTACAGATCAACTCCCCTTATGCCCACTAAGTGGCCATGCACATGCCAAATATTAAAAGGATACTTGCATTGGTGCGGAAGGGAAGGAAATGATAGTCATGTGATAGGATAAGTACTTTTGGAGAAATTGACTATAAAATTTCCTTTCTCTATCAAAATTTCCTTATCACAATAAAATTAGGATGATACTTAAGGGGAGGAGGAAATGCTTGAACATCCAACCTCAACTAGTTTCATACTGCAGAAGCCTCATTATTGCTCAACTGAAAAGATGAACTCCTAACATGAAACAAACACAGGCAAAGGCTATGTCTTTATATGTGTGCAAGGGAGATCCTTATGGGATTTTGCACATGGTTATTACCTTAGACGTTTCCCAGGTGAATCTAGCAAAAGTTCCAAGGTCATGCCTGGGACTGACATTGTGCTGTCATGATCAGGATATGGCAACTGCCTATAATGTTACCAGTGGCAGAACAAGAAGGAGCTCTTTTTGTGAAGCCATATCATAAAAGCTTGATGTGCCAGCTAACTGACTCCACTATGTCTCAAACTGCGACATTACATTCAAGAGCCATATTCATGGAGATTTGCTTGTATTTCATGAGCTGAAATGTCTGGTAGCAAGTGTGCACCCCCAACCTGACAAACTGTCATCTATGCAGATAGAGATCTCCAATTGTGGGCTCTCAAAGGTATTCCTATCACAAGCCACAATGTTCCTTGCCATTGATGTAATAAGTGTTTAAGTCAAGATCGTAATTTGATGATCTGAACTACTATGAGAATGGGCACCACTGTGCCAGAAGGGCCATCTACAGAGTGCACATATAAGTGTAGGCAAAATAAAAGATATCCATTAACACACTGAAAAAAAAAGGACTTGAAGGAGCTCACCAAAATTGCCATCCTGACAGAAATCTTTTCTGATGCATGAATGATACTGTTAAGCAAATGGGAAGATGACAGATGAGGTCAATACAAGTCAAAAACTCGTGATAAATGTTGAGAAGGAATTATGTCACAGTTTTTGACAATGACTATCCACCCTAAACAAATGTGGTAAAGGTTGTAAATATCTTGGACCAAAACTGAACTTACCCAATCTTGATGCCACAATTGCAGTAGAGAAGATCCAGTATGCCACCATGGACGTGTAGGACATCTAGTACACCACCACTGCTGTGGAGGACATCCAGTATGCCACCATTGTTGTAGAAGACATCCAGTACACCACCAGTGATGTGGAGGAGAAGATTCAGTATGCCACTATTGCTGTGGAGGACATACAGTACACCACCATTGCTGTGGAGGAGGACATCCAGTATGCCACCATTGATGTGGAGAAGATCCAGTATGCCACCATTACTGTGGAGAACATCCAGTACACCACCATTGTTGTGGAGGAGGACATCCACATTGCCACCACTGCTGTGAAGGACATACAGGACACCACCCTCGCTGTGGGGGAGAAGATCCAGTATGCCACAATTGCTGTGGAGGATATCCAGTATGCCACCACTGTTGTGGAGGACACAGTATGCAACCACTGCAGTGGAGGACGTCCAGTATACCATCACTGTTGTGGAGGAGAAGATTCAGTATGCCACCATTGCTGTAGAGGAGAACATCCAGTATGCCAACACTGCTGTGGAGAAGATCCAGTATGCCACCATTGTTGTGGAGGACATACAGTATGCCACCATCGCAGTGGAGGACATCCTGCATGCCACCATTGCTGTGGAGGACATCCAGTACACCATCACTGTTGTGGGAGAGAAGATCCGGTATGCCACCATTGCTGTGGAGGACATGTAGTACACCACCATTGCTGTGGAGAAGATTTAGTATGCCACCATTGTTGTGGAGAACATACAGTAGTGGGAGATGACACAGTCCAATGTTTTGGTGAAGGTTTAAGGGCTGAGATTGAAACCAGATGGAAGGGCATGAAATTGCTAAACTACCCCACAATATCCAAAGTAAGGTATTTGCATGATGCCTTGTGAATAGAACTATGAAAATGTCAGGACTTATTGCATATTCATTGTGACAGATGAATCTTGCCATCGTTAAAATTTAGGAGAAATTTAGTTTGTTGAGGTCAATGACTTGTCTCCAATTCTTGTTTGCTTTCCCCAAATAGGAGTAAAAGCTTTATCTCCTTTTGCATAATGTTCACCTTGACAGGGTTGCCTTATGTTTCTGTCATGAAATGGGAAGATGAAAGAGGAGGGTGCTGATTAAATGAAATCTGCAGCTCCTCCGAAGTGACATAAATGACCCAACTGTTTTGGGAAAATAGGTCCATGCAAGCATGATGAAAGAGAAGGAGTCTGGTGCCCACAGGAAAGTCAACAGCAGGCAGGAATAACAGGCATAGGGCTCCTTGTAATTGCATTGGAAACAGAAAGATTGCCATCATTGTTAAATTACAGGACTAATCTTGGGTTCTTAGTAACATGCAAATTAAACGAGTGTTTAAAAATGGGTTTATTGTGCAGAATGCGAAATAAATCACAAGGATATTGTACCCTGTGTATACAAATAAAATACATTTTAATACAAATATAAATCACCATTCCATCATCAGTGCATAACTTATTTCGCATAAACATATCAATCCGTTTCCAAGTATATTCAATTAAAATTACTTTCATTAATTATCCATATAGAGAGATAATGAAAAACAAAAAGTAATATGCTAGGGTACAGGTTACAAATTACAGGTGTACAAGCAATCAGTGTGGTGGAGCAAGAAGGAAGAGAGAAGGCAGGCAGAGAGGCACATAGACAAAATAGTAGATTCTGATAAGAATAGGCAGAATGATAACCTATTAAATGTACTCAAAGCTGAACAATGTACAGTAATTCCACTGGAAAACATGAACAGAGTTTATCACATATATTTCTGAGAGAAATATACAATGTACATAAAAAGTGATGTGAGGTGCCCTAATTATAACCTTTGCCTTGCAAGTAACTACTTCCCATGCATAATCACTTCTGGCTTTCTCTGCAAGTCTAAAGATTGCCAAAGAAGCCAGGTCAAGAAGAGAAGGTGCAATGACATTCCTCATTAACTTGGACATAGCATTTCTGAGATAGACCTATTGCCACTTAGATCTTACATTTCTGGATGTTTGGAACAATTGGTTGGCTGCTGGGATGGGGTACTGTGATTGATGTACAACTTGCTGGATGGGCTGACTCAAGATATTGGTGGCCCCCTTTGTAAGCATAAGGGGAGGTAATGTTCAATAGTTACTCCCCTTTGTATCCTCTCTAGACAAAAATAAATAAAAATAATTTCATCTTTTAGAGTTGGTTGGACTCTGGAGGAAGCAGAAAGTAATTATAATGTGATCAGATAATGTATTTCATGGAGAAATGAAATGCTACTTTGTTTCAAACAATCACACAGCGAAGTATAAAACATGACTATAACTCCATTTCTATAATTTATCTCATGTACAAATTTACGAACATATTAATCTTTGGATTCTTGTACCTGTGTGCTATGTTTAAAATTTTAAGAAAGATATAGTATCAGTATTGGAATTATCCTGTAACAAACAATGTAATTTATCGATTTTTCTACAAACAAGCAAACCGATAGATCCCTAAGTAAGAGGATGGCACCTGTCTTTTTCCCAAGGAAGCGGAGAGCAATAATCTCAGAGTAAGTACATCCCCCGAGGAAATAAACAAGCACAACTTTTGCAGGGGCTGGTCCTGGCCTTACTTGCCCTTTTCCAACTGCAAAAGACAATATATTTTGGTCACATTTCAAATCAAAGATTTACTGTCAATTTTGTTTGAGAATACCACTTGCTGTTTTTTTTTTTTTTCAAACTGTACAAGTTTCAATGGCTGCTGTTGCTGGTTTAATCGCTACATCTAATGAATGTTTATCTCTATTATTGTTCCAGTGCAATATGATTACAATCTAACAGAACATAATGCAATGAAAATTGGAGGTAATCTCCATCATTATTCTACACTGAAAAACATGATTATACACATTGTGAAATGTGAGAAAAGGTCCTCTTTAATTTTTTTCCACAAAATTTAAAAACGTTTTTCAGTCCATGCAATATGTAACATGAATTCATTTATTTTTGTGGGTATCAATTCACACTGCTTTCTGGAAGAAAAAATAAACTTAAATTTGTGGACTTTGGAAGTAGTCCCTTGTTTCCAAAGTAGAAATACTATTTGTTGGGTTTTTAAATTTATATTTGGTATCCCACAAAAAAGTGAATTTGCAGTAAATTAAATCATGACACAGTCAATCAATTCTGTGGTTAAGTTTACAACCTTCTTAGTATATGAACTGTGCTTGGATGGATTTAACATCTGCCATGTCTGGGATCTATGTACAATCTCCAGAAAGCTATCTCTATGTGTATAGTGTTCAGATGGATTTAACACCTGCCATGTCTGAGATCTATGTAAAATCTCCAGAAAGCTATCTTATTACATGAATTGTGCTTTGATGGATTTTACACGTGCCATGTCTGAGATCTATGTACATTCTCATCTTCCAAGGCAAAATGCATTGCCATATCTGACCTGGAAATCATAAAACATCTGAGCCTGAAATTGTGTTGACCAATCACAAAAGACATTACTTTTGAATTGTGTTGACCAATCACAAAAGACATTACTTTTGAATTGTGTTGACCAATCACAAAAGACATTACTTTTGAATGCATATTTCTGATTGGATGGTAGCAGAATCTCAATCTCCAGGCCAGAATCTTTTTAAAACAGACTCTCACATAAATCCTTGAAATTTCATAAAAGGCACTTCAATTAAACTTGGTAGAAGTGAGACTACAAAGACATTTCTCACTATCTCAAAATGTATCTGTACTGTATGCAATCAATCAAGACCAAATTCAATTGCAAGCTTAAACGGATATCATTAAACATTAACAAATTTTGAAGCAGAGGGTGTCTCTAAATCAGTCCATATTGATTTGAAGCAGGGGTGTCTCAAAATCAGTCCATGTTTATTTGAAGCAGGGGGTGTCTCAAAATCAGTCCATGTTTATTTGAAGCAGGGGGTGTCTCAAAATCAGTCCATGTTTATTTGAAGCAGGGGGTGTCTCTAAATCAGTCCATGTTGATTTGAAGCAGGGGTGTCTCTAAGTTAGTCCATGTTTATTTGAAGCAGGGGGTGTCTCTAAATCAGTCCATGTTGATTTGAAGCAGGGGGTGTCTCTAAATTAGTCCATGTTTATTTGAAGCAGGGTGTGTCTGTAAATCAGTCCATGTTTTTTTGAAGCAGGGGGTGTCTCTAAATCAGTCCATGTTTATTTGAAGCAGGGGGTGTCTCTAAGTTAGTCCATGTTTATTTGAAGCAGGGGGTGTCTCTAAATCAGTCCATGTTTTTTTGAAGCAGGGGTGTCTCTAAATTAGTCCATGTTGATTTGAAGCAGGGGGTGTCTCTAAATTAGTCCATGTTTATTTGAAGCAGGGTGTGTCTCTAAATCAGTCCATGTTTATTTGAAGCAGGGCATGTCTCTAAATCAGTCCATGTTTATTTGAAGCAGGGGGTGTCTCTAAGTTAGTCCAAGTTTATTTGATGCAAGGGGTGTCTCTAAATCAGTCCATGTTTATTTGAAGCAAGGGAGTGTCTCTAAATCAGTCCAAGTTTATTTGAAGCAGGGGGTGTCTCTAAATCAGTCCATGTTTATTTGAAGCAGGGGGTGTCTCTACATCAGTCCATGTTTTTATTAAGTAGGACATCATCTTATCATCACCATAATACCATGTCATTTGATCAACCAATCAAATTACTTTTCCACATTTTGAGAATCTTCAATCTGCCATTAAAAGAAAAATGTAGCTTTCAGGAGATCTCACAGAGTTGTCAAGTATGAGGTCTGTTTGAATGAGATAAGCAAGGATCTGTGCTGTTTGAATGAGACAAGCAAGGATCTGTGCTGTTTGGTCTGCTTATGATTCAAAGTGAGCTACAGCGGTGACTCAAATCTTCTGGTGCAACAGTGACTACCCGATTATTAATTAATTAATCACTTTTAAATATGTTAATAGCGGTGACTCAAATCTTCTGGTGCAACAGTGACTACCCGATTATTAATTAATTAATCACTTTTAAATATGTTAATAGCGGTGACTCAAATCTTCTGGTGCAACAGTGACTACCCGATTATTAATTAATTAATCACTTTTAAATATGTTAATCTTAGACAACATAATTGTGACCTAACACAGATGTGCACTCTGCACAAATATTAGAAGAAAAAAATACAAATTTACCTTTAACAGTTTTTAGCTTAACTTCAGCTGTACATGTATCTCTATCTCCCCCAATTAGGCTCTTAGTAACTTCTTCCAAACCTTCTCTTGATAAGCACTAAAATTGAAATGGAGAATTTGCAACAATTCTAACTTACGAAACACATACAAGTGTAAGTATTTATTTCATATCCTGCAGTTTATGCATGCCAAAAGGCAAGTACAGTAACACTTGTGCCAATATACCACTGCTTTCAAAGATCACCTGTCTTGAGAGACCAGTTTCTAAATGCATGGACTGATCATTTAGTGTTATGAGTGTCATGAAAAACCACCTGTCTTGAGATACTATTACCTTTCAGCAAACTAGGTGGTTTTCCAAGACAGGTTCTACTGTAATTATTACTTGCAGAAAAACTTACCCTTTCTTTTTGCAGTAAGATTTGGGGGGTTGAGGTTGTGGGGTGCTGATAAAGTGACAAAACAAAGTACTAATAATTTTGTCTAGTCAAACAGTTTGAAGGGATCTCTCAACAATGGGCCAGTGTCAATTTCCAGGACAAATATACCAGATACACTGTTCTGTTCCAAAAGCAATAGTGAGAAATATTTTGCCAATCAAACTTTTGGAATGTCCTCTTAAATTTTCAAATGGCTGTTTTTCTTCTTCTTGATTTGGCATTATGTTTTATATGACAAGGACAATTGGCTCATCACAGAAGTTTTTATCATTTAGGGAGATCCCTGAGTTTATAAACAAAAGTCTCACAGATGCAGAAGTACAGCAAAATATCAACTTCTGACTGCTTCAAAAATCACTAGCTTAAAACTGCTGCATTTTTTAAATCATGATTGTTGTGCTACTACTACAATAATTAAATGGGGCATAATGTTTTACTGCTGCAGATACTTTAAGTCCATCCCAAACTGTTTTTGTGCACATTAAGTCCCTTCCAAACTGTGATCATTAGTAATTTCTCATATTCTGAGCATAAATATTTTTGAAGTTCAAAATGTTCAGCAATATCACACTTCAGATACCAATGCTGATCATCTGACTTAAAATGGTCACATGATCTGAAAAGACTGGTGTAGATGAGTGGTAATTCAAGCCCCTCGTCCCTGTTTAGTGCTAATCCTTGTTTCTAACACTCTGCCTGTTTCCATGATGTAGTCATTCTCAAGATATATGGCATACCAATGATGTCTCTATTTGGGCCACTACTGGTTTTGTTTGGTGTTTTCTTTTTTTCTCGGTTAGTTTGAAAATCGACTCTGGATAGCCATCCACCCTTAGTGCAGCTTTCACGTTGACTACTTCTTCCATTTGATCTGTCACATCTGTGACTAGGGAGTTTGCTCTGTGCATTAAAGATCTCAGTACTGGCCTCTTGTGTACCAGATGGTGATTGCAAACAAATGTTTATACACGGTGACTTAGGCTGATCAATCATCATCTGCATGTACACACGTGTCTAAGAATGGTAGTTTGCCATTTTCTTCTTTTTCTAAAGTGAAATGAATATGTGATGTGATGGTCAACTCCTGAACAAGGTACTCATGTAAATCATCCACATATCTGAACCACACAGATGGTGTTCTCGGCCAATTCCAAGGTCTTTTTCTAAAAAAACTCCATGTATAACTTGGCAACTATGTGTTTAGCAAAGGGGGGAACAACGTTGTCAAATATAATTTGGTCTTTCTTCCCTTGTTTTAAGATCTAAATCAGTTTTTTTTTAATTGATGTTGTAGGGTCTATCCTTAATTTCTGATATGCGTCTTTGTTGTTAACCAACTGTTCCATTTTCATCACATAATGAACCCTGTTGAGTATTAGTGTGGTGTGTCCTTTGTCGGCCAGTAGGATCACTATACTTTTATCTTTCAATAAATCCCATATGGCAATTCTCTCCTGTACAGTTACATTACTTCTGGGAGGTTTACTGTTCTTTAGAATTCTTGCAACCTCACCCCTCAGGCTCTCAGCTACTGACTGATTGATAATCTGATTCGAAGCAACTTCGGTGCATGAGATAATCTCCACTAGCAGTAACAATCATGGTGTGACACAAAAATTCAACCCTTCATCAGAACTGACTTTTCCACAGGGTTAAATTACCTACCTGAAAGATTTACTACCCATTTTTCGTGTTCAATTTTGTTAGGGGTCTTTGATTCCGAGCCCATGTTCAATTTTTTTGCTGGCATGCCTCAAATGTTTATGCCTCTGGCGTTGTACATACAACTGCCTTTCAAATCTATTTTTGTGCACATCCATTAAATTACTTTCATATCCATTTTTGTGCAGTCGCATACCTTCCAACCTTTGAAAGTGAAAATTGTGAATGCAGGATGAGTGTGGAAAGATGGTGGGGGCAGGGGAAATGTGAAGCTCAAAACCCAGTGTTACAAAGTCATGGTTATCAATGTAACTGTCAATGAATATGTCTCTTTGTGCAGATTTTCAATGAAATGACTATTACGGATACATATACTCTTGGATTAGAATGGAGTCTAGTGGATAAATTCTAGAAATTATGTTTCTTTGTGCAGATTTTTGATGGAATGACTATTATGGATACATATACTCTTGGATTAGTATGGAGTCTAGTGGATAAATTCTAGAAATTATGTTTCTTTGCGCAGATTTTTGATGGAATGACTATTATGGATACATATACTCTTGGATTAGAATGGAGTCTAGTGGATAAATTCTAGAAATTATGTTTCTTTGTGCAGATTTTCAATGGAATGACTATTACGGATACATATACTCTTGGATTAGATTGAAATCTAGCATATAAATTCTAGACATTATGTTTCTTTGTGCAGATTTTCAATGGAATGACTATTACGGATACATATACTCTTGGATTAGATTGAAATCTAGCATATAAATTCAAGAAATTATGTTTCTTTGTGCAGATTTTCGATGGAATGACTATTACGGATACATATACTCTTGGATTAGAATGAAATCCAGCATATAAATTCTAGAAATTATGTTTCTTTGTGCAGATTTTCGATGGAATGACTATTACGGATACATATACTCTTGGATTAGAATGAAATCCAGCATATAAATTCTAGAAATTATGTTTCTTTGTGCAGATTTTTGATGGAATGACTATTACGGATACATATACTCTTGGATTAGATTGAAATCCAGCATATAAATTCTAGAAATTATGTTTCTTTGTGCAGATTTTCAATGGAATGACTATTATGGATACATATACTCTTGATTAGAATGAAATCCAGCATATAAATTCTAGAAATTATGTTTCTTTGTGCAGATTTTCAATGGAATGACTATTACGGATACATATACTCTTGATTAGATTGAAATCCAGCATATAAATTCTAGAAATTATGTTTCTTTGTGCAGATTTTCAATGGAATGACTATTATGGATACATATACTCTTGATTAGAATGAAATCCAGCATATAAATTCTAGAAATTATGTTTCTTTGTGCAGATTTTTGATGGAATGACTATTACAGATAAATATACTCTTGGATTAGAATGAAATCCAGCATATAAATTCTAGAAATTATGTTTCTTTGTGCAGATTTTCGATGGAATGACTATTACGGATACATATACTCTTGGATTAGATTGAAATCCAGCATATAAATTCTAGAAATTATGTTTCTTTGTGCAGATTTTCGATGGAATGACAATTACGGATACATAGACTCTTGATTAGAATGAAATCCAGCATATAAATTCTAGAAATTACGTTTCTTTGTGCAGATTTTCGATGGAATGACTATTACAGATAAATATACTCTTGGATTAGAATGAAATCCAGCATATAAATTCTAGAAATTATGTTTCTTTGTGCAGATTTTCAATGGAATGACTATTACAGATAAATATACTCTTGGATTAGAATGAAATCCAGCATATAAATTCTAGAAATTATGTTTCTTTGTGCAGATTTTCGATGGTATGACTATTACGGATACATATACTCTTGGATTAGATTGAAATCTAGCATATAAATTCTAGACATTATGTTTCTTTGTGCAGATTTTCAATGGAATGACTATTACGGATACATATACTCTTGGATTAGATTGAAATCTAGCATATAAATTCAAGAAATTATGTTTCTTTGTGCAGATTTTCGATGGAATGACTATTACGGATACATATACTCTTGGATTAGAATGAAATCCAGCATATAAATTCTAGAAATTATGTTTCTTTGTGCAGATTTTCGATGGTATGACTATTACGGATACATACACTCTTAACTATTCTCACTATTCAGCTGACAATTCTTTTTTTATACATGAATATGTATGTATCAACGCAAGGTTCTCTTTCAAAATAATAAATGCTAAATGCGTAATCAATGTGTCATGTATTTGTAAACCACTGTTTGTTATTGTTTGTGTGCATTTAGCATTTTTGTGTTAGATTCAGTACAGTGATGTCTAGTGTCCATACACATTATTCTGTGGTACGAATGGTGAGTGAGTAGTACGCGAGTTGCTTGCATTGCACGTGTCTAACATGCAACTGCCGATTACATTAATTACATTAACAAGTCCCCTGTTCAACTGTTCACTCCCCCAATGACTCTCCAGGAGTGAACTTCAACTTCAGCATTTCTGGGTGCAATATGTTACTCAATACGTTTTGCAAATTGTATCAAAGAAAGTAAATATTGCACACCAAAATACTACACGTCATTGGTCTTCATCTTGCTGATCTTCATCTTCTTAGTCTTCATTTAGTGATCATTAAGTCTGATTAAAGTACAAAAACCCACGGAGACGTAAAGTTATTTCTTCCAAATACCGCTACACCTATTACATATTGCTCATTTAATATGTTTCAAAGCAAGTTGGTATCTGAGTCAATGAAGCAGTAGTTTTGTACCCCTCACCCCAATATGTACTCACTATTTTAAATAATTCTCATCTAATAAACATCAATTCAAGTTAGTAGCTGCATCCCTGAAGCCCCCCATTTTGTACCCCACCCCTTGAGATGCACATATTTTCTTCAGTTAACTGACTTGTCTAATTATTGCATAATATTTTACATAGCACAACAGCATTTTCTGTGGACCCTGATTATCATGTATTAGTAGGGTTTCTCTGTATCTCTTTTGCAAGAAAAGCGACTCTTACCTGCTCAATAAGTTTACAGGACAGAGGGGAGTAGGCCCCACTGAACACATAGGACATATCTACTGGATTCTTCAGGTCTACGTCTTCACTTGGAACCTGAAAGTCAAATTTGGATGGAAATAAGGTGATTTGATCAAATATACTGTACATATAATTAATTGCTTATAAATAGAGTCCAACAGCAAGCAACATAAACCCTGATCTGCCATTGCAAAAGACTTATAAGCAAGTCCATACAGAACTTGAGGGTACACAATTAAAAGATGGCATACACTTGGAGGTTACACAATTAAGAAGTGGCATACACTTGGAGGGTACACAATTAAGAAGTGGCATATACTTGGAGGGTACACAATTAAGAGGTGGCATACACTTGGAGGTTACACAAATAAGAAGTGGCATACACTTGGAGGGTACACAATTAAGAAGTGGCATACACTTGGATGATACAAAATTAAGAGGTGGCATACACATGGAGGGTACACAATTAAAAGGTGGCATACACTTGGAGGGTACACAATTAAGAGGTGGCATACACTTGGATGATACAAAATTAAGAGGTGGCATACACATGGAGGGTACACAATTAAGAAGTGGCATATACTTGGTGGGTACACAATTAAGAGGTGGCATACACTTGGAGGTTACACAATTAAGAAGTGGCATACACTTGGAGGGTACACAATTAAGTGGCATACACTTGGAGGGTACACAATTAAGAAGTGGCATACACTTGGAGGGTACACAATTAAGAGGTGGCATACACTTGGAGGTTACACAAATAAGAAGTGGTATACACTTGGAGGGTACACAATTAAGAGGTGGCATACACTTGGAGGGTACACAATTAAGAAGTGGCATACACTTGGAGGATATACAATTAAGAAGTGGCATACACTTGGAGGATACAAAATTAAGAGGTGGCATACACATGGAGGGTACACAATTAAGAAGTGGCATATACTTGGAGGGTACACAACTAAGAGGTGGCATACACTTGGAGGTTACACAATTAAGAGGTGGCATACACTTGGAGGATATACAATTAAGAAGTGGCATACACTTGGAGGATACAAAATTAAGAGGTGGCATACACATGGAGGGTACACAATTAAGAAGTGGCATATACTTGGAGGGTACACAACTAAGAGGTGGCATACACTTGGAGGTTACACAATTAAGAAGTGGCATACACTTGGAGGATAGACAATTAAGAAGTGGCATACACTTGGAGGATACACAATTAAGAGGTGGCATACACTTGGAGGTTATACAATTAAGAAGTGGCATACACTTGGAGGATACACAATCAAGAGGTGGCATATACTCGTGCACACAAGGGACATGATAGCTTAGGTGGTAGAGTATCAATCTAGTAGCTGGTGGGTTGTGACTTTGAACTTTAGTGTACACAGACTGTTTCAAGTACCCTTGAGCCTGGTACCTTGCCTCAACTCACTTTGCATGTTCTATTTATTTTTGACAAAAATAACTGATTACAACTAATGTTACTTGTTCAAAGTGAAAAGAAAAGTTAAAGACATGATTATTTTTAGTTGTAGTGGTAGTAGTAGCAGTAGTAGTGTGCCTGAAATTCTACATTACATGTCTAGATAATCTTTATCACATCAAAAAGCATATATTACACTTCAAAAACGACCTGGAACACAGCATATATTACGCTTCAAAAACGACCTAGAACACATCATATATTTAACTTCAGAAAGGACCAGGAACACACTGCCAATAAAACTCTGAACTGTTGAGAAGGTTATTTATACAGGGATTTTACTTTCACCATATCTGCAATCAATCAAGCATCTATGAAAATAAAACTTCCATGAAAAGTTCATGTAAATAAAATAAAATGTTTTATAAATTTAAACATGAGGATCATTGTTTGACAGACATGAGTATTAAATTATTCTCTACAATAATTGGTGAACAAAATGTATTGAACCACAAAAATAAGCTCTTATATGATATTTCAAGTCATTACTAGCTGCAACAATGATTGATTCTTCCAAGTACTTATCAAATCCCCATCTTACCTGTGGAGATCATATTGCAATATTGGCAAGAGTTAAACTTTCTGCAGAGCTGTGTTCCATTTAGGTACAAGGAAATTATCATAAAAAGTCTGTGTAACTATGGACATCTTATGACTTCTCCACTTTACACCTGGAATTATTCTGACCTTATCTTAAATCATGTAATGTGTGATATCATACAAATATTTTGATTGCCATATTTGTGTACAATATGCACCTGCAAACATCATAGACCCACATCTGCCATTATGCAATGAATTTCAGGCTTGAAAATGTTTCCAGAAATGCAACTTTTTGACTGGTCAGAAAATCTAACTGGCTCATTCTCCTTTAATTTCAAGCAAACAGAGTAGATTCTGATCTGCCTGGACATTATGCTTCAATAGATTTGACTATGCAAGGATAAGAACCTAATGTCACAGAATTGTGTGTACTTGATGTCCATGTCACAGAATTGTGTGTACTTGATGTCCATGTCATGGAATTGTGTGTACTTGATATTCATGTCAAGGAATTGTGTGTACTTGATGTCCATGTCACAGGATTGTGTGTACTTAATGTATATAATTACTAGAAAGAATTCGCTTCTTCACTAAACAGAATGTTAAGTTTAAACATTATTCATGTAAATTAATGATTTTTTACAAATTCTACAACAATACAAAAATAAAAAATAAACCAGAACAAAAAAATTGTACACATTTAATTTCAATCTCAAGAGTGATCACTACAAATGCTGTAACTCCATATGCTTTAGTGCCATTCCCATGAAAGAAACTTACATGTGTGAACACCTGGCATTTTTATACTATATACACCAATGTTAATTACCATCATTAAATTTAAAGAAGGAATGAAAATACATACCATGCAGCAAATGTGTCTTCAAAAAACTAATTCAGAATACTTGTTTTATAATAAACAATACTAAATGCTTTACAAGTTGACAATGAGGGAATAAGGTCAGATGTACGAGGGGAAAATAGTTGCCACATCTACCGTACCATGAGGCTGGCTACTTTGGTACCTTTAGTTCAATAAAACTGGGAATCCTTTATTTGCCAATCAATTGCTGGTGCTTGCATAACACACAATAATGTAGAACATGGTTTCTTTGAATTATGATGGAGGGCCAGTTGTTTTCACAAAATAGTTGAATCGATAAAGATTAACTTTTAATTAGTCGTGCTGGCTTTCTTGCTTGTTTATTTAAAACTAATCTTTAGCTATTGTGCAGTTTGACCAGAGATAACCAGAATATGAAAATAGGGCATGTCCTGGGGGAAATAGGGCTCATCACAGGGAGAAATTTGTGAATTTCACACATATTGGACCAGGAAGATTGATCAATTTAGTGAAAACAAAGCTTTAAAAATGCCATGAAAAACCTCATGATTTTAGGTCCCAATCTCTATTTTTTTATTCAGTCTCCCTACTTGGCTTTTGAAAAGTTCATTGGTATGCCTTACATCCCATTTTTCAAAACTACAGTAATCATGCTAATATTACACATCAATTTACTTGTATAGTTGCCGGTCAAAATTTCCTCTTAATACAAGCCAGCTTCAGGGTTTTAATGATTAACTGGCCTGTAGTGCTGTCGCAAAACAAAAGACAAATTCACTGACTATCAACACATGATACGCAGAAACATCAAACTTTCCATTGTGTGGAAAGTTATGATGTTTGTTCAGCCAAAACACAAAACTAAAACTGATTGATGTTGTCTTAGTTTGATCTATATGTGAATTTTAACCTTCATTATTACCACTCTTCGTGAACATGTAAATTATGCTGGTTATGTACCTTTTACAATTAAATGCATGTACCTTTTTAAAAATATTACCTCAATTTGTAGGATCGCTTATATCAATGAAAATGAGTAACTCATGAGCAAGTGATTCAACGTAAATGAAACAGCTATTAGGGACTAGCTGAAATATTATCTGGAAGAATGCAATTTGGTCAGAACAATGAATAAAGCAAAATCTGTATCTAATATGTTTGTGAATAAATAAGGATTTAAGTTACGCTATGCACGCTTTGCACTGTGTAAGTACTGTACATTATTAGTTCAGCCGGGTCTCCCAGGTAAACTCAACCGGCCTGTGAAATATGAAGTCTGTATTTACCTTTATTTAATTTCGTTTTTAAGAAATCAGAAAATATGCACATGCAAAATAATAACAAAATCAATCATAGTACTTTATAACAGTTTAATAATTGTCGGGTCATGCCTATGTCTTAGGACATGGAAAAATTATTTTTTCGTGTCCTAAGATTTACAGCCATTACAGTAGTCAACAAAAAGACCTAAAAACTGTAAAGTTTAGATACTGGCCCATGGATAACCTGACCCCCCTTCTTCCAGGCATTTTTTCCCCCAAAATTATTCGGCTTATATGTGAGTATATATGGTAAATTTTATACACAGGTGAGAACAGATGCTTTTAACACTGTTTTCTTCCTTAAGCAATCAGGAACACACAAATTTTATATACAGCTGAGAATATTTGCATTTTGCTGCAGGTATACATATAAATTTTATACAGCAGTGAGAATAGTTGCTAGCACTGATGTCTTCTTTGGACAATCAGGTATACACATGATTATTACAATTTTCCCTTACTCAGAGCATAAAAATCTTAGATGTCTTAGATTTTGAAATTTTTGGCAATATCACACTGCCTCCATCAGAGACTACTGTTCCTGTTCATAATGTGACTTATAATGGTCATGTGATACAAGGAGACTGGTGTAGATGGGTGGTATTCAAGCCTCTCATCCCTGTTTAGTGCTGGCCTATGTTGTCATATTTCAATTGCCTCTTTCACCTTCCTTTTCCAAGTACAGTCCTCATATGTGATGACCTTGGTCTGACAAGGGATAATGGATGTTCCATAGTGCTACAATGTTCATGTGATCAACAGTAGTTGCTGATGAATACAGTGTGACATAACCAATAATTTTGAACTCTAAGACGTCTAAAACATGTATGCTCTGAGTAAGGGAAAATTCTAATAATCGTGAATTATCCAGAGCAAGAAAGCATCCTTTTTTAGGCATACACATAAATTTAATATACACCTAAGAATAGTTGCTCTTAGCACTCTGATTTCTTCCTTAGACAATCAGGTATAAATGTCCATTATATACACAGGTAAGACTATTTAAGAAGTATGCCTTTAGTACTCTGATTTCTTCCTTGGACAATCAGGTATAAATGTCCATTATATACACAGGTAAGACTATTTAGAAGTATGCCTTTAGTACTCTGATTTCTTCCTTGGACAATCAGGTATAAATGTCCATTATATACACAGGTAAGACTATTTAGAAGTATGCCTTGAATACTCTGATTCTGATTTAGTATGGCAAACATTTTCTTACTTATTACAAGTTTGGTTTTTTTTGGCATTTGGTGCAGACAGTTCTTACTTGTATCATTGGGAATTATTTTCTTCATTAAATTATTCATCTATACCAAAAATTTATTTTAATAGTGAAGTGTAGTTATTTTTGCCATTTTCAGATTAAAGATATCAAAGTTACTATATTATACTGATCATGTTTCATGTCAATGCAATAACATTCATTTTCATTGGAGCAATAAAATATCCCCCTTTTGGAGCATGCATATATATTTACACACATTTTCTTGCCCTCTATGGAACAACTGCATACAGAGACACATTCACACAAAAATTTGCTGTTTCATCAAGATAATATTTATGCACCAAAATACATGCTTATTCTTACTGGCACTGCATTTTTAAATCACATACACGGTTAGCTATTTCTTATTTGTGCTATGCTTAGATATTCAACTCCATGAGATGCAACTGATACAGAGTTTAGCAAGTATGTTTTGAAAATTTATTTTTTGAATGACATACATTCCAAAAACTTACATTGTTATTAGCAAAATATGCAATTATTGTATATATGAACAGTATATGTATGCAGGCATTTATGTAGGTAAGCAGTTATACACATCATGAAGAATAAGAAATCTCTCTTTCAAATCTCTTTCAAATCTACAGCTTCCTCTTAATTTCTTTCATCTGAATAAAAGTTTTAAAAATTTCCTTTAAAGGGCAAAACAGGTAGTGCATGTATGAAAAAAATGCTAACATTCGTGATGCATTACTTTTTTAACAGATCTTCAGTATGAACAAACTATCTGAAAATGACATAAACAGTCATCCTATTGGTGAGACAGACAGACGGTTCTTTCCATTGGCAGACAAACACAACAACATATGGATAAAAACAGAATGAACTGGCAGATGGACAGAAATGAAATGACAGGGACAGGAACAGACTGTTTGGACATGGATTAATGATGTTATTAGGGTTACAGCTGTCCAGGACAAATATTATATTCATATTTTGTGCAACAGATGTCAAGTCTTTTGCTTTCATAAGTTTAGAAAAGAAGCTAAGTGTAGCATTGTTTATCTGTTAGGACTTTCACACACATACCATATATTATTTAAAGCCAATCTACAAAAGGCAAGGGCAGTGCAGGGTGAAGGGGAGAAGATTTCTTAAAGTTACACCTAAAGTAAAGTTTTACTGCAGTCTCTATGTACATAAGTATATTCTGAGTTTTTCTTCATTTAACCAAAAATGTGTTGACAAGTTTCAACCCCCAAGCAAGAAATATATTAACTGTTACTGTTAAACACTGGCACAAAATTGGCCTTTGTATTTTATACAGATCAATATTTCTTGAACTGAGGCCCAAAAATCTATTCTTTTTTTATTACAGACAAGTCTTTTTAAAAAGAGTTAAACTCCGCTCATAGTTTGAATCAGTGACAACAATATATTTTTCACTATACCTAATAATCATGTATTCAATGCACTTCAGTCTAGACATCTGTAACATTTTAATTTTATGAAAAAGATAAGTTTATCTGCAAAAAAAAAATTTATATCACATTTTAGAACCATTTGATGGGCAAACCAAACAATGTCCTTTCACAGTTACAATTTTTTATTGGTACAAGTAAGAACAGAACCTCACCAAGTTGAGTCTTTTCCGAAGCGCTTTAAAATTGCTATTCCCAGCTAGCGGATCTATAGCAGTGCCCATCTTGGGTAGGGGCTTAGCTGACTGGAAACCCTGATTCTGTTCCTTGAACAAACCAAGCTTCTTCATGTTGTAGAATGTTAACATCTGCTCAAATCCATGGCTCTAAATAACAAACAAAATAAATAAGACCCCATACACAAAATTTCAAAAGCACAAAATATGACTTCAAGCTCTAATTGTTTATTGCATAACACCACCTTACAACATGAACATTTATGTAGTGCCAAAGAAATGGGAGTGAAGAATCTTGCCCACAGGCACACCACATGAAAGGCTGCATAGTGCCAAAGCAATGGGAGTATTTTGCCTGAGACACACCATATCTAGTTTTAAAAAACTGGCAGTGAAGTATCTTGCATTCAGACACATCATATCTAGTGCCCAAAGACTGGCAGTGAAGTATCTTGCACTGAGACACACCATATCTAGTGCCAAAAAAATTGCAGTGATGTATCTTGCACTGAGACACACCATATCTAATGCCAAAAAAATTGCAGTGATGTATCTTGCACTGAGACACACCATATCTAGTGCCCAAAGACTGGCAGTGAAGTATCTTGCATTGAGACACACCATATCTAGAGGCAAACAATGGCAGTGAAGTGTCTTCCCCAGAGACATAGAATATCTAGTGCCAAAAATGGCAGTGAAATATCTTGCCCAGAGACATAGAATATCTAGTGCCAAAAATGGCAGTGAAATATCTTGCCCAGAGACATAGAATATCTAGTGCCAAAAGTGGCAGTGAAATATCTTGCCCAGAGACATAGAATACCTAGTGCCAAAAATGGCAGTGAAATATCTTGCCCAGAGACATAGAATATCTAGTGCCAAAAATGGCAGTGAAATATCTTGCCCAGAGACATAGAATACCTAGTGCCAAAAATGGCAGTGAAATATCTTGCCCAGAGACATAGAATATCTAGTGCCAAAAGTGGCAGTGAAATATCTTGCCCTGAGACATGCAAAAGATCCTTGCTTGATCTGACTAGGATTTACACTAAGGCTCCCAACTCAAGCTCTTAATTCCATAAGTCTGGTATTCAATAACTTCACATAAAATACAACTAGACCTTCGGAAATTTCTGCATTATCTGCAAAATGCCAGCCTCATTAAATGGCTCCAAGTATAACTGCTGAAACTCAGGATCAGCTGAATTCATTTTCTGCTCAGTTTTGTAACTATGGTGTGAGGTATTGAAATTGCAAATGTCAAGACTAAAATCTATGTTTTAATGTAAAAGAGATATGCTTTAAAATACAAAGAGTAATATAACCTGTTACATTTTCCTAAAATGGCTGTACACATTAGTGTGATATCTGATCTCTATGACTGAAGTTGTTACTTCTCTGTTCTCAGGTGAGACCATGGAGCCAGGTTATAGTATTATTCTATGAACATTTATCCCTATTTTGCCACTCACACATAATGCACATTAATTTAATATATATAGTACATAGTCACAATAGACTCTCTATAAACATCAAAATGGCATGAATGAGCAGTATTCCTTGCCCTGCCCCAAGTCCTGACAGCCAAATGACATTCTGCACTATTTTGATGGCACGCATGCCTCACCCATTGGAGGATTCCTGACTTATCAGGGCATCTTGATCACACTGCCACACAACTCAAATGTCTAATACAAATGCAGGTAGTAAAACTAATGAATGACTGAATGCTATGTAATTATGTCAACTTCCTACTGTTGTACTTACTGACTTGGAACTAATTTCGCTTTTTAAAATCTGAAGGGGCATTGTGTGAAGACCATAAAACACAAACAACAACAGAAGTGAGTCATAATCATCCAAACATTAATCGTGTCTTTTAAAGAGCAACAAACTGCTGTGTGATCAAGACCAATTCAGTTTGCAGTTAAGTATGTGGCTGTACATAAGCATTTTGAGTTTTTTAAGTACTATCATTTCAAACATGCACGGAACATCAATAACTTCTCTCAGTTCAATAGCTTACATAAATGTGCTAGCATTAAATATGAACTATGCTTACAGCAGTAAAATGATAACTTTGGACTAAACACTTAAAATTAAATTGTTTTCCATAACAAGAATACATTAAAAAATGTGTTAGTGTATTTTTGCTCAACTTTGTTTGTTATTGTAACAACATGCTGTTTATGTAGAGATCTGTATAACATACTTTCCCAACTAAGAAAGCAGTAATCAGGGCCTATATTGTAAACTTTGATTCATAAATGAACAAATATCACAGACCTTGATCTGCCTTAAATGATAATAGATCTTGGTCTACACTGCAGTGTTTCAGCCAGGATTGACAAAAAAGGGGTCAATTGATGCCATTCGTTTGAAAAAATGAGCCAATTAAGTGATCATGAAGGGCCAACCTCAAAATAAAATATGACGTCATTTACACTGTATATTTCACATCACCTGCATGAATATATATATATATATATATATATATATATATATATATATATATATATATATATATATATATATATATATATATATATAACCCTATTTACTTAGGATTCTCCTCTGTAATGCTTCCTACCATACTCTAACAGTGCAGAGGATTGAAAAATTGTATGCACCTCTAGCTTACATGTATCAGACACAGCTTTCAATTACTTTCCTTTGGGTGTGGTAGTTTATCTTCTTTTCTTCTGCCACTGTGGAATGTAATTCTTCATCAGAAGTTTCTTTCACTTTAACTATTGTCTTGGTCCTGAAGGCTTTATCAGCATTATCATTCTTAACAATGATGATATAAGCTTGATTCTGGGGTAAAGAAATCAGTTATTGATTTCAATCTCATGCCCACCTCTTAAAGAAACTTTGTCACCTTTAAAAACGATAACTGCGCTATACCAAGCTCATATCATGTGACTGGAAGGTATCTGTTTACAGGAATCACCGAGACTACAAAGTTTTCTTGTATTATACAACTTTCAAAACAGAAATGCAAGTAACCTCAATATGGTACTTGAATTTTCCTTCAGATTTTTCATGGAGACTATTATAATTAAGTCACATGCCAAGCTTATTTTTATCCTCTCAACCAAGAAAAATTATGGGATATAGTGAATAAACAATTACTTCCATGCAGTCATGTGCTTTGCCATAAATGGGATTCAGAAAAAAAATAGTCTGATCATTGCAAACTGAAAAAGATCACTCGGCTGATTTTGTTCATTTTCATAAAAACAACCCAATGACAATTCAGACATTTAATAATGGTCAGCTCCTCTGTATCATACTTAGGTTAAAAAAAAAATAACTTTTCAAATATTTTCACTACTTTCAGTGCATTAAATCTTTCTTTGTCAGACATTGTGTCTATATTGTACAAATCCTGCAAGGGTGCACACTGACTCTGTGACCTATTAGAAAAGAATTGTATCTTAACACACAAGTAAATTTGTCATATGTGATAGTTCTTACATGTAGGAACCATGTCTTCAAGTTTCTGTAGTCTCTTGCTGGAACTCCATCCTGTGTGAGCGACAACAGACACATCAGCCGCAGGGTACCGATCAGTTTCTCCTATTGAGGCAAAATGGAAAAACACAGTGAAATATGTAAACAACAGACTCCTTGGTGAACCCACCTGTTATTTAGTTATGTTGAACCCACCTGTTGTTTAGCTTGAAAGTAAAAGACCTTAACACTGAGTTTAAAAACAAAAATTTAACACCGACTTTAATTTAGGTGTGAACAGATGAATGGACAGACATGTTTGGACATGAACAAGGATGTCAAAGTTATTTTTATTTCAAGTAGGCTCAACAAACATCTAAAACAGATGACAATATCTGTGTATGTGATGAAGATATTTTTCAGTACTTCAAGAAAATGGATATTGTATGCAAATTATGTTTCTCCAAAAATACTTACACAATCACATTACGTTGGGAACTTTTCTCTTGTACCTACCAACCCCTAGAAAAGTCTAAGCATAACCTAAGTGGCAAAAAGGCAAACCTGACAATAAAAGTATAATCAATTATTTACAATAATCATAATTACAATAAACTATGTGAAAAATGCACATTTATTTTTACTACTAACCTGGATCTGCAGCTGGTTAAAATTCTTGTTACAAATTGGCAAAATCCATGTGGATTAGTACCAGAATACAAACACAAAACATACTGACAAATTTTATATACAACACACACTTTAACCAGTCTACATCTCTGTCTTTAGCTGAGTGTGAAGTCAAGGCCACAAATTCTGCAACAAGCTTGATGATGTGTTCAACCTGAGAGCAGTATTGCATCACTCATATTCCTCTTTCTAAATTTGCAAAGTACTACTGATTTGTCATTTTCCTGAAAAAGGTCCCTCTTCTCTAACATTTTTTCAGCCATAGAACATTCAAGAGTCGCATCCTGTTTCGCTGAACATCTGGTGTCATTAATTTTAAAGTACACACTGGTACACTATCCAGTTCTCCTAATTAATTATTGCAACAAGAAAAGATTTGTAAAAATGAATATACAGCTGCTATTAACAGAATAAAAGGAAAGTACATGTACGTGAACATCATCAGCTCACAAAGAAACACCATCCATCATACTGGACACTCTCTCTCACATCAAAACAGAAAGATCATTTTCTATGCTGAGAAAAAATTCAACAAGATCTTTGGGGAATTTAAACAACAGTTAACATCTAGTGATAATCAGTGCAAAGATGGACACAAATGACACCTGCATTACCTTTAATCCATCCATCCCCCCAATGAACTAGTGAAAGCAGCACAGATAGCATTTAATTAAGAAAATATTCCACTGTCCTACGGATTTTAAAGATAAATGTGGTATCTTTTTTATTTATGTCCATATTGATTATGTGAGTGTCAGTAAATGTGTGTATGTGTGTGGTATTGTGCAATGCTGAATCTACCAACTAGTTTTTGCTTGTAAAATGTATTAAATACTTCAAAGAAAAATAGATGTTATTTCTTTTAAAATCATATCTAACTTTCCAGTGATTTCCTATAATCTTATATGAAATGATAACTTATTCTCAAATGGACATTATTTTTGGAACAAGTGCACTGACCAAATGCCCCTTGGAACCTCAAAACACAATTGTTTTGAGTCTTCAACCCCACCCCACCCCCCAAAAACTGGGAATATGGAAGTTATGACATAGAGAAAGGGAAGCAACTATGATACATTACCTCCCCTTGACCACTGCTAGGTGGCACCAGTTTTAAGCTCTTTGATATATCAACTAAGATGCTCACATTTGTGAGAAGGTTGGGAGGGTTTTACTGTAACGTGATTGAGTAAGCATCCTCAAAACAAGCATCTTTTACTAACAAATTTGCTACTTCCTTTGAGTACATTCTTTATCACATTAACACTGAGGGTATAAGTAATAGGACGAGGAAATTCTGAGCTTCCAATCTCTACCAAGGGCAACATTCAAGGGAAGCATGGCTAGATTCCCTATAAGAAAAAAAACCTGATTTCACAATAACTAATAAACTCATCATGCCAATACATTCTGAGGGTGAATCCAGTGAAAGCACTTAATTACTGACATCAAATGGGTCTAGTGGTAATCTAGGCATCAGCTACTGAATCCACCTGATTCAAATCTTGTCTGTGCAAACCAAGATTCTGCAGATAAAACTTGATAAGATAAGATTGACTGTGCATGCCATCCAACAGCTACAATCATGTCTCAGATTGAAACATTACATTCAAAAGATAGACCCACAGAGACTGTTCTAATTTCTTGAGCCGAAATCTTCATGAGGTGAATTTGATTGTTTGAGACTTCAGAGTACACTGACTGTAATAACTCCACTTCTGCTACAATAGGGCTTGAGGGAATACAGCCTCAATCCCTGATATCACCAGAAGAAAGAGATACATTTGTGTTCCATTAGTTTCTGATGTGTGCTTCAAATAATGCTTTAGGGCATGGACAGGGTCTGCATGGTCACCCTTCTTGATGTATTCATGACAGATACGATATGTTGATTCTCTGACTGAAAAGCCTGGTTGTATCATCAAGACTGCAGAACCATCCAAAACTGATCTGGAGAGAGTTTGGGTCCATTCAAAGATCATACAACTTGCTTGCATTCTGTGCTGAAGCAAAGGCTATCAAAAGTATGTCTTGCATTTTAGATGCTTCGGCAACATTCCATCTAAAGGCTCAAATTGATTTGAATTGAGTAATGTCAAATCCATGAGAGGTTCCATTTTGGAATAAGGTTGAGGAACTTTCTCCTATTGAAGTCAAAATTGGCTAGGAGGTCTGATTGATCTTTATGGCCAATATAACCTCTGCCTGAAAGTGTCATAGGTCAGTATTATTTTGAGAGTTAACTTTTCTCCTCAAACAGCCATAGAAAGAAATCAGCCAGGTGCAGGTTTAAGGCACTCAAAGGGACAATGTTGTTGACCCTTGCCCTCTTATCCCTTCAAAGTGGAGGGCCTTCTAGCTTATGAGATTCACTCCACAATCAAAGGCTGAAATTCCTTTCTTAACTTGTCTCACCTGCAAGAGACCATCAGAGTCGTTATCTCTTCTAACCTTTCAGTTTCTGTATGTTTTGGTATTAGGAGTGTAGCCAGAAGACCCCAAACCCCTTCCAATTGACTGATAATGCACCCATGGCCCAGACAAGGGTGGTCCCAAACAAATGTGGTCAGTTTGTGATTCCACCTTGTCATAAAAAAGATAAATCGTTGGATGTTCCCCCAACCCGAAGTGGACAAATCTGATCAAAAACCAACTAATGAATGGACCAAATGGTATGAAGGATCTGACCTTTTCTTGAAGAGTCAGCCATGATATCAAACATGCTGGGAATGTGTCTGATCTCTACAGTTATATATATTTAGCTGAGAGCACTAGTACAGAAACTTCCAAACCAGAATGCATGAGTTGGGTAATTTGTTTCCCCTCCCCCTGAACTGATTGTCATAAGTACCACAATTTCTGGTTGGAACATTCTCTGAGAAATTCTTGCCATGAGTCAACTTCTGTTGCATCACTGATCCTAGAATAATTCTACATTAGTTGTTATTCTAAATTTTTAATCAAGTTGGCTGGGAAAAAGGGGCACTTCTGGGCCAGAAGGACCTTACAAAGGACGTATGAAATGTCAGCAAAGCAAAATTAGGTACACTACCAATACACTACCACAATAAGCATTCAGGAGTTCCAGGAACTCTCTCACTGGAATCAATCCCCTGTTGGAAACTGAATTTGCAAGTTATGTATCTCTATAATGTCTTTACTTCTGGTACATGACTGTAGATTGCTATAAGCTATAAATAGGTGTTGACAATTCTTAATATCAACCTATATATTGAAATTGTTGGGGTAATATCCCACTGGGCAACTAAGTCAGGTGCGGGAGTGTTGTGACACAAGTCATGTGGGACAAGATCAGAGGATTGTCACCTAAGTGATATTGTGAAATACAACAGTAATAGATTTATGGAGAGAAAGTGTAATGTGCAATTATTTCATTCCTAATCTGGATTCTTATTTTCCTGTTATTGTTTTAATATCAGTCTGCAGATGTATTTAATGGTGTGTTTGGATTTTGTTTGAGATGATATATTTTTTTTTTAACTATTGGAATTACAAAGTGCTCATACAACTAAAGCAACATTTTGGAACTATTGTGAATTTACTCAAAGACATTTTGGACTATGCTACTGTGGGCAATCAAGACTGTTAACACATTCAAGGTGGCTGGTACTTCAGCACATTCAAGGCTGTTGCCACTTCTTTCAGACTTGTGATACCATTCAGCATATTCTTGGATATTGGCATATCAGCACATTCAAAACATAGAATTCATTCTGAGCACTTCGTTCTATTGGACCATGTGATAGAACTTTTGTGATTATTTTGGACTTAGTTCTTAACACTGTAAGTTCCTCTAAAATTTTCATTTTTATATCTTAGATAATTAAATTATATATTAAGTTTTAGAAACCTTGCTGATTTTGCTTTTTACATTATGTAGCTTTAAGACATTAGAGTCATAACAGAGTTCAATAACCTGTATCATGCATGTGTGAGGAAGATAGATGAATTTGAGATTGGTGATAAACTTCCTGTCAAAATGCTAGCATGGGTCAAGTGCTGACTATTCCCAGTTCACTAAAAACTCTAGGTAGCCGAAAAGAAACAGATCATTTATGCCCTTCATCAGAACTGAACTTATTGTCTGTGTTTTAGGAAGTAATCATCCAAGTACACCACAATCTCTGTTGGTGAAGTGTAGCTAAACAGGGTGATGCAGTTGATAATCGGTATGAATGCCACTGGAATTAATTTGAGACCAAATGGGTGCAAATGAAATGTATATTTTACCTTAGTAGGCAAACAAAAGGAATTTACATGAGCCTAGAAGAAAAATGACTTGGAAATATGCATCAGTCGAATCAAAATTGATTTCAAATTTGTCCCTTTTGATGGAAAGCATGACTGATTGAGCCATTTTAATATTAAACTTCAGTGTGGAAATGTATTTAGCTAAGATGGACTAAGTCGATTTTTGACCTGAGCTATCCATTGGCCTTTGATACCATAAAGAGTCTGGAATAAAACTGGGAGAGTTTGGTTTCTGAACAATCTCTACTGCCCGAACGTAATGCACTTTCTAATTGACTAAACATAATGCACTTTCTGACTGAGCAAACATAATGAATTTTCTAACAGACTAAACACAATGCACTTTCTAACAGGCTAAAGATAATGCACTTTCAGACTGACCAAACATAATACACTCTCTGACTGACCAAAACATAAGGTACTATGTGACTGACCAAACATAATGCACTTCTGCATTGACAAAAAACATAGGCACTTTCTGACAGACCAAACACAATGCACTTTCTGACAGACCAAACATAATGCACTTTCTGACAGACCAAACACAATGCACTTTCTGACAGACCAAACACAATGCACTTTTTGACAGACCAAACACAATGCACTTTCTGACAGACCAAACACAATGCACTTTCTGATTGACCAAACACAATGCACTTTCTGACAGACCAAACACAATGCACTTTTTGACAGACCAAACACAATGCACTTTCTGACAGACCAAACACAATGCACTTTCTGACAGACCAAACACAATGCACTTTTTGACAGACCAAACATGATGCACTTTCTGACAGACCAAACACAATGCACTTTCTGACAGACCAAACACAATGCACTTTTTGACAGACCAAACATAATGCACTTTCTGACAGACCAAACATAATGCACTTTCTGATTGACCAAACACAATGCACTTTTTGGCTGAATGAACATAATGCACATTTTAACTGATCAAACATAAAACTCTGTGGTGGTGAAAATTATGCTAAAACTTTTACATCACTGCGACTTCCTGACTCCGTAAAGGAATGTCACAAACTACTACATTTATGACTAATGTAGGACAAATATTTTCAAAACAAGGTCAAAAGGATATTACAGTGAAGTGTTTGAGAATGTAAGGACATGTTAAGTATTATTTTTGCTATTCACAATATGTTTCACGAGCTGTGCTGATGCACTGTTACACAGGGAAAACTCAATTTACAGTGTAAGAATACAATTAAAGTCCTCAAGTCAAAAAGTGCAAGAATCTTATTATTACAAAAATAATATGTATCAACTAATAAAAAGTGATTAATAAAGATCATTGGGTAAAAAACTCAAGACACACTTGACAGACATAAAGCTACAAATTGTGGCTGCTTTCTTGACAAACCTGTTTGTTGATACAGTCTTCTATGTAACTCATACAACTCCTTAAAGATGAACCCTCCAGAAGACCTGCAAAACAAACAAAAATTCAACAATGGGACTTTATTAACAAGGTCTTACTAATATGTTTCATTAAAATTATTTTAATAAATATACAAGTAAAGCTCTCTGTACATTTATAACAGTGTCTATGAACAACGTTCACACCATGTGTCTTCCTTCTGCATTTTTTTGCACTTTAAGCCCAGAATCTCACCTAATATTCATTGTTTACTCTTCTCCCGTCCCAGATTAAACACGGAAGTAATGAATGCTATTTTCCTGCTTATATCTCCATAAATTACTATATGTTGTTGACAAGGACGTGTTTCATGACACTATAACATCATTTAATATTTTATATCGTGTCATTCAACACAACCAATACATTCATGCAAGTCAAGAATTAAATTATGAATGAAGTAAATGAAGCTGAAGAAAGAATAAAAAATGCACTTGTATATAATTTAAATATCTGTAACATTTTATGTTTGTAAAGCACTAATAATAAATCTGGTTAATGAAACTTACTATAAAGTACAGTTTATAATAAACAGTTTAATGTTGCTTACTTGTTGTCATGTATTTGACCTGAAGGCTTGATGGCCACAGCTCATCCACTCAAAATATCAGAAAGTACACATACAGTAAGCAATAAACACAGTAAAACCGATCATTAAAGACCACTGCTATAAAACTCTACCTATCCTGAGAGACCCAATTCTCAATGCACTAATTACTAATGTAGAGTTAGGACCTATCATAAGAGACCATACATTTTTGGCAGGAGTCATCTCCCTCGAGAGAGGTTCTATGCCTCTATGGTATTGTTTGAAGACAGACTGTGAAATACATGAAGTGAATCCAAGAAAACAAACTGGAAATCATTGCCTTTCTTGAACTAAACAAACCTGATGCATGATGGACAACATAAAATGATTCTTGCCTGTTAAATGCCGCAAAAATGCACTAAAGGGAAGTCAATGTTAATTCCTTAAGCTGATTCTGAACATCCAGGACTGAATGTCAAATAAAAAATGTGGAAATATGTATCAGTGTATGTCTGAATTAGCGATTTAAAAGAAAACTTCAACTTAGAGAAACTGTGAAAGCCTTTCCTCCATCAACAAATCTGCTAATGTGAACAATCACACATAGAAAACAAGTACATGCAATAGGACATATCATATTATGGAATGAACACCATGCCAAGCTATAACATAAACGTCATTTCCCAACAAAATATTTTAAAATGTTAGGAAATAAATCAAGTCAGCTGCAATGATAACTTGCCCACAAATGGAGTTTTCAATACCAAGAACTTAATGAAATTAATAATTATCATCCAACACTTGACAGTACATTTTTATTTAATGCTACATTGTTGTGTGTTGTTATAGATCCTATTCCCTAGACTGCTTTTACTATGGCTTTTATTATAGTCAATCTTAACAACTTTTCTATTCCAAACTTACTATGTTCAGTCTGAATGTACTCCTCAAAATCTGCCTTAGTTTTCTTTTCTATAATCCGTTCACAGGCTCCAATATCTGCATGAAAAACAAAAATACATAAGATATGTCTCAAATGTAATAATTTTTTATAAAATATTCAATTCCAAAATGCATAAATTACATGTTGACAGCTAAACAACAACAGAAATATTGTTGCTGAATGACCTCGTCTTAAATGGGTAAGTGAGTGATTTGGGGTTTTAACAATGCTTCAGTCATATCACTACAATGCCTGCAGTGTGGCAGTTTATAGTGATGTCTAGCATCATGGGTCATATGATAGTTTGTATATGAATGGAGATTTTGTTAATAAAATTCCAATTTTAAGATTAGTACGTGGAAACATATTTAGTTGTGTTCACATTCAATCTGAGAGGAATTAGTTATTTAAATTATTCACAGGAATTACAAAGTGATCATTGGCTTTTCGGATTAAAATATTTTGTGGGATAATCAAGGACTTGAAAAACACTCTGGATTATATTGCTATGCTATAAAAAGACATTCAAGATTTTAGGAATTAATTAATTAATTAATTAATTAATTTGAAACATTTTATACTTCTGGAGTTGTTGGGATTTTATTCACAACAGTTTTTCTTAAATTTTCATTCCAGGGAAAGTTGATTTTACTTAACTTCTTGGATTTACTTCTTTCTGTAACACACTCTAAAACCTAGAGTCATAACAGAGGTATGTAATGCAGACTCATCTATTGTGTGGGCACCATTTTTCTTTTTTCAGAAACAGTGACCTTGCCCTTTTTCATTTTGACCCCAAAATCAATATGGTTTTTCCTAAACTATTGTTCAAGCCATCTATAAAGTTTGATAATTGTAGATGACGCAGAACTGAGGTCATTGGGCAAAAAAGGAAATGTTACTGGACAGAGACAGAAAACCTGGTCTTAGCAAAATATGTTCCACCAAAAGGTGGGCATATAAAAACACAAGGAACCAGTTTCGAAAATTATGGTTTGTGGTTGAAGGCAGATTAACAAGTGCTTAAGTTCAGTTAATTTTCTCATCTAGAAATGACAGATATTAGCTTATATGCAGTTAACTTGTTACATAATACTGGACTGATGAAGTCAGCATGCAACACGTATTAATAATGATTAAAAACAACAAGGATACAATAAAAAGAAATTACTCACGATAACTCAAATTTTGTTTTTCCTGCTTCAAATTTTTCAAGTCGTTGGCAACAAAATCCTTCATTTCTACGACTGAACTCAGCCCATGCCTTTTCTGAGTAAGAAATAAATATTTGAAGAAAACACTGTGGCACAATCACAAACAAAACATTTTAGGTCCATAAAGAACCATAACTGCATCGATACTGGGCACATCGGACAAAACTAGCTCAAGTCAGGCACCTTTTTGCTCTTTTTTTTATGTATTGTAATTTTTTTAAAAGAAGAATTTTCCATCACATTTAAAGCTGTATTCCTTCCCAAAACTGATCTGCTAACTAATCTGACAGTCATGTTCTTTGCAGGTGTGAATGCCTTGTTGCACTATTCAGCACCCCATAGCATAAAGTTACCTAAATATGATACAATAGTGAACTATAATAAACATGCGTCTACTACAGCAACTAGACTTGTTGCATAACAATTACTTTCAAAAGATGTCAAATGAATGAAAATATTTGCAAAGACCGGAAGAAAAATGCTACAGTCTTGAACGGCATGATTTAGCCTGCAATTCCAGCACTCACTGGTGTGACAAAATAACCTGCCAATACATTTAATTAGGAAACAGAACCATTTACTTTAACACTGAACAATGAATAATTTTATAAATATAGAAGTTACATTCCTTTACAAATCAATAATATTAAAATAATTTCAATCAGAATTACTTCGGTAGGTCTAAGGATGATAAATACCTTTTGATACTGTGTTAAATGGAAGAAAAACTCATATTTATTAAGGGTAGACAGGTGAGAAATTTTAATTCTGTACATACTGTACTTACATCTGACAAAGTCTGAAGCTCTTTGGCTTTGGTCTTAAGTAAATCAAAGACATTGGTAAAGTGTCTGTTCCTGATGTCATCATATAGCTGGAAAAAAAGATCTATGAACATTCAAAAAACAGAATGAATCTTAAAACACAACATTTGACAGTGATTTTGTTCCTGCACTTGACTTGATATTCAAAAGCCTAAAACAAATTAAAAGACAAAATGACAAAAGAGATCAGCTGTAAACAATATAGCATTTACAAACAAACGACACTAGAGTTGATCCAAATGCTATGTTTCACACATCATAATGTATATCCAATTGCTATATTTCACACATCATAATGTGTATCCAAATGCTATATTTCACACATCATAATGTGTATCCAAATGCTATGTTTCACACATCATAAAGTGTATCCAAATGCTATATTTCACACATCATAATGTGTATCCAAATGCTATGTTTCACACATCATAATGTGTATCCAAATGCTATATTTCACACATGATATTGTGTATCCAAATGCTGTATTTCACACATCATAATGTGTATCCAAATGCTATATTTCACCCATCATACTGTGTATCCAAATGCTATGTTTCACACATCATAATGTGTATCCAAATGCTATATTTCACACATCATGTGTATCCAAATGCTATATTTCACACATCATAATGTGTATTCAAATGCTATATTTCACACATCATAATGTGTATCCAAATGCTATATTTCACACATCATAATGTGTATCCAAATGCTATATTTCACACATCATGTGTATCCAAATGCTATATTTCACACATCATGATGTGTATCCAAATGCTATATTTCACACATCATAATGTGTATCCAAATGCTATATTTCACACGTCGTAATGTGTATCCAAATGCTATGTTTCACACATCATGTGTATCCAAATGCTATATTTCACACATCATAATGTGTATCCAGATGCTATATTTCACACATCATAATGTGTATCCAAATGCTATATTTCACACATAATATGTATCCAAATGCTATATTTCACACATGATATTGTGTATCCAAATGCTATATTTCACAAATTATGTGTATCCAAATACTATATTTCACACTTGATATTGTGTATCCAAATGTTATATTTCACACATCATAATGTGTATCCAAATGCTATATTTCACACATCATAATGTGTATCCAAATGTTATATTTCACAGATCATAATGTGTATCCAAATGCTATATTTCACACATGATATTGTGTATCCAAATGTTATATTTCACACATCATAATGTGTATCCAAATGCTATATTTCACACATCATGTGTATCCAAATGTTATATTTCACACATCATAATGTGTATCTAGATGTTACATTTCACACATCATAATGTGTATCTAGATGTAATATTTCACACATCATAATGTGTATCTAAATGTTATATTTCACACATCAAAATGTGTATCACGATGTTATATTTCACACATCATAATGTGTATCCAAATGCTATATTTCACACATTATTTTGTGTATCTAGATGTTATATTTCACACATCATAATGTGTATCTAGATGTTATATTTAACACATCATAATGTGTATCCAGATGTTATATTTCACACATCATAATGTGTATCCAGAAGTTATATTTCACACATCATAATGTGTATCCATAAGTTGTATTTCACACATCATACTGTGTATCCAAATGCTATATTTCACACATCATAACATGTATCTAGATGTTATATTTCACACATCATACTGTGTATCCAAATGCTATATTTCACACATCATAATGTGTATCCTGATGTTATATTTCACACATCATAATGTGTATCCAGATGTTATATTTCACACATCATACTGTGTATCCAAATGTTAAATTTCACACATCATACTGTGTATCCAGATGTTATATTTCACACATCATAATGTGTATCTAGATGTTATATTTCACACATCATACTGTGTATCCAAATGCTATATTTCCCACATCATAATATGTATCAAAATATTATATTTCACACATCATAATGTGTATCCAAATGCTATATTTCATACATCATAATGTGTATCAAGATGTTATATTTCACGCATCATACTGAAAGGTACCTCTCAAGTGCTTTTCAAGCATAGTCTTGTCCATTATGGCTGACAAAGTGCAAAGATTTTTTTTTACAAAACAAGGAAAATAATAATAAAAAAGGTAACATGTTATTTATTTTGTACTATGATATAGGTAGCAACAGATTAATACTTTCTTGCAGTTTTTGCAAATTTTGACATTTTTGCTCTGTATACGACACTAATTTTGATTGAAAGCTGGAAATCAAGTTAAAAGTCAACATCACTGTTTGATGCTAAGTAATAATCAAGCTGAGTGTCAAACATTGCTGTTTGGTTTGCTAAAGTACAATACATAGAATTTGCTGTAGACATCAGACTTTCAGGAATATGACTGAGTGTGGTCTTTAGGCAAGTGAAAAGGTTTAAAGACTTATGGTGGGTTGGGTGGAGACTACCGCAAGGGAGCAGATAACAACTGCTACTAACATCTAACAGTAATGCAGAGATACTGCCAAAAGTTTTCTTGTGAGGGGCAGGTTCCCCACACCCATCTCAATACAAGGGAATCATGAGGAGTGAAGAGGTGGGGAAACACTGACAAATGACAGCTTATTGGTGACAACATGTTATATAAGGTATATGTATGTCTAATTTATGACAAGCATTTTATGACTTTGAATCACTTCTCTGACAACTATTATGTAAGGTATCTGCACACCTAATTCAGTTTGCTCAGCTTGTAAATATTCTCCATCTTTTCTCATCACATTTCTTCAAAGCCTTATACTGGATCCTCTCATATCTGTATAGTCATCCATTTATTTACTGTTTCAAATGTTGACCTATTCTCAGGTTTAAGAGCTGAATCTCCTCCCACAATCAGTTTATTATGTTTATCTTAATGTTATGTATATTTAATTTGTATTATTTGTTGGTTTTTCTTAATGATTGTATGTACATCCGTATTTTGTATTTGACCTTGTCAAAAACCAAGTTACCAGTTATATTGAAAACAATATAATACAGAGCTAATATTTCTATAAGATCAAAGATTAAATATTAGATCATTATTAAGAGTAAACATATTTGCTCTGATAGGAGTTTAAAAAATGGTCTTGATTCTGACCTTAGAAACTTCCAGATTGGAAGTTTTCTACATGTTGTCAGAAATGGTGATTGCGACCTCAGAATTACTCATTCCTGCCATAGCATCTGAAGCAGAATCAGTCTAATTGTTGTTTTCAGTTTTTAGTTTGGGTGCATTTATTTATTTAAATTATTCAAATTATTACTCACTGAAATTGTAAAGTGCTCAATATTCTTGGACTGAAACATTGATTTGGAATTATAGTGAATTCAGACTAGTACATTTTGGATTATATTACATCAAAAGACTTAGTACATCAACACACTCCAGACCACTGTCACATTGGCAAAATTGAGACTACAGGCACATCAGTTCATTCAATATCAGAATTTATTTTTGGAATACCACTGGAATTCAGTTGGAACTTATACATTTAGACTTGTGAGAGAACTTGTAGGACTATTTGGGGTTTAATTAACAATACTGTAAGTTCTTTTTAAATTTTCACTTTGTATTCAAGGGAGATAAATTGTTTGTTGAAATTTACAAAACTTGTTGGTTTTCGCTCTTTTCTGTTGCTTAGTTTAATAAGAGTAAGTTTCATAATTAATGCATGTTGTTTCTGGGATGTTTCTGTCCATGGATTATATTTCTTGCAAGACCTATATAATGAGATGCAGGCTTTCTTTGTATCCAATGCTTTCTGTGCTATGTTTGGTGAGCAATTAACAATCATACCATTACTCCTCCACAGTTTCATCTTTGGCAGATGGTCATTCCATCTTACTCACTTTCCTAATGATCCCAGTTATATTCTCTTTAGACACATCTCACTGCTAGCATCCTTTTCATATTTTCTGTTTTCCTGATCCATGGATCAATTTGCTTTACCACTCCGGGAGGCAATTCAATCGGAAACCCTTGATAGCATGTGCAATATGACTTTAAGTGCATTTATTCAAAAATTATTCTCCATCAGTACAAGATCACGAACTAAAGACAAAATGTGTTAACAAAAAGTCATTATCAAAATATAAAGATGAGAATACGTCACTGTAACTTAAACTTACTGATTCAAAGTAAGTTTGGTTTAAATGTACTCATTTGGTGCCATGTGCCATGCTTCAGTCCATAAAGAAAGAAATGCATACTTATCATCCTTTGTTGATGCTATAAAGTCCTGACTTGTTGCCTTTCATTTCATGATCTTTCTCAAACTTTCTCAAAGGAATAAGAGCACTATGATAACATGATTTTTAACCAGTCTTGCAGCGCAAGCAGTTAAATGCTTTCACAAATGGATCCCATACCTTACAAGAATATAGAGTTGTTTAAGTTGCAGTTCATCAATATAACATTTTATTTTAATGAAAAATTGGAATCTGACAGAAGTAATCATGTTGGCATAACCTGAGGTTAAAATTATGAATGATTCTACTTCTGCCAAAATCAGACATTTTAGCATCCCTGAAGCCATGCTGCAGATTTCACATTTCAGCACGAGAAATGAGGCTATCTAAGAACACAAGACAAGTGACCCAAGTGGAATTAAGATCCCCCACCTGGCTGACATCTACTGTAAGGTCATAACAACAGGGGTGAAAGGATGCATCTGTGCTAAATTCAATTCATGATACACAGCTTGTGATATGATACCTATCAATACACTTGATGGTCTTTCCATCTTTGAAAGGTAGGTGGTGCCCCTTTATTTATGTTGGCATACTAGTTGTATTTCCAGTATACAGATTACAGAGAGAGATATAGTTATCATATATTTATATCCAATTCTCATTGATCACAAGAAAACAAAAATACTTTCAAACTACCTGTTGGTTATCACTGAGTTTTTATTCATCATTTTAGGCCATTTAATGGTGGTTCCATTTAACTCACTTTAGTCACCAGGCCCTTTGTTTTGCACTGCATGAATGCTTTGAAACATCTAATTACCAATTTCATGTTTAACTTAAACTTGGAAGACATTACAATGTTATCTTCAAAACCTGGACATGGGAATGAGGATGAATACCACCAAAATCTATCATAGTGTACTTCCTGCAGATGCAAAAGACTGCTGTGGCCACAGGTACTTGTATTTGTTAGAGAAGAAGGAAAACTATTGACAACACCCAGTCCTATTCTATAATTGTTAAAAAAAAATTTACACAAGGTGATAAACTTCAGCTTTGAAATCTACCCCCTTGCTGATTCTGTGGTAATTTTATTTATTCAATCAGTACCTTCATTCACTGGATAAATATCTCTGCATAAAATGAGAAATTCCAAATGTGTTCCCCATGTACAACTTAAGGCGATGCTGCCAAGATTTTGTCTTAAGGGGGACTTCACCCATTGTCACCAAAAGAAGGGGAAAGTAGAAAAAAAGGAGGGTTCAATATTTACCTAAGACTTGAATACTCCATTTTTTTAGAGCTCTAATCTTTAAAAACTCTCACCACTAGTCGTATAGGTATTAATCTGTTAATTATTTCTGAGCATACTCTGTTCCTTATCTGTGTATGAATATTGTTTTGTGCTTCCTTCTGAAAGGGTATATACATAGCTACCTTTGTCAGTTTGAAGATGTTGGGAAACTGATCTTTGTGGCTGTTATGTACAATTTTCCAGAACTCACAGATATTACCTTTTGGTTACATCCGCTCCAAAATAGCATTTTTCACTAACACAAACTAACTTCTTGAATCAGTAATTTACTGACTACTATGCCAGATTTCTTATCTGTTCCATGATGCTATATTAGATATTTTAGTTAATGCCATAGTCTGCTTGCGCAGACAGAGGTATTCAAATAAATATCTTCACTTCTTGATTTAATTTTTTCCATCCTTACTTATTCAGTTTATCTTGACCCTGATATGGATATATGGTTTTACAGCATCTGATTCGCAGGGCTAAACTGATTGATAAAAAAAATGAAAATTGCATTTACTTTTAAATTGTTTGTATTTTCATTAGGCTGAGTATTCTGCCCTTTCTACATTTAATTTTGAAATACTGCTGAAAAGGAGACTGACCATCATGCTCTCCATTTTTGTCCATCCAACACGTATATCTGACTCGAATTAATACCATTTCTGGGCTCAAAATCACTCACTGGTATCTCCATTACCACTTTCCCAGTTCCATTAATCCACCTTTAATTATTATTGTCATCATCACTATCACCAGCCAGTATTTGGAAAATAAAAACGTAATGAACAACGCCGGGATTCAGACATTTTGGGTTTTCTAGGTGGCCTGTATTTTATGCATGTATTTGTAAAACTTCCTTCATGGAGGGTTCAAACTATGACAAAATGCTTATTCCAGGGCACAATGTGCTAATTAAATTTAGTTTAACAACCATTTTTGTCATGTTTGAATACTCCAGATGTGTAAACTCTTGCCTACCTGAAAGTCATGACACGACAAGAATGGTTAAATAAAAATTGTATGCTTCGCCAAGTACATTTTCATATGCGGGACTTTCAATTAATTTGTGGGAGTTCTCACACAAAATTGTTCTCCAAGTGTGCAAATTTGTATATATTTTGCATGATTCATGCAATTGCCCTAACAGCATCTATATTTAAGTACTTTACATATCAATGACTTTAGAGTGAAGTTTCTCTGTCGCTTTCCAGGTACTTCCCGTCTGTCACTCGGGGAATAAGCTACACCGATTCCTGATTGGTAGCTATTATTTAACCTGAACCAGAACATGCAGTTACCACCAATAAGATTTGAACATAAAATATTTCACAGTGTGACACACCGGCAGTGAAGCGTTCAAATCAACCAAAGTAGATAAGATTAAAATAACTGTAGAAACTTCGGAATCTATCCTTTATGCTGAACGTGCTGCTGGATTAAGATAATTAGCATGGAAAGGGGTGGGTGGGTGCAGATTACGAACCATGACACTTTGTTTCAATTTGCAGATGACGAGCAAGCACTCTCAATAGCCTTTTTCGTTTTTACTAATAAAAATGAGTGCCTCGGGCTGCAATTGTTGTTTCAGATGAATTCTATACTTAAAGAATAAGAAGGCAAACAAATAATAATTATTCATAATTGCTGAAGACTAAAATAACATATATGAAAGTATTGTTTTGTATTGATATGTGTATCGTTCAAGCAAAAGTATCGATGCACTGATATATCAATGAATCATTTCACCCCAACATAACAAGCAGTATGGCTATAGTTTGATGGTGGATAAACATCATTTGTATAAAACTGAATGACCCTCAGACCAGACTGCTTTCTGCCAAATCTGAATAAAATATATCAGGTGGTTTCTGAGTATTTGAAAGTTGAAAAGAATACATAATGATGGATGACATACACTTCACACAAATCCAAGCCTTAAAGTCATGTGAGCAAAGACAAAACTCTCAGTTGAATCTAGATAAAAATTACACCAGTTGCTTCCCATAACAAATGATCTGGGGTCCACATGAAGTGTTCATTATAATGAAGCATTTGTTGCAACAAAACAAAAAGGCTTTTTATAGGATCTAATGTGGGCATTCATATATAACAACATTTATAACAACAATGTTCACTATAGCAAGTTCACTGTTCACTGAACAACCAGCACTTGATATTGACAAATATGTAAGATTTAGACATATGCTAAACTATATGTTTATCTCACCATAATTTTTAAAATATGGACCTTAAATTCATAAAAGAATTTAACATTTCAACTTGTACTGTACAGTGAATTATATACAGTTTATTTTGAAATGGTTTTACAAAGGCATGTGCATATAAAGACCAAATTGTAGGAATAAAAAGATAATAATGATTTGATGATGTTTATGGGACTTTTTTGGCAAAACATTAAATACAGGCAGTTTAACTGGTGGAGGAAGAACCAGGAAACACCAGGGCAGAACCAGTGACCCATAGGAAGCTATCGGTAATTTACTCACATACCCTCATTGGCTATTCCCAAGACTCAAACCCACACAGACACAGGTGAGATAGCATTGACTGGTAAAGGATAGTGCTTTAGAGTACTAGGCCACCCAAGGCCCTGAAATAATGATTTGTGTGTGTGTGATTTTGATTTTTAACACAGCTTTAACAATTTTTCACTCGTATCACAATGGTGTATGCAGTGTGGCAGTTTATAGTGGTGTCAAGCACTGGGGCATCATGCTGCAGACATGTAGCATCATGTCCCACCCAGTCACATTATCCTGACACCAGACCGACCACTCCTAACAATAACCTCATAATGCTGAGCACCTAGCGAGGCAGCTGTTAGTACCATTTTATAAGTCTTTGATATGACTTGGCTGGGGTTCAAACCCGCAACCTCCTGCATATGAGGCGGACGTTCTAACCACCAGGCCACCGGAGCAGTCCAATAATAATTTGAACATTATCAATAAATCTGTCCCATTACAGACTTACAACAAAAGTTACAAATACTTCCTTGCATATCATGTCCCAGGACAATATAAACAATAGAATGTACCATATATACTTGCTTATAAGTCAAGTCTAAATGAAAAATGCACAGACCCAACTCTGCCATTGCATAATGCACTAGCAAATCTAGGTCTATGCAAACTGTTATGGGTAATCAACAGAACAAACTAAATAGATCCTGAACTGCTGGCACGTCATGCAAGAGTAGCGCTGCGTCAACCTTGTTTGCAGTTGGACTTGACTTATAAGCAAGTATATATGTACAAAACTTGACTTATAAGCAAGTATAAATGTACAAAACTTGACTTACAAGTACATGTATATATGTACAAAACTTGACTTATAAGCAAGTATATATGTACAATACTTGACTTATAAGCAAGTATATATGTACAAAACTTAACCTTTTTGCAGAATAAAAACAGTTTCTGAGAAATATGCCAGTGACAATAAAAGTGCTAAGATTGCTGCAGCACATCATAATCTCTCTTACATCATTATGAAAGTGAACCAGAAATGTCTTTAATTTATAATGAACTAACCACATCTTTACTGGACAGAAGGATCTTGGCACCCTGTTCTTTGCCACTGATGTCTATATCAAATTCAATGAAACCTGAAAAGGCAGGAGAATGGTCAAAGGTTAAAACAGTTTTAGATGAAATAATTTAATGGCTGAATAATATATTTACATCATCTGACAGGTTATTAACATCATCTGACAGCTCATTTACATCTTTTAGCAGTTTATTTGCATCTTTTTGATAGCTTATTTACATCTTTTTGACAGCTTATTTACATCTTTTGACAGTTTATTTGCATCTTTTTGATAGCTTACTTACATCTTTTGGCAGTTTATTTACATCTTTTTAATAGCTTATTTACATCTTTTGGCAGTTTATTTGCATCTTTTTAATAGCTTATTTACGTCTTTTGACAGTTCATTTGCATCTTTTTGACAGCTTATTTACATCTTTGGGCAGTTTATTTGCATCTTTTTGATAGCTTATTTATATCTTTTGGCAGTTTATTTGCATCTTTTTGATAGCTTCTTTACATCTTTTGACAGCTTATTTACATCTTTTTGCATCTTTACACCTTTTGACAGGTCATGTACACCCTTCTGACAACTGTGAACTAGAAATTCATTTATGAAACATGAATGCCTCTTGTTAGCAACCTAAAGACAAAACATTAGCTAAAATGTGTATGGACAGTTTGACAGACTTGACAAGGTAACACTGCACACCTCATACACAACAGAGGTGAGCATATAAATATTTCTAAAACGTTTACCCTGTATAAGTACTGAAAAGATGAAAAAGTTTACCCAATATAAGTACTGTAAAGATGTAAAAGTTTACCATGTATAAGTACTGTAAAGAAGAAACAATCTATTCACTCTTTAAACTGTATGCTGTGGTTTAAAACACTATTGGGGAATTTTTACAGCCACTTACCTAACTCAATAATTAACTGAGAATGAATATTTGGCTTAAATGTACCCAAATACTACCCAATCATCTTACATGTAGCTCTTTATTAAAAAATGAATATTTAAAGTTAAGAAAATTAACAAAACTTACCACATTTAATGCCAAAAATATCATCTAGAAGTCCTTCATAGGTCACCTGAGTGCAAAGTGGGGTGACATAGTCTATATCTGCAACACATTTTTATGAAATACACATAGAAAACATTTTTATGACATACATATAGAACACATTTTATGACATACATATAGAACACATTTTTATGAAATACATATAGAACACATTTTTATGAAATACATATAGAACACATTTTATGACATGCATATAAAACACATTTTTATGAAATATATATAGAACACATTTTTATGAAATACATATAGAACACATTTTATGACATACATATAGAACACATTTTTATGAAATACATATAGAACACATTTTATGACATACATATAGAACACATTTTTATGACATGCATATATCACATTTTATGACATACATATAGAACACATTTTTATGACATAAATATACAACACATTTTTAAGACATACATATAGAACACATTTTTATGACATACATATAGAACACATTTTTATGACATAAATATACAACACATTTTTATGACATACATATAGAACACATTTTTATGACATGAATATAACACATTTTTATGACATACATATATAGCACACTTTTATCACATATACATATAACATTTTTATGACATAAATATACAAAGCTCTGAAATCGCTGAATGTAAGCTTCAGCAACCGACACTGAAATTACCATGTAATGGTGAATGTGAAATAACTGGCAACACAGGAAAAAGTAAAACGCATCAAATATTACAAATGCACTGATTACCACTGTTTATACCAATGTGTAAGTCAGATCCAACTGCAAACTACACAAACTATATCAGATTTCATTAATAAACATTGCTGCAAGCCATGGGAGACAATCCTCCAAGCCATGGGAGACAATCCTCCAAGCTCCTTTATCACGAGTGGCAGCTTATCAATAGATTTCCTCATTTTTCATGAATATGCTTCTCACTCTTGTGACCCAACAAATGACCTTTTGTGCTTTTCTGAATGAGGCAATCACTGTCTCTCTTTCAAAGACAATCAATAAAATGGTCACTTTCATTTATGTTTCAGAGATTGTTGCAATGTTTTGCTGATGATATATTTTTGTTTATGTAAACTCACAAAAACAAGGAAATATCCAAACAGGAAATCACAAATGACAAAGCAGCAGAGCTTGTGACAATGATCAATAAATAAAATGACAATGATCAATAAATAAAATGGGTCAAAGACCACATATTTTATAATACATTTCACAGTTAATGATATATGTTTGTCAGCATCAATGGAAATTTTGTGATGACATGTGCTGACTTTACTGAGTAAAAGAAATGTTTCAAAAGTAAATCAGGAAATTGGGGAAGGTTGTACAGTAAAATATAATGTTAAACTCTAGTCCAAACTTTAACATAAATAAATAATTTGTGATGGTAAAGAATGACAAATTTAAAGATCAAAATATTTCCTGCCAATTCTATGACAGACTTTAAGTTCACAAATTGTAATTTCACCTATTTTTAATCTTGTAAACAACTACTGAAAAACAAACTACAATATAAATCAATAATATTAAACATGACAGTAATCCATCAAAACCTGGGGTCTCAAACTCAAACCACCCTGAGGGCTGCATGAGGGCATTTATAATGGCCCAAGGGTGCACCACCTTTGTTATATCTCATGACACTTTGTGATGTCAATCATTTTGCAGGCCACAGGGGGACATACTGATATACACAATGGTGTACAGTTACATATACAAACAAGAGTACATAACAAGTAATATGGCTCACCTGACAGATATCTGCCTAATAAAAAGGTCAGTGACATGGTTTCTGTTTAAATTTCTTTCAATACTGGTGACTGTGTATGTCATGAAAACAAATGTTTCACTGTTTCTGTACCTTTACATCTTCAGCCATATTTGATGGCACATTAGTATCATTTGGCGCTTTCTGTCAAAGCTGGTCAGATTCTGTTAAGCAGAGTTTTTAAAATAAAGTTATGCAAAATCTGTTATATTATTAGAAGCAGTGGTCATATTTGACAGTAGATAAACATCATTTGTGTAAATAAGTTTTATTTTTTATTTTGTAATGGCAGTAATAATTAATCAAAGATCTGCATCATTTTTACAAACATATAAGCCTTTATACCTGCATGCTTTCAGTCAATTTGATCACATTCTGATTTTTGGCAGCAAATCATTTCAAGAATTTTCTATTTTGGCAAGGGTGGCCATATCTGAGGGTGCATCAGCATCATTTGTATAATCCTTGAAGCTTTTTGGTCAAATTTTACTGTGCAGTTTCTGTGAAGTCCATGAAAGTTTCTTTTCTCCATTTTTTTAGCAACAATTGCCACATTTGATGGCAAATTCGTGTCATTTATAAAACTGAAAGACCTTTTATGCCAGGAAGGTTTCTATCAAATTTGGTCAAATTCTGCCAAGTGGTTTTTTAAACAAAGCCATTTAAATTAGTCTATTTATAGCAATGATTGTGATATACGACATCAGAGTGGCATAATCTGTATAAAACCGACAGCCCTTTATGTCAGGATAATTTTTGTTTCAATAGGTCAAATTCTGTTCAGTAGTTGTTGTGAAGAAGTGACTTTTTTATCACAGGCTTTTCTGTTTTCAGTAATGGTGTTCATATTGAATAAGAGATTGGCATTCCAACCAAGTCTGATTAAAAACTGGCCCAGTGTTTTTTTTTTTTAAAGGAGTCCAAAATAGCAATGTTGATGAACAATGCATGACAGACAACTCAAGCTGAAGGCATGGCCATACCATAAGCTCACATGACCAAAAGGCCCAGTAAGCTAAAATTCATTCAAAATGAATCTGATATAGCTATATAGCCATTACACTGGCATTTACCTCTGTCAAACAAAATCAAATGTCCTATTTCCGATTTTGAATAATCTGGCTCCACTAATTTGTCTCCCTCCAGCTTTTTCAGCAGTTCAAAGCACATCTGTAATTGAAGACAGTCAAATAAACTGAAAACTGCTCCATTTTGCATTATTTGACAGTGGTGAAATGAAAATATTTACAGCGGTTCAAATTACATGCATGCCTGAGATTCCATTGCCAGAACGAGGCTAACTGAGCAAGCCGTAGCAAAAGCTGCTGAAGTTATGGATGCCATTAGTAATACTAGCATAAACACAGTACAGCATTGTTGTGTGTCCCATTGTATGACAGATTCACGATGTGATCTAACACTTCATTTTCATTTAATTCCAAAGAATCCTACATTGGAAAAGCAAATTTATAACTAAGATAAAAAGAAATGAAGGCCCACTCTTTCACGTGAGTATTCTAAATTATATCCATTTTTTAAACACAAGTTTAAATGAAGTTTTTCACTTTATTATTTATTTTCAAAATATGAATTAATGTTTTTTTTATATTTCAGTTTATTTAAAATACATTGAAAAAAGTTATGTTCCTACTGAATAGTACTATTTTAGTAAAAGCCTGAAATATTGCTTCTTAGTATTGTGTATTAGTCCTTTCATGCAACATGCTTTGTTTATTTGCACTGACTATGTTACAAAGTCAACAGTCATGTGTTCATTTTACAAAGGATGATTACAAGTCATGGTCATCATTACGAAAAAAGACTATGCCCTGAAGCAGCGCCATCAAAATTTGATTGGAGCAGTGAAAAAAATATCAAGGAGACCCTTAAAAGAAGTACTTGCTTCTGAAGAACCACTTAGTTTCTAAAAGATAATTAAGAATATGTTTTGTGAAATGAGAAGGAAATAAAAACAAGAAAATATTTTTTCAGATGCTGTTAAATCATGAATTTATTACAACAGTCATTGATATAATAATACACAAAAATTGATTGCAATATTTTAATGAAATAGTTCTTTAAAAACCACACTGTGGCCAGGTAATTTAAAAGAGGCATTATTACATCATAAGTAATTGCATATACAGCAGATTCCTGAAAAACGGGTGAAATATGTTAGTGTTTGGCTAACATTACAATGATATCAAATTGTTGGATTGTACAAGGATGCTTTTTTCATTTAACAGAACGGATGATGATGTAACTGGGACAGATCTGTTTGCCGACACAGAAGCCAAATCCATTAATGATGATCAAGAACAATCCTTATGTCAGCAAAGGACAGAAGAGTTGAATGAGAAACTTCTGCATAAATCGGAAGAATGCAAAAAAGACTGAAAAACCAGTTGCAAATAGAACATTTTTGCTTAAATAGATTTTCAAGTGACAACTCTCTTATATTATTCCATACAGGTTTTCCCTTGTTAAAGATAGTAATTGAAATAATAGTAATCAACCTTGTCTTGTTGCCAAACTGTTTGGTTGACATATATTATTCTATATGCTGGTCATTTTGACACCATATCAAAAGACCACACCACTGTAATCCTGGGACTGCAAGCTGTGTCAAACTTTCGTAATAGTACTTGCGATTTTTGTTCAGTTTCAGAATTCCATTTTGATCTTTTACCAGATAGTTGACCTCTATGACACTCCTAACTTGAGGAAACTTGATTTCTAACATACCGAAAGGTGGGATATTTTTGGGATTGTAAACTTTTCTGTCCAGACTTGCAGCAAACCAAGGACACCAGAAATTTACAATCACTCTGCAAGGATAGAGGTCAATTTGGGTTTCATTGTGTACTGCATAGGCTTTTGCTGTTTCAGGTTATGTTGCCAACCCTTGGCGCATAGCAACAGTTGTAATATTTCTTGCTGATTTTAATCTTCTAGCTAAGATGGTTGGATCCTTGCAGAGTCTGTAAATCTCTCCAACTCTGATGTAGTAATTCTATTTCTTCTGATCCTGTGCCGTAATGAATTCTGGCTTTGGAGTCTTGTTTGCTCTTCAAACTTCTTTATTTCACCCATGGTCATTTTTAAACCCTCTAAATGTATACTTTGTGGATTTGTTAATACTATCTGAAGAACATTCGTCATGTAATTATCATCATACATGTTTATAATACAGTGACTCTCTAGCTTTTGTTGGTAGCTTAGAACAGAACCACAAGGTACTAAACCAAATTGTTTGTGCCAATGCAGCAGAAGGTAATTCCAACGCTGGTAAGATTAACATGGAACTGTCAGCATTTTGTAGCTTGTAGAGTGTAGATTTTATCCCATGAGGTGTGGTATCATCGCTGAGCAAGTCCATTGTATTAGCATATCCTCTTATTTACTTAATTTGCACTGCTTTTCCTTTAAGTTTTTTCACCTCTTGGAGCATTCCAGGTTTGAGGCTGGGATGTTTTTGCTATATCTTCGAGAAGTGCCCTTTGTCCCAGCAGTTTGTATTTGGCTAGCTGGGAGAGTACACCAACGATATGTCCACATGATCCTGCTACTCCTATAGGGCAGAATGGAAATGTTGATGTAGCCTCAGATATTTCTTTAAATATGACCTGCAATGATTAAAATGTAACCATATGAAATGTCTATTTTTAAACTGATTTTTCCTGTTAAAAAATAAGCTTGTAAATTGTATGCTTCAAACAAACATGCATAATCAGACAGCCATCATGCTTAAAAATTCAAATAAATTACTTTAATCTGATGTAGTGTTTCATTTTCCCTCTGAGGTCTATAACACCTGTCTGTCACCTCAGATCCATTATGAACACGTCTCACTGTAATAATAATGATAATATTAATACCTACTCTACTCTCATTTTACCTATAACTCTTTCATTAAACTATTTTACAATTTATTTTGGTAAACTGGGTAACAGAAAACTGAGAACTGTTGAACATGTAGAAATCATCAATGCCATACATATTCTAGCCTTGATATTGCTTGGAGATCTGAAACTTGATCAAGTTATTTGGATTATTGTAAACAGCAATAATCTTTGGGGAAAATGACACCCTGTGGAGAGATATAATCTTGGGCAGATTGATCAGGATATAAACTGATGTAGGAAATCTCTTACAACATCACATTTTGTTTAGGGGAGGAGTGCTTATAGCTTTAACTGAGAGAATGAAAAGGAGTGCAAAGCAAATTTATCAATGAAACAATTATTTCTAACATAGTGTGGATGATAAGGGAAAGCACCACTTACCTTTTAGATCTTGGATGTATTCTTCACTGAAATACTTGAATCCCTTGTTATGGATTTCTCACCAAATGACTTCTTATTTACCCTGACATAAGCTTCAGCAAATGAAAAGGTAAGTGGTGGCATTAAATCTAAGTCTTTCTCACTGTAGGAAGTAGCCATTACATCACTATAGACGCTGTAGCAGCTGAGGCAGCTATGCTCAGTTAGCCTCGTTTTGAGTCAGGCATTAATATTCACGAGATAATATTAAGAGGGGTCTATATAACCCTACTGACCAGTTTTAATCTCTGCAGCAAACAATACAAAAGATTTCATGTAATCAAAAACAGACAATTAAAACTAAGCTTTTTTGTATCAGTGATTCTTGATTTCAGTATTTTATAAAACATCAGCCCATAATTGTTAATTAGTGCACATAGTGAGTACTTCAATTCAATGCCATATTGTAAAATTTTCATTTCTAAACCTCGAAAAGCATAACATAAATCACATTGGTAAGTGAAAAAAGAAATGATTGATTACATATATATAAGCATAATAAAATAATGAACACATATTTTTTCTGCATGTGTGTCTATTTAATGAATGACATATCCGAGTTATGCGTAAGATTTAGATTTTTAATGTAGCTTTAATGATTTTAGTCTTATTGCTATGATGTCTGCAGTGTGGCAGTTTTTAGCAATGACTATCACTAGGTCATCATGCCACAGACATGGAGAATCATGTCCCACCCAGTCACATTATCCTGACACCAGGAAGATCAGTCCTAAGACTAACCACTTAATGCTTCGTGCCAAACAAGGCAGCTGCTAGTACCATTTGGTATGACTAGGCCGGGGTTAAAACTCATGAACTACTGCATCCGAGGTGGATACTATAACCAATCAGCATTCAATATTTTTAAGTGATCCATTAACTGAAGTACACAGGATCTGTCATAAAAATACAAAAGGATATAAACTGATTCTGAAAGCTAATAATCCCATAAAAATATATAATGTAAATATATGTCTGCATGTAAGTTGAGTCCAAACTGTACAGACCCAAATATGTCGAATGCTAATCCAGTAGAGCATCATCTACGCAGTTTCTTACATGTAGAAAACAAATTTTTATGTAAATGATGTTTCTCCAAGAATACTTACCCAATCATATTATATTAAGAATATTTGCCTGCTACCTCGCAAATCCAGCCCTACTAAAAGATGAAAATTATATCTTTTCCCATTTATATCAATTGACAAAGGGCAATAACTCTTGCCCATTACCTCCTCTTGATACCACCAGGTGTTGCCAGTTTTTAGCTGGGTGAGATACTAATGAGGATGCTTGCATGGCGGGGTGGTTCAGAGGGCTTTTAATTGATTGGGTAAGTATTCTCAGAAACATAATTTACTTAAAAATCTGCCTTCTCCTTCGAATACGTTCCCCAATCACATTACATTAGGAAAATTAGTAATACGATGAGGGGATGCTGAACATCTGATCCTTACATCTGGTATCCTTCTAGACAAGAATGGTTGAATGATAAGCCATTCTCCTAACTACAAAACAGCCTCAGGTCACTTGACATGTGACCCTAACATACAGTTAAGAAGATGATTATTGAAATCTTGTCTACAACATTTTTTCCAATGAATCCAGCTAAGCTAACAGGCTGTGTTGATTGCTCCAGTTGGGTCTGGTGGCCATCTGTGCTTCTGCCACTGGACCCACCAGATTCTAGATTGCCTCTGCAATGCCAAATCTCTGAAATGGAGGTGAGAAGGTTGGCTCTGCCTGTCAACCAACAGCTTCTATTATACCTCTGGTTGAAATTTTGATTTTGAATGTGAGGCTCCCAGAGACTGCTTGAAACTTCTGAGCAGTAATCTATGAGAGGCTACTGTGATCTTGTGAGACATCAGAGTACACCAACTGTATGACCCACTTCAGCCACAAAGAAAGGGGTTGAAGCATGACATCCTGTGTTCTGGCTCAAAAAGATTCCTTGAAACTTTTGAGCAGTAAGCTCTGTGGGCAACTCTGATCTGGTGAGACATCTGAGTATGCCAAGTGTACAACCATTTCAGCCCTGAAGGGTGACAGCCTGTGGTCCAGTTCACATAGAAGGAAGAAGCATTTGTGCATGCCATGAGCTGTCACTGTGAGCTTCAAGTTAGTGCTAGACTGCGTGAACAGCTACAAAGCCCAATGGTGTCATGAGAAACTCCAAACCCTCCGATCTGAACTGAAGGGAATTCAGGTCAACATAAATGGCATGCAGCTGTCTTACCTTCCAAGCAGAAGCTAAAGCTATCAGGAAACATGTGTATGGTACTGATTTTAGTGAAGTGTAGGCTAGAAGCTTCGAAGCGATTCAAATTGAGCCATGTTAAAACTCAGGATTTAATCCATTTGGAGACAAAATGAGGGATATTGGTTGACTGAGATCAATATTGTCTAAAAGGTCTCTATCCTGTCGAAAACATGATTGCTGTTATGCCAGCATGTGTCCAAGATTATGTGGCAGTATTCTTTGGTAGCAAATGGGGCACATCTGTTTCTCCTCAAAAAGCAAGAGAAAAGTTGGCCAGTTGAGGGATATAGGCATGCAAAGGGATGATGTAGTTGGTATAACACCAGTCCTTAAAAGCATGCCACTTTCCTACGCGAGTCTTCAGAGTGGAGGGTCTGCTTACTCTCGAGATTCTCTCCACAATCAAAGGTTTGATTTGATTGACACACAAGGCTGTTCTGGTGACAGCTGAGTGTGTAGAAGAATAGAGCAGTCTGGGCAGGGAAGGACCACCCATGACAGTGGATGCTGGAGAAAATTTGGGTTCGCCAGAACCTTTCCAGGTGTACTATGGCTAGATAGAGTAGATCAGTGAGCCAGGGCTTGTCCCATCAGAAGAAGGCTGTCAGAATCATCTTGTCATTCTGACCACATAACATCTGGGTTATTTTTAGTATCAGCACCATAGGAGGGGAGGCAAAGGCCCACAAGCCCTCCCAAATGATTGATAAGACATCCACAGCCCAAGCTTTTGGATCTAGAACTGGAGAGATGAAGGTGGGTAGCTTCTGATTCCACCTCATCGGCAAGAGGCAGATCACTGGATGCCCTAGAAGTGCGCAAATCCATGTGAAGACTGATTGATGGAAGGACCATTCCATGTGAAGAACGTGACCACCTCTGGATTGATTCTTGACTAGGACACTGATGGTGCCAGGAATGTGTCTGAATTGTATGTTGATATGGAGATTGTTGCACCCACGTAGAAAATGCCAAATCAGAACACACAGGTCGAGTGATCTGTTGCCTCACTGTTGTCAGAACAAATTTGAACCGTTACCGCCTCAGAGTCAATCTTTTCAGAAATGAAAGGTATTCATGACAACCTTCATTTCTAGGATGTTGATGTGTAGAGGCCATTCCCCTGTCTCCCAGATGTTGCTGACAGTAGTGAAGGTCAGCAACAGGTGGGCAGCCCCAACGTGTGCAATGGTGGCAGTAACTACTATTATTTCCGCCTGGAGCTTCTTCAGCGGGATTCCAATGGTCAGTCGACCTGGATTACCCAACTGACATGGGAATGATTGAATCTCAGGCGTGATCATGACTGTTTGATTAAGAGGACATAAAATGGGGCACCAATGTGCTGACAAGGCCCACAGAAAGGGGCAGCCATTTAGAATCAAGTCTGCTGCTATATAACAAACTGATGAGTTGCAATAACGCTCCTGCTGAAATCCAAGTCCTGTTGGAAATGAACTTGACAAGTTCAACAATTCTGATAATGTAAATAATGTAAATGCAAGGGGTCCCATCAGATTCCGATTTGTTAAGAACTCCATACCCAGATGGTGCCTTGGAGTAAGATAGAACTTACTATCTCTTCCATAAAAAAAAGATGAAAATCTGAAAGGAGGGTTTGGGGGTTTCGAGGGGCAGCGCCCCCAATCAGGGGGTCCACGTGGCCGAAGGCCCCTGGCCAAAAATGCATTTTACACTCATGAAAAGCTGCTCCTGGTGCAACTTATGATCATAATATATAACAAAATAATCATTTGAAAAGCTAACAAACTTACCAAAAATTTTCAACTTGAATAATTTCACAATATTTATTGTCACATGAATTTGTTTTCCAATACTATTGGTGCTTAAGTTATTTCATGTGTATATCAGTGTTCACATCATAATTAAGTCAATAATTAGGCACTTTTTGCTGCCAACATATTACACTTCTCTCTTTTCATAACAAATCTGTAAAATAAACACCCAAGTACATTACCTATATACAAATAATCCCATATATTCACTTGTCTTTTTGTCCACTGGACAAAACCTGTTGATATGCCAGTCAAGCTCTTTTTATGGCTTTATCAAAGATTTCTTTAGCCTTCCTTTTTGTCACCAATGATTTTGTTGGCTCAATGTGCAATCGTTTCTTTTCCTTCTCAATGACAGCCTTTTTCCTTTCAAGCTCCAGCTTGTGTTGGCGACATGCAGTGCACATATTCTGACAGAGGGCTACATCTGTTCCAGACTCTTACAACCACGACTTCCGTAATTTATATCTTTATTGCAGAGGTCACAAAATGCCAGTCCTCGAGCATTCAGTTTTCTTATAAACTGACCAACTATATTTCCGTCGACTTTTTGCTCCAGCCATTCCCATTTCCATACATTTTTTAAACCTTTATCTAAACTTTTCGTGTCATGGTCTCTCTCAACAACTCGGGATGCCATTTTTTGTAAGCACGCTTCTTCTTTCCATTGCCATCAGTTTCATTTACATGAAGATTCACTGGATGAATTTAAACTTTTGACCAATCAGAATACTCTTTACAAGAGTTGTGGGCTAACTAATATATGGAGCGAATACGTTACAAGGGTCGTTGCGGAATGGGACCGAACAGAACGTTTAAAAAACCAGAAAAAACCTGGATGGGACATAAAACAAAACCCCAGACTATATCAAGAAAAATCGGATTCAAGTCAGGAGAAAAGCAGAATTCCGCTTTAAAACGGAGAAAAATCACGTCTGAGGATACTGCCCAGATCAACTGCCACTGATGTAGATGATGTCGGATGAACTGGGACACAATCAATTGTTTGAGTGAAAGACCAGGGGCTGATGCTGAGGCTAAAGGGGAGAATGGCGATTTGATAAACGGTGTGGGGGTATGCAAAACAGATTGACCTCACCATCTCTATCTTTGAATTGGTGAGGTGACTCCAGTCGATGGTGGGCATAAACCTGCTGTTTGCATTCCAAAAAAGGAAATAGACTTGAGTAAAATGCTGGAGATGTGGCCTTTGCACAAGCTCTATGCCTTTTTTTTATGAACAGACATATCTCCTGTTAAAGAAAGGCATCTATCTCCCAATCTGGACATGTATCTGTGAAGAGGGGGAGGGGATTGTTGATGAACAAAGCCTGTAGCCCCTCCAAATGACCTAGTGTCAGCTGGACTGCCAGTGTTGTCTCAACAGTTGGCGATGTCGGGATGGCCAGTAACAGTACGGCAGTATAAAGAGCTGGATCCAATGGAGGTGGTAAAGAAGAGCTAATGAATAAGAGTTTCTTCCACTTGTTTATCTGGTATAAACTGGGAGATGTACATCTTTTCAAGAAAGCTGTATTTTGGACGTAATGAAATTCTTATTTTCCTAATTTTAACATTATATGGGAATTTATTCCCCAAAAATGGTTGGATCATAATGTTACATTCATTATTGATAAGCATGCATTTCAGGAACATTTTCTTGAATTTCAAAGATTTAAACAAAACTGAGATAGTCTCAATGATGTTTCTTGCCTTTCAAGGTGTCATTCAGACAGAAAAATTATAATTTATAATTTCAAAATTGGATGTAAGAATGAATGTCAGGCCTTTCATCCCAGACCTATCAGAAATTATTCTTCATAGTAGTAAAGGCTGCAAAATCTTTAGCAAATTACTTCTGAATTTGAATGTTTCATCAACCATTTAAAAAATGGTGGCAAGAAAATTGCAACTTTACTAGAAGGAAACAAAACAACGGTGGTTTCTATACTGTATTATACATGGCATTTTACCAGTGAATTAATTTCTGTATACAATACATGCTTATGATACTGATAAATGTACTCTCTGTTACAGTTCACCAGAAACAGTAGTGTGGTTAGTAGTTTATGTTTCCCAGTGGGATTGAGCTGTATTGAGATTAGTTATTACTCCCAGTGCTAACATATATTTCTTTAGAGAAAATAGACAAAAATGGCAATTATATGAAAACCCTTGCTTCTTCTAACCAAGTGCTTTATATATTCATGAAAGATGAAAGTAGATATACCTACATTATTAATGTAAGATGAAAATAGATATACCTACATTATTCATGTAAGATGAAAATAGATATACCTACATATTATGGTTTTAAATAATTCTGTACAGATTATTATGCATTATAAAAATGTATCAAAGTCAAAATGGACAGGAAAGAAAACATGATATTTTGGGAACAAAAGGAATCATTACAACTTTCTAACCATAGCTGACTTTTGCATTATGTTTTATATATTCAATTTTCAAGTGTGATTTTAATTTTAATATAAAGATGGTTTTATCAGGAAAAAACATGATAACAACAAACATGGAGATTCAATATATCGTCAACTTGAAATAACATTCTTACTCTCCTTCTCTCTTTCCTACATCTTTTCTACGTTACACTCTTTCTCATTGCTTTTTAATGTTACTGAATTAAATGCATTATTATTACAATATCTCGAATTTATTATGCTACTTCGTATATTAACAATTATATGAAAGAGGACCATGATACTGAGGTTACATCCCATTTTATACAGCAAAATAAAATGTCTGAATTTTTTTAAATTTCCAATGTCAATGGTATGCATTTAAAATATTTCTTTAAAAATGTTAAAACTTATTTCAGTCGCAGTTATATTTTATCATAATTTAAAACATTTATATTTTATGCATTTGCTATTTGTTTGTTAACAATAGAAAGTAGTTCCTTTATGCATGTGAATGCAATATGTGTATTTGCATGCGAGTTCAGTATCAGGCAATACTGAACGATTCTGACAATGTAAAGTTAACGGAGAAGATAATAAAATCAGATATGAAACTATCACTCTGTTCCTTTAAAACTCTCAACAACAGAAACCCAAATTTAGTAATGCATTTATATTTCACTTTAAACAAGTGAAAACAAAAGTAAACTAATTATGGATGTGAAAAATGCAGAATCTGAATATATTTCTGAGAGCATAGGCTGATGCATGAAATGCAAATGTGAATGGAACGCAAATGGAATGACAACATAACATGAAACAAATATGCAATACAAATGAAATGCAGATTTTGTAAAGTCAACCATTTTATGGTCTGTAACTGTCTTAACTAGCGATCTGCTAGAAATTATTTGCATTACCTTGGCCCCCCTGCCAATTGCATATCTGTTTGGAATTTGACCCATCAGGTTCTGGATATTCTGGATGGAAGTAGCTATTGTATGCATCCAGCTGAGCTCTCCATCCTGTCAATAAAATGCAGGTAGAATGCAAACATTTTAGTAGATTCTGCTGTTCCAAAAAATACTTACCCAATCACACTCATTTTGGAGACACACCCCCCCTTACATATTTCCCATCTCTATATCCCATATCAACAAAGGGAAGAAACTCTTACCCACAGCCCCACTATGTTGCTACCAATCAACTGGTTGTTTGCCAGTTTTACCTGAGCAATACATAAATGAGGATGCTTGTAATAGTGGGTAGGTGTGTAAGGGTTTAATAGTAATGTGATCTCAAAAAACATAATTAACCAAACATTTTACTTTCTCAATCCAAATAATTCCCCAATGACACCAATGCTGGGAAAATAAGTAAAAGGTAGAGGAAATGGATGAGCATTAAAATTTCCACTGTGGGAACCCATCAACAAAAAAAATGGCTGGATTCTATATGAGAAGGAGAAAAACCAATCTTCTAATATGAAGGCAATACAAATGATGGCCATGTAACAGGTGATGACAATACCTTAATAAAAAGACAAAATGACCATTTCTGAGCACAAATTTTTGCTGAAAACCAGTGAAACAACTAAACCTACACCCTCGATGAGGCTGCACTGGAATCAATTGGGTCAAGTGGTCATCTCAGCTACAGTTACTGGACCCACTGGAGTCAATTTTTACCTCTGCAATGCTAGATCTTGCAAATCAAAACTAGAGAAGTTTGACCGTACATGTCAGCAAATGGTTTCTAATATGTCTCAGGTCAAAATGCAAAACTCACCCAGATGTCTCAAATCTAATGAGATGAATTCTCCAAGAGGCATATCCAGAGCTGCCAACCTAATGTGGGTATGTAAGAAAGCTTGCCAGTAGCTTCTCGTGGGTCAGTGGTTCTTTCCGGGTTCTTCCTTCACCATTAATATGGCCGCCATGCATAGCCTATCGTGTGCTGAAAAATGGCAGTCAACCCTACAACAACAACAATAACCAGAGCTGCCAACCCTTCAGACTTGCAATTAGTGAAAAGCAGGATAAAAATTAGTGAATTTTTAACTCAGTGAAAAATTATACCATGTCACTAGCTTCATCAACTTTGATGGTCAGTACTGCATCATATGAAAATCCCAAAATAAAACTAAAACACATTATTTACACTGATTACATGTACAAATTTTTTTGCAGCCAAATTTACTTATATACACAAACTTCACGCTATTTGTCATGATATGATGCTGTGGCAGACTTTAACTTAATCAACTGGTAAATTTGTTTTCAAAACAGTTCAGGCCTCTTGCCTGCTGTTTAGTTTTGGCGACTAAAATTGTTGCACCTACAGAGGCACTAAAGTTTGTCTTATTTTTCCTTACAATGGGAAATACTCTTTCACTGTCACTGTTGCTGATCTCTAAATGAGAAAGGCAGATTATATTCAACAAGAAAACTCACAATGCTTCAGCATTGGTTGCAGGACTTGAGTTGCAGAGTAGGTGGTTTAACATACTCCAGAGCTGAAAATCTGCTGTGGGTGCTCTTATTTTTGCCAATATCTATATGCTTTTTGCTAGCAGTGTGCTTTTTCACATCATTCTGCCACATGCCCACACATATATTATTACATAGTTCATGTATGACATGTAAAATGCAAGTAACGATACGAGCCCCTGTGCACTTTCCCAATTCTAAAATTCACGGCACATGACTGTGTGAAAATCATAGAGGCCTAGTGTACATCGATGTTTGATGGCTGAATGCAAGGCCAATTTTTGTTGTACTGCAATCTATACTTCACTTCTTGTGAAATACCTATCTTTTCCCTTGGAGGTGAAAGCATTTTAACTGTAGTGTACCTTAATTACGAAACATTAAACATTGAAAGATTAATGACTAGTGGTGTCAGCACATGCGCGACAAAATATGTACTCAAGCAAATTATGATACATGCTAATCTTTCAATATCTCAAAAATTCCCTCACTCAAAAAAGCTGTCTTCATTTAGTGTTGGTTTTAAAACAATTACCATTTTTAGTTGGGCCCGGTTTTATTCATAATGAACATTTGTAAAACTTGTTCTAAATATATATTATATACATTACAATGCTTGCTACAGGGCTAACAATTGGATATAGTTCTACTAACATCACGACTAGCAATATGGGGCTGTTATTGACATCAGTGACCACTGCTGCTATTTAGACTAGCACTTAATGGGATAGTTATTTTATGCCTGATTTAAGCCAATTGAGAATTCAGAAATTCATGATTTTTTTGTATGTGGCGTGAATCCGTGAATCGCTAACAAGAGTCATGAAATTCATGCCAAAATCATGAGGGTTGGCAGGTCTGCATATCTGATGTTTTGATTTTCAGAATATTACCCACTTCAGCCATAACACAAGGGCTTGAGTTATATCCTTGGCCTAAAGCAGGCAATAGAGACGAAAGTTGGCAGCTTATGATTCCATTTTGTGACCAAGAGATCTATCATCTATCTACAAATCTGCTGAAAGATCGCTGAGTAAAGTGACCAACTGGCATGAGGAGTCTGGCCCCTCCTTGACAGAAAACTGGACAAAATCAATCTGCCAGGAATGTCTGATCTGGACTGTAATCTTGTGCTGGGACAGTGACCCCTGCTGATTTCAGTGTAATGTGGTGGCCTATCTCACTGCCCCTTGTGGCCAAGCCTGCTGATTTCAGTGTGATGTGGCTGCCTATCTCACTGCCCCTTGTGGCCAAGCCTGCTGATGTGGCAGCCTATCTCACTGCCCCTTGTGGCCAAGCCTGCTGATTTCAGTGTGATGTGGCTGCCTATCTCACTGCCCTTGTGGCCAAGCCTGCTGATTTCAGTGTGATGTGGCTGCATATCTCACTATACCTTGTGGCCAAGCCTGCTGATTTCAGTGTGATGTGGCTGCCTATCTCACTGCCCCTTGTGGCCAAGCCTGCTGATGTCAGTGTGATGTGGTGGCCTATCTCACTGCCCCTTGTGGCCAAGCCTGCTGATGTGGCTGCCTATCTCACTGTCCCTTCTGGGCAAGCATGCTGATTTCAGTGTGATGTGGCTGCCTATCTCACTGCCCCTTGTGGCCAAGCCTGCCGATTTCAGTGTGATGTGGCTGCCCATCTCACTGCCCCTGACCATGTTTCTGTTGTGGCCAAGAATGCTGAGGGTGAAAAAGTAGTGGAAGCAGTAAGGAATGTTGAAGAAGCAATGTGCCATGTGCTTCCACACATTCTCTATACGACCTCAAAACAACAGTGACAAAATAACCCTGCAAAGAGTATGATGCCAAACAATGATGAGGCCTCAGTAATGATGAACAAATAAAGAATCTCCTCATATTAAATCAAGGTCAGACACTGGAGGAGTGTTGTCATATAAATCACTCTGACTATGCAGCCTGTTAATTCAAACACAAGCTCATTTTCCAGTTTGTTTCTTAGATGAAGGATATCGCAATGACCCAAATCAAGCATATATGATGTCACCAGCATATTCTGTGCCAGCCTGGAAGTCACATCGAATGCCCAGTGATTCACTTTACAGAACTGCAAAGCAGATATGTTTACTATTGCAATATTCTTATAAATGACCGGAATTGGCCATGTGTGTGGCTTCAGCATGCTGAAAAGACAATGGTAAAAGGCTTTCAGAACAAAATGCCACTATAATACCCAAAATTATAGATTCTGCCTGAGAGATATCCAGTGACCCAGCTAACATTTATCATGGTAAGGAAGGAGACAAAAAAAGGGCTATTTGACCTCATCCTCAACATCTTATGACACTTTGATGTTATAGTCCTGACTCACAAATGGAGCAGTTGGAGTTAAATTCTGGTAAATTTCCTTGACAGATGATTTAGATTTGAGTTTGGTCCTTGCCAAAATCAGATCAGAATGAGTCAGCAGATCAAAGTTTTCCCCCACATTCACTGTTAGGGTTGTCATTGCCTAGCATTGCCTCCATGTCTGCATACACCAATTAGCATGAAAGAAGTACCATTATTCGCAAGTGTAGCACTGTCTTTCTCTACGGGATATACCAATAACATTGGCCAGGAGAGATGACTGGTTGGACAGCTGAAAGGAATACTGAAAGGCAGCGGGACTGTAGAATGACAGTCAGCTGGGTCATTGTCTGCACACATTTTCAGGTGCCAACTAAAGATATCAGACTCAAATGCCTTTTTATCTCATGCCTTCACATTTTTTGAAATATTGAGGACTATGTCCCTTCTGACCAGGAGCTACAAATGCTGCATAGTGCTGTCTATGTACATTGAGTGCAAGGAAGGTAAGTCTTTCGCTTATCCTCACTGACCTTGAACATTTTGCACTTTGTACATGCGATCACCACTGTTTTCCAAAAATGACAGAAAACTACACAAACAAAAACAAGATGCAACTCACAAAAAACACAAATGTTAAATCCAACCATTGTTTGTGGTATATAATTACAGCCTGCACATATCGATGATACCACATGTGATATACCAAATCAGAAAATAAAGTCCATAACATTTGTGGAAATATGTAAAACTATCCATGAAAAAAAAAATCACAAAAAGAAACATATTCATGAAATTAACAGAAAATGTTACCTGAACTTTGTGGAAATTCATAATATTTTACTATATCTTTTGTTGAATTGGTAGATGCAATGATGATCCTGTAGGATTCTGAGAGGATGATGTTTATCATACCGCTGAGAAAGCTTCAACAAGTAAACCAATGGTTGATGGATAACTATGTAGAGATGCTAATGGGTAATGGGTAAGAGTTTCTCAGCTTTATCTATGTAGGATATAGAGGGACTGGATTGTTCCTAATGTTAATGTGATCAGGGAATGTTGTATGTGATCGAGAACAATGTAATAGCTTGTTGTGCCTGCTCCAATTTGATTGTGATTGATCTTTAATCCCTTATTTCTTCAATCAACATCTTCCTTATTCACATGCAAACACTTTCCCAGATATTTCATCATAGGTTAATGCAAATAAACTGTGTAATGTTTCTGTAAAAAGAAATGTCTAAATTAAGAATACATTGGCATAAGAACACAGTGTTACTCAAATGTTTTTCCACCACTTAATCTGAGTCTGAGTTGTGTTATCTTCTTGCATCATAAACATTAATTTATCTTAAATATACCATTTTCTGCTGATCCTGACCTTATGTTGCACATAAAATCAAATTATTAATTGTTCTGAACAATGTTCTTTTAGAACAGAAAATGACACAGATTAATAAATATATGGCCAGTTTTTCTTTACCAATATAATCCCATTTTCATGATACAAAACATGAGGTCATGGCAGTTATTTCAGCCAAACGTTTACGGAACACTAATTCCCTCTTTTGTGATTTTTGAGAAGAAAAAAATAATCTGTAAGTTTAAAACATCCACTTATCTAAATTTATGTTGGAATTAAGAATAAAAAATATTATTCGACTAGAAAATAGTTTACGAGACAAGTTTACCAGGAAGAAACTTCTGAAGAAGTCTGGAATTTCCATGGACATTATGTCACTGTCCACTGCCACTAGGTCATGGTGGAATTCATCAATCTCACAATATCCATACACTCCCTCCTGCTCCAGTATCATCTCGCAAAGGTATAGCTACAAGTAATAAACAAAGGCATTGTAACATTGGATCCTTTACAGTACTATAAGTAATAAACAAAGGCATTGTAACACTGGATCCTTTACAGTACTACAAGTAATAAACAAAGGCATTGTAACACGGGATCCTTTACAGTACAGTAAGTAATAAACAAAGGCATTGTAACATTGGATCCTTTACAGTATATGTACTATAAGTAATAAACAAAGGCATTGTAACATTGGATCCTTTGCAGTATATGTACTATACGTAATAAACAAAGGCATTGTAACATTGGATCCTTTACAGTACTATAAGTAATAAACAAAGACTTTGTAACATCGGATCCTTTACAGTACTATAAGTAAAAAACAAAGGCATTGTAACACTGAATCATTTACAGTATATGTACTATAAGTAATAAACAAAGGCACTGTAACACTGGATCCTTTACAGTACTATAAGTAATAAACAAAGGCATTGTAACATTGGATCCTTTACAGTACTATAAGTAATAAACAAAGGCATTGTAACATTGGATCCTTTACAGTACTATACGTAATAAACAAAGGCATTGTAACACTGGATCCTTTACAGTACTATAAGTACACAAATTATCTATATGAAGCAAGTGTATTTGATGAATGGCAGATGAATTTCGGAATCAAAATTTATTTACATTTCAGAAGATTAATTTAATAGTTAATAGCAGTTTATCTTTAAGAATGAAGCTTGGAACCATAAAATATGGTTCTATGAATTGTCCAAAAATATATATAGATTTTTTAAAATTTATTTTTAATATCAATGTGACCCAACACCTGGCATGGAGTTGGGTGAAAAAGACCTAAGACAAAGCAAAATAACAACTACTTCCCTCCAGACATTTGCCATAGCTTGATCTGCATCCTTAGCAGAAAATAATTCATTTCTTACAATTTCAATTTGAAAACCAACTATCTACATTTCATTTCAATCTCTACTGTAACCATTCCCATTACAACTGAATGGTTTAAAATTTTTAATCCCGTAATATCTTAGTCCAGGTCATTTGGACATTTGTTGAACACAGTCAGTCCTCATGTATTTCTATTTTTACACAATTGACTCAGTTTGTACTTGTTGTATGGAGCCGTTTTTATACCCTTTGGTCAGTTTCATATATCTTCCCAAGCAACCATATTGCATAATGAATCACTGCAATGCTATAGTATTCACCACTTTGCAAAAATATACTCATCTAGCAGAACAGCTATCTACATTTCAATTCAATCCCAGCATGCTCCTAGATAAAGCTAGACAAGATCACCATGAGATATTTTGAGTTCCAATTTGGTCTAAAACTGTAAAATATGTGAAAGAAAATAATTTTTTTAAAAATTGTTTCTTTAAAAATATTTACCTGATCACATTAAAATTAGAAACTACTCTCTGCTACCTACAAATCCAGCCATCCTTGAAAGATGAAAAAAGTCTGTTCATTATCATGTAGATGGAAAGTAACTCTTACAGGTTAAACCAGCAGCTCCTCCCCCACCAAGATGCTTGCATTGCAGGGAAATGCTGTATTCAATTAAGTATTTTCAGAGACAGATAACTTACTAAATTTCCTTTCTGTGTTAAATACATTAACGGATTACATTAACATTTGGAGAACTCCAGGAGGAGGAGGAAATGTTTGAGCATCTAACCTCTACCTGGCTTACCCTGTTGGAGCACAATACTGAAAGAATGAACTTCTAATGTAAGTTTAGTATAACTGAAGACAATGTGTTTATACCTGTGCAAGGTAGATCACTGTGGAATCCCACACTTGGTTGGTTATTGCCTAACATTCAAAAGTGTCACAGGTAAATCCAGTGAAAGTTGCAAGTCAAGCCTGCAGCTTCAGTTGTACTTTCATGGCAGCTATCATTAGATACAGATTCAGCTTTCTCCTTTGTGAGGCCAAATCGTAGAAGTAGAAGCTGGAGAAAGTAGACTAGGCATGCCAGATAACTGACTCCAATATGTCTCAAAATGAGACATTTCATTCAGAGGTCAATCTTGTGGAAATTGCTTATATTTACTGAACCAAAACTGTGCAGAGTCATACCTGATCCCATGTGTGTTCGGAGTATGCCGTATTAATAACTTTGTTGAGCACTTGTGGGATACTGTCCTCCTTTCCTTCTGTAACCAGTAGGAATAGTCTTTAATGATAAATGTTTCAATGAGGTAGAAGAAAGGGGATAACGCTTAGATGAGTCAAGCCAATTCATTAACCAGGAAAGGTTATATTTTTGACACAAGGTGAGTGAGCATGGTCCAGATATGCCAAAACTGGACAGCAAATTGGAAAGGTCCTTTTTGTGACCAATATCATCTCTTTCGTGATTCATGAACATGTCTGAGATCATGGAATGGTATCCCTTAGTGGCTAGCTTTTGCCAGCTGTGGAGTGGAGGATGATACTGGTGTGATATGACATCAGTCCTTGAAAACCCAACATTTCCCCTTACATGCTTTTGAAGTGGAGGACCAAGCAGTTGCTGCAATCCTCTACAAGACTGAAGAGGGGTAATCAGAACTATTCTGCAGTCTGTGCACATCATTTTCTCTATTAGTTTTGGTATTAGAACCACTGGAGGAAAGCCAAAGAATAATATTCCCTCCCACCTTATTTAAAGTGTACTAACAGCCCATGCCTCTCAGTCCAGGAAACAAGAGACGAAGGTAAGCATTTTGCTGCTATTATGACTTTATGGTCTTAAACTAAGTAATATAAAAGAGCTAAAACTAATCCATTTTGTAGCATTCAACAAATAATTTATCTCCCTAGAATACAAAAGTAAAAATTAAAAAGAACATATGGTACTGCAAAACAAATCCTAAAATAATCCTATAATTACTATTAAACACAAGTCCTAATGAATAAAGTCCTGAATAAACTTCACTGGTATTTCAAACATTTTCTGATGCTGAAGGTATTAATGTACCTGTAGTGGCCAGTAGTCTCTAATGTACTAATGTACCAATGGTATAAATTGTAACTATATGCCAACAGTATTTTGTTGAATCACAGTAATATAATCCTTGTCAGAATTCACTGTAATTCCCAGTTAATGTATCTCTCCCAAAATATTATAGAGCACTTTGTATTTCCAGAGAATAATAAACAATTTCATGCAAATCAAATTCTGAATACAACAATATAAATGATTTCTACCCAGATGTTATCACAGAAATAAATAATATTTCCAGTAAACAAGGTTATAAACCCTCAACTTGACCTATGACACTATTAGCATTTACAACAAAAAAAAACTATTATTTATTAGAAAATTCCATTCTAGAAATTTATGTTACTAAAATTATAATAAAGAACATGGTAAACACAATGTCCATGACTCAGACCAAGATAAATATGTTAACTTCTATTAATAATGATCCTAATATTAAACCCCCACTCAAAGAGGAAATATTAGCTGTATTAGTTGTTTCCAGAATTTTTTTAAAAATCAATGATTCTGGTCATGCAGACAATGAACTTTGGACAAGGTCAGCTACAAGATGCAATTTTACATAACCGAAAGTATATAATGAATAAAACAAACTAATAAGCAATGCAAATTAAATATACATAACAGTTGTTCCCCCTCATTGCAAATAGGTCAAGTATCAGTCTGACACAAATGTCACAGGCTCGGCAGAAGAGAAGTAAAGAGATCACTCCATATGAAGCAGCTGACCACTCCTTGATAACAAATCAGCCTGGATATTAAGCCTGCCTAAGGATGTGTCAGACTTGTATATGCATGTGATGAACAGCACATCAGTGAAGGTACTCACATACCATGACACAAAGGTTTGGAGATTTTGTGCCCCATTGTTTAAACATGAAAGTCACCATGACCAAACTGTCTGACATTATCAGAACCTTTGTCTTTTGGATGCATTCTACCCAAGCACGGGAGTTACTGAGAATGAACTTCAATTACAGGAGACAAAGTTCTGTAACAAATGCGTTCCCCAAACTGACATCTGAAAAAATGTCAAATTGTGGGGCTTCTAAAGGTATTCCCACTGCCAGCCCCCACATCTTGCAACTACAGCAAAAAGTGTTTGATTTCAGTAAAGACTGTAATATGGTGATATAAACGATCCAAGACTGGGCACGACTGTGCCATAAGGTACATATGCAGCAATGGCATGTAATGGTGGCTGAGGTATAACAGGTCCGCTGATGCACTGATTAGCCCGAGGAGTCAAGAAGCCTTCTCTGAGGCATGTGCGATACAATTCATTTGTAAGGGAAGAACAAAACCAGGTTGATATCAGTTAGAAACTCCATATCTAGATCAACAAAATTTTGAAAATGGACAAGATCCAACTTCTCTGCACTGATTATCCACCCTAAACTATGAAAAGTAGATTAATTTGTTTGTGCTGTGAACAAATTCCAAACTTTACCACAGTATATCATCCAAGTATACATCAATGCTGTTGAGGAGGATGTCCAAAAGAGGAATATGATATCTTGGTGAAGGCCCAAGTGCTGAGATTGAGGCCAAATAGAAGGGTGTGGAATTGGTACACTACTCTGCAGTAGGCAAAATGACATTACTTGCATGATACCTGGTGGATAGATATATGAAAATAACAGATCAGATAGGTCAAGACTGATCATGCATTTGTTGCGTCACACAGAAAGATGGGCTGACCTTGCCATCTCCATCTTGAATTTTCTGACAACTATTATATTAATTAAGTCTGCTCAACTCTATGACAGGTCTCAATTTCCTGTTGATTTTCATAACCATAAATAGTCTGGAATAGAAACCTGATGAATTTGGTTTTTGGACCAACTTTATGAGAAAAATCTCCTCTTGCCTCATGGCAATGCTGGGGATCTACATCATGATGAGGGTCATCCAAAGAGAAATGGGCTGTATGAACAAAATCCAGAAACCCTATGAAACCACTTGGATTAACCAATCATTTTTCAGAAAATAGGATGATCCAAGTGTGGTAAAACAAAGTCTGGCACATACAGGAAGGCTACCAGCAGGTGGAAGGGATAAGCAAGTCACTGGTGGTTGGCAGGAAGCTTGGAGGAGAAATATTCTTTTTTTCTCCCATTCGGCCTACTAGCAGAAGCTAAGGGCACAATGCTACCTTTAAACTATTTGGTCATGAATAGGTTGTCATTAGTGTTTAGAACTCTGGCTTCAGTTGTCTCATTATTGGTAAGAACTCTGCTGTCAGTTGTCTCATCCTGATGTGGTTGTGCAGAGATAGGGACTTGCATGGACAGCAAAAGGGGAAACTCATGTTTTCTCATCTCTTCAATTCCTCTATAGAAGAACAGGAGAGAGCCAAAAGGGAGGAAAAGGTTACCACAAGATGTGGTTTGAGAGAAGACTGTAGGAGTGTCTCTTTTATCAAATTCAGATTAAACGAGCTGATTTGGGCCTTCCCCAACATGTGTTGCTCAGCCCTAATTTGTACTTTGGCAATACAGCTTACTGAATCCCAGGCATGGTCACTAGGTGAAAGATCACTAAAGATGCTAGTAGGATGGAAGTCAACACAATATTACTGACCAAATTATATGTAGTATTAAACACTTGTCTGTTCACTTCATAACAGAGTAGAGCAGAAAGACTGAAGGCAGTAACATCGTTCTGTAGACTAGGTAAGTCTGAACAATAAACATCAGAATATGAACTGGACAATGAGAAAGTTGCAGGCAAATGACACACTAAAATGAAGGCTCTCCAGTTGTAAGAGCTGTGAAGTTTATCAGAAAGACGTGCAATAATATCTGCAATCTTTTCGATGATTGCAGCAAACTTCTGAAAGATAAATCTTCACAATCACTATGTCCGTTAAGACCTTGACTTTGTAAGTAGGATTTACTGCCTGTGGAGAAGGACATTCTAACAATGGAAATATTCTCTATACTGCTCTGAATGCAGACTTAAAACTAAATTCTGTCCTCTCCATAGTTGCATAAGAATCCATTGATGATGGAGAATGATTACAATGCATAAACAAGGTTCTACCTGTAGGATATGCTATTAGTACTGGAGCAGTCATGTCCAACACAGATCTCTAGCTGGTGAATACCAGATTCATGGAGTTGCTTGCATCATGTCCGATAGCTCCAAATGTGATGCCAGTTTGTCATGTAATGGTATCATGGATATGGCCAGACTCGCATCTAGTGGCCAGGTGGTGTGCTGGGTGTACGATCATGTAACTGTATGAACTGTCAAGAGACATGATCAGATGGCTAGCCGGTTCATCCACCAATCCCAGATGATACAGTCATGACAGCCAAAACCCTACTTTGATTGTCCAGAAATCATACAGCGGATGAAATATGATTTGAGGGACATCAGACCACATGTCTGTATTGAACACACTTTACATATGTGTGAAGAAGAGCACTTTGTGCAATTCAGGCATGTCTCATGGTTGCTTTCGACAACTTTAAAGTGTGAACACTTCTTGCACTCGACTGAAAGAGAAGAAAATCACAAAAGTATTTAAAACAAATATACAAAGTGCTGAAATGGGTAAACTCACATTGCCAAGAAAACCTAAGAATTCTTTAAGAGATCAAAGCTTAATAGCACAATACATTTACACCAGTGAGAACACAAGCGTTACTGACTTTTAGAACATGGACAATAACAAAGGTAAATAAATTGCAAAAGTACAAATAAATGCACTAGAAAATATGCAAATATATACACAATGTATAATGTCTGGATTTTCTTTACAACTGAAAATAAATGACAGATTGTCAAAATTAAATATACGTTTGAACAGATTCTAGACAGGACCGTACAAAGTTGCAAGAAAAAGTTTAAACTGGTTACATAAGGGATGCCAGCGGCCAGCAAGTGGGAACAAAAAATGTTGAACAGTAAAAGTTACCTCTCTTCATCTACATTTTATAAATTTAGCAGAGAGTAATATAAAACATTAATGTCCTTGGGTTATTTATTTGACAGAGAAATAAGAAATGTTATTGTGAATTTAATTAGTCAGATACAGAAAGAAATACAAGCAGCAGCGAATCCTGGAGCAAACTGAAGTACAGACACACAATATTGGGGGACTAGTGGAATTTGCTTGTAGCTAGTCTGTCAGATTCATGAAAAACATCCCCAAAAAAGAATAAAAACAAAAAGCCAATTGTTTAAAGACATAAATGAATATAATTATGTCCAGCCTGTCACATCAAGAAACTGTAAAATTATGAATTTCTGACTTGCATCCCAGTGTATAACCAAGATGACTGACCTTTTCATTCCAAAAGAATGGTAAAGCAACCTAACTATGAGCACTAGATTACACAAGATCTGATTGGTTGATTACCGCACATGGTTGCCCATACTATATTATATTATGTTTTGTGTTGTGACTGATCACATAAGCTTGATGTTCTGTTTCTACAATGGATTTAGAATAAACTTTACCCAGATTACTGTTCAAACTCCTTGGCAATTATTTGGGTTATTTTTTATTGATAACTCCATTTTAGAGACAAAAAGCCCGATCACAAAAACAAAACATAGGAGTGTGAACTCGAATGTAATGAGCATTTTGTGATGACTAAAATCTCAAAGGGACTAGTAATATTTTAACTGACACAAGTCTTCTTGGCTAAATAATCAAATTTCAGTAGGTGTCAATACCCATAATGACAGTACAAATACAGATACTATCAGATACAATGAAGTATATGATCCTATCAAAGGTTACCAGTGTTGAACAGAGTACAATAACAAACACTCAGTAGACTTATTTAACCAAAAACACTGTATGACCTTGAAAAAGTGAAGTTTTGCACCATTACTAATGTATTATTAAACTTTGTTTTCATTCATCTGCTATTGCACTAATATAGACAGTAGGTCTCAAGTAAACATTATTGCTAATTTGTTTTTCATCAAGGAAAGAAAACAATATTTTTAAATGCTGTTCAGTAACTGATTCTGCTAGAGGTCAAAAACAACAAAAACAATTCTGTACTACAGTCTGCATGAGGTCAAAGACAATTCTGTACTACAGTCTGCATGAGGTCAAAAACAATTCTGTACTACAGTCTGTATCAGGTCAAAAACAATTCTGTACTACAGTCTGCATCAGGTTAAAAACAATTCTGTACTTCAGTCTGCATGAGGTTAAAAACAATTCTGTACTACAGTCTGCATCAGGTCAAAAACAACAAAAACAATACCGTACTACAGTCTGCATGAGGTCAAAAACTACAAAAACAATACTGTACTAGTCTGCAAGAGGTCAAAAACAATTCTGTACTACAGTCTGCAAGAGGTCAAAAACAACAAAAATACTGTACTACAGTCTGCAAGAGGTCAAAAACAATAAAAACAATACTGTACTAGTCTGCAAGAGGTCGAAAACAACAAAAACAATACTGTACTACAGTCTGCAAGAGGTCGAAAACAACAAAAACAATACTGTACTACAGTCTGCAAGGTCAAAAACAATTCTGTACTACAGTCTGCAAGAGGTCAAAAACAATGAAAACAATACTGTACTACAGTCTGCAAGAGGTCGAAAACAACAAAAACAATACTGTACTGCAACAGGTCAAAAACAATTCTGTACTACAGTCTGCAAGAGGTCAAAAACAATACTGTACTACAGTCTGCAAGAGGTCAAAAACAATACTGTCCTACAGTCTTACCTCACATTAAGAGGATATTCTGGGCTGATTAATTTCTCTGAACAAAAACATGCTTGACAAGTTTAAGAGATTGTTCATTTACGCTTATTCTCAAATAAACACATATAGGATTATGTTATTACTGTCAATAAACACAATACATATTTTCACCCCATAACTTGTACAATGTATTTGCACATTTTAATGCCATCAATTGTACAGCATGACTAACTTGATGTTAAATCCATTTTAGCTCTGTAATTTTTGTGGAAGCCGTATTTTGATGGATACTGTAATTTTTGTGGGAACTATATTTTGATGGATGTTGTTCTCAGCAAATACAATGTACAGTCAAACCTGTGTTGAAGACCACATAATCAATGATGAGAACACAAGTTGGGCTTTCCATTGGTGATTTCTTAATAAAGGCTACTGTACCTTTCTAGGGACCATAACTATTCGGTATTTTCTCTCTTCCTTATAGGACTTGTCATGGAGTATGTGGTCTGCAATACACTTCATGTTCGAGATCTTGGGACGCACCAGGTACAATCTCCTGCACAGCAGAGATTATAAATGCATGACTCAGGGCAGTCAGTAGATCATAATGTAAGATCAGAATGTAATAAACAGGTCAGACAGATTAAAGGCACATAAATTCTTTGTGGAACAAAACTAAAAAAGGCTCATAGGTACAAAGGAACTGTCAAAACAAAAACATCATGGTTGATTTTATCACTTATACATTCAAATATTAAATTAATCTAAAATATAATTTCAGCCAAGGAAGATTTCATAGATTATATATGTCACATATAAAGAGATTTAAATTAATTGACATAACAAATTTGAAACTATACATACATCTGAAAGTTAAATAAGGAGGTTTGTTTAAATTTATCTTTGAATCTTCTATGCCTGAAAACTCAATACTCATTTTTATAAAGTTCTATTGCATCACTTATGACTGCATATAAGACTGAGATGTTCACAAATACTGGTGCATGTATGACTGTCCCTGATAGGTATGTTCAAGTAAAAAACTGACTGAACAATGAATATGGTAATGTATAGATTATATTGCTGGAAATATGTAATAGCTTATGATATGAAAAGTGATCCCCTGGAAATGCAAGAAATTGAAACAGCTAAAATTACTTGAAATGGCCATGCTAACAGTACATTTCTACATCATTGGCTGGTTGGCATGTTCAAGAATGACATCACACATTACAGCAAACCAAGACTTGCTCACAACAGGTAATGCAGACAATAAATTTGGACGATCAAACTTCATTAATTTTAATTGTGAATTTTGTAGGAATACATTTTATCCAAGAAATAATTTTTAATCTGTTCAACAAATATCATAAAATATGTATACTTTGAAGACTTTTTTTCCCACTACCTTAAAAATTAGCAAAATTATGTTTTGCATTAATCAAATACCTTAATCAAAATGCTTTTAGAGGGACAAAAAAATCTTTCATTTATGAGTATGATCAAACATTATCAGAGTAATTTAGATAATTCCACTGTCTTAAATTTGGTCTTCTCTAAGATAGGTTATATACCACAGTATGGCCTCTGTATGCAATACCATGTATAATTAAAATTTCTCCTTACTTTGCACATCCAACAATCGCTTTCTGAAGTAGGTCCATCTTGAAAATCTTATCCACTTCACACTCTTTCTGAAAAACCAGTAAAGCAAAGGAATTATATATTTTTTCTTTTTACACTTGGTATTAAAAGGTCATCAATGTAACCTAAAATATTTAAGAAAACACTTTTTTTCTTTCAGTCAAAGTGACCTTGACTTTGTTATTGCACAGAAACAAATTTGCTTCTTTCAGTAGCAGTAACCTTGACCTTGCAACTTTTGAACCAATATCAATTGGCTTCTTCCCATCCTGAATTGCAACTCATCCACACATGTTGGTAACTGTCGATGGTGGAAAATTTTTAAAAAAATAGTATGGAAACCACACTTCCTTTGTTCAGTTACAGTGACCTTATCCTTTTACCTTTATAACCCAAAATCAATAGGGGTCTTCCCCAGACCAAGCCTGGGTCATTTTCAAAGTTTGGTAACTGTAGATGGCAGAGAACTATAATTACTGTGTGAAAGCCAGAAGTAAAAAAATGTTGAAGATCCATGGCTGTCCGAGCTTTGAAAATCTGGTTGCGCAGCAGACTTTTCTGGTTACCCAGTAAACTATTGCAGAATTATTCAACATCTTTTATGATGTGTTTAGTTAGTCCTAATTGCATACAATACTTGTAACTCACCCTCAGTCATGCTAATGGAAAGTGATACACAAACATATTTAATGTTGCAGTTAGATATACTAAAGCGGTACCAATTAATCCATCATACTCATAATCGGGCTGATTATTAGAACAACTGGTATAATCGGTATCAGCAGAAATAATTGGTAAACGAATTTCCGAAATATAAATTCAGTCATAACATTCATCTTGACATGGCTTGAATTTTAAATCAGAATCAAACAGTGGATATTAAGGAATAAACCTTACATTTGGGGGTTAATTGAAGGACAATATATTCTAAAAAAGTAAATACTTTTTAACACAATTGCTGTAAACTACCGCTGTTTGTCTGCAGACAACAAATTATCAATACCATTCATGCACTCATCCCAATCACAGCAGCCAACCAGCCAATGAGGCTACATGTGGCTCCTGAACTTCCAGCATACACATTTTAAGACAGCTAGGCAGATTAGATAACATGTGAAATTTCCAACTACAACAAAATTTTGACTCACTATAGTTAATATGTTCTTTAGCCAGTCCTGCAATGCTGCTAATCAATGAATAGCAATCGCACACTGAAGCAGCTGAATGCTGACATACAAATATTATGCAGCATTGATATTGGTATGCCAGCACCAGCAATGTTACCCCTAGATAACCCAGCTGCTGAGCTGCTTCAGCACACAACTCGCAGGGTGGTGTGTGCATCCATCCAGCCATGTGAACAACTTAGTAGTAACTTACTTGATTTGAAACATTGTTTCAAGAGCATGAATTGATTGGATTATCAATATTGACTAGCGAATGTACACTATTAAATATACTACCAAGCCTATGCATAATGTCGAACTCGAAACACTTAAGTTTAGTCTGGAATTACTTCAAAGTAAATGCAGTCGACGAATCCAAAGCAAATTGCATACAATGCAAAGCATGCATTTCCAGAGGTGGAAAGGATTCTAAAAACTATATGACATCAAATCTTGTCCAGCACTTGCACTGCATGCACATCATCGAACATGGCCTGTTTCTGGCAGCAGCTGCAGCAACTCCTCATATTCTGACTATTGACACCATGTTGGACCAGAAGCAGCCATCTGCATTTGAAGACCTGAGAGCTATTAGTTGGCACAAAGTTATTGCAGAGTTCATGGCAGGAGATGTGCAACCATTTTCCTATGTTGAAGACATTGGATTTCGATGTCTGATGGGCAAGGCAGAACTGTGCTAGAAAATCCAAAGTCAGAAGTACTTTTACACATCTTTGATACCTGACATACATAAGGCAATACAAAGTAAGGTGTGCCTGATTTAGTTTCTACCCAATCTGACCTTAGTCTGACCTCTGATGCGTGGTCAGACCCATCCATCAGCGTAGCATTGTTGAGTCTTACAGCACACTGGCTGACGGAAGACTTTCAGAGGAAACAGGTGATTACAGCAGCAACGCCTCTCGAATCACACACAGGAGAATATTTGGTGAGCAAACTGGACAAATTATGCGAGGAATACAACCTTCCTAAAATTCATATCCATGTTCTTCTGTGTAATGGAGGTACAAACATGGTTAAAGCAATGTGTCTGGCTGAAATCGACAGCCTCAGCCGTTTTGCACACACGCTGCAGCTCGTAGTCAGTAATGGCATTCTGTTGCAACAAGCTGTGAAAGATGTTTTGGCAATCTTGCGATCCATAGTCAACAAGTTCCGGCACTCCATCCTGGAACAACAGCAGCTTGAAGGGCAGCAGGAAAAATTTGGCATTGCCCATAAGAAACTCGTCCAGGATGTCCAGACATACTGGAAGTCTACATACAATATGTTGGTTTTGTTATATGAACAAAATGAAGTCTTGGGGACTTATGCTACTCTCTATGACCTGCCTAGCCTAACATCCCAACAGTAGGTCTTGATTAGCAATATTGTGGACATGTTAGGCCAATTTGTGGACATTACCAAGGAAGTAAGTGATAGCCAAACAGCAGTATCTATCATTCATCCTATGCTGAAAATGCTCCGAATGTTGCTGGCTCGAGAGCATGAAGTGAGTCAAGGTATTCAGACAATGTGCTGTGATATGTTGATGTCATTGAACACACGCTTTGCTGATGTTGCCAGCAACAAGAAGCTTGTCTTGGCCATTGTCTTGGATCCACAATTCAAATATCACCTATTCAGTGAAGAATTACTTGTGACCAGATTCAAAGAATGGCTTAGAGCAGAATGCATCATAGTTGTGTCAGCTAACAAACAGGAGGAACCCCCAACCAAAAAACAGAAACTGAAACAAATGCCACTGAACCATTAATGTAATGTCTCTGGGATTTGTTTTCTGTGGCCTGTGACAACCCACATGGATGATGCTGTTGACACAATGCTTGATTTGTATCTGGCCAGCCCATTGTTGCCACAAGAAGACATATACGGCTGGTGGAATGCTCGCAGGTTTCAGTTCTCCTACTTGGCCAAATTAGCTAGACACTATTTGTCTGTACCAGCTTCAAGCATTCCAAGCAAGCAGCTGTTTAGTGGCGCAGGCCAGATTTTTTTTGATCTTTGTGGATCGTTACTTGGCAAGAAGGAAGAAATGTTACTGTCGCTTAAATACAATCTACCTCAACTAGGCTTTCAGTATTAGCTGCAGCCAGCGTACAGTGACATCCAACTTTAGTCTTAAAGCATGCGTATTATTAATTTTAATTATTACTGGGCTATCGTTATTAACACTGTTTAGTCTTTTACTGAAATTTAGTAATGGCGACCTGCATCATTGAACGTAAGTTAAAAGACTAGCTTAATATATTTTCATTCATTTATAACTTGAACTGGCAAACCATAAGTTTTATCAGTGTTAGTTTTAAAGTTTTTCAAGTTTCATGTTTGTGTGGTAGTTGTTTTCTATAAACAGCAATGTACCTCTTATCCGGTTTCTGTTTGTTCTTGTATAGAAGTTCAAATGCACAAGATTTTCATGATTTTAAGTTTCATATTAAACGTGCCAAAATAATGAGTTAACTTTTTACGATACAAGCAAATATGCCAAGGAAACTGGCTTAAAAGATTAAATTAAAGCTATTCCACTTGATCTTAAAAATGCAAAAAAGACTGGAATGAGTTTTTAGCAACGCTGTATCCATTAAACAGGCAAATATGCTGATCTTACATACGTTTGTATATGAAAATGCTAACTTTTTTCTGATTTCTCTTTTTGATTCCCTCATTCCTCCTTTTATCTAGCGTAGTCACTCTTCCATTTGTCTCACCCTAATCTGAACCCTGAAGATTACATTGCTTGCTCAGTGGTTTTATTAGGAATTAAACTGTGAAATTGTTTCCCAGTCAATGTTTGGGAATTATGTTTATCGTACACTGTTTCTTATGTACATACAATAAATCGGAATTGACAGACAAAGATATGAGTTCAAGGGTTGAAAAACTGCCCCCAGAGAGCCTGGAATAATTCAAAATTAACTATAATTAAATCTGATATATTTTTCTATGACAAATGTTTCATCATTAAAGTGGTCCCAGGATATCTACATTATGGTGCTGGATTTACCTCCATATAATCCGTAGTGTTGGGTGAATAATATGTCGGTAAGAGGCCACATTAATCCAGTGTCACCTATTCATTATCATATTCAGTGTCACCTATTCATTATCATATTCAGTGTCACCTATTCATTATCATATTCAGTGTCACCTATTCATTATCATATTCAGTGTCACCTATTCATTATCATATTCAGTGTCACCTATTCATTATCATATTCAATGTCACCTATTCATTATCATATTCAGTGTCACCTATTCATTATCATATTAAATATAAGTGTTAATATTACCAACACTTCTGGTAACTTCTTAAAGAAACAAGACTTGCACATATCTGTCTTTTGCCAACATACACACACCACAGTACTTTCTTTTTATCTTCAACTTGAAATAATGAATGCAAATGATCGAGTATTAAACATTTTCACTAGTCTGTCGAAGAAATCGGCACTTGGCTGAAGAGCATGTGACAATTGTTTCTGTTGTCTAACTACAGCTAGAGGAATATGGCAAGTTGAACGAAACACAATTGCTGCTGCATTCTGTATTAAACAGGATCTTGCAGTAATGGATACTGTATCAGTAAAAATCCCACATGAAAGATTTACAGCCAGTCAACAGTTTAGTCACTGGAATAAAAATAGTGTCCAATCAACCAGAACATGAATCATAACTCAGATAAACATAAAATATAGATAAATTTATGGTATGGGGTGGCACAACTGCTGGTATGCTGATGAACAACAAGAAACCATCTATAAAACTTTTAAAAAATGTATTTTCTTCTACTTCCTGCATTGCTCAGATAATTTTTTTGCAAAAGACAGGCCTACACAAAATATATTAAAAATTTTGTTTTGTGGTTTAAACACCCCTTCAAAAAGAAATTACTTGCCCTGACATAAAACCCACCTGACCAACACCTCCATATTTTTTATAAGTATGCTGACACATCACACCATCCAAAATGAAATGGTCAGTCCTTTATACATGTGGTATTGGTCATGAGACTGGACCATCTTTCACATTCTGCTGAACTGGGTCTCACAACTAACATTTCATAAATTTACATACTCAGGTGTGGTATTCTGAATAATTGCGGTATACACATCTGCTCTTGTGATCTCTGATTAGGTATCTTCAGTACTGCATTCAGGTCAGCGGGCAGATTATGTGTAGTATTTCATCATCTGTAGAAATTCTCTGAATGCTGCAAAAATCTCCATGTTTCTCAATCAAGATTGAAAACAGAAATAAGCTGGACAGATAAAAAAGAGTTTTTATTTTCATTTGAATCAGGAAAAACAATAGAGTCAAGGTTTGTAATAAGTTTATGTCATTATGTCATTGTATTGTGGATGTGTCACAATTACAGAAAACATACACTCCCTATCAATGCAATCAGCAGATTGCGGGAGGGGGCGGGGGGGCGCGACAGAAGGGCCTTTTATAAGTTACTATATTCCTAGCTAAGCTTAACTGTCAGACAATCACATAATTACCAGTTTACATATTTAACCAGTGATGCATAAATCAGCATGAGCACGGGACAATTCATTATTATTCATACAGTACCAACTAAGTTCTAATTATAGGCAACAACTGAAATACAGAAAACAGAAATACCACTGTTTCCCCTTAAAAGAACACAAACATTTTAGCATTCAAAACAATTAAGCAGATGATCCTCCTAAGGTGAAAGGACCAAACAACTGAGACCCAATATCTACCACCTTAGCGGACTGAACAGATATTTTAGTGCTTGGTCTTAGCGACATCTGTTGGATTTCATTAGTTGCCTAACTTAGTATGTAATGCCAACTAACCAATAGCATGTAATGGCAGTGCACTGTACCTGTGCCGAAAATGGTGGAGGCAACTGACTTCAAAAGGATACTTTGTTAGTTTAACATCAAAATTATGACTATGTACCAGAGGGAAGCCATTATGGGCATTTTTGAATGAGAGATATTTGTATAAACATGGTCTGACAATGGAAAATTGCTTATTAATTAGTCCATTCAAGTTGCGTGCTCCCCTTGTCTTGATCATGTAGGAAAAGTATTCAAATTTGAATAACTCAATTTTGATTGGATGCAGTGACTTGCCACCATATCCAATGAAAGTCACAGACCCGAAGCACAGAAATATCTGCTCAATACGCCAAAGTGTAGATAAGGGTATCATATTAGAAACCAGAACCTTTCAAAAACTTCAAAATAAAAATGCTGCATTTCATCAATAACCTCAAGCTTTCATTCTGGAAAATTAGATAATTTTCTGGAGCATAGGCAACTCACTTACTCTAAGGGAGAAGCCCAATCTAGAATTCTTGAGCACAGGGCATGTGGTTATCCTATTTTCTGAGCACTTAACCGATTTCAAATATATCCCGAACAGTTATGAAGACATGTGTGTCACTTTTGATTAGCAGGACTGATGATGAGTTATATGTATTTTGTGCAATTATGACTAGCTTTGTCCAATTGATTATCAATACCATGGAGACTTGTAACACTTTCTATAAGCTGGAATGATGATCATTTTATATGCAGTACTGGTATTCTTGTGGATTTTTTTCTTATTTTTTCTTGTACAATGTTGGGTTTTAATTAATGAATATGAGGTCTCATGTTGGAGAATTAACTACAGAATACAAAAGCATTTAATGGCAAGAAAGGAGGAGGGATAACACCATCTCACAAAAGGCAATGTCAACTTAAATAACTCTGTTTTTAGGTGAAATGACAGACACTGGGGTGATCATATAACCTGAATCACCCCTAACATGTACCCTGCTATGATGAATGCTTGAATAAATTACCCACCTTCAGAAAAGTAACATTGGCAATACGATCCAGTTGTTGCATTAACTTAGGATCTATCACCAGATCCTTTCGTCCACCAAACTGAAATGAGACAATTTATCATTTTAGTTGTCAAGGAAATGGTTGACTCTCTTTGTTATACTGTATATAGTTACTGGGATGATGTCATAAAGGGCCCAGTATTGATTATAATATTCAAAATAAAATAATGAATATCATCATCATTTACATTATGTCTTAAACATATTCTGATGATTTCAATGATGTTTGGACAAATATTCACAAAAAAAGAAGGTTAATTACATGTTTATCTAAATATTTTATTTTTTAATTTTATTTGGTAAGACCTGTAAACATCAAGAATAGTGGTTGTTGTTGTTGTTGTTGTGGGGTTTAATGCCATTTTTCAACACAAGATAGGCTATACATGGCAGCCAGTATTAATGATGGAGAAATAACCCGTGAAAAAACCCAGAAAGAACCATCGACCCAAAAGAAGCTACTGGCAAGCTTTCTCACATACACACACTGACCGAGCCTGAGACTCGAAACAATGCAGACAGCAGTGAGATGGCAGTGATCCATAATGGTGAGCGCTTTAGACCACTCGTCCACTCAAAGCCCACTAGAATAATGGATCCTATTGTGTTTGATTAATAAAATCAGTGCCATTCACATTTTTATCAACATGTTTATTAATAAGCAGATACATGATTTAGAAATACATATCATAACTAATATAATTAAAAACCTTTAAAAGTTAACTTTTCAACTGGATTTGATACTTTGCATTATTTTTTTTAATTATGGTATGCCATGGTAGCAGCAGCATAGCAAATTAAATGAGATGTCATGCGCAAGATATCAAAATGGAATGTGAACAATGGAAATATTTCATAAAAATGTACATACAAAAATGACAACTGTATTTTAAGCAACAGGATACCTGTCCCTACTGACACATGTATATCCAAGGACATAACCCCATGACCTCCATAACCCCAACAATTGGAATAAATTCATGACATGAAAAATATGTTAAGTAAAGCAAGTATATGATGTATTTCCAAATAGGAAAGCAAATATTTAATAAAAAAAAACAATAAAAAAGTGCACTGAAAAGAACATTATAGTGTGATTTAGTCTGGCCAAGCCTGCTTGATGGTGTTTCAGCTACACTGATATTCAAAAGATATATTTCTATTAAAGTTATTAGCACATCTGATTTATATTTTTAAAACATCATTGAAAATGAATTTTTAAAAAATATTAAAACCATTATCATAGCAACATACATGTATTGTTAATAATAAAACTAATGGAATGGTGAATAATTTCCTCAAATTAATATATCCTTACCTCTTCCACATCCACCTCCTACTGCAATGAGATAAGTCTATAGTACGAGTACAGCACATCACACATTGGAGGATTTACTTTAGAAAACATATACTTTGAATGGCACATTATGCTCCCACCCTGTGTAACAGTCCTCTATATAGGCACTAGAATGGTCAACTCTGGAGATTACCAACAAATTGGTTTCAGTGACTTAGACCTTAGATCCAGTGTAAAAGTGTGAACTTTGTAATATGTTATACCAACACATAACTGAGTGAACATTACATGGTCAGCATGACACATAGCCAATTAAGTTGATAAATGTATTTCTGTAAAGTGTTAAAGGTTCGAGACATGCTAGAATATATTGTTTTAACAAACCTTATTTGCGGTGTGATTGTTGTTTTTATCAGCATCAAGTAAATAACAGCCAGAAGGATGGATGAAGCATGTTCAATTTGGGGTCTAAGTATTGAAAAATTAGCTAGAATTGAACTAATGCAGAGAACTTTCCAGAAATCGGTTTATTAGGAAAGCACAGAAATAAGAAGAGTTACTTAAACCTGGAAAGACATCTTAATTTCCGTGGTTTGACATATTTAATCCTGATTGGCTAAGCTAAATAAGGGGGAGTGTTTCCCAGAAGTAGTTCAATATTTTAAGTATTCTCAAGCACAAAATTAATCAGTCGAAGTTTTTCTATGGAAGGGAAAAACCTTGGCTCCTAAGAAAAACAGTGAGTATCTTTTCTTGCTATGTAAACTGTCCAAAGAATGGGTGTCTGGAAGTTTGTGGAATACAGAACCTAAAGGTACAGAGAGATTCTGCTATGACAGAAGTGAGGAAGCCTTGAAAGCAAAAAGATATTTGTTTTGATCTCAAGCAGCTTATTTGATGTGAGTTTGCAATAATCTGTTTCAATTTTTTTAATTTAAATTCACATATCAATTTTCGCAGATAGAAGTTTGATAATAATTGCTTGAATTTGTTGTCTTGATTCTTATAGGAAACATGTATTCTAAGAATTTAATGCATTACTTTCATTCATTTTGAGAGAACTGAGTGAAATTTTTTGTCTTAAATTATATGAATCATGTATCTTAAGGAATAAGTATTCCTAGGTTATAGTGTGTTCAGACCAATGGAGTGTTAGTTAGCAAATAATGTAAAGACAAGAAGTGAATTTCATTGATTCATTTGTATAATTAAGATGTGAATTCTTTTAATCAATAAATCAAGTGCTGCCAGCTTCCAAATTAATCCAGTTGATGATTTATAGTTTACATCCGGGTGTACAGGTCTACTGTGTCTAGTTCATGTTATAGTTCATTTAGGGATCCTAAATAACCCTTTAAGGAGAAACACCAAACTTCTTGTACTAGGTTTTTTAATCTGCTGTTAGGCTGCAAAATAACCCATATTAATCTTAGTTTCTGTTGAATCATGATATGACAATATCTAATGTAACATAGTGGGAATAATGCTTGATCCCAGAAGTAAAAACCTGAAAAAATATTTAGGGTACCTATTTATTTATTTTAAAAAGGAATTAGCTCCATATATGCACCATACAGAGAGGGCAGAGAGCAGACAGCCAAATTACAGTTGATAACCCAAAAGAGGCTGGAAGAGAGAATGAGAGGAGCAAAAGGAATACATTAACTCTAACTGCAACAAACACTGGATTTGGAGTGACCAGCAATCAACCAGGTTAAGCAAGTATGATGGACAAATGAGTTTGACTGCTTACTCAGTCTGATGATGAAATCTGTCACACTGGTATAAACAGAATGGTTAAATGCATTTTGTAATAACATTTATGGTAATTAATTGCTAATACAATTGTATCCTTCAAGTGTCTCGTAAAAAATTATTTTTTTTAGTAAAACTGATGACATTGTTATATTTTACATATGGGTGCTCATGTTGTTCTATCCTACATCTCAACTCAGATCTCTATTCATTCCATCCATTAATTTCATATTTGTATTATCCACTCAATTCGGGCAATAACACAGTGGTTGATCATCATCTAGACAACAATAACCAACCCAACTACAACATAACATCCAGGATTGCATTCTTAATCTAAACTTACAGTGCAGAATCCTTTTTTTCTCAGACTAATCAAGCTCATTACTTCTGACCTTTATGCACCAGAATCTATAGGTTCCTTGGTAACCAAAAAGTGCAAGCCATACACAAAATGTGATCACGGAACTTAAACTGCAACAAAAGTTATTCTGCAAAAAACACTGTTCCTTGAGCCACAATGACCTAGGCCTGTACAATGATAACTCCAAAATCAACAGGTCTTTTCAATACCACATGTGCAACCCTCTACAACTTATGGTCAAGGTCTGTAATCTAGAACTAAACTGTATTATGTACACAAAAAATAAGTTCGTTTCTTTCAGTCTTTGAACTTTGATCCTAAAATCTATAGGCTCTTTCTTACTCAATATGTATATCACCAACAAACTCTGGTGTAGGTACATGATCAAGAACATAAATTTTTGTTCAGAAACTATTTATCTTTCTTCAGTTGCAAGGACCTTTGCTTTTTCAATTCAAAATCAGTAGGATTCTTCCTTACTCCAACTTCCTGTCATTGACAAAGTTTGGTCCATTATGAAGAACTAATGCTATGGACACCATTTTTGATTCATAAACTCATGCTGAACACAACAATGTTTACAAATCGTCTGCTTCACAATTTAAACAATGCAAAAAAATTGGTGACAACTGGCATTCTTAGACAGAAATTGTTTTTACTCATTGGGGGCCCATTATGGTGTATTATCAGACTAATAAGTTTTATTGCGGTGTTCTTAGATCAGTAGTACAGGCAAGTTAATAGAGCCTGACATCCCTTCAGATATAAATGAGGTGTTTTCTAAACATATGGCATAAAATTAAAGTTTATGAGGGTTTGGGCTACTATACTATATACAAACGTATATCATAAATCATACTTTTTGAATAGATTTATTACAAATCAAGAATATAAAATATTTATTAAATTTGTGAATTTTTACTGTTGAAATTTTGTTATTAAATGCATTGGTTTAACATATTATTTATTGAATAGTTTTTTTCTTTTCACTTTGATACTGTACAATCAATGATCATGGTATTTATCAGTTGCTGTGGTAATAGGACATTCTCTTTAGAGCACCTCCCATTAGATATCACCTCTAAATATCCAGTACTTTGTCAGTTCCATTGATCAGGAAGCAAAATCATTTACTCATGACATATGAACCACATAATGATTAGTGATGCTGAAGAATAAAAATGAAAATGTAAACATAGTGAACTTTTGGGGGGTATGTTTTCTGGTAGCCCTACAATGTAAGATACATCACCCAATATTTTTGTTCTGGGGAGTGATGGGTCTTACGGCCTAAATAACAGCTATGTATATCATGTTTTGATGTTGACTAACACTGTAACGAAAGTCAAATTTTCAGGAATATCACACATAAATTGCAACCAATAATGATGCTTTCATAAAGTAATGTTATAATGTTTTTGTCAGACTTTACTTACCCTAATGTCTTTTCTCTAATAAATTCAAATTCTCACAAAAGAAATGGACCTCTTTTCAAGTTTCATTGGCTGGAAAGCGATGAAAGCAAGGAATGCCAAAATCGAATAAAAATATATTATGCCTATTGGAACTGTAAGCAACATTTCATTTCGTTCAAGAAACATACCCCCACATGAACCTACTTAAACATAATTCAGCATACCTCAACTACAATCGCATTGCAACAAATTCAAATGTATGTCAGTGGAACATGAAAATATGTCCATTTGCTTGTGTCATATTTTCTTTTCGCCAGGATAAAGACAGCACAGTAAGTATATTAACTGCACATAAATTAGTGGAAGAGTGTCCATATAGGCTGCCAAGTGTGTGAGATGTTCCTGAAACTTTGACTACTCATTCTGATGTCAACCGACATCGGAACACGTTATACAAGGCCATTATTTGGAAAGTAAGACATAGCACTAAAACAAAAACATGTGCTATGTCTTACACTGTAGGACTAGTTTTCTGGTAAACAAGATTATAAGTAGAATTTACAAACCAGAAGCCTTGAATACATTTCAGCCACAAGAACAATCCAGAAAACAAAGACATACCTTAAAATGTGTAAGTTTAGACCAAAACTGAGTGTCTGGAAACAATTGTAGGCTATATACGTGGAAATGAATGCCGCCACCTTTGGCTGAACCCAAAACTACCCTCTTGAAAAAAAATAAAAGCACAACTCAATAGATACTGGCCACTTTAGACAATAGCTGTAATATAATTATCATGCATACATTACACACGACGATGATGAAATAAACTTAGAAGAACACATCACAGAGTTGAAAGAAGAAGCTACCAAACGCCAAGAGGATATGTGTGTATGTAGTGTTCCCTCGAAAATAGGTACATAACCTATTTTCGATATCTAACGCAGAAGTTTGTCTCTAGAAACACGTTTCGATCACTATTTTTTACTCTTTCGAAACATTTAATTACGCAATACGTACAGAATTCATTACTCTCTTTAACTCAACTCTAGACTCTTCACGAAGCCGAAATACGTTCGGCGTCGACGAACTGGAAGCCGCCATATTGTAACTGATAACGTAATTGTTTGAACTTAACTCCTAGACAGATTACGATCAGGTACGGATAATAGAAACAGACATAGCAACTACCCGTCCATATTTTTAAATATATGCATATAAAATTACTTCAGGTATGAATGATATATTTTTATTAAAATAAATTCGCATTTTATGCGAGTTAAAAACAATGTCGTACATTTTATTACAAATTTTACATTTTCACTTTGCATTACAACCTATTTTGTAGTTCAAAAGCCCCACAATAATTACATAATTATTTAATAATAATTATTATAATTAATTGTTTAAAAAAAAGTGTCCCGTTATCATTCAGGTTAATATATCCGTGCTGAATCTCCAGCTAGTGGCATTTTTGTGTGCAAAAGATAAGAAAAAATATCTCCCGAGTGGTGTGGATTGGAATCCAGCTCAAGGAATAATACGCTTGTTCGCAACGTAGAATGAACATGGGTTGAATACATGTGCATTTATACAAAGCTATTAAAATTATCAAATTACTTCAACTCGACCATCATTTCTTGTGCCTACGCAGATTTATTTTTCCTTTTTTCTCCGCCTTTTTTCATCATAAACTAATTATTATCATTAACTTATTCATCCTCATCGCTAAAGCTTTTTATTTATTTAAGATCAATATTAATGATGAACTAGGTCTATCAATCAACCCCATGCCGGTATTGATATTGACTGACCATCAGTATCAACACAGATTTGTTGGACTGATTTATCGGACTAATGATGAACGTAAGGTGAAAAAGAAAGTATATAACTCTACAACGCATTTTGGTCGTGGTGATGGAGATGGTTTTAATGGTACTTGTAACTCATTATTTGCTTTACCACGAAATGGCAGCTAAATGTCTTTGACAACTACACACCAAGGAAAGCTCACCCCTGCTAGCCTATGTGGATTTCTACGTGCATCCCACCCCACCCCACGTCCGTGCTTTTGGAATAGGACTCTGACGCTCTAAACAAAAGAACAGTATAGACCACTAAGTTGGTCGTATTATTGAATCAACGCTGTTAATTATAACTATAGTAAAAATTCGGGTTTTGCACCAAAATACTGTTGAATAATTGAATAACTGTAAATTCTACGATACTCTACGAAACCACCCTTAGAGCAATTCAGAATACCTGTTATAGAGCATTAGCATCTAGAACCTATCTTTCTATTTGAATGTCATGTAAGTAGTGAATGGGGATCCTATAGGGTCTATGGGACTTATCATTAAAAATACCCTTGGGAACATATAGGGTCTATGTAAATTTAACATGGAGAAAAATCGTGGGAACATATAGGGTCTATGGGAATTAACATGGCCAAAAACCCTGGGACAATATAGGGTCTATGGGAATTAACATGGCCAAAAACCCTGGGACAATATAGGGTCTATGGGAATTAACATGGCCAAAAATCGTGGGACAATATAGGGTCTATGTAAAATTGAAACAGGGAGGGTCTCTATTTTTTTTTAAAAAAAATAAAAAAACAAAATAAAAAAAGGGGTAGGCAATTCAAAGGCTATCTCTTTTCGAGAAATATGGGGGCCCTGAAAAGGGCCTTTGGGTTTTATGTTAATGTATTCATTAACATAAATGGCACCGCATTGGTCTTCTTCTTGTCCTTAGGCTGCGTCTTACTGTTGGTCCGTACATCAGCACTCTTTTCAGGCATCCTTGTCTTTCGACGTAGATCCTACGTATCCACAGGCTGGTGTTTGTCCTGTGGACAACGGTCCACTTCGATCGGACATACATGAGCAAGTCTGTCCGAAACATCATGGAAGACACAAGGGTGGATGACTCAACTGTAGTCCACATCTTGAAGCGACGAGAACAGGTGAATCAATGCATTGAACGGCGCTTATTTTTAGGTACAGGAAGGATTGAAACGGATTGAGTTCATTTACCAATCCGAACACGCGTTACAGAATTCAGTCAGCTCGCATCCAATCCGAAGAGAGCAGTCTGTGACGTCACGTAGTCTATATAGATTCGCTAGCGCTTGTGTGCAGTCAATCTATGCGACAGTGATTCAACATGACGGAAACTCAGAAAACGATCCATTGGGGTGCACCAGCAGGGGAGACTGCCCAAGGGAACTCGGACTTACTTTCAGAAGAGGTGAATTGGGATTTTGTGGATTTTCTCTCCTAGCAAGAATTTGTTCCGGAACCTTCGTTACCTTCTTCATTACCGCAAGTGGAGAATTTTAGACAGAGACAGAAAGAAGAATTGGAGAAATTTATACAACGACAAAAGGAAGCGGAACAAGCTTTTCTCCTACAGCAACAGCAGCAAGAAGAAGAGGTAAGAAAAAACAACAGCAACAACAGCAAGAAGAAGTAGCAGCAAAGAAACAAGAGGGTGAAAATCAAACGGTCACGGTACTGTTGGACATTTTAGCGGAGTTAAGAAGTCTGAAACAAATGTATCAGACTTCTTTATCACGACCGAAGAGAATACGACCTTCCCGAGCTAAACACGTCAACCCTGTAACTAAGCCTACCGTACCACCCTTAGTGATTTCAACCCAATCATTATCATCATCATCAACATTACGCAGTCCAGAAGTAGGCCTTGGCCGTGGCAAAGGCATAAGGCAGTTAAAGTTGTTTGCTTAAACTCACCCCTACACCATAAAGAGAAAAAGGCCCTTTTCAGGGCCACCCACATTTCTCGAAAAGAAATACAATTTCAATTTGCCAATAACTCAAAAAAAACCCACCCATTTTACCCTTATAGTACGTGTCTGTGTATGAGTGCGTGAGTGTAGCTTCTTATTTTAAAATCAAAACTCAAAGACACTTACCTTATATCATTCATTTATTCTTTTCTCCATTTTTTTACAATCCAATTCACAACACAACACTTTAATAAAAAGTTCATTGACTTCTTCTTTCTCCTTGTTTAGTCTCTCTGTTTTTTGAATTTCTTCACCGTCACACTCTTTTCCTCTTCTTCCTCCTCATTTTCTTCCCTTCTTCTTTTCTTCTCCTGTTTCTTTTTCTTCACCTGTCTGCTTTCTTCCTCTGAAGAATCCCTCTCTTCCTCTGAAGAATCCCTCTCTTCTTCTGAAGAATCCCTCTTTTCTTCTGACTCCTCTTGTTTCTTTTTTGGGCAATCTGGAGACCAATGTCCTTTTTCTTTACAATAATAACAGGTATCTTGACTTTTGTCTTTTTTAGTCCCTGTTTTTGTTCTTTTTTGACGGTCTGGACACTCTGAAGCCCAATGCCCTTTCTTCTGACAGATATACCAAGTATCTTGACTTTTATCTCGAAAGGAAGGAGAGTAGTCCGTAGGCTGATCTGAAGAGAATTTTCTAATGACCCCTCGCAAAGCTCTGACGAAACGTTCCATCTGGTTAGTCTCTTCCATCGTTGTGCTCGGCTTGAGAGTGAAATGAATAGTGAAAGGACAAGACACACACCCTTTTATATACGCTGGTCTGCTATGACTATAAATTAGTCTATGGTGTTTAAACTTGAGTCATTTGACGTTTTTCACTCAAGATGAAACGATCTAATTCATTCGAGAAGAAAGAAGAAGAAAGTAAGAGGCAGAAACGTGATCTATCGCCTCGAACCAGGGCTGAAATCTTGGCACAAATTCATGCCAGTGATTTTGAAGAGGACATGAGTGAACCAGAATTTGAAACCTCTAAACCAAGTTCACCACCCTTAGTCAACCCTGAAAAGTACTATTCCATTCGAGAGACGGAAAAGCGTTCCTCTAGAAAATTTAGAACCACGGCTTACAAATACACGGTGAAGTTTAAAGATTTCAAGTCCGAAGTACCGTTAGAGAAAGCAGAAGGGTTCATCACCGGAGTGTGGGATTCTTTGCTCACCGCACTCAAGCGACAATGCCAACCCAAAGAAGACGATCGCTTGAGACTTTCCATACAACACGACGGGTTGAAATCCCCTGTTTGGATCGAGTTTAGCACCCCTGCAGAATTGACCGCTTCCAAAGTCATGGACAAGATTCAACACGTGCAACAATCTAATGACCAGTTTGACATCACCGATGGAAAAGCCACATTGGACATGACCCACGTCTCTCCTCCTCAAGGGATCGGACGCAAAAAGATGTTATTGGTGAACGACCTTCGCAGCATTAAGCGTAGCCTTGTCCAAATTCACAATCCTCATGACCAGATGTGTTTAGCCCGTGCCATCGTGGTGGGACGAACCTATGCCAACAAGAACGACACGGCAGAATGGAAAAGGGACTGGGAGAACATTCGACAATCGGACCGAGCCAAACAACGAAGTGAAGCAGAACTCCTGTTACGACAAGCTGGCATGTCCAAAGACACACCCTGTGGCATTCCTGAGATGCAAAAATTGCAAGATGCCCTAGCTCCACGATACACTTTGAAAGTGCACCCTCAAGAAGTGCGCGGGTCTCTGTTGTTTCGAGGGCAAGATTTTAAGGACGGAAAATACATTCATGTTTATCATCACGATGACCATTTCGATACCATTACCAGTATCACCGGATTCCTGGGATACGGTTATTACTGTGAGAAATGTGACCATGGTTATAATAATCGAGAGCAACACAAGCATTGTGGATCGAAATGCTCAGGATGTTTGGCCTCTTCACCCTGTCTGAGCGAAGAACCAGTGCCTTGTTCAACTTGTCTGCGCACGTTTGTCAGCCCTACCTGTTACCAACAACATCTGAAAACGCAAGGTTCACAGAAGAAATGCGCTTGTCAACTCCTGAGATTGTGCCCTACGTGTGAACAAGTCATACGTACCAATAGTACCAAGGCACACGTATGTCGAGGAAAGAAAAAATGTCACATTTGTCACCACATCGTGGACTTGGAACACCAATGCTACGTGCAAAAATACCAACCCCCACCAGAGAAAGAGGATGGTCACAAGAAGAAAGGCAATTTCATCTTTTTCGATTTCGAATGCATGCAAGAGACCGGCATTCACATTCCTAATTTCTGCGTGGCTCATCGAGCGTGCGAGAAGTGCATTCAAGAACCTATCTTCAGTCATTGCCCTCACTGCAGCAAGATTCCTGGAGGACGTGAAAAAATCTTTCGGGGGCCAAACACGTTAGCCGATTTTGCCCAATAGGTCTTAGACCCCATCGACAAGACGTGGAGCCAAGAGGACATCGAACGATACGGAGATTGTCATCGTCATGCCACGGTGATGGCTCACAATTTCTCCGGATACGATGGACAGTTTCTTTTGAGGTACTATACGGAACAAGGCACCGAACGTCCTAAAGTGACTTTGAACGGAGCCAAAATCATTTTCATGCAAGTGGGACAAGTACAGTTTAAAGATTCGATGAGCTATTTGGCCATGCCTTTGAGTCGAATGCCTAAAACGTTTGGAATGACAGAAATGGCTAAAGGGTACTTTCCACACTTTTTCAATACGGAAGCCAATCAACACGCCGTTCTACCCCATTTGCCCGAGGCTCACTATTACGACCCCGACAACATGCGTACCGAACAACGAGAAGCTTTCTACGCTTGGTACCAGGCTCACGCCTCGGACCCTTTCGACTTTCAGGAAGAAATGTTAAAGTATTGTCGTTCCGACGTGGACATTTTACGACGTTGCTGTGGAAAATTTCGAGAACTGTTCATGGAACACGGAGGGGTCGATCCTTTGAAAGAAGCTTGCACCATTGCCAAAGCGTGTTCCTTAGTGTATCGACAACGATTCATGCCTGAAAACACCGTGGCTGTCATCAGCCCTCAAACGACTCACTTTGTCAAACGTCAATACTCGGTCAAAGCCCTACGTTGGTTACATTACTTGTGCGACAAGGAAGACAAGTGGATTCAGCATGCCCGCAACGGAGGAGGCGAAAAGACCATCGGAACGTATTCGGTCGATGGCTGGGACTTAGAAAACCCCAAGATCGTGTACGAGTTTAACGGATGCTTATTTCACGGATGTCCCGTCTGTTACCCTGATCGTAGCACTAAAAATCAGTTTTTACAACGAACCATGGAAGACTTGTACCAGGACACTTGTCAGCGACGCCTAAAGTTGGAACAGCAAGGATACCAAGTGGTGGAAATGTGGGAACACGAGTACGATCACCGTATGAAAACCGATCCCGAGTTTAAACGCCTCGTGGAAAGTTACCAGTTCATGGACCCGCTGAACCCGAGGGATAGTTTGTACGGAGGAAGGACCAATGCCACCTGTTTGCTGTACCAAGCCGACGAAGAGAAAGGAGAAGAAATCAAATACTTGGACGTGTGTTCGCTGTATCCTTACGTGTGCAAATATTGTCGCTTTCCTGTAGGGCACCCGCAATTGCTGACGGAACACATCGACCTGAAAAACATTCGACAATACGAAGGCTTGATCAAGTGTAAAGTTTTGCCTCCCACGAACCTATACCATCCCGTCTTACCTCACCATTGTCAAGGCAAACTGATGTTTCCCTTGTGCCGTACTTGTGCCGAAACGTGCAACCAAGATCAGCCTTGTCAGCACACCCAGGAAGAACGGGCCTTGACGGGAACCTGGGTCAGCGTAGAATTGTTCAAAGCTATGGACATGGGATACCAACTGTTAGAAGTGTACGAAATTTGTCACTTTCCCAAGACACAACAATACCACAAGGGTGATCCCAGTCAGAAAGGCATTTTCGCCGACTACGTGGATGCCTTTTTGAAACTGAAGCAAGAAGCCAGCGGCTATCCTTCCTGGTGTCACACTCCCGAAGACCAAATACAATTCAAAGAGAAATACCGGGAACAAGAAGGCATCACTTTAGACCACATCGAGAAAAACGAAGGCAGGCGATCGTTTGCCAAAGTGATGTTAAATTGCTTGTGGGGTAAAATGGCACAACGACCGTGTTTACCCAAGACGGAATATTTGACAGAACCTTCCCGCTACTTCCAGATGATTCACGACAAAACCAAATACATGAAACACGTGGACGTCGTTCGAGAGAATTTGATCTTGGTCAATTACGAAGAAGATCTGGACTTTGTACAAGACGACCCTTTTGGAAATGTCATCATTGCGGCTTACGTGACAGCTCATGCTCGCTTAAAATTGTACGAAGCTTTAGAACTGTTAGGGGAACGCGTCCTGTACTTTGACACGGACAGTTGCATTTACATCCATCACCCGATTCAACATCACCCTAACATCGAAGGAGACCGTTTAGGAGCCTGGACAGACGAGCATCCCGACGACAAGATTCTAAGTTTCGTCAGTGGCGGTCCCAAAAATTACGGCTACGAATACCGGGACCCACAAGGAGAAGTGCACACGACGTGCAAAGTGAAAGGACTGACTCTAAATTATCGTACCAGTCGAGTGGTCAATTTTAGGGTAATGAAAGAAGCCTTGCAATCGGGAGAGGATGGAAACTTTAAAGTGACCACCTATCAACCGAACAAGATTGTACGTTTACCCACTCACCACATCGTCAGTCGACCCTTGGAAAAAGTCTATCAAATTGTATACCAAAAGCGAGTGAGACTTCCCAATCATTTCACCTTACCGTACGGTCACGTCGGTATTGGTCTGTATATAAAAAAGGAACCCTAGGCAAGATCGATAGTTCATTGTGACTACCAAGACCGAGCGAACAAGATGAATACTTTGAAAGAGACATCGTTCCAGTTTGGGGATTGTAAAAAAGTTGTATCTTCCTCTAGTGTGACTAATATTGGATGGATAAGACCCATACATTGCGACGGAAAATGTCCGGAAGGAAACTGCGATTGTCCATGTGGTTGCCATTGTAATTGCGTAACGGAGTTTGCAGACGAGTGCGATTGTGAGCCTTGCGATGGGTACGATGCTGTACCTTGTGACCTGAGCGATGCCGTAAAGCATCATGGGAACTTTAGTGTCCCTACCCCTATTGTGGAAAGGGATACTGTGCGTGTCAAACCTGTGGGATGCGAAAGTGATGCCGCTCGTCCTCTTGGACATTTTACTGGGTTTCGTTTTAAAGGGGAATGTTCACCTTCACGTCTACCCCCCTACGGATGTCATCCAGCCCTGAGCAAACTCCTACCCATGTCACTCAACCCTCATCGAAACGAACCTGTGAAAGACGAATATTCGTTTCCTGTGCGTTTGTCGGAATACTGCGACTTTGAAAATCGTCTTCAATCGTTCAAAGGAAAATGGCCTAAGTATCTGGGAGGACCGACCCCTGAAGAATTAGCCAAAGCCGGATTTTTCTACTTGGGCGAAGGAGATAAAGTCAAGTGCTTCAGTTGCGGTGTGTCACTTCACCACTGGGAACCGCAAGATTCGGCCTACGTAGAACATGCTCGATGGTCACCGAATTGTAATTACTTACCCTTAGTGGGACCGAGACACTGAAGCAACTTACCATGTCGTTGACGAAGAAGAAACCAGATTGGCTAGGAGTCAAATGTTGGACATCACCGAGACCAGTATTTAAACTTCATTTCAAAAATGATATTGAATCATTACCTAAAGAACTGCAAGAGACGATTTACAAGGAAGTTTGGCAAGGGTTTGCCAGAGTGAAATCTCAATGGGTCACTGTAGAACTTTTGTGTCGAGAAATTCATAAGAGGAAAGTGAAAAAAGTCAACCAGTGTGTTAGATTTCTTTGGGTCAAGGGTGCATTCCTCCTATTGTATCGCTTTAGACCGTTCACATCAAAAGAGTTCAGTGACATTCTTGGACGTTACCCTGAATGGCAGTGGTCAGAAATTACTCACTATGTGGATTACTTTTGTGAATTGTACGGACTGACCTATTCATGAATACTTTACAAGAGAACATTCGTGCTTTGCCTGTGGAGTTGAGAGAAAGGATTTACCGAGAGCTGGTCAAAATACAAGTGAAACGTAAAGAACAATTGCATCCGTTACGTCACCGGTGTTTGAACCACTGGTACCTGAAGGCTATACAAGGACTGATTGAGTTGAAACTGTTCCATTGGACAGACATTGATCAACGACCTCCTGGTTATAAAAAGGAATGGTTTGGTATTGACGATTCTATCTACTACATTTTAAACGTACTGCATCGAATTCCAGAGGAAGAGTTAACGAATTACCAACATCTTTCACGCAATGTCAACTTGGTGAAAGAGGAAACTTCTGAACGAATTGTAATGTGTAGATTAGTGGTGAAACGATTTAGATTCGACAATGAATTAAAACCATGTTTGTGCAAACAGTACATTTCTTGTGTCAGACCAAAAAGGATTTAGTATGACCTATTCATGGATACTTTGCTAGAGAACATTCGTGCCTTGCCTGTGGAATTGAGAGAATGCATTTACCGAGAGCTGGTCAAAATACAAGTCAAATGTAAAGAACAATTGCATCCGATACGTCACCAGATCTTTAACCACTGGTACCTGAATGGTATAAGAGAACTGATTCGTCAGAAATTCTTTCAATGGTCAGACATTGTTCAAAACTTTGAGGTTGCTAATGATCGACATGTTCATGATTATGGTTACTTCGAGATTCACCTAGTGCAACGCATTGAGGAAGACAAGTTAAAGGATTACAAACATTTGTTACGTGGAATCTACTTAGACGAAGAGGAAACACCTAAACGAACTCTGACGTTTCGGTTACAGTATGCAAGATTTAGATTCCCTACTGGAGAACGAAGATCTCTGGCTAGAAAGTACGTGTATTGCATCCGAAAAAAAGAGAATATAAAAACAGGCTGCCATGCCACGGTTTATGTCACATGTCATCCAACAGATTCCGTGGAAGGAACTCAATGACCATATTCAAACCGTGGATCATTACCATCAATTATTACAAGAACTGTATCCATTCAATTTGGGACGACAAGTGGTGTGTGTCTTAGTGACTTGTTTTCTGGGATTTCGTTTACCAGCCGATTCTTTGTGGACTCTTTACGATCAGTACTTACCACCTCCATGGCCTTAAATGGTCACGAAAAACTCCTTTTGCTCAAAGCCTTGCGTTTTCATCTGGATACTTCTCTACCTCAACAGGAATAAAAGATTCGTCAACTTTTAGCTACCCAAGACGTGTATGACGATGTGTGTGTAGCTTGTGACTTACATCCCCATTGGACAGATGTCCGTGCCTGGAAAGAATGGGGTTTTGAGGCTTGGACCCAAGAAGTGGCCCAGTATGCACGAGAGTTGTTCAAGGAAAAAAGTTACTTTTCAACCCGTGTTAGTGACGGTGCCAGAAGAACCCGTCACCCAGGACAGGACTGTCGTGGACAGACCTGAAAGACCCTTTCGGGAGGACACTTGTGTGACCTTACCCCCTACTATAGAACTGGTTAGAACATTACCCAAAACATGTGGTTGTTGTACAGACACTTGTTTTTATTCCACGTTCATCGTTATCATGTGCCTTTTATCCTTGTACTTAAGCCTTTGGCTTTTATGTATTTTTGTCTTTCGTATTCATGTTTGAAAAAAAACATTCAATAAACGTGTTCTGAAAAAAGTATATAAACTCTTGTCTTGTTTGTTTTTCGTGTCACAAGTGACATTTCTCACACCATGGCTACCTCTGCTGTCTCTGCTCCCTCTTCCTCTACTGTCAAAGTCATCGACGAACACTTAGATCGTGCCAGTTGGGAGGCTTTGTATCTTCGCCATCCCTTTAACATGCTCATTGCTGGACCTAGCAGTTCTGGCAAAACCGAATTCGTCAAACGTTTGATCGAAAATAAACATCATTTGATCGATCGACCCCCTCAACGGATCGTGTGGTGTTACAAAGAGTGGCAATCGGCGTACAGCCTCTTGCAAGAAAGTCAAGGCGATTCCATCGTGTTTGTGGAAGGCATTCCTAAAGAAGACGATGGCATCGTCTCTGACTCCCGTCTAACCCATTTGGTCATTTTCGACGACATGTTAGGAGAACACGAAGAAGAAATTAAACTGTGGTTCACGCGCAAAGGGCATCACCGTAATGCCAGTGTCGTTTACATCACCCAAAATTTGTTTCAACAAAGTAAAGCCTATCGCACCATCAGTCTCAATGCGCATTACGTGGTCTTGTTTAAAAGCCCTCGAGATAAATCGCAAGTGCAAGTCTTAGCCAAACAGTTAGGAACGCCTTGGCTGACTCAGGCGTACGACGATGCCACTCAAACGCCACACGCCTATTTACTCGTCGATTTGAAACCTACGACTCCCGAGGATTTGCGATTTCGTACCCACTTGTTTCACCACTGGTGCCAAGACGGAGGACCTGTCCTGTACACGTCTCCGTCCTCGACTTCATTTCACTCCCCATAAAAAAATCTATAAAAACCTCAGACCCTTTTTCGTCTGTCTCACACAGTGTGAACATGACGTCCCTTCAGTCGCATCTTCCCGTCAAATTGATTCGTGCCTTGTATGGCATCAGTCGAGAAAAAGATCCACAAACACGAGCCCGTGTCTTAGAAGCTAGTCTCAAAGAAGTCTTACGATGGTTCACGGTGACGGCACGTCAATTACTCCAAGGAATCATTCAGATTCCTCATCAAACCAAACGCTTTTTCGATCGAAACAAAGTCGCTTTGGTCCTACTGGCCGATCCCCGCATCGACACTCAAACCAAAAAACAAATCATTTTGAAACCTGGTGGGAGCGGTACTCTAGGAGGGGTCATCATTCGCTCACTCTTAAGATGGGATCCTAATGCCCCCAAAGTTATCCCCAAGACAAAAGTCCAACGAAGCCCCAAGAAGAAAAAGAAAAAGACCAGGTCCCCAAGAAGAATAACTTCTCCAGTGGCAGGACCCTCCTCTTACCAGACACCACCCCGGAAAAAGAAAAGAAGCCCCCAGAAAAAGAAACATAGAAAAAGTCCTCAGAAAAAGAAAAGTCCACAGAAGAAAACTAGTCGCAAGAGAGGCACTTCGGCCAGGACGGAACCTTACACTCGCAAACCACGACCTGCCACAGCGGTGACTGCGTCTCCGGTAGCCTCACGTTTGTCCACTTCTCCGTTGATGTCACCAGGAACTGAAGAGTACTTGGAGACGTTGATCACACCAAGAACTTCTCCGTTGATGACCCCCAAAAGAACTTCCCCAGTGGCAGGACCCTCCCATTTAGCGGCAGTGGCTGCTGCTCACAAAGTACCTTCTCCAAAAATCAAAGTCCATGAAAGATCGGGTATGTTACAAAGTTTACTGGATTTGTCCAAGCAAGAACTGGCTCGATTTAGTCCGTTGCGTACCCCTGCACGACGTGTCATGCCTGTCCTCAAACTGATACGACGTAAAGACAATCAGTGGCGACGCGTACCAGTATAAAAAGACCTGTGACCAAGTCGGGGTATCAGTGAACTTGCAAAAGATGTCACCTCCAAGAAGCCACAAAAGAAAGAGACAAAGGCAGACGCGTCATCCGACAAAGCGCTTAGCCAAGCATCGACGTTACCCTAAGAAAAGACACAGTCGTTCCAAGAAAAAGAGGCGTCAACAAAGGGGAGGATTCCTTGGCGATTTTGGGAAAAACATTGTCACCTTTATGACAAAGCGATAGTCCCAAAAAAAGATAAAAGGGTGTGTGTTAAGTCATCGACGTTAGTGTCTGTTTGGTGAATGTCCCGGAACCCACAAGCAAAGATGTCAGATGTCACCCTCCAGAAAACCCCAAGGAAAGAAAAGGAAAGGACTACCACCACGTTTAGCCAAACATGGGGACATGTTATCTGTCCTGTCCAAAGCTTCTCCACCCCTACGAAAAAAACTCATTCAAACGGCCTCCAAAGAGGTCATCGATACCGTGTGCGAATGTTTTTTGAACGTTTTGAAACGCACGATCCCTTTGTCCAAACACCAGAAACAATGTTTAGGCAAACATCGTCACGTTCTTCGGAAAATGGTTCAAAAGAAAATTCCCATTCGTCAAAAAAAGAAGATGTTGGTCCAACGTGGAGGCATTTTACCTCTCTTGTTAGGCCCCATACTGAAAGGAGTCTTGGGAACCATGTTGGGAGGACTGGTGGGAGCAAGATAAAAAGGCCCTCGGAAGTCCCAAGATCTCAGAATTCACCCCTGACAACCCCATGGAAGGACGAAAACTAGCTTTAGTGCCTTACAAACGATGGATGGAATACCATCGGTGGCAAGAACAACGCACCCCGCATTTACCTCCCAATCCCAATTTGAGCGAGATGTCCCAGTTACAACACGAATTGCAATCCTTGATGGATCGCCAAGATTTGTCCGAAACAGAAAAATCGCAAAAGTACGGTCAACTCTTGCAACGACTGCAACTCTTTCACCAGAAAGCTTTAGACGAAACAGCTCTACCCACTCTGAAAGATTTTAAGACCTTGATGAAAAGTCCAGCACCATCATCATCATTACCACCACCACCACCACTACCATCCCCAATGGTCACCAGAGATGCTACCCCACAAAGACCTGAGGAAGAAGAGATGCGAGAAGTGTTTCAAATACCGTCAGCAGCTCCCATTTCGAGTAAGATTGCAGCATCCTTGTTGACCCCGTCCCCCACACCCCAACGGGAAGAAATGAAAGCTTGGGTTAAAAAGATGATGTCCACGCCTCCTTCGACAGAAGTGAAAAAGAAAGAAGGGAAACCAGAAGCGAAAAAAGAAAAGAAAACCAAAGACATTCCATTGCCACCTCCACCTCCACCACTACCTTCGACTTCTACTCCCGTAGCCCATCGGACACGTAAATCCGTTTCCAAACCACCCTTTCGACCCACCCAAAGTAGCATCACCGAAGAGTGGGTGACTTATTAACACACAAAAAAAAATGGAAAAAGTCTTAGCCAGCATTTACTACGATGCCTCCCATCCTGCAGGTTACGCAGGAGTTCAAAAATTGTATCGTGCTGCCAAAACGCGACTGAAAAGTCTCCGTTTACCTCAAGTGCAACGATGGTTACAAGAACAAGCTACCTACACTTTGCACAAACCCATTCGACGCAAGTTTGCCAGAAGTCGTACCCGAGTGGAAGGCATCGATCATCAATGGCAAGCCGATTTAGCCGATGTCTCTCATTTGGCCAGCTACAATCGCGGCTACAAATATTTGTTTTGTGTCATCGACGTCTTTTCCAAATTTGCTTGGGTCGTGCCCTTGACTTCCAAATCGAGCAGCGAGTTAGTGCGAGCCCTGCAACGGGTGTTGAAACAAAGCGGTCGTCACCCTCTTCGATGGCAAACGGACAAAGGCACCGAATTTCTGAACCAAGCTTTCCAAAAAGAATTAAAGAAACGTGACATTCATTTTTTTACCACCGAGAATCCCGAAACCAAAGCCAGCATCGTGGAACAACCAATCTTACCATCGAAGCATCGGACGTGCCCCGCAAGACGTGACTCCCGACAACGAAGTGCTGGTGTTTGAGCGCCTGTTTGGTACGTCCCCGACGAGGGTTGTCCCCAAGAAAAGTGGAGAGTTGGCCGTAGGAGATTGGGTGCACATTGGCAAAACCAAACGCACTTTCGACAAAGGTTACTTACCTAACTGGACGACCGAATTGTTTCGCGTCACTGGACGAGTGCATGGCCGTCATCCTACCGTCTATAAATTGGAAGACATGAACGGAGAAGTACTCAAAGGAACGTTTTATTTGCCCGAGTTACAACGTGTCACCAAAAAAGAAGACGACGTGTACGACATCGAAAGCATTCTCGAACGCAGAACCCGTAAAGTGGGCAAACGACGTGTCAAAGAAATCAAAGTACGTTGGAAAGGATATCCACCCAGTTTCGATTCTTGGATCGACGCTTCGCAAGTCATCGACTATAAAAAGAAGAAGTGACCATCATGCCCTTTCACACAGCAGACGCAGCTACGTCGACCAGTCCTTCTTCACCTAGTTCTTCTGTGCAAGATTTACAAAAACAACCCTTGTGGGTGTGGTGTGGAGAACGTGTGCCTAAAACGCAAATCGTCTTTTTCTGCCAAATCTTCGTGGTGTATTGTGTCATCGGGGCAGCCATCGCCAATTTGAGTTTGCAACAAGGAGACAAACAATTGTGGACCATTTTATTGAGCAGTTGCATCGGTTACCTGCTTCCCAATCCCTCCCTGAAATTCTCCTCGAACGGGAACGTTGTGTCCAGTGCCAGTGTCAGTGCCAGTCACCAGTCCAACCACAATCAGAACCCCATTTTGGGCGGAGACACGCCTCTGACGTCCAGTAATATCCCCTCGGACAGCCACAGAACTCTAGAATTATGAGTCACCAAAACCAATTTTACTTAACCTTACCCAGTGACAGTTCCATGGAGGTGTTTCCCAACAACACGTTGTGCTGTTACACGGCCAAATTACCTCAAGCCATCCCCTTAGATCACGAAGCCCATTGGGAAGTGGCTTTAGTAGAAATGATTCACCCGACCCAAATCCTCAATGTCCTTAACAATCAAAATTATTTTAAGGTGGAAATTCATGACAAACCATTGCAAGATGAGTTGGATAAGATTGGCACATATACCAATAAAACCTATGATGACAAAACTAAAACGTGGACCTACAACGTGGTGATTCCCGCAGGCTATTATTTCAGTGGTCATCATTTGGTCAGCGCCATAGCCTCCAAGTTTAATGGCGTGTTCCATAAAGCTTTGGGGAATGTCCAAAAAAGTGTCACCCTGGAATACCACAAAATAGCTGGTCGCTTTCTGATGAAATTTTCTGAGGGGTCCAAAAAATTCATGTCTTTCTTATTTAGTCCTGAATTGTTTGACATATTGGGCGGTGACACGGATTGCACGCCTTGAAAGATGCGGCACTGACGCAAGGCAAAGAATTTCTCCAAAATGTCATCATCGACAAACAAAACCCTAAAGAAGCCTTCATGAGGGCAGGCAAAAATGTCTTGCTGCAAACGTGTAAAGACATTTTAGGCCGACGAGACACACCTATAAATGCCCTGCACGCTACCGAATCAGGCATTCAGCAAGGACAAGGCAGAAAGAGACGACGCAGAAAACACCCTTTCACCAGACTTCAAGCTAGAAAGGCCAAGAAAAGAAGAACCGTTCGAGACTTAGACGTTTTCGATTATTGAAGAAGAACAAAAAAATGATGCACCGAGAGTCTTGTGCTTGTTCCAAGACGGAACTGGATATGTTTGCCATGCCCCCCACCATGATGACGATGCAAGAATCCCAGTGGGTGGAATTTCACCCGGTCTCCTCATTGACCGATTCCGCTCCCATCGAGTTTGAAATCAAAGGACAGCCCGAAGATTACATCGATCTGAATAGCAGTTACCTATACTTAAAAGTGAAAGTGTTCGAACCACCCAACGCTGACCTAGCCGATGATGATGTAGTAGCTCCCGTCAATAATTTCATGCATTCCTTGTTCAGTGAAGTGGACTTGTACTTGAATAACAAACTGGTCAGCAGCAGCATGGATACTTACCCTTATCGAGCCTACCTGGAAAATCTCTTGACGTACGGAAAAGAAGCCAAGAACACTCATCTGGATGCTTGCGTGGTATGGAAACCTGACTAAGCGACTAGGTTCAACAGCATTACAGTTGCTGGGGATGCTCAAAATACAACGGGATTTGTAGAACGACGAAAGAAAATTCATCTAAGTCGTAGTTTAGAACTGATGGATCGCTTGCATTTGGACATGTGGTTACAAGAAAAGTATTTGCTGAACGGGGTGGATATCCGCTTGAGACTGAATCGTAGCAGAGCCGCTTTCCATTTGATGGGTGCAGAAAATTCCCCTTACAAAACCAAAATCGAAGAAGCCAGACTCTACGTGCGTCGCGTAGAAGTGTTACCTAAAGTAGGTAACGACATCAGTCAGACATTGAGCAGAACGACCGCCAAGTATCCCATACGACGCGTGGAAGTGAAAACCTTCACCATTCCTGCTGGACAGCGATCCATGATCGAAGATCATCTGTTCCAAGGACAGTTACCCAAACGTTTGATTGTTGGTATCGTCAAGAATTCAGCCTTCAACGGAGCCTACCACGAAAATCCTTTCAACTTTCATCATTACAATGTGTCCAAGATCGAAGTCAGTCGCGATGGCAAGACCTTGTGTACCCGACCCTTTGAGCCTAACTTTGGTGCCGCGAAGAATTATTTGAGATCGTACTTGTCCCTGTACGAAGCTACCGGACAGTTAGGAACCAACACCAGTCATGGTATTTCGTACGACGATTATGCAGGAGGCTACGCTTTGTGGGCTTTCGATTTCACTCCAGACCAAGGCAGCGACGAGGGACATTTCCACCCTATAAAATCCGGCCAAATTCGTGTGGAAATTCAGTTTACAGAAGCTTTACGCGCAGAAAACACAGTGAACGTTATCCTGTATGCAGAATTCGACAATACGATAGAAATCAATAGTTTGAGAGAAGTCATTCTAGATTACTAGAAGTCATGGAAGACTGTTATCCCTCTTTACCTAGTGGAGAAACTTTGGACATGAAATATGAGGAGACCGTGGAAAAAGAAGAAGTGATCATGATGAAGTCGAGATGGCCAGAACAAGAAGCCCATTTAGTCTCCTGTTTTGCCAAACACTTGGTCGACAAAATGACGGAATTGATCAAGAAAAATTGCTATGGATGTCAAAACGATCATCCCAGTCAAATTCAACACGATAAATGCCTGATGTTGAGTCAAGAAGAAAAATTGGACGAGTATCTGGACGAAGCTTGGAGTCTCATCTCGAACAAAGACGTGTTGCACCAGTGGTATAAAGACTTGCGTGAACATTCTTGTCCACCATTAACCACTCAAGAGATCCATCGTATCGAAGCTCTCCTGAATCAGAGTGAGGAAACAGAACGAATAACCGTTTATTCGTCAGACATTTTCAAGCAAAAAGTCAGGATCGAATTGACGACTTATTATTACCTGTGAAGAAGAAGAAAACATGGATACCTGGGAACTTTATTACCTTTTGAACCACAGTTCGTATACGGCTTCTTGGAATCCTGTCGTCTGTGCTAAAGATGAACTCCCTCATCGCAAACCTCAAGACCATCAAGCTTACGTGATCAACACGGACGACAGTCATCTCCCAGGAACCCACTGGGTAGCCGTTTACTTTCCTCAAGAAGGCTGTGTGGAATATTTCGATTCGTACGGATTGCCCCCTTTGGAAGACGATATCATCGACTTTATGAGAAGAAATGCTCAAACCACCCGATTCAATAATGTGAAATTACAAGGCACAGATTCCTTGGTGTGTGGACAGTACTGTGTGTATTTTCTGCATCATCGCAGCCTGGGCTATTCCTTAGAACATTTAGTGACTCATTTTGATCCTCGTTCTTCTTCTAGAAACGATGTGAAAGTAGATCGATGGTTTTGTGACCATTATGCTTATCTTTTGTCTCAAGCTAGGAAACGTAGTGTCCATCAATGGCCTAATGATTTCCAACAGTGGAAATCACAATTTCATTCACAACGTTGTCAGCCCTGTTCAAAGTAGATTGTCCATTGAGAAAAAAATGTTTGTGATTTGAAAAAATTGTTTGATGTTATAGTGTTGGATTATTGTTAAAAAAATGTTAGAGTTGTTGTTGTTGGTTAGTGTTAAGTGATTTTTTGAATAAAAAATGTTGTGTTTTGAAAAAAATGCCTTTGTCTTTTGTTTAGCTATAAGAATGTTGGATTGATGCTCTTTCATTTCTTACTATCCCTCTCATGACACTCACTGAACGTTGCGACTAGAAAACCGTGTGGGGGATGTTTTCCTTCACGTCCGCGCTTTGACTTTAAGAACCGGGGTTGTTTCAAGTCTAACCATCCATTGTCGACTCATCCTCCTCCGAAGATGTGCTCCAAACTAGCTAAGCTCAACGAAGCCTACGTGAATTTGCATAGGGTCAGACACAGTCTGATACCGAAGCCAGAAGAAATAGAAAATGTGAGAATGTTAAAAATCACTGAAGACCTAATAGAAGAGCTCTTCAGAGAAGAAATGAACAGGGAAAAAGAAGAATGGACAGAGAAGTACAGACTTCAGAGACAGCAGCAATAGCAGCAACAGCAACAACAACAACAGCAGCAACCTGAAGCTGACAGAGGCTTTGTCGATTGCCGTATCGACACCAAAGAGTTCTTCTTCTCTTTCCGAAGAAGCAGACCTATCGCCAGAAAGTCTATCCTCAGAGGACATCGCATTCTTAGAAACTAAAAAAGAATGCCATAGCAAACAAAAAACAGCCCTTTTCAGGGCTACCCAATACTCTAGAAAAGAAATAACGATCGATTTGCCAATGTGTGTAGGTAGAGTAGTGTGAATATAAACACTAACTCTTTTTAAAAAAATGTGAGGGTATGTGATTGTGTGTTAGTGTTTGTAAGTGCTAAAGTAAGTTGGTATGGATAGTAGATTAAAAATGATGTTTGTTTTTTTGGCTGTTAGAGGTGTATATTTGGGGTTAGATTGAATTGCTTTGCGTATGTGGATAGTCTATTAAAGTGATTTATAAAAATTTTACAATAGTGATGGGTAGCATAAAAAAGTGAGTGAGTGTTTCTTTTAGGTCCGCGCGTTGTTGTTTTTTGGTCATGATCTAGGTAAGATCAATTTTATGTTATTAGGGGATGTTTTCCATCACGTCCGCGCTTTCACTATAAATTGAAACTCGCTGGGCAGTCTAGCTACCCTTGTTGATTGATCAACACAGCCAGAAGAATGAATAGCAGAATAGTGAAACTGTTAGAACTCCAGATGCACCTGGAATATGCCAGGCGCATAGTAAACGAACTATCAGCGGAGGCTATCATAGAAGAAGCAAGAATGAAAAAAGAAGAGGAGGAGAGAAGAGAGAGGGAAGAAGAGGAAAAGAAAAGAGAAGAGAGGATGTCGTTCAATATTCCCGAGACAGAGGATTGGGGTGTTGAAGCGAATCATCCTCCCTCTGCGCTCCCCAGAAGAAAGGTGAAAGAAGACTGGGGAAGAAGATGCGTGTGTGGCGCCAGGCCAGGAAGGTGCAACCATTAGATAGGTGCATCAGGAGTTCAAAAAAAAAACAGCCCTTTTCAGGGCTACCCAATACTCTAGAAAAGAAATAACTATTAATTTGCCAATGTGTGTAGGTAGAGTAGTGTGTATATAAACACTAACTCTTTATGAATAGTGGAAGTGTGTGTTTGTGTGTTTGTGTTTGTAAATGCTGAAGTAAGTTTGTGTGAATAGTAGATTAAGGGTTTATTTATTAATTCTTAGTGTATGTAGAGAGTATAGTTAGGGTTATATTATATGAAATGAGAAAGTAGGGGATGTTTTCCTTCACGTCCGAGCGTTGTTGGGTCATGATCTAGGTAAGATCCATTTTATGTTTTAGGGGGATGTTTTCCTTCACGTACGCGCTTTCACTATAAGAACCCACAGTGTTCGTCGTTCAAACCATTCTGCAAAGAATAAAAAGAAGATGGCGTCAAACCAAATGGACAAAATACAAACCTTGCAAGACGTTTTAGACAACTTGGGAATAATGGAACAGATGCTAATAAGACTGGTTGAAGACCATTATTCCTATAGTCCCCATCGTGTAAAGATGGAAATTAATAACTTAAGAAAAGCAAAGGACAAGATTAGTGGTGTAATGAAAGAGATAAAGGAGGAGAAGGAGGATGAAGAGGAAAGAATAAGAATACGCAAATGGAACGAAAAAATTGAAAAAGAAGAAGAAAATGAAAAGAGGAAGAAAGAAGAGGAGGAAGAGAAGAAAGAAGAGGAGGAGAAGAAAAAAAAGAAAGGGAAGAAGAGTGTAGGAGATAAAATAAGAACTTGGTGGAGGAAAAGAAGAAATTAGAAGAAAACCCAAAGGCCCTTTTCAGGGCCCCCATATTTCTCGAAAAGAGATAGCCTTTGAATTGCCTACCCCTTTTTTTATTTTTTTTTTAAAAAAAATAGAGACCCTCCCTGTTTCAATTTTACATAGACCCTATATTGTCCCACGATTTTTGGCCATGTTAATTCCCATAGACCCTATATTGTCCCAGGGTTTTTGGCCATGTTAATTCCCATAGACCCTATATTGTCCCAGGGTTTTTGGCCATGTTAATTCCCATAGACCCTATATGTTCCCACGATTTTTCTCCATGTTAAATTTACATAGACCCTATATGTTCCCAAGGGTATTTTTAATGATAAGTCCTATAGACCCTATAGGATCCCCATTCACTACTCATGTATACAGAACAACAAATGATAAGTTGTTGCATACATATAAATCTATCTATCTATCTATCTATCTATCTATCTATCTATCTATCTATCTATCTATCTATCTATATGATACTTTTTTGTAACCATTATTGTGATTTGATAAATTTCTTTGAGCTGCATCCAATCAGGCAGCGTAGAGGCAGATACTGTTTTCGCTACTATATATGCAAAGGGTTAATGCTGATCGTCGTGCCCGGGCTAGCGAAGAAAGGCGACAAGCTGCTGTCAATTGTGCCTTTAAATTTAAAAAACGGAGGTACAGTAGTAAAAGTTGAGAAAATATGCATTTTTTATTAGAATCCTATATTTTCTTTCAGTCGATGTATTATCTGTGAGTAAGAAGGCATTGATGAAAATCGTGTTGGCACATGTTAGGGAGTTATAATTATGGAGCACACCTTGATCATAGGTAAGAACCCAAACGAATTATGGTTCCTCTCTCTCTCTCTCTCTCTCTCTCACACACACACACACACACACACACACACACATGTACACACCTATGTTTATATTCAGTATGATCAATTTATATTGTGTGATGTTACAACTTTATTGTCTTAAACTGAGCAACAGAAAAGAGCGAAAAACAACAAGTTTAAAATTCAACAAAATCATTTATTTCCCATGAATACAAAGTGAAAATGTAATTACAACTTACAGCATTGTGAATTCAATTCTAAACAATCCTAACACTTCTATCATAACTCCAAAAGTATAGAGTTTTCGTAATTAATTCCAGTGGTATTCTGAATTAATTCCAATCTTGAATATGCCGATGCATCAATAGCACGGAATTACGTTGATGTGCTGACAGTCTTGATTTATCACAATGATATAGTCCAAAATGTCTCTAAATGAATTCACAATAATTCCAAAGTAGTGATTTAGTCCTCAAGTCAAAGAGCGCTTAGTAATTCCAATAAATAATTTAAATAAATAAATCCTCTCAAATTAAAACTGAGCACAACTAACAGAAATGATTTCGATAGTCAGATATTAAAGTAGGAATGAGTAAGTCTAAAATAAAAAACAACATACATAAAACAGAAAAATTGCATAGGTACAGCAAAGTATTGCAACGTCTACAACTCTTTTACCAGAAAACTTTAAATAACCAACTCTGCGACATTTCAAAACGATCATGAAAAGCTAATCAAAATCCACCAAGACAGACACCTCGCCCGAATTAACAACCCTCAAGACAAGATGTGTAAAGCCCGTGCTATCGTGGTGGGACGAACGTATGCCGACAATAAGGACACGGTAGAATGGAAAAGAGCTTGGTAAACTATTCAAAAATCGAACCAAGCCAAGCAACAAAGAGAAGCAGAACTCTTGTTACAACAAGCGGGGCTATCTAAAGACATGCCCTGCGGCATTCCTGAAATGCTATACCATGAGAGTACACTCTCAAGACGTGCGCGGGCCTCTGTTGTTTTGAGGAAAAAATTTAAAAGACGGAATATACATTCACGTCTATCATCGCGATGAACATTTTGATGCCATTACCAGTATCGCACTATTCCTGGGATACAGTTATTACTGTGAGAAATGTCGAGAGCAACACAAGCATTGTGGAGCAAAATGTGATGGATGTTTGGCCTCTAAACCTTGTCTTGACGAAGGACATGAACGAGTGCATTGCCCTGCTTGTCAGCGAACCTTTGTCAGCCCTGCCTGTTACCAACTACATTTGAAGACTGAATGTTCACAGCGGAAAAGTGCCTGTCAACTCCTGAGATTGTGCCCTACTTGTGGACAAGTGATACATAGCAATAATGTCAAGGGTCACGTATGTTCAGGAAAGAAACGATGTCAAATTTGTCACCAAATCGTGGACTTGGAACACGAATGCTAAACATCAAGAGGAAGAAGATAACCAGAAGAAAGGCGATTTCGTCTTTTTCGATTTCGAATTCATGCAAGAGACTGGCATTCACATTCCTAATTTCTGCATGGCTCATCAAGCGTGCGAGAAGTGAACCCAAAACCTTTAGTCATTGCCCTCACTGCAGCAAGATTCCTCGAGGACGTGAAAAAAGATTTCGAGGACCGAACACGCTAGCCGATTTTGCCCAATGAATCTTAGACCCAATCGACGTGACGTGGAGACAAGATGACATCGAACATTACGGAGATTGTCATCGCCATGCCACGGTGATGGCTCATAATTTCTCGGGGTACGATGGACATTTTCTTCTCCGATATTAACGGAACAAAATACCCAACGTCCTAAAGTCACTTTGAACGGAGTCAAACTCATTTCCATGCAAGTGGGACAAGTACAGTTTAAAGATTCGATGAGTTATTTGGCCATGCCATTGAGCCGAATGCCTAAAACGTTTGGAATCACAGAAATGACCAAAGGCTATTTTCCGCACTTTTTTTAATACCGAAGCCAACCAACATGCCTTTCAATCCCATTTTCCTGAGTTTCACTACTACGACCCCGACGACATGCGCACAGGAACAAATGTTAAAGTATTGTCGATCGGACGTAGACATTTTACGGCATTGCTGTGGAAAATTTCGAGAATTATTTATGGAGCACCGAGAGATCGATCCTTTGAACATGGTTCCCACGCGTTTCTAAAGATACATTTCCAGGTTATTTCCAGTGTTTTTCCATGTTGAAATTGCTTTGTTCAAGGTTCACATATGACCATTACTGAATGGAAATAAATAACATTTTAAATTACAAAAGATGCATTTTCTAATTTAAATATGTTTCTCTTTCAAGACTCTCCAAAACATCGAAGTCAGAAAAGATGATCATGTACAAAACTACAAAATGTATCACACGAAACAAGTTAGATTATATTCCTATAAATTGGCATGTAAAGTCATTCCAATGTACAGAATAAAAATTCTAACTTTATTTTGCTGCATTATGTTGCTAAGTGAGAACAACATAATGAATATAAATTATGTTTTGTTTCCTTTCAAACATTCTAAAGAATTCTATAGCAATACAACCGATCTTGTAATTTTTTTATAGTAAAATTCAATATCTTATTTTAAAAAATGAGCTATTATGTGGAAGAGAAACAACAATGAATAGGGTGTAATGTGTTTACAACGTCTTGTTTATGGGGAAAAAATAGAAACAGACTATACGCCCGGAAATTTTGTGAGAATCCCGTTCCAGTGGCAAGCTGACATGTTGGGCAGCAGACGATTTTGTACGTGTGGGACAACTTCTTGCAAAATTGGAAACTTTGATTAAGATGCATAATTTTTTTTAAGGTAAACATTTCCATCTTTTATAAAATGTAGTTATTTGTATGATTCTGACAGATACATAGTAAATAGGATTTTCTGGGTTACAGGTTCAAGCACAGGAGTCTGACGTTTTATCAATAAAGTACGGCGAAATCTCTGTCAACATGAAATCACCTTATCGGTAATATAAATGAACAAAGGAGTGCAAGCGTTATCACAACCCTCTGTTCGATTCGACTTTTCTCACGCGTCTTTTATCGCTTCAGAATCGCAAGAAGACTGAAAAATTACACATATACAGTCAAAAGACAGTGACATACCAACGCATAACTCTCGGACGACCATCGCATGAATCCAGTCCGGCGAATTAACCTTTATTTTCACCATTATTTTCTCAGAAATGGCAAGTATTATAATCGTTATGCGGTTAATCCGCAGTCAAATAAGACGAAACTACGGCGAAGATGAAACCTGACCCAGTAATCCTCATTTGCATTACTAGTCACATGACTTCACAAATCTCAAATGAAGACATCGAAAGTCCAATATTCACGTGATATCAACAACATACTCCTTTATAATGTTGTTGTACATAAATTCAATTATTTTACTGAAATTCAGATACATTTTGTAAAAACCATCAATTTTGCCAGTCTGATTTGTCAAGCAGAGATGACATATCAACGACGTGTGGTCACGCGATACAACAATACTCCAAAAGTTGTTCTCGAGATATATAAAAATATGGAGAATTTTGTGTTCTTTCGTTTTTATATTTTTATTGCAACCAGTATACGTCTTTCATTTAATATTTTTTTATTTTTTTCTCTATAACATTTGAAAAGGTGGGTTGTTAGATATGTGTACAGTACTCATGCGACTAGCAATGCAAATCGCGAGCACCAGGTCACATTTCATCAACGACGTATTTTTATCTTGTCTTTCAGCAGATTAAAGACAAGGATTTTACTACTCACAATTGCTGAGGAAATAAGTAATTTTCATATCGATTTCATTCAATCTAGCAACCTTTAAAGTTTGCTAGGCCATCCGGTAGGCGGCTACGCATTGCCACCACCATGTTGGCCTCTTGTGATGCTAGATTGGCTTTCATACCTTCCATGTAAAGAAAGATACGAATATCGAGCTGACTTTGAAAATAAAAGTCTACTAGATGAATCTAATCCACTGGGCGTTTGGATTGACTCAGCATATATGTTTACTGCAAGCAACTAATTAATCCATACTGCACCCTCCGAATATTCTGGTTAGAACTCGATACATTTAACTCACGATCAGTTTAGTTACGACTCAATTACGAGATTGTTTTTGGTGTCAAGTGGTGGCGGAAAATTCCCGGGTTTTTCCCGACTTTCATTAATATTTGCGAAATTCCAGAACTTTTCACGGTCGGGAAAAAAATATAATTTCTCCCAATTTTTTCCCGATTTCTCGGTAGCGTGGGAGCCATGTTTGAAAGAAGCCTGCACCATTGCCGAAGCGTGTTCCTTGGCGTACCGCCAACGATTCATGCACGAAAACACCCTGGCTGTTATAAGCCCTCAAATGAAGAACTTTGTCAAAAGTCAATACTCGGTCAAAGCCCTACGCTGGTTACATTACTTGTGCGACAAGGAAGACAAATGGATCTAACACGCCCACAGCGGAGGAGGCGAAAAGACCATCGGAACGTATTCGGTGGATGGATAGGACTTAGAAAACCCCAAGACCGTGTACGAGTTTAACGGTTGTGTGTTTCACGGATAACCCATCTGTTACCCTCAACGTGGCACTAAAAATCAAGAAGTTAGAACAGCAAGGATACCAAGTGGTAGAAATGAGGGAACACGAGCATGATCACCGTTTAAAACAGATCCGAGCTTAAAGGCGCATCGTGGAAAGTAACAAGCTGGTGGACCCATTGAATCCGCGGGTCAGTTTGTATGGAGGACGGACGAATGACACCTGTTTGCTGTACCACGCAGACGCAAAGAAAGGAGAAGTAATCAAATACTTGCACGTGTGTTTTCTCTGTATCCTTACGTGTGCAATTATTGTCAATTTCTAGCAAGGCACCGTCAATTGCTGGCTGAACACATCGACCTGGACAACATTCGACAATGTGAAGGATTAAATGTAAAGTATTGCCTCCCTAGGAGTTGTACCATCTTGTTTTACCTCACCATTGCCAAGGAACCTGATGTTTCCATTGTGCCGTACCTGTGCCGAAACATGCAACCAAGACCGACCTCGTCAGCATACCCTGGAAGAACGCACCTTGACAGAAACTTGACTCAGAAAGGCATTTTCGCAGACTACGTGGACGCCTTTTTGAAAATGAAGACCAAAAGAAATTCAAAGAGAAATACTGGGAGCAGGAATGCATTACTTTTGACCACGTGGAGAATAACGAAGGAAGGCGTTGGTTTGCCAAAGTTAAACTGCTTGTGAGGATAATTGGCACAACGACCGTACTTAACCAAGACGGAGTATCTGACAGAACCTTCCTGTTACTTTCAGATGATTCACGAGAAAACCAAGTACACGAAACACGTGGACGTACTTCGTGAGCACTTGACATTAGTCAATTACGAAGAAGAACTGGACCTTGTAGAAGCAGTCGAATTTGGAAATGTCATCATTGCGGGCTACGTGACAGCCCATGCTCGCTTAAAATTGTACAAAGGTTTAGAACTTAGGAGATAGTGTGCTGTATTTAGACACGGATAGTAGCATCTACATCGATCGCCTGGGTCACTGTTACCCTAAAGTCGAAGGAGACTGTTTAGGTGACTGGACGGACGAGCACCCCGACGACAAGATTCTAAGTTTTGCTAGTAGTGGTCCCAAAAATTACGGTTACGAATACCAGGACAAACAAGGAGAAGTTAACACCGAGTGTAAAGTGAAAGAAATGACTTTCAATTATAGGACCAGTCGAGTGGTGAACTTTGGTGTGCTGAAGGAAGCTTTGCAGTCTGGAGCGGATCGACGTTTTAAAGTGACCACCTACGAACCACACAAGATTGTACGTTTACCCACACACCAAATCGTCAGTCGGCCTTTAGGAAAAGTCTATCAAATCGTGTACCAGAAACGAGTCCGGTTTTCCAATCACTTCACTCTACCGTACGGTCACGTCGATATTGGTCAGCATATAAAAAGGACAACGTCCAAGACCGATAGTTCATTGTAACTACAAAGACCAAACGAGAAAGATGAATCCTTTCACACAGCAAGTATCAAGCGAGAGAAAACTCGAGTGTGATGCTGTTCCTTGTGACTGCAGGGATGCTGTACCTTTTGACCTCAGCGATTCAGTACATCATATGAATTTTGCTATGACTACTTCAGCAGGACATCATGGGATCTTTGCTATGACTAATACTACCACCACACCTACCATGGAAAGTGATGTTGTGCGTGTCAATCCTGGTGGATGCGAAAGCTATGCCACTCGTGACAGAACACCTTATCACTTTATGGGTTTTCATGGTGGATGTCATCCTCAACATGAAACCATGCGTCTTGCACCATACGGATATCATCCAACCTTATATAAACTTCAGCGGATTTCATCATACCCTCATCGAAATGAGCATGTGAAAGACGAATACTCGTTTCTTGTGCGTTTGCCTGAATAATGCGACTTTGAAAGTCATTTTCTAATGTTTCTAGGAAAATGACATAAATATCTGGGAGACACCCCCCCCCCCCCCCCCGAAGAATTAGCCGGAGCCGGATTTTTCTATTTGGGCGAAGAGATAAAGTCAAGTGTTTCAGTTGCGGTGTGTCACTTCACGAATGGGAGCAGAAGGATTAGTCTTGCCTGGAACATGCTCGATGGTCTCCGCGTAGTCACTACCTACCTTCAGTGAGACCCTACTCATTCAAGTGGCATACCATGTCGTTTAAGGAACCAGCTTGGATAGGAGTCACACGTTGGACAAGAAATAGACAACTATTTGAACCCCAGTGAAAAATAATATTCAAGGATTAGTAAACGAATTGCAAGAGATGATCGTCAATGAAGTTTGGCAGGGACTTGCCAGAGCAAAATCTCAATTGGTGACTGAGAAACTTTTTTGCCAAGAAATTCTCAAGAAGAAACTGACGAAAGTCAACAAATTCGTAATTTTTTTTTCTGGATCAATCTGCGTTCATCCTATTTTTCCGCTTTAGACCGTTTACATCATAACATTTTTTTACCATTCTTGACCGTTACCATAAATGGCAGTGGTCAGAAATTACTCATTATGTCCAGTATTTTCGCTCTAGGAGAAGATTTTCAATTAAAAAGGTCAACATGGGTATAAATACTGACTGACATGATCAATGATACTTTACAAGAGAACATTCTTGGTTTGCATTTAGAGTTGATAGAACGCATTTACAAAGAGCTGGTTAAAATAAAAGTGAAACGCAAAGAACAATTGCATCCGTTGCGTCAGCGACGTTGGAATGTTACCTGATTGCTAGAAGAGGACTGATTCATTTGAAAGCGTTCCAGTGGTCAGATATTGTTGAACTGGACGAGGATCAAAAGATTTTGGTGGCTATTCATCCATTTACTTACAAGGTGGCCATGCTACAAAGAGTTCCGGAGGAAAATGTTAGAGGATTATCAAAATCTTTTACGCTATCAAATTTTGCCTGTAAAGGAAATTTCTGTTCGATGTGTGGTGTGTGAACTAGTGGCTAAAACAGATGGATTCGCTACTGGAGTACGATCAGTTTTGGGCAAAAAGTACACTTATTACCTCCGACCAAGGAGGTTTACAAACGGACTACCATGCCACAACCTTTATCAGTTGTGATACAACATATTCCGTGGAAGGAAATCAATGACAGTATTCAAACTGTGCAGGATTACCAACACTTATTACGAGACGAGTGTCCCATGAATTGGGGTCGACGTGTGGTGTGTCTTAGTGACTTCCGTTCTGGGATTTCGTTTACCATCCGATTCCTTGTCGACTCTTTAGGAAAAGTACCTACCACCAAATAAAACATGAAAGTGGTCCCTTTAAGTGTCCACGAGAGACTCATTCTGTTAAAAGCCTTGCGCTTTTATCTGGATGTTTCTCGACCTCTACGGGAAATAAGGATTCGTCAATTTTTAGGTATTGAAGATGTGTACAACTATGTGTGTGTAGCGTGTGACTTACACCATCACTGGACAGATGTACATGACTGGAAACAGTTGGGGTTTCGATGGTTGAACCAAAGAAGTGGCCAATTACGCAGTAGAATTGTGGTCCTAAATTCAAATGTTCAGTGAAAAAGTACCTTTTATACCTGTGTTAGTGACAGCGTCAAACGAAAAAGAACACGTTACCAAGGACAACAACTCCCTTCAAGACAAGACTGTGTTGGTCATTCCTGAAAGGCCATTCGGGGAGGACAGACACTTTGGTTATGTCTCATAGAGCGTCAACATGACGTCCCTTCAGTCTCATCTTCCTGTCAAATTGATTCGTGCCTTGTACAGCATCATCAGTCGTGAAAGAAAATCCTCAAATGCTTGCTCGTGTCTTAGAAGCCAGTCTCAAAGAAGCCTTACGATGGTTTGCGATGACAGAACGTCAGTTACTGCAAGGCATCATTCACATTCCACACCGAACCAAACGCTTTATTGACAGAAACAAAGTAGCCTTGACGCAAATGGTTGATACTCGCATCGACGCTCCAACCAAAAAGCAAATCATTTTGAAACCTGGAGGTAGTGGTTCTCTAGGAGGTGTCATCATTCGCTCCCACTTAAAATGAGATCTCAATGCCCGCAAAGTTCTCCCGAAGAAGAAAAAAAACCACTCCCAGGCGTACCCGGTTGAAGAAAAAGAGCAACAGTGTCAAGACCAGCTCACAGCCTCAGAAAAAGAAAAGTTTTCCGAAAAGACCCCAGAAAACAGCTTCTATCCGCAAGAGAGGCACTTCGGCCAGGAGGCAACCTTACATTCGCAAACTCTGACTTCTAGCGACGAAGACCGCATCTCGAGTATCCTCAGGTTCTTCTACTTCTCCGTTGCTGGAGGTGCCTGCCAAACCCAATTTGACTCTCGTTCTTCCGCATTTGATCAAACAATGGAAACCCACGACTCCAAGAACATTTCATCCAGCGGGGACACCCTCCTTCTCATTAACTGCAGTGGCAGCTGCTCACAAAGTACGGTCACCCAAAATCAAAGTCCAAGAGAGATCGGGCATGTTACTGAGTTTACTGGATTTGTCCCAGCAAGAACTGTCCTGATTTAGTTCTTTGTGAACCCCTCCGCGACGCGTGATGCCTGTCACCAAGTTGATAAGACGTAAGGACAATCAGTTTCGACGCATTCCTGTCTGAAAAAATACCTAAGGCAAGCGATGGTAAGCAGTGGTTTTGTGATCATGAACGTCCAAAGATTCCTCTCAAATACGTACTCACCGTTATCACCATCGTCGTTCTCCTGTCCAAAAATGAAAAGGAAAAATACAAGGTCAGTCTCTTCATCCAAAAAACGCTTAGCCATGTATCGACGCCACCTCCAGAAAAGACACAGATGTCTAAACAAAACCAGGAACAACGAAAGGGGAGGATTCGTTGGCATAGAACATATGGTCAATTAGTTTAAACAAATCCTTGAACAAAACCTTTTATAAAAAAAAGATAAAAGGACGCATTTCAAACCATGGACTTCAGTGTATTTTTGTATGTGCTCCTGAACGCCCAAAGGTGTCCCCTCAGAAGTGCACACCGTCACCATCGTCATTCTTCTGTCCAGAAAGGAAAAGGAAATTACAAGGACAGTCTCGTCATCCAAGAAAACGCTTAGCCAAGCATCGAGTTCACCCCTCAAAAAGTCACACTCGTCCAAAGAAAAAAAGGAAGAACCAAAGGGGAGAATTTTTTGGTGATTTTGGAAAACACATCGTCATCTTTTTGAGGAATTGATTGTCCAAAACAAGAGAAAAGGTAGTATGCCAAGTCATGGACGTCGGTGTATCTTTGGTGTTTGCCCCGGAACAAAAAACAAACAAAAATGTCGCCCCCCTCCCGAAAACATCCATCTTACCACTCCAAAGGAAAGAAAAGGAAAGAACTGCCCCCTCGTTTAGTCAAACATGGGGAAATGCTGTCCGTCCTGTCCAAAGCTTCCCCATCCATGCGAAAAAAAAACCTCATTCAAACAGCCTCCAAATGTGTCATCGATATCATGAGCGAATGTTGTCTAAAAGTCTTGAAAGGCACGATACCTGTCTCCACATCAGAAAAAAATGCTTAGCCAAAGATCGACACGTTCTTCGCCAAATGGTCTAAAAGAAAATCCTCATTCTCAAAAGAAAAAGATGTTAGTCCAACGCGGTAGATTTTTACCCCTGTTAGTACCTCTTGCCAAAGTAATAGTAGAGCCTACGTTTGGAGCCCTGGGAGGTATTTTACATATCCTTCCAAGAAGATAAAAGGGACCTCTGGAGTTAAAAGATCTCAGACGTGACCATTGAAATCCGATGGAAGGACAAAAACTGACATTAGTGCCTTACAAACGATGGATGGAATACCATCGTTGGCAAGAACAACGGACCGCACATTTATCTCCCATTCCTCATTTGACCGAGATGTCTCAATTACAACACGAATTGCAATCGTTGATGGAACGATTTGTCAGAAACGGAAAATTCGCAACGGTACGGTCAAGTGTTGCAACGACTGCAACTCTTTCACCAGAAAGCTTTAGATGAAATAGCTCTGCCAACTCGGAAAGATTTTAAGGCCCTGGTGAAAAGTCAATCACCACGACCACCACTACTCACAGTGGTCAAAACAGACGCAGCCCCACGGATGCCAGAGGAAGAAGAGGTACGAGAAGTCTTTCAAACATCGTCAGCAGCTCCAATCCCTAATACGATTTCAGCATCCTTGTTGACCCCTTCCCCCACCCCTCAACGAGAAGAACTCAAAGCTTGGGTTAAAAAGATGATGTCCACTCATCCTTCGACAGAAGTGAAAAAGAAAGAAAGGAAACCAGAAGTGAAAAAAGAAAAGACCAAAGCCATCCAATTACCACTCCAACTGCCATCACTACCCTTCTACTCCCGTGTCACATCGGACACGTAAAGCCGTTTCCAAACCACCATATCTCCCCATCCAAAGTAGCACCAGAGAGGAGTGTGTGATTTATTACAAAATGGAGAAGGTGTTAGCCAGCCTTTACTACGATCCATCCCATCATGCGGGATACAGAGGAGTTCAGAAATTGTATCGTGTTGATAAAATCCGTCTAAAAAGACTCCGTTTATCCTCAAGTGCAACGATAGTTATAAAAACATTTTCAAGAAGTCGCACCCGAGTGGAGGGCATCGATCATAAATGGCAAGTCGATTTAGCCGATGTCTCTCATTTGGCCACCTACACTCATGGCTATAAATATTTTTTGTGTGTCATCGACGTCTTTTCTAAATTTGCATGGGTCGCGCTATTGACTTCCAAATATAGCAATGAGTTAGTACGAGCCCTCAAACTGGTGTTGAAAGAAAGCAGTCGTCACCCTCTTCGATGACAAACCGATAAAGACACCGAATGTTTGAACCAAGCTGTCAAAAAGGAATTAAAGAAACGTGACAGTCATTTTTTTCACCACCGAGAATCCCAACACCAAAGCCAGCATCATGGAACGTTTTCAACGCACTTCGAAAGAACGCAGGTGGAAATATTTTACGCATCAACGGGCTCTCAAGTACATCGACATCTTACCGCACCTGGTCCAAGCGTGCAACCATCATACAATCGAAACATCGGATTTGCTCCCAAGGCAGTGAGTTCCGACTGTTTTTGAGCGCCTGTTTGGTACGTGCCCAACGGTGGCTGTCCCCAGGAAAGGTGGAGTGTTGTCAGCAGTAGATAGGGTGCTAATTGGCAAAACCAAACGCACTTTCGACAAAGGTTACTTACCCAACTGGACCACTGAATTGCTTCGTGTCACTGGACGAGTGAGTGGTCGTCATCCTGCCGTCTATAAACTGGAAGACGTGAATGGGGAAGTGTCAAAAGGAACGTTTTACTTGCCCGATTTACAACGCGTAATCAGAAACGATGACGAAGTGTACAACATCGAAAGCATTCTCGAACGAAGAACCCGAAGAGAGAGAAAACGACGTGTCAAAGACTATAAAAAGAAATGACAATCGTGCCCTTCAACACAGCCACTATAACCGCGACCACTCCTTCACCCAGTTCTACAAAAGCAACACTTGTGGGTGTAGTGTGGAGAAGGTGTGCCTGAAATGCATATGGTCTTTTTCTGCCAGATCTTTGTGATGTATTGTGTCATCGGTGCTGCCATAGCCAATTTTAGTTTTTAACAAGGAGACAAACAATTATGGACCATTTTACTAAGTAGTTGCATCGGTTACCTTCTTCCCAATCCTTCCCTGAAATACTACTCGAACGGGAACAACGGGAGCCTTGCGTCCAACGTTAGTCTCCCTCCCAGCAGTCACCATTCCAACAATCACAATCCTCTTTTAGACACTTCGAGTGAACCCTCGGACAGCAGAAGTCTGGAATTATGAACAACAATAAACAATTTTACTTAACGTTACCTAGTGACAGTTCCATGGCGATGTTTCTCAGCAATATCCAATTAGATCATGAAGCCCATTCGAAAGTGGCTTTGGTGGAAATGATTCACCCTACACAAAACAAAAACATCACAGAAAAGCTAAACACGTTTGAGGTAGAAGTTCTGGGCGCACAAGTGCATGATAAAAACTCAACTTTAGATGACTCTAAGAAATGAAACGTAGCCCGCAATATTCCACGGTACAACTATACTGTGAAAACATCGGCAGGCTATTATTTTAGCGGTCAATATTTGGTGGACGCGATTGTTGACAGATTCAATGAAGTGCTTCGTAAAGACTTGGAGAGAAAACAAAAACGTGTCACCCTGGAGTACCATCAAGTAGCTCGTCGCCTACTTTTGAAAGTTCCGGGTAACAAAACGTTGGACATTCAATTTTGTCCCGAATTGTTTTACATTTTGTGTGGGAATATCAAGGCGATTAGGCCAGGTGAGGCCGTACCATTCATCACCAACACACTGGATCTTGCGAAGTATTTTAGATCCCCTGTAGAACTGAATCATTCATTTCCATTGTTGGGTACTCTGATGTGGTGGAGTACAACGTGGTGGGACACACCTCCGTACCGTTACTGCGTTTCATTCCTTTCAAAGTGGATTCTACCACGACCACTGACCAGGAAGGTGGAAATACCAATCACTTTCAACGCGAATTTGTACATCCTCATTATTCACCCGTCAGTAATTCGTATTTTGACATTGTCAACATTGCTTTAAAAAGGAGATCTGAGACAAAATATTTCATTCACCAAAGGGAAAGTCACCGTGAAACTCCATTTTAGAAAACGGTCCTCTAACGACTCTTAAGTCATGTATCCTGTGTACCAAGGAGTGGCTCGACAGCTAGGACATGGTTTAGGAGATACGTTGAAATCGGCCTTTCGCTCGGTGGCCCTAGTGTTGAAACCGATGGTGACACGAGGATTGCACGCCTTGAAATATGCCGCGTTGAGGCACGGCAAAGAATTTCTCCATCGACAAACAAAATTCCAAAGAAACTTTCTTGAGAGCGGGCAAAAATGTCTTGCTTCAAACCGGCAAAGACATTTTGGGCCGACGACAAACTCCTATAATTGCCCTGCTTTCCTGATGCCACAGCAAGGACAAGGCAGAAAGAGAGGACGAAGACATCCCACCAGAGGACTTTATACCCTCAGAGCAAGAAAGACCAAGAAAAGAAGAACCACACGAGACTTAGACGTTTCTGATTATTAAAAAACAGAGAGAAAAATGATGCAACGACAGTCTTGTGCCTGTTCCGAGTCGGAACTGGATCTGTTTGCTATGCCACCCACTTTGATGACGATGCAAGAATCCCAATGGGTATACTTTCTCCTCTTTCGCAATTCAACTCACATCGAGCTTGAAATCAAAAGACAGCCCGCAGAATACATAGATCTGAATAGCAGTTACTTGTACCTGAAAGTCAAAGTGATCAAAACAGACGACACCGCTCCAGGAGCCGATGATAGAGTTGCTTCCGTCAACAATTTTATGCATTCCTTGTTCAGTGAAGTGGATTTGTACTTGAATAACACTTGTCAGCAGTAGCATTGGAACTTACCCTTACAGAGCGTACCTGGAAAATCTCTTTGACGGAAGGGAAAGAGGCTAAGAACACTCATATGGATGCTTGCGAGGTATGGAAACCTGACACAACAGGCGATGACAAGTTTAATGTTACAACCGTGATAGTAGGTGACTATCCTCACAATGTAGGGTTTAACAACCATCGAAAGTAAATCCTACAAGGAAGTAGTTTAGAACTGATGGATCGTTTGCATCAGGACATGTGGTTGCAAGACAAGTATTTGCTGAACGGAGTGGATACCTTCTGAGACTGAATTTCAGCAGTACCGTTTACCATTTGATGACTCATGCCAACGAGTACAAAACCATTATCCAAGAAGCCAGATATTACATGCGTCGTGTGGAAGTGTTGCCTAAAGCGTGAAACGAGATCAGTCACACTTTGTGCAGTACAACTGCTAAGTAATCGATACGACGTACGGAAGTGAAAACTTTCACCATTGCCGCTGGACTCCAATCCAAGATCGAAGATCATCTGTTCCAAGGACAGTTAACTAAACGTTTAATCGTTGGCTTCGTTAGCAATGCAACCATTAACGGAGCAAACGATCAAAATACTTTCCAGTTTTAGTACTACAGAGTGTCCAAAATTGAAGTCAGTCGCGACGGCAAGACCTTGTGTACCAGAACTTTCGAACCTAACTAAGCCCAGAAGAATTACTTGAGGTCGTACTTGTTCCTGCACGAAGCCAATGGGCAATTAGGACAAACACCAGTCACGGCATTTCGTACGCATATTATGCAGGAGGTTAAACTTTGTGGGCCTTTGATTTCATACCGAACCAAGGCAGCGACCAGGGACATTTTGACCTTGTAAAATCTGGTCAACTGCGTGTGGAACTTCAGTTTGCAGAAGCTCGACCCCACACGGTGAACATCATCTTGTATGCCGATTTCGACAATACGATAAAACTCAACATTTTAAGAGAAGTCATTATAGACTATTAGAAGCTATGTAAGACACGTATCCCTCTTTGAATGATGAAGACTCTTTGGAAATGGAATGCGAAAATATCGTGAAAGAAGTGGAAGACAAAGGAGGCGTGGAGGACATAGTGATGAGGTCCAGATGGCCAGAACAAGAACAACATTTAGTCTCCTGTTTTGCCAAACACCTGGCAGAATAAATTAAGGAATTGATCAAGAATGATTTCCATGGATGCCAAAAAGATCATCGCAGTCAACTTCAACATGATAAATGTCTGATGATGTGCCAAGAAGACAAATTGGACGAGTATCTGGAGAACGCTTGGGATCTCATCTCGGAAGAAGCAGTGATGCATCAGTGGTATAAAGACTTGCGTGATCATTCCTCTCCTCCATTGATGACTCGAGAGATCAATCACGTCTAAGCTCTACTGGCTCAGAGTGGGGAGACGAGACGAAGAAACGGTTACTTGTCAGAGATTTTTAAGCAAAAGGTCAAGATTGAATTGATGACTTATCATTACCTGTAAAAAAAAACACACACAAGAAAACAAAAATGGATACCTGGGAACTTTACTTTTGAACAACACTTCGTACACTGCTTCTTGGAATCCTCTCGTGTGTGCTAAAGATGATCTTCCTCATCGTAATCTTCAAGACCATCAATCTTATATCAACACGGACGACAGTCATCTTCCAGCAACCCACTGGGTAGCCGTCTATTTCCCTTAAGAGGAATCCGACATCATCGACTTTATGAGAAGAAATGCCCAGACTACACGATTCAATAATATGAAATTACAAGGCACAAATTCCATGGTGTGTGGACAATATTGTGTGTATTTTCTTCATCAACGCAGTCTTGGATATTCTTTAGAACATTCAGTGACTTATTTTGATCATCACTCTTCTATAAACGATGATAAAGTAGATCTATGATTTTGTGACCATCATGGCTATCTTTAGTCTTTAGCTAGGAAACGTAGTGTACACCAATGACCCAATGACTTCCATCAGTGGAAATCTAATATCACTTCACAACGATGTCAAACTTGTCAAACATAGTTTGTTTGTTTGTTTTACTGTTAATTGCTTGTTGTTAGTTGTTCGATTAAAAAATACTGTGTTTTAAAAAAACGTTTCTGTCGTTTGTTTTCAAATATTTTGTGGATATACATACGCTTTGACTTCTCTCTATCCCTCACCCTAAAATCAACTATCATAGCGTTCGGATCCAACAAAAATCGTAGAGATCTTTTCTATCGCGTCCGCGCTTAACTATATAAAGCGAAGCAATCTCCAGTCTGACCATCAATTGTTGACTCGTCAACCTATGAAGATGCCTTCTAATTTAGCTAAACTAAACGAAGCCTACGTTCATTTGGTTCGTGTCAGGCAAAGCGTGCTACCCAAGCCTGAAGAGATAGAGAATGTCAGGATGCTAAAAGTGGCCGAGGACCTGATATAAAAGGTCTTCAGAGAGGAAATCAAGAAGGAGAAAGAAGAGTGGTCGGAGAAGTAGAAACTTCAGAAGCAAAGAGAGCAGCAGCAACAACATCAGCAGCTACAGCTTCAGGAATCAGACAGAGGTTTTGTCTACTGCGTGTAGACACCAAAAAGTTCTTCTCTTTCCGAAGGAGCAGATCTTTTCCCGTGGAAAAGCCTGCCGCGAGACAAGGACGCAGTCTTAGACGATAAAAGATTGCCATAACGCCCCGTCCACAAAACAGCCCTTTTCAGGGCTACACCAATACTCTAGAAAAGAGATACTAATTTAATTGCCAATCATATAATTTTGTGTGTCTATAAGCGCTTCATTTCTTTGTTTTATTTTAAAAATAGAAGTGTGCCTACAAGAGCTTCGTTTCCTTGTCTGTCAGATTGTGTGTGTATGTTTGTGGAGTTAGTGTTTGTAAGTAAAACAATGAACGTGTTTCTTTTAGGTCCGCGCGTTCCGTATGATGGAAAGTAAAGTGGGTATTGTAAGTTTTGGTATTAGGTGATGTTTTCCTTCACGTCCGCGCTTACAGTATAGAAAGCGAAATATTCGTCTGTCTGGTTTCTGGGCCATACTCGAAGCAGTAAAAATAGCACACCAACAGAAAATCCAGAAAATACTAATAGTAAGCGACTCTCTTAGTGTACTCAAAACACTTGAAACAGGCAACTCTAAGGGACGTGACAACTTCCTCAAATATCCCTACTTGATAATTAACAACAATAAAAGTCAAGGCCAAACCGTAGAATTCATGTGGTTTCCATCACACATTAACATCCCAGGCAAAGAAAAGGCCGATCAAGCAGCAAAGAACGCCCTAAGCAAACTTGAACTAACCCACATCGACTACAGCGTCCCTTAACTGTACAGCATGATAACCACAAAAATTGTTTCCAAATAAAAAACACAATGGGATACATGCCTCAAAGGACGTACGCTGTACTCGACACAAAAAACAGTGAGTCGCAATATCAAAGCACCGAAAACCAATATCAGTCAACATCAACGGATCATTAACCGAATCAACACAGGAAAAACCTTACTTGCAAGCAGTATGGGGAAATATGTCCTGGCTAATCGTGGATTTGGAGTAAAGTGCCCCAATTGCGTTGATGATGAAAACCTTAAGCATGTTTTCAACATACGCACGAAATATGACGAACAAAGGAAAAAAACTGATCAATACTCTAAAGTCAATTAATTCGTCATATACCTACCTGAATTCCTTCACCAATCTAACCCAAACCCCAACCAAACGATTGATGCCATATTGATTTTCCTTAAGGAAAGTGACAAAATCAATAAATTATAAGCCATACCTCCATACTTAGACCAACTGGACACATAGAATGAGCACATAAGTAATATATACTAAAGTTAAATTTAGAAATAGTATAAATTAATTTGATAAATAATATATACTCGTGCATCGCCGTTGGGCTGTACGCTACTGGGCACCACTCTTAGTGCGGCTGGGTGGGGAAGTGGGGGCAAGATTGTCATACGGTGTACAGCCTAATCGGGGTGAGTACCGTCAGTGCGCGGACCGGTGCTACACCTGCACCTATCACCTACCTCAGCGCCATGAGCTGCCCAGATGTATAGCCCATCAGGCGGTGTAACGGGTGGCTGATTATTATGACTACAACTTACTACTAACATCTTTCTCTTTTTTTCTACTCCTACTCAAAGCACCATGAATCGCAATAAAAAGTACTAATTATAACTGGCCTACAACATTAAAAGTATAAGGTGGCTTAAATCCCAGCCATCAGGGCCCGCTACACAATGCGGCAACAAATGTATTATAAATTAGTTAGAAAATTAAAATAACAACCCAAAATTATATCTATAAGGTGGCTAAAAACCCAAGCCATCAAGGCCAGCCACACAAGATAGCACCAAAATATATAATTAGGAATTATGACCCAAAAATAGTGAGCTATAAGGTGACTAAAAACTCAGTCATCAAGCCCCCCGCAAAAGGCGGAAACAATTATTATTAGCATAAAAACACCAAATATCACTCACTTAAATAACTTCTCCCCTAAAATAGATAGGAGATTCATCCTGCTATCTATATATATATATATATATATATATATATATATATATATATATATATATATATACTCTTCCTACAAACAGCACACGTGATTTTCCAAACTATTAATACGGCAAACGACGCCTCCACTATTCAAAAAATGGGGATAAAAATAGATACCGGATGTAGGATGCGACCCTATGCTGAGCCTGATCCTCCTTTACCACCTCCGGACATATACTAACTAGGTGAGTGCGTGTAGACCAGTCCCACCCATCTTTAGTCCCGTGGGACATAAATGTCTCGAAATCGGACCAATCTAATAGCACTTTATAAGTGCATCAATGCGTTGGGGGAAGTGGCACCATATCTTCCCCCTCGAAACAAAAGCCTGATGCAGTCCAAACAACCAAGACCAAACCGGCCCAGACGAATGAACCAAAACCAACTGCAACCTACAAAAAGGTCATTAAATTGCATCCAAACTACAACTTCCTATACAATAATGACCTAGCCATAGAGCTAATAACCCAAGGAGCCGACATATCCAGGGCTTCCAGGTTCAGTTCAAGTCAAGGGCAACTGACACACATAATACTACTGGAATTCTACTCAATCCCACCACTGCTCATTTATTTTGATGGCTACTCTTATCCACTCCTTGAATACACAAATAAGCTTCGCTTCTGCAGTCATTGCAAGACATGGGGACATTACGCCAGCAAGTGCAAGAAAAAACACGCTGTGACATCTGCGGCGACAGCCACAGCATCAAATGCACATACATAGGCCAGAAGTGTGCAAACTGCAACGGACCCCATCATCCCATTTCCGAGGACTGTCCATACACCTGGAGAGAAGAATAAATTATTCAAGTTATGTTGGAACAAAAATTGCCATATGCAAAAGCAAAAGCCACAAGGCAATTGAAAAGCACCATGCAGGAAAAGGAGCCAGCGCCACAAATACCTGTCACCCCTAATCCTAAGCCGGCCCCTACCCGAGTCCAACCCATCCCAGCAAACCAGCTGAAAAAATGATGAATCCTCTTGCCCTCATAAATCAATAACAAGAAACAGGTGGAACACAAATTAAAAGAAGAAAGCAATGTTAATTGTAACACCATCAAATCAACTAACCCTGATATATCGACCTTCATTCGGGATGTTCGTAATCAAGCCAAAAAAGAAAATTCAGATAAATCAATAACGAGCAATGCAAGTAACAAGGACATTAGACATGCAGATAATATAAATGTGCCCCCCCCCCCAGTCTTCTCACAGACCACCATTTTGCACTACCTAAAAGAAATCCTGGATGGTATTACAACTATCTCTCAAAAACACCAGATACCTTGCATTCCATTCTTAAAATACCATCTGACCTATTGGATAAACACCTTGAATCCATACCAAAACTCAAACCAGATTTGATAGTTATCCAAGAAACCCTCATTCATCAAAAATAGAAAAAATATCCCATAAATTCAAGGTTATTCAACCAGTAAATTCACTATGAGACAAAGAAGAAACAAAAAAAGGGGGGGGGTAGCCATCTTTATCAGCGACACACTCCCAAACACAACATTCGAACAACACTCTATAACTACAAATGACCCTGACAATCCCACAGCTCTTGAGTATCAATCGATACTCATTCACAGTGGGGATTTTTCCTTTGAACTTTTCGAGATATATTACTATAGTAGGCCACGTGCCGTCTCCCGTCTTAACTATGCCAAACTAATCAGCACAACGAGTGAATATATGATATGTGGTGACTTCAACGCACATAGCGAAATATGGGGAGGAAAACACCAAAATAAGAGAGGCTCATTGATTAAAGAATGGGTCCTTAACAACAATCTGGTCATGTTAAATGACGGTACTAAAACCAGAATTTCGCCAGAGGACGGGTCACTATCGGCAATTGACCTAACAATTCGCACACTCAAATTAGCATTTATGACTAATTTGGAAGCAGACAGAGACTTCACGTTCGGCAGCGACAATTTCAGCATAATTATTACGATAAACCTTACCAATCCAGTTGCCACTTCCTCAAAAGTACCCAAATGGAGGCTCGACAAAGCCAACTGGCATACATTCAACTCCTTACTTACCGGTATAGCTATGGTCAACCTACGGGAAGACGACATCGACAAATACAACCCAAAATTCCTTGAAGCGGTAAATGCAGCTGCCACTCAAAGCATCCCCATTATTGGAACTGATATCACTCCAAATACAAAACAACCCATCCCATGGTGGAATGCCGACTGCATAAATATAATCAAGGATAAAAAGAAAGCCCTCAATAAATTTAGCCATACAGGACAATCAAATGACTACTTTGACTATAAATCGAAAGAAAAACAAGCGAAAAATATTACCAAAGGAGCAAAGGAAACATCTTGGCAAAATTATTGCTCTACCCTTGAAATCAAGCAATGCAATGTAAAACAGGTTTGGAACAAAATAAAAGCAATGCGAGGCAACATAAGTAACAGTATTCCAAATATCACGGGTGCGTCAACTAACAAAGAAAAAGCAGAACATCTATCAAAACATTTCGCTGGAATGAGCAAGAATGATAACCATACAGATAAATTCCAAGCACAAAGAGCAACAATAGAGTGTAAATATCCCTACCTCTTTACCGACCTAGACTCCAGGAATTCTCCTCTAAACGACCTTTTCACCTTAGACGATTGGAGATCAGACCTTAGAAATAAGAAATCCACCTATCCAGGAGAAGACAATCTAGGATATGAAATATATAAGAACATACCAATCAATATTGAAGATATCATATTGGATATGAATATTCAACCATGGCAGATAGGACAAATTCCCAAAAAATGGAAACAGGCCATAGTTATCCCGATCCCAAACGCTGGTAAGGCCCCGACATAAATATCCTCTTACACACCAACCTCCCACACCGATACTGTATGCAAGGTGATGGAGTCAATGATAAACAACAGGCTCAAACATCACCTTGAAAGCAACAATCTTCTCTCACAAAACCAAGGATTCCGCAATAAAAGTTCCACCCTGGACCAACTAATAAGGCTTGAGTCTCGCATCAAACTAGCCTTCAATGCTAAACGAAAATGCGATCGACACCTCATAGCTATCGTTTTAGACCTTGAGAAAGCCTTCGATCTAGTTTAGAATGATGATCTCGTCGTCAAATTGAACCACTATGGAATCAACGGCAACATGCACAAATGGATCAAAAACTTCTATAAATAAAAAACAGACTTATCAGAACCAGAATAGGTGCACAATATTCAGAAGAATATGTGTTAGAGAATGGCACCCCACAAGGAAGTGTCCTAAGCCCGACCATATTTAATATCATGATAAACGACCTAGAACGATATGTTGACCTCATTAAAAGCGATGTATCACAATTTGCTGACGACAGTGACATATGGAAAGCGGGCAACCCACGCAGCCAACAGTTAATTACTGAACAGCATGCCAATTGGCAAATGGGCTGCCAAATGGGGGTTCAAACTATAAATAGAAAAACAACTGGAATAGTATTCTCCCCCACCCCCATAAAGGGTACATTGTAGAACCCCCAACCCTATACATTCAAGGCGAACTAATCAAATTTAAAAAAGTCGCAAAATTTTTAGGTATGTATTACGACCAGCACCTCTCATGGAAACATCACATCATCGAATTAGTACGAAAATGTAATGGAGACCATTATCTCCTGAAAAACATCAAAGGTATTACAATGGGGTGCAGACCAGGACGCATTAGTTACACTCTACAGGGCCCTAATTAGATCCAAACTGGATTATGGATGTCAGATCTACGCCTCTGTCAAACCATCAATTTTCAAACGCCTTGGCACAATCCAAGCTAAAGCTCTGCGCATATGTACAGGCACACTCCAAGATACCTCTAAAGAAGAAATATAGATCCTAACAGGCGAAACATCTTTAACATTAAGAAGAGAAGAATTAACATTAAGATATGCAGCCAGAATTTCTATACATAATTCTAGCCATCCCACAAGGATCATCATTAACAAATGCAACATCCCATTTAGCCGGAGACTCGTCCCCCTCCCACTTTCTGGGAAAAAGAACCACACATTATGTAAAGAACTACAACTCGACCGCCTTCGTTCAGAGACAACATGATATCCAGACCCTAGTCCATGGACAAGGAAAAAACTTAATCTCAACACCTTAGCAACAACTTTCGGACCCAAAGAAGAACATCCTTTAGAAATAAGATCCTGACTATAATAGACAATTCTTATAAGGGATTCGTCAAAATATACACCAATGGATCAAAATCAAACAAACCAGACAGAACTGCTGCAGCACTTACTATCCCAGAACTGAATAAGGAAATAGGAAGCAGACTCACGGATAATTGTTCAATATATATATAGCAGAATTTTTGGCCATATTTGAAGCTTTGAAATAGCAAACTAACAAAATTTCCTGAAAACATTAATAATTAGCGATTCACATATTGTACTAAAAACCTTGGAAACTGGCAACTCAAAGGGGCGTGAAAACCTCCTAAAAGAAACAAGTTTGTTGCTTACCAACATGGAAAAACAAGACCAAATTGTAGAATTCATGTGGCTACCTCCCATATCAACATCCCAGGCAATGACTGGGCCGACTTAGCAAACCAACTCAACTGACCAAAACCGACCCAAATCGGTTACAGCATCCCAGAATTATACAGCATGATATATATAAAAAATCGCCTCTAAATGGCAAACTAAATGGGACACATGCCCCAAGGGCGCACGCTGTACTCGATTCATAAAATAGTGAGTCGTAAGATCAAAGCACCGTCAACAAACAACAAACATCATCAACGGATCATAAACCGATCGAAAACAGGAAAACCCTTAGGTAGTATGGGGAAATATGTTCTGGCTAATAGAGAAAATGGAGCAAAATGTCCCAATTGCATTGATGACGAAGATCACTGGCACGTGTTCAACATATGCCCGAGATATAGAGAGCCAAGAAAAAACTAACTAGCTCTCTATATACTTACCCCGAATTACCGTACCAAAATATCCATTACCCCAACCAAGCCAATGAGGCCATATCAATATTCCTCGGGGAGACTGATAAAACTGGAAAGATCTAGCCAAGCCTATCATATTCAGATCGGTTTAACACTTCTTTTCATAAATTATCACCCCTATACCTATCCCATACACCTACCAAGTATCCATCTTCACCAACCTTAACACCCAACTGCTAGTTCCAATTATCGAAACAGTGGGTGCGGAGATAGTTTACGATTTACTGCCCAAGTAGAAACAAGGGCTGATGCTGCACCTGCACCCATCACCCACTATGCAATGGAGCGACAGACATAAAAGTAGGTAATTTCCCATAACCCTCATTTACAAAAATAGATTGTCGTGTTGCCACCGGACGCCCCTCTTGGTATGACTGGGTGGGGAATCAGGTGCGGGGGTAGTATACGGTTTACTGCCCAAGTAGGGGTGTGTCCCACCAAGCGCGGGATGATATTGTACCTGCACCTATCACCCACCACAGCACCCTGGGTAGTCCGGATATATGACCCGCTAAGCAACGCAATAGGCGGTTGGTAGCCAATTCTCCCTCAACACATATACTAGCAATCTCTACCTGCTCGGACTAATCAAATAGCACTTTTTAAGTGCTCTAATGCGTTAGGAGACGCGGCTCCATACCGTCCCCCTCGAAAAAAATCAATCAGCCCCATATGGTCGCATTAATCAGTCGTGCATGCCCGTATGGGCGAATACGACTATGACTGAAACGACCGACCATTCGCGCCATTCAACAATGAATACAAAATGGCTTCTAACCATCTTGACAAAACGAAGACGTTGCAAAAAGCAGTTGACGATCTGAGAATGCTGGAGGAAATGTTGCTCAGACTAAATGATGATTGCTATTATAGTCCCCGCCGTCTCAAAATGGAAATCAACAACTTAAAGAAGATGAAGGAAAGACTGCGAGAGTTATTGAAACAGGAAAAGGAGGACAAGGCGGACGAAGAAGATAGAATAAGAATGAGAGCATACAATGAAAAAAAATAGAAAAAGAAGAAGAAAATGAAAGGAAGAAAGAGGAAGAGAAGAAAAACAGGAGGAAAAATGAAAAAAGTAGAAGACAACAACTATAACGAAATTAAGAAGTTGGCGGAGGAAAAGAAAAAACTAGAAGAACAAGAAGAAACCCAAAGGCTCTTTTCAGGGCCACTCCATTGCCTCAAAAGGATTTGCTTTCTTGCCTAAAAATTTCTTTTGTCGATTTTATATTTTAGGTTTGCCTCGAAAGCATATTCTCTTGTCTAAATTTTTTTTAGCAGATTTTTTATTTTAGTTTAGGTGTGATAGAATAGATTGATGTTCATCAATCTATGTAAGTGTTATATATGTCTATACTTATACTGTATTTGTCTCTACCAAGAGTAGCGCGTATTCAGGTCAGACCCTTGCCACATTCAAGAGTGCTCTCAAAACTCACTTATTTCGACTGCAAGAACAAACTTAAAGACCTAATAATGTTTCCTACCTTAAATATTCTCGGCATGTTTTTTTATGTTTTCTAATTTCATGGTGTTTGTAATCATATCATTATATATGTTTTTTATCTTATAGGTGTTGTCTAATGTTGTAAAGCGCTTAGAGCTTCTAAAGATTAGGCGCTATACAAAGTCCTCATTATAATTATTATTATTCTTGCCAATGTCCAGTACCGTGACGTCACCTCACTTTTTCCATTCCTATTAAACACAAGTTTCCCTTGTCCGTAAACAGGCTCAATATTCCTAGTGTTAAATTCCCATTGTCTGTAAACAGCCCCGAGGTGACCTGAAAAACCTTGTCCATAAACAGCCCCAAAGGGGGTCTGTAATTTTTTTCCCCATTGTCCGTAAACAGCCCCCCCCCCCCCCACACACACACACATTTCTTGTTACTGAGTGTAGTATAATTAAGAGCTAAATTATGATTTTTCTAAGTTTATAGTGGTATAAACTCTTACTTGTCGACTCATTGTACGTTATGACTATAACATACAACGTACTCTGTTCTGTACAATGTAGGAATGTGTCATGATCAGTGCCGATTCAGCAGCTGGTGACTGGGTGGTCAGTTATGAGTAAACCATGTCCAAAGTTTGCCACGTGTCTTTATTTACACAATATATGGGTTGCTCCCGCCAAGTTTCTCGATTCCGACAGTGTAAAGAACTAGGTAAGTGGTGTTTTTCTTGCTACCAAGAATATGTTGAATCAATTTAACGAATACGTTATATTTAATGTTGGTACTACATTTATTTCAAGGAAGCCTAGTTCAAATGAACCTTTTCTTTAGCAGTAGTCATGCTATATTTCTAGACGGGCTCTTTCCATTATGAATCACATCCCTGCTTCTTCTTCTTATCCTAACCCCAGTCTTTCCTAAATATTTACATGTTTCATGTACTATTTTAGTAGTATGTATATTCCATTAAAACTAAAAAAATTTAAAGCCAAACCTTATTCAGTCAGCGCAAACTATTTTAAATTTTGAAAAATGAAGTCGTTGACGGCGAGTGCACCGTGACAATTTTACTAGATGGAGCAGCCTAATGTGCATAACTCGTGATTGGGATTACGCGGACGCTCGCGTTGATAAAAATGAAAGCCGGTACATTAATATCGTATACAACAAGAGAAACCTTTATGGTATAACGGTACCATTTGCACAAGTCCAGGTGCGTGGAGCTTAAAGTGTAGGAACATTGCATTCAGAAATAAAGAACAAAACTAGCTGTGATTAGTACAGTTTGTAAAAGATGTACTTTCTGTTGAGCTTTAAAAAAAGTTGAGCCTCTTTGCAACATGTAAGATTATGTTAATTCATATCTAGATCATATTTTGTATTTTTTATGATTTTTTTTTTTTAAATGTGGTACACCTGGCTGAAACTGTGTTGTAACTAGATAACTCTTACCCCTGTCTAGTTCCAGCAGAGTTATCTATCTTAAATGCACTGGAGTACCGGTTTTGTCCATGTCAAATTGACAATATAGCATTGTTCTCTATGACAGTGTGAGACATGCATGCTGAGGTAGGATAGAAAATATATTTATTTCACAAAACATTAGCATTGAGGTACATGGAAAAACAATTGGTACCGTGATACCTTATGACCAGTGAAATCAAAATCAATGGTACGAAACTGCAGTGACAAAATTCCTCTGGAGGCTAGAGGCAAACAACAAAATCACTTCTTTTTGAGTTTCCTCTGTAATGGACTTCATGGTGACTTTATAATTGTATTAACATATAGATACTTTTGGAATGATTAAAAACTGTATATCCTGGAAATGTCAACACCTGTTATTTTTTCAATACCATATCAATTGTATAAATGAGCTGTATGAAGTCAAGTTTGAAACTTAGCATACAGGTATATTACAAGAAAACAAAATACAAAGTATCCACTCTTTTTTCTGTGTTTATTGCTTACTGATTAATTAGGACCGCTCTGTTCGCCTAGTGGTTGGATGTAGCAGATCGTGGGTTCGAACCCCAGCAGAGTCATACCAAAGACTTGAAATGGTACTAACGGCTGCCTCGCTTTGCACTCTTTGCACTCAGCATTAAGAGGTTAGTGTTAGGACTGGTCGACCTGGTGTCAGGATAATGTAACTGTATGGGTCTTCATGCTACACATGCCTGCAGTATGATGCCCCACTGCTCGACATCACTATAAACTGCCACACTGCAGACATCATAGCTATATGACTAAAAAAATTGTTCAAGCTATGTTAAAAATTCAAATCACACACACACACACTAATAAGGACTAGCTGAAATATAGCAATTTTAACCTGTGAACAATACAGATATATAAGATAATCAATTTTTTTCATCCTGAATGCCAACACTTGTCAAGCTCCATGCCATTTGTTAACACAGTATTATTGTAGGCTTAACACCATTTGTCATAACCTGATAGGCTATACATGACTGCCAGTATATATGGTGGACAAAGAACCACTGACACATGGGAAGCTAGTAGATTTTAACTACGGTCATCTTTTTGTCCTTGACATTGGCTTTATTTGCTCCATTGCGAGGTATATGATCGCCTTGTAGTGCTTTCTCTGCGAATGAGCGTGCATCTATCTTAAACATTCGCTGGGCATTCCAAACTTTCTTGGCGTAGGAAAGATATGCACCGCTCATTGGATTAGCCATATACGTCCGAGTACCTTCTTTTAGACTACATTTAAGTCAAATTTCTGCAGCTTTAAGGCTTGTCTTTGCAACCTCTTTGGCCCTTATAAGTTTTCTTGAAAATAACTTGAAGCGATTCGTGCTCACTTTCTAAGACTACTCGTCTCTCGTAGACGTAGTTCTCAAACCTTTCCGTTCCAAAGACTTATCGCTTAGAAGTACCGGTAGCTCTTTCTCGATTTGTGCATAATTTACCTCAGTTACCGTGAGTACATGTGAGGCATAGGCATATATATATATATATATATATATATATATATATATATATATATATATATATATATATATATATATATATATATATATAATTTCTTGCACGCATTTGTCGTGCATTTGATCTCAAAAAGACTCTGCGTCCTTCTTGATCAACTGCCTTTATGGTTCCGTGACTTCTGATAGCCTTGGAACAAACTTCTGTACATAGTTTATCGAACTCAACAGTTGCTGGACTTTCGACTTAACTGTTGACTTAGGCATATCCCGGATCACCTCTATTTTAACACTATAAGCTTTCAACCTTTCTGCAAAGATCACATGTTCCACGAACATGACTTCCTTCTTCCATAGTAGTATAGTGGGGCGATATACGGACAACGGGAAAATACATCACAGAACCCCTTGGGCCTGTATACGGACAAGGAAAGTCCCAGTCAAAAAGTTATTGGGCCTGTATAGGGACAATGGGACTTACCATTAATATACGAACGATAGGAATGAACAGGTAAGGTGACGTCACAGTACTGAAGATTGGTAACAATGTAGCAATCGGGACCAAAGAGCGGGGTAAAAAAAAAAAAAAAACTAGAACGTTTTGGCGGGGCATAGACAAACACAAACAACTAAACCAGTGAGTAAAACAAATTAGGCAAGAAAGAAAATCTTTTCAAGGCATATAAGTGGCCCTTAAAAGGGCCTTTTGGTTCTTCGCCTTCTATTTTCTCCAGTTCTTCTACAAGTACTTTGCATTGGGATATACTGATGAATATGTACATAACTTGTAAATGTGTTTGTTACATGTCCAATTGTTATGTATTAAATGGTTAATACTTAGTCATGGCACAACTCGTATAGCTCGTATATTTAATTGAATCAATGTTTTGTACCCATACAACAGTGCTGTCCAACCTTTTTGACACAATGGGCCACTGAAAAATGTATTTATTGAAGCCGAGGGCCGCAGCAGAAAACTGGAAAGCAACGACTATATAACTCCTCAGGCCCTAGCGGGCCATTTAAAATCAGACCGCGGGCCGCGGGTTGGACAGCACTGCCATACAAGATAATTTTCTTCTTGGAATCACTACTCTTTCTGTGAGTCTTTCTTCGAAATATCTTTTTCTGTGTCTTTCTATCTTCTATGAATTGGAAGTTGACATCCCTTTGATTCAAAACCTTACACGAAAGAGAAAGATTGCAGGAAAATAAAAACAGACAGTTGGTTTCATGAAGAGTGCTAGAGACGTTACTGTGCCGTTAGGACACGTACGTACTCCAGAAAACCACGCTACTCGACTACGATGTTTCATTCACTATGTCACTTTGATTTTGTCGTTGACCACAATGTCTACCAGCCCTGATTTAACACACGTTTTTCTTCATTTGATATTTTAAAAAATACTAAACCCATTTTTAAGAGAACTACCCTTTTACGACAGCAGCTTCGATGTCTCCTCCTGCTCTTACCTCTGTTGCTGCACCTACAAAGGTGATCTTTCCTAATCCCAAAGTACGAGACAGAGCAAATAAGTTGTGAAGTTTAATGATTGTATCTAAACAACAACCGTCAAGCCTCCTATGCTCCACTTCTGTTTGTGATAATAACTTATGATACTTCACATTTTACAAAGTGGAAGTTTACAAATCTTACAAAAGTTATATGACTTTAGCTTTTGACACTTGAACAGACTCTTCGTTTTATAAGTATCACGAGAAAAAAATCTATCCAATTTTTACCATTTTCTTAAACAGTCACACACTTGCAGCTTTAATAGAAATATGTATTTCTTTTATTTGTGGATATCCCAAAGACCCGTCCCAGCATATAGAGCTGATTAAGAACGTTTTAAATATCCGCTCAATTTTTCAGAAATATCAAAGCTTTTATGTGTATATTCCCTGTTCCAACCTTGATTAGTGTTTCAGTATGTTCCAAAAAAGAAAAAAGAAACAGAAACAATTTTGAGAAAAAAAAGTTAACTTTCAGTTGAGGTTTCTCTCTGTTTATACATTTTCTTCAAGTTGTTGGTGCATGGCAGATTACATTCGCATACCTTCTTAAAGTGAGAGACATTTCTACACAAGTCAGTGCCTTTCTTAAATTCGGTTTTATTGGTTAGTCATCGTTAATCTTTAAAAATAATTTTAATGCATTTCTTTTTTTTTTATAGAAGATTTAAGGCTTTCTCTTGTTGTAACGGTATTTATGTTGTTTAGTCCGTTACTGAAATTATCTATAGCAAAGTGCTTAAATTTGTTCAGTTTTTTTTTATTTCAAGCCCTACAAAGGATACAAGATTGTCTTGAAAGAGCATTGAAACTCTAAGTTACACGGACGTGAAGGAAAACACCCTCTTTGTTACTACAGTTAGCTATCGTGTTCATTCTAATCATGCTTGCCTTATATCTTTGTGTTTTAGAGGTCATATTTCTTCTTAAGTAAATACACGCATCAATAGACAGACAGCTTGGGTCATCATCCTTAAGGTTCACTGTCCTTTCGCTTCTTTACTTTGTACAAATCCCAGAGTCACAATTTTTAAAAACAAAAACAAGAACAAACATAATGCCATGTCACTCAATACTGTAACCCTTCTGACTCTACCGATGTGAGTGTGTGTTTGTCAAAATGTTTAAGTGAGATAAAAAGAAATTGTTTCAAAACGCGAACCAGTACTGTGACCATTCAGTAGTTGATGTGGTAAGAAGAAATGGTAGAAAACACAGCAGAGGGATTTAAGTTCATATTCCACTCTGTCTGCACTGCAATGATAACAACGCAAGAGCGTAGGCATTATTTTGCCACACCACCATGGAACAAAACAATGCATCACTCATTATAAACGATTTCATTGGCTAGACTTATTTTCTTACCGCGTTCACTTCGAATTGACTTCAGTAGCGCATCACACAGTGTCGAGATAGGTCGTGTGTCACTGTTAGGCGATTTATAAAATAATTAAAACGAGTAAACCTGACGCAAGAACAATCGTACCTTGGGCGATCCCACGTAAATTGTGTCAGTTTTATAGTCAAATACATCACAGCATATTTTGATGAACTATTCTGTGAGAACTTTCCATCCACGTTATCAAAAAAGGAGGAACGTTTTGTAGTTGCCTACATCTTCAGTTCACTCTTGTGATATTTAATAATGGTGTATTTGTTTTCTATGGATGTGATTTTCTAAGTGGAATGTGTGTTTCTTTGAATCTTTCTTTGGAAAATATACTGCAAAAACAAACGTAAGTGTCGTGATATTTCCTACTGTAGGAATAATATTCTCTCTCTCTCTCTCTCTCTCTCTCTCTCTCTCTCTCTCTCTCTCATAGTAGTTTGGATAGAAATCCTAATGGTATATGTTCCCGTTTGATGATACCTCTCCAAAATTGTGATCAGTAGTCACAATAATTATGTGAACTGTTCCGTCTGTCATGAAATTTATTTTCAAACACTTGCACCCTTACAAATTGTAAATCAGTAAATCCTTGGATGAAATAAAATCTTGAGTTGACGAGCTTGTACAGTTCAGGTATCTTAGCTTTGGCCTTATTTTGGCACTGCAATGTGTCACGGAAAAAATGTATAACATTAAGTCTACCGTTTTTTAAGAAAGGAAACAAACACAAGGCTTTTTCAAGAATGACGCGAGTGACATTGCACTGTATAACTCTGCCTATGGTTAACTCTGAATTCTAAAACCAAAACAAACGTTCGGAAAGAATGTAAAACTGTTCAAGAATGACACGAGTGACATTGCACTGTAGAATCCTGCCCATGGTTAACTCTGAATTCTAAAACCAAAACACACGTTCGGATAAAATGTAACAAGGTTCGACCTATCGACCTATTGTCTCTCAGTTTAGACTGTCGATAGAAAAAGAGGCGTTTTGGTGCTGCTTTTTTATTATTTTTTTTTCTCCCGGCCTTTGATTTGTGAAAACTTTGCAACATTGTTTGTAGCGTGTGCTGTGAAACACAGGACATATCTTAACTTTGAGATATGTTAGGTTAATCTTACGCAGTCAGTCGACAATAAATATCACACTACCTTTTTATGGAATTGATTAATGAATGAAAACAATGAACATATTTCACATAGGATGTATGGTTGTCTCAATTATTTTTGTTCTATAATACCGCAAAAATAACAGAACCAAAAATGGTGTCCTACGTTTTGTTTCTTTCTTTACCATTATTTCTTTCTCTCTCCAATGTAATGTTAAGTCTATCTGTCCATCTCTCAAAACACTCCAGCCTAAAGTACTGCCCGTTCTACTGTCACCCAATGCAGTAACACTTGTGTGCGTGTGCGTGAGTGTGAGTGTTAGCTTTCGCTTACACACTTACCGTTTGTACGAACATTTAATAACAAAGAAATAGCAACCATTCACGTAAACCATTTAATTTAACCGTGTAGGTGTATGTCATCGTTCGAAAGTTGTCTGCAAGTCACTTTTGGGGCTGCTAGATTGTAAAAAATAATCTCCATGAGGTACCAAACAAATTTATTTCTTCACTGGTCTTTTTGGTTCTGTCATCCTACTGGATTTACCACGGTGGATGCAAATGGTTTTGAATATGAGATAATTATATCATCTTCAAGATCGCTAGCACAAACCTCTACCAACACATTTTGAAAATTGGTGTGTGACAAAGATCGCCATTGTCGCTTCGTGTCTGTTTTTCCCTTGGAAAATAGATCGTTTCGTCTTGACTATAAAAATTTAATTTGACTAAGTTTTACACACTACTTGAACTCTTAACATTTCACGTTGTAGGTGTAAGCCGTCGTTCTCAATTCTCTGGAAGTTTGTTTTTGCGTTTCTCAAATGTGGTAATATTTTTTATGGACGGAACGAATTTCTTTTGGCGTGAATCAAGACTCCTGGTTTTGTGGCATGTGTGGAGAGCGTTGATTGAAACTCACTTATGTTTTCCTCGAGATTTCTGGCACGGATTTGAGTTAACACTTCAGCTCGTGTGTGAGGCGACACGACACGTCGTTGCCTCTTACATTCTCAATGAAATCGTTTCATCGTATTACAAGATTTCATTTGACTAGGTTTCAAACGCAGCAGGTCCCTATATATGGGAAGAGTGTCTTAGAGTCAGAAGAGTATTCATTCAACTCTCAAATGATCAAGAAGATGGAAGAGTCAATACAGATCGACCTGCTGGTCAAAGATTTGCTAAGAGTCATAAGAAAGCATAATTCACAGGCGAAACTGGCAACAAAACTTACCCTTTTGGTTGTTGATTTGATGAGAGTCATGCGAAGGTGTATAAGTGCTGATGAAGTTTGCTATATCTGCAAGGTAAATGGGTATTTGTCTCCACAATACCTGCTTCGTCCAAGAAATAGAGACAAAAGTCAAGATACATGTTATCGTTGTCAGGAGAAAGGACACTGGTCTTCAGAGTACCTTAAGAGAAAAGAGAAGAAACAGAAACAAGAAGAGAAAGAGGAGAGGGGTTCAAAGAAAAATAAATTGAAGATGAGGAATAACTGGTGCCAGTGAAGAGATGGAAATGGAAAAAATCGTCAATTTGAGCCGATGCGTTGGCGCTGATATGAAATTTCAATTTAAATTCTAAAAGAAAATGGACCATAAAGAAAACGTAAGTGTCTCTTGGTCTTGAATTTTTATAGCAAGGATGGTATGTTATGTTTTTATTGACATTGCATGAATATGTGCTCTTGCGCCTCTATCTATCCCTCTGGGTCAATTTTAGTTAGAATTGAAATGGAAGGAGTGTTTTCCTTGATGTACGCTCTTTAGGTATGCAAATGGGTAAAATATAGCCAGTCTGTTCATCCATCATTTTGTGTCTTGATTGTTTCTGAAATCACACACTGACGCTATAGAATAATGGGTTAAATGGGTTTTGGTGTGGGTGGATGTTTGGTAGAGTTGATCATGGTATGTGAGGGCTTAGGTGCTTTCAAAAACTGTACATTTATTAGTCTTTTACATAAATCTACCCATATTTTCTCCCATCCTTCTCCTCTGAGCCACACATCTTACCACAAGGTGAACTGAATGGCCTTGTCAGGGATTTAGAACTATCCAAGAGCAAGCAGAGCTGTTGGGCTCCAGACTACAGCAGTGGAATCTCCTGGCAGGTGATGTTAGGGTTTCCATGTTTCGTGACCATCAGGAGGATCTTGTCCCATTCTTCTCGGAAGGTGATCTTATAGCCTGCAACAACATCGATGGTGTGCTGGCTGCCCGTAAGATCGTTCATGATCCCGATGAATGTAGACTGTTCATTGATTCATCGAAGACGAGTCTTAAATATGTTTTGCTGCATAATGGCAATATTTTGCCATCAATTAGAGTTTGTCATGCAGTCCATATGAAGGAAACATATGAAAACATGAAACAACGTTTGAGGTGCATAAACTTATGCCAACATCAGCGGCAGCTTTGTGGAGATTTGAAGGTTGTTGCTCTCTTGCTTGGTCTGCAGACTGGATACACAAAGTACTGCTGTTTTCTTTGCGAATGAGATATCTGTGCGAGAAATTCCTGCTATATCAAGAGAGATTGGCCACTCCGACAGTCATTGGAGCCTGTAAGGAAACGTGTCCAGCATCCAACACTTGTTGAGTTAAGGAAGATTTTGTTACCACCGTTGCACATCAAGCTGGGTCTGATGGAGACGTTTGTGAAGGCCATGGTGAAAAAAAAAATAACAGAAGCACCTTTCTTTACCTTCGGGGAAACTTTCCATGGTTAAATGAAGCTAAGATAAAGGAAGGTGTCTTTGTTGGTCCTCAGATTCGTGAACGTCTTCGAGTTTATGTATTTGACCGTGCAACAAATGTTCTCGTAAACAACAAGGCAGACAAATACATGGAGTTGATGCAAAACATCCTTAATGCATACAAAAGCCTTGGTTGCAACATGTCACTAAAGATACATATTCTGCATCCTCATCTATATTTTTTTCCACCAAACTACGGAGCATTGAGCTACGAGCACGGTGAGAATGGAGAAATGCTATCAGGGCAAATGGAGCCGATCATTGCTTGTAGACTATTGCTGGACAGTGACCAGAGATTCTCCATTAAATGATTAGAAAGTGAATAAGGACTAGACTATGTATTTAAATATCCATAAGTATTTTGCCTTTTGTTTCATAACTTTTTATATTTATATAACCATTTTGCTGTTTTCCAAAGTGTTACATGAACATGACAGGTGAAATATTATCATGTAAAGCAACCATAAACACATGAAAAGACCTAGTTTTACAATTTATGATTAAAACTCTACTATCAGCACAATACACATATAAGTAAAATCTAACAACTTAAATATCTTGGAAATAGTAGCCAATCACTTGTTTTAATTGTAATATTTTAATTCAGCACTTCAAAATTCATAATAAATAGCATATTTTGTCTCTGAATTGCCTTTTACCAGTCGGTTGGTTGTTGACGTCGACCTGGGTGAGCTCATCGTTTTCTATAATCAAACTAGAAAACTGCACACGTCAAGTGTGGACATCGTCTCCATTGTTTTGAAGCCGCGAGGCGTGTCGGTTTTCTTTATCAAAGACTGCGTCGACACAAATACGAAATCAAAAGTTAAAAAGGCGGGAGATGAACTATCGCGGAGTCTATTATGAACGGATGCAAAAGCCCATCGATGCTGCTGATGCTGCTACGAAATAATAGTTCAATTTGAACATCAGCGAGGGATTAACATATATAAAGGACGTGGCTTGGAACGCTACATTTACATATAGATTATAATAGGTAAAGCTTTTTGATAGAGTGAACTATGAAATATTTGCTGTAGCACATGCAAATATTTATGGGTTTCGCAGACTTGTTACTAATACATCCTGATATTTGTTTATCGTATGCGCGTCTACTACTACATCGGGGTGTCGTAGTAATCAATTATTAAAAGAAGCAAAGAAAGGCATTCATTGGAAAATCCTAATGGAGGACCCAGTATATTATAAACTTACTTCATGTTATTTTGATAACCCATATAAAACTAATTTGGTTGTACGCTTGTCCATGATTAACAAGCTTTAAAGAAAAGATATACACGGGATAAATGAAAATGAGGCGTTATTAATGTCTTTAGCGACAAAGATCCGAAGTATCATTTACATATACGTGATTGAATCTGAACAGCCATACGATGACGATATTGCGGAACATGCAGATGAGTAGGTGGATCAGCTGATAGTCGATGCTAACATCGACAGAAATTTTAGTTCCACTGGTCGTCGAATATCTCCTGCTGAGTGGTGTTAACCAACCATCGTTTACACTAAAATATCATCTTGCTAAGGGCCAAATACAAACTAGCAAAACCTGGAATCCTTGCATCGGCACGCGAAAACGCCTAGTCGCAGAATACCAGATGTGACAGCACCGAGAGATTGGTTGTATTATGTTGAAGAGAAATTCACAGACAAATCCACCCCGATTACATTACTCGTGGATTTTGTTGAGCCAATATCGACACAGTTAATATATCAACTGTTTTTCAATAAGGACGCACTTGCCGTGTAACTGTTCTTGGTCGAAAACGAGAATAATCGTTTCTTCTAATCCTTCTGGATGTTAGTCTCCTCTAAAGAGGCGTCAGCCACATGTGTTCTTCTTTATTCAGCAATGTCACTGGCATCTTTTGTAGTGAATGTCAGTTTCTTCAGATCCCGCTGAACCACATCCGTCCATCTTTTCTTCAACCGTCCTCGGCTACATTGTCCACACACTTCTGCCTTGATAATTCTTCTGATGTAGCTGTTTTCTTCACTCGGTTCCACCTGACTTTACTAATGTAGTCTGGCTTCCTGAACCTTGTCTGTGATAAAACCTATTCCAACTATTCGGTGGATGTCTTCATTTTTTTTCTAATCTTTAAGTGAGATCATAATTATCCAACGTAGCATTCTCATTTCTGTTCTCTCTATGGGATTTTCTTCTTTCCTCCTTAGTGACCATGCTTCTACTCCATATATCAGCCATAATCTTATCATTGTTGTGTATATTTTTCCTTTAACGCTGACTGGCATCTTTCGATCATAGGCTACACATGATAAGTCTTTCCACTTTTGCCAGGCTACTTTGATCATCTGCTTGACATCCTCCTGGCATCCTCCCTTAGCTTTCACCACTGATCCCAGATACACGAAGGTCTCCACTTGCTTCAGTGCATTTCCTTTCCTGACAACGATTACCAAGGGTTACTTAGTCTTTGAAAATGCCATGGTTTCTGTTTTGCTAGCATTGATTTTAAGACCTGTAGTTTCCAAGTCTGTAAGATCACCTTCCGAGAAGAATGGGACAATACAGCTATTACTCCAAATGTCCTTTACTATGAATTACCGATAATTCCAATAGATCCATAAATCTAAGTGTTTTTCAATGTTTCATAGTAAATCCGTACAGCTGTTATATATCAAAATAGTGCTTGAATGAATCTTACAGCATTGCGATTCCAACGAATGATTATTAAATTAAATAAACGAATCAGTCAACTCACATAATTCTCACAATACCAGTAAATACTATTAAGAATAAATGATTCTGCGTAAAAATCATTTTGTATAGAAAATTGACAAGCAATCGCAAGAATGGAATGCACACCTTTTGAATGAATCATGGTTTTTCGATATAATTATTGCAGTAAACAAGAATATCATGATTTATTCTAGATAATCAGGAAGTAGGCTAGTCCTGACCTTTTACGAGAATACATACTCTTGTTGAATCGCGTGATGTTTACTTGCACTTATTAGTACGACTTAGCCTTGAAACTTATGGATGAAACGTCGTACGCATTATGCGTGACTCATCTTCTAGTGCAAACCACGATCGTAGGATTTTTAGCATAAAAATTTTCATTAACTAAATAACCCTTACGAAAACTAGCGTTATGAAGATATATGAAAACATTGCCATTATGCAGCAAAACAGACTTAAGACTCGTCTTCAATGAATCAGTGAACAGTCTCCATTCATCTGGATCATGAACGATGTTGAGGGCTGCCATGACACCGTCGATGTTGTTGCGGGCTACAAGATCACCTTCCGTAAAGAAGAATGGGACAATATGCTTCTGACGCTCACGAAACATGGAAACCCTAACATCACCTGCCAGGAGATTCCACTGCTGTAGTCTGGAGCCCAACAGCTCTGCTTTGGTTTTGGATAGTTCCAAATCCCTGACAAGGCCATTCAGTTCATCACGTGGCAAGAAGTGTGGTTCAGAGGAGGAAGATGGGAGAAAATATGGGTCATGTGACTTCGATGGTTCAGGACTAGAAGTTTCATCCTCTTCCTCGTCCTCGTCTGACTAAAGTGAGAATGATTTTGTTGCATCAGGAGCCGGCAGCCCTTCTCTGTGGGGTACTGGGCGTATAGCTGATGGAATGTTTGAATAATTCACAGTCCACGTTTTTTTCTTTGACACACCTTTCCCAACTGGATGCACCACGCAGAAGTAATAATTACTGATGTGATTCGTTGGCTCTCTCCAAATCATTGGCACTGAAAAAGGCATATATTTCCACTGGCGAAGAATTGTTGCACAAGTGTTGCAGCTTATGTATTGGGCCCACCTCTTGTCCAGATCTCCAATTTTGTAGCCAAAATAAAGGTGATAGGCTTTTTTAACCATAGTGGTTAAACTTCGCATTTGTGAAGCAAAAGACACTTCCCCACAAACATAGCAGTAAGTTATCTTCATTGTTCACACAAGTGCGAGGCATCTCTGCTCACTTTGGCGAAACAGAAATGTGTCCCTTTGCAAAATCAAACATTGACAAATAAGTTAGCACGAAACTATGATTTCTAGAGCTGATATAAAGCAATGAGTTTAGTAGAGTAACATAAGCTTAGTCATGATTGCATCATCCACGACTTTTAGGAATAATATGATGCAATTCATTTCATAAATGACCCAATACCAGCTTCAGATTACATTATTCATCGTTTTGCCGAAAAATGAAAGTACTGTCCAAACACAGTCATAGATTTATTCATATATCCAGTCAAAGATGTATTTTAGTCATTTCTGGTTTACGTTGAGATCCCTTCACTTATCCTCCGCCAATTCAAGGGTCGTATATACTGACTCAGTATCATATCTTTAAAATTAGAAACAATCAACAATTTTAAGCATCATTTTCGTTCTCAGAGACCCAAAACTAGTACAGTTTGACTACATTTATTTCGGAAGCATTTTAGTTGTAGACCAGTGTAATCAGAGATGGGGTTTATGAAGTGTCATGTGTTTAGTGCCTGTTACATGCCTTGAAATGCCGACCTACACTGAGAATTGATCATTGATAGCTGTGTGTGTTTTGGATTTTTAACGTAACTTTAACAATTTGAGTGATATCGCTACAATGTCGGCAGTGTGGCAGTTTATAGAAATGTCTTGCACTGAGCATCATGCCGCAGACATGCAGCATCATGTGCCACCCAGTCACAGTATCTTGACACTAGACCGGCCAGTACTAACACTAACTTCTTAATGCTGAACGCCAAGCGAGGTAGCTGCTAGTACCATTTAAATTATTTTCTTTTTTTGGCATGACTCGGCCGGGGTTCAAACCCGCGACCTCTCGCATTAGAGGCGGACGGCCTCATTGATAAACCGTATCGATGTGAAACAAGAAAACTCGTACGAGTTTGAAACTAGAGACTTGTAGATGTGTGCGTTGTGCGATCCTTGTAATTAGGGGAAACTACGACCTCATCTCATGCAGCAGGACATTGGCCTTGAGGTGAACTTATATTAGCTGCTATTAGATCTCCGGCGCATTACTGTAATAACGGGGTTTTTGTTTTTCCCCGATCGGATTTGATGAAATTTATATGACCTTTGACGTATCGTGGTGTCCACTGTTTTGAAGCAGTCAAGCACTTACTATCACCTTTACATAACACGCTTCTTTCATGGTGATACCGCATTTCTTTTGAAACATTAGTTATTTTAACATACCATGCATTATGTCCAATGACAGTGATATATTACCTCGTACTCCTCTTGTCATGCTTTCTACCATACGAATCCTTGTGGGAAATTCATGTATTACGTCACTTGTTTTGACGTAATTCACGGGAATGTACTTCTGTGACACCGTAATACATACCCTCCGGCAAAAGAATATATTGAGGAGCAACAACAACAGCACATTGACAATGCAAGTTTATAGGGGAAACAAATTACGTAGAGAATCTTCATTCTGCATTCCTAACGTTTTCCTGCATTTATAATAGAAAGGGTCGCTCACGTTTACTGATACAGTATATGATCAGTGATGATCAACGTGTCAAAACACCTTGCTTACAGTTTTTGACCTACAGACACCATAGCACAAAATGAACATCAACTACAGCATAAATAGTGTTGTACAACGCAAGTTGTGACATACGTGAACAATTTGTTTAAGTAAATATACATCCTTCAATTCTTTTACAAGCAAATCTGCTATCTAAAATTTGTAGAATTGTCAGCACATGTACAGTATTGTAAGATATACCTTCAGAATCTTCTACCCAGCGCTTTGCTCACACCACAGTATATCCTTTTCTTAAGTTGATTATATTTATTGTTAAGTTTAGACTGTGTGTTATTATAAAACTTCCAGTGGGCTATGCAACTTGTATTTCACTGGCTATTACATAATTTGTGCAATAATTATCGCAACAAATTTAGCAAGACTCTTATTAATGGTGAGTAATTTCTGGAGAAAGAAATTTACCAAACCGTATTACATTAGAAATAATACAGTAATGGTATGATAAGAATTTACATCTTTTGCAAGAGAAAAATAAGAGAAAAATAAACAAATAGTGAAATTCATAACAATAACATACGACTTCCTTATCGCACACCGTGCATTGTCTGTTTTTTCCCACAGTTCTGTGTATCCTGGAAGTTTCTGATCGCTAGTACTTCTCAAAGTTTAAGTCCTGTTCGAATAATTGGTAAGTCATATCTTTCGATGAAGCTTTTAATCTTGCACTTCCGGTACAAATAGATCGTTTAAAGATTTGGAACACCTTCTTCCGAGCATGGGGGTTACATATTTAATCTTGGTAGAGCAGATCAATTCTTCTGACTGAAATGATAATGTTTCTAATGTATTGTTGACACCTCTTAGTCTCGTCCCAATACATCTAATTGGTTAAGACTTAGAACGGACACCCTGGTTTTCTAATAGTGTTTGTGCTTTATGTATCCTGGTCCACCCATATAGTGTTATAAGTTTGTTTGTGTCCAAAAATAATAAATAAATATAAGAATTTAGTCAGGGTTGATCTTTGTTTTGTTCATGATATCATAGAGTTTTAGTTATCCCATTCAAGTTTGGTTGGTTATGCTCCATTCCCTATGCCTGGGTTGGCATTGGGCCTGGTTTCTATCCTCCTTCACTTGGAATTTAGGGTAATACTATCTCTCCTTGAAACTTTAAAGTCCCAGGCTAGAGTTACTTCCCTTAACCCTTGTAGTTTGTGAATGAAAGAGTGATTCTGCCAAAGTCAGTTTAGTCCACTGAGTTGTGTAATGATGCATGTTTTGTTGTGGTTGTTCCCTTTTGTTGTTTGGACGGCGCTATCTGAGTCAAATCATATATAGTTGTTTCCTTTATCTAAACCTATAAGTTAGAAAAAATTTGAATAATATATTTAAACCAAAAATATTTAATGTTATAATTAATAAGGTGTCTATATGCTTATATTTTTGTCTTTTCGTTTTCTTTTTTCTTGTTCATTTTAATATTTTAGACAAGTCTTATCACGGAATCATGGCTTGAAGGCATCATAAGACTGGGTTACAAACATAAGGGAATTCCCACAAAACCCGAAAAGTACAGCCGATTTTTGTCCTTATCTGTTGTAGTAAGTTGTTTAGCGCTCTAATGAATTCACGGCTCAACAGTTTTCTCAACCATCACAACATATTAGCAGACAACTAAGCTGGATTTCTTTCTGCATACACCACAAAGGATAGAAAAATTTATTTTCTTTACATATATTATTAGAAATCTTGAAACAGAAATGTGAACATTGCTTTGCTCTTTTATTGGTTTAGCAAATCTTTCGAGTCCGTATGACGCGCGAGTCTTTAGAGAAAGTTTCTGAAAAACAATATAAATGGCAAGGTTTTTAAAAATACGTTTTTATGGAATTATTCTCAGTTTATGTTAAACAAATCATGTGCGATGTTTTCTAGACAAGAGTGGTTTCTTTGTTTATTTGTTTGTTTGTTTTTAATTCAAATTCTTTGTTGGGTTACCATGGTGAAAACCTCTCGTCAATACTACTGTTTCTAAACGACACAGAATGATTTCTGCAATAGAATGATTGTATATGAATTGCACTAGACACAGAAGGGTCTTATACTGATGTCCACTTGAAACTGGATTTTACTAGACGCAGATTACACTGAATATCAGGAAGTGGTGCAGAATCTTTCCAACAAAACTTTGATGCTTTCTTTGAGTACGCTAATATTTGGAAATAATAGTCCATATAACACAAACAACAATATTAATTTTTGGATCACGTAATTGCACTTAATCTGTATTTAAACTGCGTGAAAATATCATTTCTAATTGTGAGGAGTTCAAATACCTAGATATTACAAAAATATCGACGATTTTTAAAAACTATAAATTACAATGCTGGACAAGCAAAAGAAGCTATACACTTTCTCTACACAACAACAAACAATAGGCACATTCCAATAAATTTGCATTGATAACTGTTCAATCACATAATGTTAACTTGTGTGCTGTACGAATGTTAAGTTTGGCGGTTGAAAAATACTGAAAATGTGCACCCTGAAGTCCTAGAACATATTACAAGTCTTGGTTGGATTTTTTGGATCTCAATAATAAATGCAAATGACTCCAAAATTCCAACAAGACGAAACAAAATAATTAAAAACTATCTCATACCATCTTGAGTGAAAAACGTTTCGGCATTATATATAAATGGCTTGAACACGTTAGAAACATTTTCCAGATTCTTTCTTTGATTTAAATAACTCAAAATAATATGGAATTATCTTTACTAAAGGAAAACACCCCACCCCCTCTAATCTCTTATAGCTTGGTATAACGTTCAGTTTGCCGAAACAAAACTTACAAAATTTAGGATATAATAATCAAAATATGTTAAAAGAATAACTCTACTTTCTGATTTATTGATATTTTTATACAACCATATATAAGATTTGATTTCCATCACGTCCGCGTGATGGAATTTGGATGCATTTTTTTTAAAATTGTCATTTATTATTCTGTTATTATTTTACTGACATTCAAATCGGTTCTTCTTTCGAGTACAACATTTTGAACCAAAAAAATACAATCCTTTTGAATGCACATTTCATTTATCCACGCTTTTTTAATCCAAAAGAACAACGACCCTATAAAATGCAGGAACAATCGGTTGAAGTACTACTATTAATGAAACACTGTGTATATACACTAACTACAGCGGGAGTATTCAATTTGACACTTCACTGAATTTTTCGGACAAAGTCACAGTATTAGCGTAGGGTCAGTCAAGTATCACTCGGTACAAACAAATGCTGGACAGGTAAATAATGCTTAAAATTGCAGAATAATACACATTTCTCAAAACCAGTGACAATTAGGTCTGAGAACTCCTAGTCGCTTGCGCTTTATTTAATTATTCATTTGAATTGGTTGCAGTGTTTCCCTTTACGTACATTTGTGCGTCAGGGACGCACGCTGGAGAAAATTGACGCACACATTTTGTTGCCGTGCGTTTTTTTGACGCAAGGGATTCGCATAATGAGATCAGGACTTATTTAATATCCAATGCGTTGGACGAAGGGTGGCATCGTGTATACTTCAAGCATAGGCATTGACTGGTTCCGCGCTTTGTTTAACTTTGCTGCAATAAAAGAAAGACCTTTAAAGTTCAAGTGTAGCTTATTCGAAACAAGATGAATCATTAGCCTCCTTGATTTTTGGATAAATTTGTTCTAGACAAAGTACAATGAAACCGATGATAGTACACATTTTATGACAGGCAGTGAAGTGACTTCCATTCAGTTAAAAAGATTTATTAGGCGTTTTGTATTGGCTTGTATGTAATATGTTGGTCTATAATATTGCTTCAAAAAGATTATAAGGAAACTGTTAAAAGTACGATTTTAAAAGAAAAATGAACTAATAAAATTATTCTTTGAATGGACAATGCATTTGTTTGTTAATTGTGCATGTTGGTTTATTTGCATATTTAGAGAGAGAGAGAGAGTATGTTGTGCAAGTTGCAATATCCTATTTCAAGCTGAAAAAGTACGAGTCGGATGAAAAATTTTCAGTATATTTTTGACCCCCACATTTTTTATTTGACCCCCAGTTCTGACACCAAGGTTTTTTTTTTTTAACCTCAGTTTTACACCGGGGGGGGGGGGGGATACACTGTGGTTGTATCAATGAGATTGCAAGGTTCAGTAATCCAGTGCACTGATAGTCACCAGTACCATCTTCCTTTTTCCGTCATGGCTTCATAACCTACTTGTTGTGGAAATATAATATTATTTTTTCGTTGCACTCTTCATTTATTGTCAAGTTTAGTGGTTGAAGATGCTTTGTACACGAGACAGGAGAACCCACCCACCACAAACAATGGAATGAATCAACTGTCTTCCAATTTAGTTCGCATCTCCGCTCATGGGGGCGCGGTTTCCTTTGATATTGAGGAATGAGACGAAAACTCTTGAGAAAGTGATTGATCTTGACAGGTCTTTTATATGTGCTCGTAAAGGTGGTAGTATTGTTTAGTGTCGTGGGCTGCGTCGGCTTCTATCGACGTTATTCACTCAGACGAAAACACTATGTAAGTATTGAACTTGTCGGGTTTTTTATTTGTGCTCATACATGTGGTAGTAGTATTTTAATTATTCAAGTGACCGCCGTTTGCGTCGTCATGGTTTTATTACTTTGTATTCTTTATTTTGGCTATATGTAAAGGTTAAACCACGAAATTGAATATCTGCTTATATACAAACGTTTACAGGTTAAATGACGAATTTAAGTACCCACGAAACTGACGAACTTTGCATTTATACGGTAATGGCCCTTTTTATGTGGAACTCCATGGTTTGCTTATAAAATATATTTTGCACTTTGGATATTACGTTTGTTTGTTTGTGTAGGGTTACTATTGTACATTTTTCTTATTCAGTGGTCTTTTTCCGCGAATTGTGACATTGTCTCCCAATCCTAGGATTGGGGCCCCGAGTGGCCGAGTGGTCTAAAGCGCTCACCGTTACGGATCACTGCTATCTCACCTCTGTCTGCGTGAGTTCGAGTCTCGGATTCAGCTAATGTGGTTATGTGAGAAAGCTTGCAAGTAGCTTCTCGTGGGTCGATGGTCCTTTCCGGGGGTTTCCCGGGTTCTTCCTCCACCATTTATACTGGCCGCCATGTATAGCCTATCTTGTGCTGAAAAATGGCGTTAAACCCTACAACAACAACAACAACAACAATCCTAGGAGTCATTTTTGGAACTTAGGAAGCTTTCATCAGCTGAATCAAGAAATAATTTCGATATCCTTAAGCAGATATAATTGATAAATTCCATGTCTTTGTAGTCTTTATTGTCGTGTGCACAGTATATGTTTCTGTGTAAAAGCGTTTACCTTGTCAGTATCCATACTATCATTAACATCGCATTTCCTCGTTTCATTGAAAGTTGTGTATTTTAACTTGATTATTAAGCGATTCCTTCGGATTGAATATTATACTGGCTAATTGCAGAGTATTTGTAAGAAGCTAATGATCATCGGAATAGAATGAGTCAAGTTCGTACACTCAATTTTTCAAAGTTTCTTAAGATTTTGTTGAATACAAAAATAGTAAACGATTGAAACATACGAAAGTAAATCTTCGTATACCTTCAACATATCCGCATCCTCCGTTCAAGATAAGCAGATTGTTAAGTTTGACAAATTATAAGTAAATTATTACTTCAATTATTATTTTTGTTTTCTTGCGAGACTTTTTTTTTTAGCCAAACAATATTGTTCTAGAGAAGATGGAACATTGCAAAAATGTCATGCAGTGACTCATTATAGTTAAATTGACGAGAGACAAAATCATCTATTGCTATATAGTCGTCTTCTGTGTGTGTTCTTGCATTAATATCTACCATTAAGAACACGTATTATTGTAAAGTGCACATATTTTATATTTCTGACCCGGAACATATTTAATTTGTCGGCAGTATTAAATTATGATTCGGCGGGAGAGGAGTGGGTGATTTGATTTCCATAAACCCCACTAGAGGTGCAGACAGGTTTACCGTGGATATTATTTTCCTTGGTACGTACCACGGTAGTTTTCACTGTACTGGTACTTTGTTAGTTTCCGTCAATAAGGAATGTACTGAAATTCCAGAGTTATCTTATTGCGAATTTAATGATATTTTCATTTTTCATGCGGAAAAAAATGTTGTTTTTTTTTCTTTTAAAAAAAAGTTGTATTTGTCATAAAATTATTTTAATTTATGTTTTCATTTTTCATGGCAAAACTATTTGTTTTGAAAGTTGTATTTGTCATAAATTTATTTTTAATATTACAGCTATAATTATATTTATGTTATGATCCTTTAATCACGTGGTGGCCAAAATGGGATGTTGTGAAAGATATTCGGGCCGAATCCAACTTTTGGAAGCATTTCTGATTAACACAACAAACTAAAATGTCATTTTCAGTCGTTTACAAATTTTTCTAATATGTTAAATACATTAATTTCTTTGTAAGGTTGATACTCATCTTAAATGAGCGGTCGTTTGCTGTTTGAACTTGTTTTTGTATTTTCTCACGTTTTGTCGTTTGTTGAGTGTGTTTGATGTTTGCTAGGAATCCCACTCAAAGCTATTATATTAATAGAGTGGCTAGTAAAATATAGGATTTAATGTCAGCACTTCCTGGGTTATTTTTTTTTCTTTTTTTTTGGGGGGGGGGGCGGGGCTCTAGCATGTTTTTTAAAGCCAGCACGTCTTTCCCACTGGGCAAGCTTATTCATTCAAATTTGGTTTTTAGATTACAACTTATACAATAATTAACATACACATAGCAAATTCATCCTAGATATGGTAACGACGATTCTTGCTGCTCCCTTTTGTAAATGTTCAAGTTGATTAGAATCGGTTTCGAAACCTCTTCTATGGTCTAGTGGTTATATAGTTCGTCTCTGATGTGGGAGGTCGCGGGTTCGATTACCGACCGAGTCATACCAAAGACTTCTATAAATGGTACTTCCGGTGGCCTAGTGGTGCAGGAGGTCGTGGGTTCGAACCCCGGCCGAGCCATACCAAAGACTTACAAAAATGGTACTAACAGTTGCCTTGCTTGGCGCTCAGCCATAAGAGGTTAGTGTTAGGTTTGGTCGGCCTGGTGTCAGGATAATGTGACTGGGTGGGACATCATGCTACATGTCTGTGGCATGATGCTCCATTGCTAGATATCACTATAAACTGCTACACTGCAGACATCGTAGCGATATTACTGAAACATTGTTAAAGCTACGTTAAAATTCCAAATCACACACACACACATGACCAATGTATTTATGTACTCTTGTCACTCGATGATAAATGTACTAGAGTGTGTATATGGTTCCTATAGGCGAATTTGAATACTGATCCTGCTTGTGGGGGGTGGGTAATTCTTTGTATTTGGCGATGTCATATATGCTGTTGTTGGTTGTTTTTTTTTTTTTTGTTTTTTTTTTTTTTGTTGTTGTTGTCGTTGTTGATCTTCTGAAGCTTTTCATTCTTCTACGGGTAAACTGTTTAAATTCTGTGTTAATCCATGGTTGACTAAACCTGGTAGAACTCATCTTTGACGGTAGTCCTTGCTCTAGTTGTCTCTGGAGTGCAGACCTTATATAATCCCACATTTTATGAGCATAGCTATTGACATTAGAGGTTGAGAGAAACTGTTGTTGAAAACTGAGTCTTGTTGTTTAATGCCATCAATGTTGGCACTCTTCCAGAAATAAATCTTCCTTCTGGCAGCTTTATTTCTCAAAGGAATGATGCGTGAGTCTACAAATACGATGGCATGGTCCGCAATTCCAGGTAAACTTGTACCTCTATTAATTAATGACTGCCGATTTGTGAGAAAGATTTAGTGTCCGCTCATTTCTTGTTGAGAATGCTACTGTTTGATCTCTAAGCAACAGCCAGTGATAGTTTCTATGAAGTTAGAGTTTTATCTCTGAGGTTCTGAAAGCCATGTATTGCCAGGATCTTCTAGTTGATGTCTGGGAGGTTAGGATCACCGCCCAAACATATTACTGAGTGTTTGAAGTCGTTAAATATCTTAGAAATAGTATTACACAGGTCTTGCATGTAAAGAAAACTGGTGCTTGGTGGTCTGTAAAGGCTTCCAACTATGAGGAAATGGTTCTTACTCAACGCTATCTTGGCACAGACTGCGTCCGTGTTTTTTTCAGAGTATTTCATGTTGACACATACCAAGTGTGATTTTGTTTTATAGTGCATACTGAACGTTTTATGAAATAGATTTTGACACCTGTTTGTGTTATGTCGATTTGAATTTTATATGATTTGTATCGTGGCAGTCTGATATGTGACGGACATTAGACCCAAAAGTCCGTTAAGCTGTCAGTGTGCTTGTAAATCACGTGATGAACACACCTTTGCTTTAGTGATAGTAAAGGTTGGTCGTCCATATCATGTTAGAGTTTGAGTGACACACGACGGTACGTTAATTGGTTTGCAATCAGATGGAATTTTTGTTATGCGATAGTTATTTTGACAGGGTACCCTCGCCGAACGAGTCAGTTCCAGACCTTCACATTTATCCTTGTCAGAGAAAGGTGAGTTTTTGACACGGGTAAGCAAAGATCCTGGATAAAATCTAACCATTTCAGGCGTTAGGGTTGTTGTGATAGACACCAGTTCATTATGACAACGTATATGTTTGATGAATACCGTATTTACTGTATTTGATTTATGTGTTATTATGGTAAACATCGAGGCCAAAATGAACTTGAGTTTTGATATGCCGATTGATCCGTTTGAACAACAGTATAATATGTACTATATGGTTGAAATAATGTGCACGTGCTATAAATCTAGCTGAGCATACTTAGGTCATATGCGTGAAGATGTTTTATTTGGAATATTCGAAAGCAACTTGGATTTTCTAAGTTTTCTATTTTTATGTTGCTAATACCAGGACCAAAAGAATCAATAACTTTCCCTTTCAGTTTGATGTATTTATGGCATTTTTAATATGATAGCGACAAACGTAAAGTCTGAATAATATGTATATTTGCTACTGATAAATCAACAATGATTTTAAATGTGAAATTTTTAAAATAGGTAAAAAATTACATATATTACACTTACAAAAGGTAATGCTGCAGATTTACGTTGCAAAATGCAGTTCAAGACACTTCGTTTCTATTTCCAAAAATGTTGATTCAGTTTCAAAATAAATCACACTAATGCACATTCACGTCTTTTATCAATAGAAGGAAACTATTATCTCTGTCCAACTGGGCAAATCAATCAAATGGACTAGGACCATGATTATTTTCCCTATATAGTCTCTACATTTGTTTGTCATTATTGAACTTAGCGTTGTGTCCAAAGCCTAATAAATTGCGCGTTAAGTACCTTTAAAGACGAACTCACGGCAGATTTTTCTTATAGGTTATCGTGCATTTATTTCAGGTGTTGGACTTGAAACAAAAAAACGTCCAGTTACCGGTACGGTCCTAATCTCCCCACTCCGGTAGTACTGGAAATAACTACCTCAGTAGTCTTAATGGTACGGTGTGGCGTACCTGACCCGTACCGGCTTTCTTGCACCACTCTTGCAGGTTATATTCAACTTGACACTAATCTCTCTTGATCGATCGATCGATCGATAGACCGTACCGGTGGTCTAGTGGTTGGTGCGTCCGTCTCGGATGAGGGAGGTCGTGGGTTCGACCCCCGGCCGAGTCATACCAAAGACTTATAAAAATGGTACTAACAGCTGCCTCGCTACGCGCTCAGAATTAAGAGGCTAGTGTTAGGACTGGTCGGCCTGGTTTCAGGATAATGTGACTGGGTGGGACAGCATGCTACATGTCTGCGGCATGATGTCCCATAGGCCGATAAATCAGCCCTTCACTCGTGATGATATTGATTTTCGGGTGAACATCGTCCATCAATATTAACATAGATTTGTGGGGCAATGATTTATCTAGTCTAGATGTCCCAGTGATAGACATCACTATAAACTGCCACAATGCAGACCTCAAAGCGATATGACTGAAAATGTGTTAAAGCTATGAAGCTATGTTACAAATCGAAATAATCATATATATATATATATATATATATATATATATATATATATATATATATATATATATATAGAGAGAGAGAGAGAGAGAGAGAGAGAGAGAGAGAGAGAGAGAGAGAGAATGTATAATCTGCTGTTTCATGATTTACATCTAATAGGTTTCTGATAAATACGTTGTTTTGCAACCAATGAATTGCTCTCGTAGAACATATAAAATTATAGGGCATTACTGCTCACTTAACAACCCCAGATAACATCCCAAAAGCAAGTGTAGACCACTGCTGCCCATGAACGACTTGCCAGGTGACTGCATCGGCCACATTTGCTTGTTATTTAATGCATCAGTACATAAAACAATAAAGTAAACAATAAAGTTAGAGATACGCAGTAATTACATAATTTATAGATTGATACTTACTCACAGAAATAAAATTAATGCTTCAGAGAAGATTAATCTGCATCACTACTCCACTAACGATACCTACACCACTCGGTCATCGAATAATATTCGACCTACTTTATGCCAAACGACACTATCAAAAGTCACTACTGTCATCCACAATTCAATCTTGGAACACGTTCTCGATTGAAATAATAAGTAACCCATCCATTCAAAATTTTAAAACTTAACTGGATTGGGGATAGTATAAAATTGCATCGTATTATTTTGTTGATGCTCAGGTGGGTCAAGTTTAGCAGACTCGTTTGAGAACCAAATTAATTAGCATCACTAACGATTTATTCCTAGATCATATTTCTAACAATATTTACTGCACGCGAGCAAGTAGAAGAAACAGTTCAACACTGTTAAAATGATAGAAATATACAACTCACAGACACTGTGTTCTCTTCACAGTACCGACCTGACACACAGTTAATACATTATTATTCGGCAATCCGATGTATTCTCGCGAAATTAATGCGCACATATTTATTTCAGTGCAAACCTTTATACAATTATCAAAATGGTAGTATACTTTTATATTTGCATGTGATTTACCTACGAAGTTGGTGGACAATTATTGATTGTTAAAATTTCTCTTTAATAGGGGAGGCGTGTTCAACTATCTTCCAGCATTCTACTGAATCCATATGTAGATTGTATTGTTATAAATCATGCGTAACATTGTTTTCTTGAATACATGTTGTTCAGTCAACACGCGTCTGGGCCATCCTCGTCCCCATACGTAGAACTCCACGCATCATCGCAATACAAGTTATTTATTGGAGCATGACTGTTAATGATTAGCTTTGTACATGACAGAAAATATGTTGTTATGTTTATCCTTTTTATGGGCATTTTATGGGCCAGTAAATTTATGTCGAAGGTGTGCTCAAAACATAGACGTTCTCGTGTGTGGCAGGTGAAGCTGGCTGTAAATAAATGGTTGTCCTTGTCTTGCGTAAGAAGCAGACGTTACTGATGCTTTGAAGGTAGGTTAGTAAACAAAACTAGCTACTAACATTATATAATATATTGGCAAATTACCACTACTTGCATGATAATGTGGATTTGAGACAGCTGATTAATGCCGGTTTTTCAGGTCCGAAACCTCTTATAGAATTTCTCTCACTTTTTTGTTTTTGTTTACTGGGGATTGTTTCTACACGTGTGCATCTTATTGATTTTAGCCCACCAGGATTAGGGTCATCTTAATGGAATTTCCATGAAACTAAACAAAATTCATTTCTGCAGTCTTCTAGTAAAACATGTTTAAAATATTACATTTATGTAGAACCAAACAACTACCCTTAATTATGGTCAAAGGTCAGCCACACGATGCAAATTAAATGCGCATCACGCGCATCACATCTCCGTCTTAACGAAAAGGAAAGATTTATACAACAAAGCTTTATTTTAACTATTAGCGAAATATACATGATACTATGATAATTGAAATAATACAGGAGGATGTCTTTATGAATGATACAAGATATACATAAAGCAACATAATACTGATATACACGTCAAAGTATATATATATATATATATATATATATATATATATATATATATATATATATATATATATATATATATATATATATATATATTAGATGCAGTTACCGCTCTGGTGACCTAGTGGTTAGAGCGTCCGCCTCGGATGCGGGAGGTCGTGGGTTCGATCCCCGGCCGAGTCATACCAAAGACTTACAAAAATGGTACTAACAGCTGTCTCGCTTGGCGCTCAGCATTAAGAGGTTAGTGTTAGGACTGGTCGGCCTGGTGTCAGGATAATGTGACTGGGTGGGACATCATGCTACATGTCTGCGGCGTGATGCCCCAGTGCTAGACATCACTATAAACTGCCACACTGCAGACATCGTAGCGATATGACTGAAAAATTGTTAAAGCTACATTAAAAATTCAAATCAGACTCACATATGCAGTTAGAGGATCTTTAACTTTGATTTGCATAATAGTGTTCCTACCACATGCAGCATTATCGTAACAAGATCTGATTTTTGTTTTTCACTTTTTTAATTAAAGTATAGAGGCTTTTAGCGCTTGATAAAATAACAGGAGAGGAAGCTAAGCTAATATACACATTTCAATCATGGAAAAGGACTGATTGGTAGACGACGAATATGTCTTCCACAATGCAAGTGCTTATGTGAACTACCTGAGTACATCGTAGCACATTTGATCGTCCGTAGATGGCGCAACCACGTTATAGACATTCGAACTTTTGCCATCGCCAGATCATATTCTGCAACAATTGAGTTTTCACGGACCAGGCCGACCCATTAATCAGCGCACGAACCGAATTTGGAAATATGAATCCGGTTCCATCCGAATGAACGGCTCAATGTTTCACCGACACCGAGAAGTCAATGACAATGAAATCTTTTATCTTTCGTGATGCCATGTTGAATGTCAATAGTTTTGTGATTTATCAATATGATTTATATTTTGTATCATGCCACATGATAATTAATACTGCGGATCCATCACGGGTTGCGATAGGTAATGATAGATCCGCAATCTCAGTAACTTGTGGATTAAAGACGTTTACGTTGGTGGGAACCTCTGGTTGTGGATAGTAAAGCAATATCATTTCGAGTTTTAAAAACGCGCGTCAGCGACACCTTGTACTTAATTAACGATGCTACCCTTGATACAGTGGAACATGTATCTTGGTAAGGTGCATATCCTGTACAATTTCTGCAGACCTGGGCCATTGTTGGATATACGTCTTGATTGTAATAACCGACCAGTGCCCGGAGAAGAACCATTTCACTACGTAGTTGCTGCATGCTGTTGACTTGATCTTGCATATCAACTGTGAAAGCAATCACAGGACCAGCAATTGGAAGAAGAATTGCCATATGGATTGTCGAAAAAGGAGTGAAGGCCAAGAATGCATCTCATGGTTGCAAAATGTTCCCAAAGGATCGCTCAAGCATGTTTCGCTAATCAAGCGTTGTGGCAGATTTATATACCTGCACAAAGAATAATTTCACGTGGATGGATTGATTTTATGGCTCCCAGTGAAGTTCACCAGGTTGATCTATTGATTGTTCTACATGATCGGGTATACGAACGCACATAGACACTACATGTTGTAGATTTTGCCAGCTGATACAAGGATGCTGGTCCAAAGAATTAATAAGTGTCGCAAATGCATTTAAACGTATTGATGCATATGGATTACTAATTTTGCCACACTTTCTGCACATGACCCCAAGCAAAAAAAGTATTCATGGTCGTTGCTCCATTGTTGAGAAAATCTCAAATGCTGTTTTATTTATTGAGATGTCAGCATACGTTGTGGCTGATTTAGCAATGCACTAGCGGAAAAGATTTTTCGGGTACCAGTACGTGCAAGAATTTCTGGTGAATTGTAAACTGCCATCTCGTGATTTGGTGACATGACTTAGGTTGGTCATAACAGCATTGAATAAAAGAACCACATGTTTGATTGTGTTAAAACCGGCTGACACGATTCAAAAGAAAACGGCCACTGTTGCCCACATCTCAGTTCCGAACATATGGCAATGAGTCTACTATTAGGTTTCTTAGGGTTTCGAACGTCTAGTCCGCAATCAGCCTGTTGCGTTTCTCTTGCTCAGTTCCCAAAATAAGATCAATTTGGATTCTCTTCTGCAGGTTCTCCATTGTTTTGCTGAATTCATGAGTTTGAAAAAGTGTTTCTCAAAGTCGGTTGTTACGACCATTTTCAGGTACCTGTTTGTTGGTATATATGGCACTATCCAGGCGTACCAGCGAAAATTCAGCACCCGATGAGTCACTTACACATGCATGGGCAACCACAGACATAACTGAATAGTGCAAATGGACTACTTGGTAAAGTTTCTTATGCAGGTTTGAAACAAGCATGTCACATTCTCTCACCTTATGCCAGGAATCGTCCATGATTTCACTCATATAGTGACAGCCACTCACATGGCACTGTCATAGTTTTCGGGACCAGTGGATGAGTATTGTGGACATTGTGCAGCTTGTCTGGTTACTGCAAGTCAGCTTCTAAGAAGTCTCTGTTGTTTCTGTCATGGTTGTATACAATTTCCACATGCACTGGATTGATCCTTGTAAATTCATCTACAGGCATAGGCTGCCTCATTGCCCTGTCATAGAGATTGTGAAATTCCAAATACTTGATGTAACCATTTTGGGAGGGAATGGTAGTATTCATCCATGAGCGACTTGTTCCCTTGTTCATAATGGTAACTTGTCATAGAAATTCCACCACTGGTTCCATGTTTGATAAATAAATGTTGATGAATATCAGTGTACAGTTCCAACTAGATATGATGTTTTAACAGCATCACATCATAGGTTATTCCCAGTGATGAATATTGTAAAAGTGTATGGCTGTATCATGAAATGTCTTGTAGGCATGCATGAGCAGGAACACGTCCATTGATAAAATTCGCATAAGTCGTCAAGATCTTCACAACCAGTTGCAGACCCTGTTTGAATGCTTGTAGTCATTGGCAGAAATACTTTAACGAAACAGATGTATTAAAGGAAATTGATAGTTATTGAGGTCTGGGTAACTTAGATGTGTTACTTATGTAATCGTTTGGGTAGATAAATTTACGGGTGAGCAAACCAGTTGTTCTGTTGCCAGCACCACTCTGCTGCTGAAGTCATCCTCACAGATCCAACAATGAGTGGAAAACACATTATCTGTAATAATCATGCCTGCTGGCCAGGAAAGCTGTTATCAAATCCATTGTGTTGTAACTTTGAGTGATCTAATAAGCACCTCAACCAAAATGTTACAACATTTGAGGCCAAGTTGCTTCATCACATTGTATTACAGTGTAACAAAACCCACACCTCTTGGTATCCATGCTGCTTAGCAACCCCACAACAACTTCAGCCTATTTGTGTAAAGTGGCTGTTGATCTTATTTCATAAAAGCATTTGTTCCAAGTGAACACATTAATAGCAATATCAGGATTGAGTTTAAATGTTTTGAGTATGATCTCAGAAATCTGTACAGGAAATTCGGTGTTATGAAAATTAAGCTCACTGAAGGTTATTTTTTTAAAGCTGATCAATATGATTGATTGCAGGATGCAGGATCGACAAAATAACCCATTTCAAACACTACTTGCTGCCAGGATGTAGGAATGGATGAATCACATAAATTTGGAGAGCATTGATATGCGAGAATTCCTGCAAATTAGTGTAAAGTCTTGCATATTAAAATGTACTGTGTGCAGTTTACAATTTTTATTTAACTGTTAACCCTTTATGTGCCTGTCATGACGTAACTCATGTAAATTTTAGAGGTATTGTATTGCCTCGTTTCTTTTACATATCTGGGTTCTTCAGCTTGACATGAATAGTTATTAAATGAAATTTTATTGGCACTTTGCACGCTGGAACTAGCTTTGAAATTGCATCAAGGAGGTTATACAAATTTGTGTTTAAAGTACGGGCTATCTAGAACGTAAAAACGGATCATTATTACCGATGTGGTTTATCATCACCTAATGATTTTGATTTAGCAAATAATGGCTGATTATAGTAATGATGACAATGATTTTGAAAGTTATGAACTATTTCAGATTATTGGAGCTGAGAGTGTTAATGAAGATACCAGTGAGTGACTTTGAACCCAAAAATGATGCCAAATATGAGTCCAATGTACATGCTGGATGGACAATAGCAGACTAGGTCTAGACCTTTTTCAGTGGTGTTTTGAAATTAAATGTAGAAAAGGCAGTACACCATGCCTAATACAAATACAGAAAATTTAAAAGTAGAATGTAATTTTCATTTCTTTTCTCAAATAATTTGAATTTTATGCTAAAAAGCTATATGGATGTGCAAGGTTTAAGAAGAATAAATAAGAATTTAAAATGAAATTAAAAAGTGAATTGTTTTATATATCAAAATATCTGTCCGAAAAGGGACACCATGGCATTGATGGACTTAAAACCTTAATATAGCATTATGGAGCAGATAAAAAATATGGCACATTAGTCAGCAAAGTACTAATTTAAGAAAGTGAAACCTTAATAGAACTTATTTTAGTGAAATAACCTTATCTTGGAGCAGAATTATCCCAAAGGCAACACTTAAGAGCTGTGGAAAATTGTACATAACAACCATAAAGATCAGTTTTCAGACTGTTCAAATTGTCAAAATTTATGCCCCTTCAAACTGCACTGTTTTGGTACAGAACAATATATATATATATATATATATATATATATATATATATATATATATATATATATATATATATATATATATATATATATATATATTAGATGCAGTTTTAGTTCAGAAACAATCAACAGATTAAAATATAAACAACTAGAGGTGACTTGTTTAAATTATTTTGATTTCAATGGAGCAGGAAGAGAGAGAGAGAGACATATATTGAGTGAAAAAAATGAACTAAATCATTGCCTCCTCCCCCTCCTTTATTTTGACTCCCTCCTTATTTTGGTGAATAGAGAGAGCATCCCCCATTTGATAAAGTCCTGACAGGATCTATGCTGTGGAACATACTCTGGTGGTGCATTATAACTTGACTAGCAGACAGGCTTGTGTAAGGAAGTATGAAGAGGAACTTACTCTGGTGGTGCATTATAACGTGACTAGCAGACAGGCTTGTGTAAGGAAGCATGAAGAGGAACTTACAAGCATCAGGATGGAATCCATCATGAACCTCCTCTTGAGGTTTTTCAAACTTCTCATGGTCTCAATGTCTCTATAGTTAAAATTACACGGGCACCACTTGGAAACCATAGCTGTAACATTATAATTGGTGCATAGCCTCCTTTGCTTAAATAATACTACTTGGTAAACTCAACATTAATAACAATATCCACCTTAAATCCAGATGGCAGCGTGGTTTCACCCTCGTTCTGTAATGATGATATAATTCCTGGATGCATATTCAAGGCAAGTTTCAGATTGTATCTGATTTGCTAATGCTTACGTTTGGGATGATTGCCCAGTAATCTTAAAATCATTAGAGTACTTATGTAACTTGCATTCTGGAACTTATTTGAGTTTATTTCTATGTATACACATGGAAACTGTTAGACTTAATTGAATTTCTAGTTGCTTCATTCTTTTTGCCTTTCTATTATTTCCTGTTTTACCAGCTTTGAAATAAGAGGAACTTCAGCATAATCCAAAGGATAGTACATGGTTTTATGGCCTCAAATCATATGATGATTTGTACATATGATGACTTGTACATATGATGATTTGTACATGGTATTATGGCCTCAAATCATATGATGATTTTTGTCTTCACGTGTACATTTCAGTCTTCCCAGTAGTCGATGAGTGTGTTCATTTATTTCAGTCTTCCCAGTAGTTGATGAGTGTGTTCATTCATTTCAGTCTTCCCAGTAGTCGATGAGTGTGTTCATTCATTTCAGTCTTCCCAGTAGTCAATGAGTGTGTTCATTCATTTCAGTCTTCCCAGTAGTCGATGAGTGTGTTCATTCATTTCAGTCTTCCCAGTAGTCGATGAGTGTGTTCATTCATTTCAGTCTTCCCAAAAGTGAATGAGTGTATTCATTTCATCATGGCAACTCTCAAGGTAAATCGTGCATTTTTGTCGGAACTATTTTATCAGCATTCATTTAATTGAGCTTTTTTTGAGGTTTCTTTGTTGGAGCTATTTTGCCTTTGCCATACCATGTATATGTAGTAAATTGTCCCTTTAAATTTCTTTGCTCTGTTCATGTAAACCACTAAGAGTTGACTTCATGGTCTAGTGCTGAGGCTGTCAGTCATAAGTATCCATACATTGTCCCAGAAACCCATCTTTAATAACCAATTATTTTTCAAGTCACATTTTCTTCTCCACTGCTGGGGCAGTCAAGCTGTTTGGTTTAGAGCTCATTTTGTCACATAGGAAGCTTTAAATGAAAATAATATATTTTCACATCTCTATTATTTCAGACATCTCTCCTGTTTTTAAATGAAATTAAAACCACTTACAGTTAACGTAATCTGTTAATCACTATTGTTTTTATGGAGAAAGCTGATTGTATATAAAAAAAACTGACCAGTCTGTAAGGGTGTGTGTGAATCATTCTTTGTTTTTTCAAGAGATTAAATTTGGTAGATGATTACATCATTGCAGCTGTGGTTCACAGATAATGCATGTTAAGAGTCCATTCTCCTTGTCATTTTCCATAGATGAATCTGCTTATTAATAAGCATGTCAGTCCTGAAATTATGTTAGTGCAGTCAATAAGCCATTGAGTTTGCTTATAAGCACAGTCAGGCCTGAAATTATGTCAGTGGAATGAAGAGTTGATACTCCTGTAAGTGCTCATAAATATGTCCTGAAATCATGTTAGTGCAGTCAAGAGTCTATGCTCAGTGTCTGTACATGAATTTATTTATAAATGTGTCCGTCCTGAAATTATGGTAAGTCAGGTGGTTGTGCCAAAATTATATTTATGCAAATAACCAGTGTTCAGATTTTGGTAGTTTTTTTCACAAACTGACCAATTCTGTAGTGTCATGTATTGTATATTTTTTTTTAAATGTTATGGGATAAAAATAAAATTGCATTTATTCTATAAATGCACTTGAGTGACCAAATGAAAAATTGACCTTCATGGACAGGTTAGAGGCCTCATAAACATACAAAATATGGGATTCACTGTGCTCTTATTCAGCAGGTATCCTTTGTATGGAGGTTTCCACAACAGTAGGCTGTCTGGTTTATCTGTTGTAATCCTTTATCAGAAATCAATTAAATAATTCCATAAAAGTGCTGTATCATTCACGTTTATCATTGATTACACAACCTATATCATTCTGTTATCTTGGATGGCATAATTCGTCATTCTTTGCACCTTAAATTCCACAGCAGCTTATGTCATAGATCAACATTAAACATTAGATTGATTAACCACTTATTTCTAATTAAAGTTTGGTGTTTTCTGTTTTTAAAAGTGGTAGATTATTATGTCTGTCTGTCTGTCTGTCTTTTTCCATTTTATAAATATGTATACCAAATTTTTTTAAAATTTCTACCATTTTAATCCTTACAGAATGAAATTTATGAAGGACATTTTAAAATTTTACCTTTATTCATTATTAGAATGTTAAAAATTCAAAAACAGTTTCCAGTACTCTGGAATTTTATTTTGTACGGTCAAGTAAATGACATTATGCCATACATATTAAATGCTGGAAGATAGATCTTTTATATAGAATGTGGCTTGATTGATGCAAGTTCATTCAGAATTATAATTTCACTCTTCACTTTAAAATACAGAAAATAAAAATTGATTCACTCTTTGTTATAAATTATCCTTACCTTAAATTTATTGTAATATCATAATATTATTTGATATATATTATTACAGAAGCAGATGTCATTTCCTATGTTTGGTTTGTCAAACCGATATTTACATTATTTACATACATTTACTATCTATCACAGAGGTTTGTAAATAGAACGCAAACACAATCCAAAAATAATGAACAATTTGCATTAAAATAATGCATGGATGGTTCATCGAGAGACCGAATTATGCTACAGTTATTGAAACTGATTTGCATGAGTTATGCTAAAGTTATAAAAACAGGAGTGTATGAGTTATGCTAAAGTTATAAAAACAGGTGTGCTTAAGAACACAACATGAGTAGTAAACAGATGGATAAATAGAAATCAGCAAGCAATTCATTACTCAGCCTATTAGGAGCACACACACACACACACACACACATGACATTTGGTCCACTCATTATGTCCTTTCATCTGGCACATGGGAACTGCAGTAGCTCAGTATAGAACTGGGTACAGCAGTATACAATGGTATTTCTCAGTGTACTGCAATACGTACCATGGTATACCACATTTATATTAGGGACCAACAGTTCATTGTTTCAGTGCAGGAGCCTGACACTTTTTTGTTTAGTTTGGTCTAACAATAACTGGAAGAAATATTTTGTTCTGATTTATGTTGAATCATGATATTGTTACTTATTTTGAGATCAAAGAAAAGAAAATATTTCAGCTGGAAACAAAATTACAGCCCCTCCCCCCCCCCAGTAATTAAATGGCCAGTACCTTACAACAGATGAAGTTGCAATGGAAAAGATGTAATTGCAGTGGGAGGATAAAGCTGTAATTGCAGTGGGAGGATAAAGCTGTAATTGCAGTGGGAGGATAAAGCTATAGCTGATACTGTGAAAGACATTGAGCTGACATTAGAGAGCCTAGTGATAAAAATAGGAAGTGTTGATGCTGAAGACCTACAATTTTCTATATAAGAGGCAGGGAAACTTTGAGTGGGATGCCAACACCCTGGGCAAGATATTTATCAGACAGCACCAGTACACATTAAGCATGCTGACTCAACATACGTGTAAATATTAAGTGGACTTGAGATTGCGTAAAGTTCAGACAGAAAACAATTACACTCTTGAAAATTGTAGGATGATTTGCAGTCTTACAAAGTATTACCAATACACAACACATTGACGTATGCTAGTAAATAAATGTGTTTTTGTTTGATATTTTTTTGTTTTGTTTTTTAATCTGAATTTGTTATCTAATTGGATTTGACAAATCATTTGGCCACCATGTTAGTATGCATGACAGGTGTCAAAGATGTACTTAAATGGTGAGAAGTAAAATTATGTTTGTTACAATTAATTTATGGCAGATACAAATGTTTTGTAAAAAAAAAAGATAATTTTTTTAATTATTTGTCATGAATAATGAAAACACACTGTTACTATCATTAAAGTCATAGCAATATTCTCAGGAATTTCTGTGCATTCCTTACTGATGGAGACTGCCAATGTAGTCTAGTACAGTGAATAGGTACAGTAGTACATACCAGCCACAAAAAAATACCATGGTAAACCAGTATACCTGAGTAGGCTAGTTATACAGGTGGTAGAACATTCCATACCCAAGCAGGCCAACCTTAGTAAGCCGTTGCAGTATGTCCTTAGGAAAATCATTTTGTTCCCATTTCCTCGGCACGATAAATGCAAGTACAATGGGTCATGTGTACATTTATGTGAACAAATTGCTCATCTTTCCTCTTGTTTGTATTTTTAAAAATTACCACAGTACCAGGGACAGATAAAAAATCAAGATTGCCTAATTTTCTACACTTGGATTTTTTATAATTTACCAATCATATTGCGTTTATTTCCAGCAAATTAAAAAATTTGAAGACATAAATGATTCAGAAAGGGTGATTTATAGAAACCCATTGAAATAAAGCATTTTTAAGTGCACAAATTTTTATAAGCTTTACTGTATCTTGAACAATTTTGATAACATATCAGTAGGAAACAAGTTATACACTTAAAATCTTCTGTTAGAAAGTTCACCCCCCAAAAAAAATATATATTAAAGTTACTACTTTCGCTGATCATCAATATTTTCACTGATCATCAATATTTTGGAACAAAAGTATACACTCGTCACCTATAGGTCAGTGTTTCTGACCTAAAACTTTCAGCACTGTTCATTAGTGACTTATCCAGTTGATTCTATTTATTTACTCCCTTTTGGAAAGATTTATGAAGAATTCACGTTGGGTTGATAATTTTTAAAAGGGATCCTAATTTGGCTGGAGCAGCAGAGGAGTGGTTGTGTTTTTTAGTCCATTTTTTGAAATTGGTTACATAACTGAGTGGACTATAATTTGATATTCATAGCAAAATATATATATAGTATAAAACCATAATGTGAGAGTGACCATAGCCTTTCTGGACAAGTATAAAACTTGAAAATATCCATTTAGGCTAATCTCACTTTTGATTTAATTTTAAACTAAATTAACAGGGTTTTGTATCACCTTGTTGGACTACATTCCAATGTATGGCATTGGTAGGCAGGTGTGTAAGCTTAGTGGTAGACCTGAAGTATTTGGGTATGTCTGATTTCAGGTGCAGATTTGTTATGTACCAAGGACAAAGTCCATTCTTAACACCCATGATAATGGCATGAGTTTTTTTTCTTTTGCATGTTTTAGGTTCATGATTAAGAGATGACAGCTGTACTTTGAGCACCAGAGTTAGAACCATTCTTAACAAAAGAATATTAGAATACATTGGTGAAGTGAAGCACACAAAAGTATCAACAGGTAAGTTAGTAATTTCATATTTCCTAATTTTGTTTTAGCCCTGCTTACCGTGGGGATATTACTGTCCACTTTTTTACAAGGTGGCTAAGCCCTCTTATTTTAACAGTTATAATTTTCAGTCATATTTGTGACATCATTAGATGTTATTATATGTGTTACATGTAGAGATACTATTCTATGGGCACATGAGCTTAAATAAAACTAGATATGAGATAAATGTGTTTTTTAATAGTTTCATTAACATTCCTTTTTAATAGTCGATTTCATTAACTATCCTTTTTAATAGTCAATTTCATTACCATTCCTTTTTACTAGTCAATTTCATTCACTGTCCTTTTTAATAGTCAATTTCATTACCATTCCTTTTTAATAGTCAATTTCATTAACTATCCTTTTTAATAGTCAATTTCATTACCATTCCTTTTTAATAGTCAATTTCATTAACTATCATTTTTAATAGTCAATTTCATTAACTATCCTTTTTAATAGTCAATTTCATTAACTATCCTTTCTAATAGTCAATTTCATTCACTATCCTTTTTAATAGTCAATTTCATTACCATTCCTTTTTAATAGTCAATTTCATTAACTATCCTTTTTAATAGTCAATTTCATTAACTATCATTTTTAGTAGTCAGTTTCATTCACTATCATTTTTAATAGTCAATTTCATTAACTATCATTTTTAATAGTCAATTTCATTCACTATCCTTTTAAATAGTCAATTTCATTAACTATCCTTTTTAGTAGTTAATTTCATTCACTATCCTTTTTAATAGTCAATTTCATTACCATTCCTTTTTAATAGTCAGCTTCTTTAAGAGGCACTAGGGCAGGAATGCATTCTTTTTTTTGCCAGTTCACATCAAAACTATTATGCATTTTAACTATTTTGCCCCCATTATCAGGGTCAATCCTTTTAGTCTGCCAGAAAGGTGGTGATAGTATTTATAAGACGGGAAGCATTGTAATGGAGAATTAACCAGGGTTAAATTTAAAGCATGGTTGTCCTGTAACTAAGAGAATTTTACACCCATGCTTTCAACTGCAGTATTGTGACTTGAATAAAAGAAGTATCAGACTTTAAAAAGGATTCCTGAAATTTGTCATTTTCTTCTTAAAATCTCTTGGAAAAATGATGGAAAATAAAAATAATTTTCATGCAGGAATGGTGATTATTGAACCAGGTGCAGAAAGGTATAGATAAAGTTAGGGTAGATAAAGAGTTAATCTGTCATCTCCCATGCAATCTTTATTAATTTATCAGACCTATCATTTTTGATTCAGCCTGAAGTTAACTAGTTTTAATCAGTCACAACATGATAAAATGTGTTGACAGCTTTGAATATACATGTCCAGTATTTACAGTCTAAACTTTCAACCTTATCAATCAAGTGTATGTACAAGAGTAGAGACTCAGATGTGGTGATTTGTATTATCAGGATGCTGGGCATGAATTCTGAAATTAATATCAAGGACAAGAAAACTAAAACAACTATTGACATTACCAGTAGGTGTATATATAGGTCAGGTCTGCAAGTTTAAAACTTATTAGCTGAGACTGAGTTTTTGTTCTAACAGGTCAAAATTTTTATCACACATATGTAGCTGTGTAATTGAACTGGTGGACATAAAATCTCAAATTTGAATTTGGAAATTGTATAAGCCAGGAAGTAAGTAATTCTTTTCGATATGAAAGTTTTAATAAGTAAATGTTTTTAATCCATATGATTTACAGTATACTTGTGTACAAGTCAGGTTAAACTGCAAACAACACAGGCTGGCAGATCTTCCGTTGCATAACACGCTGGAAGATCAGGGTCAGTGTCTTAATAAAATGCATAGATCAGGGTCAGTGTGGTTTATTAGTCTTAATGAAATGCATAGATCAGGGTCAGTGTGGTTTATTTGTCTTAATAAAATGCATAGATCAGGGTCAGTGTGGTTTATTAGTCTTAATAAATTGCATAGATCATGGTCAGTGTGGTTTATTAGTCTTAATGAAATGCATAGATCAGGTTCAGTGTGGTTTATTTGTCTTAATAAAATGTGTAGATCATTGTCAGTGTGGTTTATTTGTCTTAATAAATTGCATAGATCAGGGTCAGTGTGGTTTATTTGTCTTAATAAATTGCATAGATCAGGGTCAGTGTGGTTTATTAGTCTTAATAAATTGCATAGATCAGGGTCAGTGTGGTTTATTTGTCTTAATAAAATGCATAGATCAGGGTCAGTGTGGTTTATTAGTCTTAATAAATTGCATAGATCAGGGTCAGTGTGGTTTATTAGTCTTAATAAATTGCATAGATCATGGTCAGTGTGGTTTATTTGTCTTAATAAATTGCATAGATCAGGGTCAGTGTGGTTTATTTGTCTTAATAAATTGCATAGATCATGGTCAGTGTGGTTTATTAGTCTTAATAAATTGCATAGATCATGATCAGTGTGGTTTATTTGTCTTAATAAATTGCATAGATCATGGTCAGTGTGGTTTATTTGTCTTAATAAATTGCATAGATCAGGGTCAGTGTGGTTTATTAGTCTTAATAAATTGCATAGATCATGGTCAGTGTGGTTTATTTGTCTTAATAAATTGCATAGATCAGGGTCAGTATGGTTTATTTGTCTTAATAAATTGCATAGATCAGGGTCAGTGTGGTTTATTAGTCTTAATAAAATGTGTAGATCATGGTCAGTGTGGTTTATTTGTCTTAATAAATTGCATAGATCAGGGTCAGTGTGGTTTATTAGTCTTAATAAATTGCATAGATCATGGTCAGTGTGGTTTATTTGTCTTAATAAATTGCATAGATCAGGGTCAGTGTGGTTTATTTGTCTTAATAAATTGCATAGATCATGGTCAGTATGGTTTATTTGTCTTAATAAATTGCATAGATCAGGGTCAGTGTGGTTTATTAGTCTTAATAAATTGCATAGATCAGGGTCAGTGTGGTTTATTAGTCTTAATAAAATGTGTAGATCAGGGTCAGTGTGGTTTATTTGTCTTAATAAAATGCATAGATCAGGGTCAGTGTGGTTTATTAGTCTTAATAAAATGCATAGATCAGGGTCAGTGTGGTTTATTAGTCTTAATAAAATGCATAGATCAGGGTCAGTGTGGTTTATTTGTCTTAATAAATTGCATAGATCATGGTCAGTGTGGTTTATTAGTCTTAATAAATTGCATAGATCAGGGTCAGTGTGGTTTATTAGTCTTAATAAAATGCATAGATCATGGTTAGTGTGGTTTATTAGTCTTCATAAACTGCATAGATCCAGATCTTATTCACTGTGATGCCTTGATCTATGCACTTTGCAGTTGGACCCAAGGTATAAGCACTGTGTATCAAGCTATCAGCTAACAGGGAAACTTGTTCAAGTCAGAATAGTTTTAGAATCTTTGTTTAAAAGAAAAGTTGGTGTTGTCTTTTGTGGCTTAACAATGTCATCAGTGTATTTCTGGTTTTATACTCACAACATAATTTGTGTTGTTCTGTCAGATAACTTTTTACTTCTTTTTTAACTCTACTGGTCAAACATTGGAAGGGCTCATACAGTGGCCTGAAAATTGTACTGTATTGCTATTCCTCAATGGATATTCATGCCAATATTGGGTTTTAACTAAATTATTTCTATGACATCACTTGCTCATAGTCACTATTGTGGCCATCTTGAAAATCTTGTTATTGCATTGCCTGTACTTGGGTAAGGAAGAACTGATATCAGTTTTATGTTCAAAAGTCATGGTCACAGTAACTGAGAGTAGAAAATGATGTCTAAACAAAAATTAAAGGTCTCAACCACATATCTTCCCAAAGATTGTGGATGGGTAAAATGGAAGCAAATTTATTTTGTTGTTGAATGGATAGGGTCACAGTGATTGAAAAAACTGTTTTTTTGTGTAATAAATTTTGTTTTTGACTTCATACCATGACCAGATTTCAAGAAGGTACGAAAGAGGCCTATTGATTTTGGGGTCAAATGATCAAAAACCAAGTTCATTTTCACTCAAAGAAAAATTGTTTTGCACAAAAAAAACAACATTTGTTTTAGAGCATGTATATTGACCAGCTTGTGTATCTGGCTGCATTTTAGGTTATTTAAGACTTCTGTAGGTTCAGAGGTCATGGCAGTCTGTTAAGAAAGTAATGCTTTCTTCACAGTAAATTTAGTTATAAACATATCTTGACTAAAGATCCAGGTCCTTGAGACCCATTGGTCAACAATCTCCAGATTAGACCATGCCCTACTACTGCCTACATAGAGGACTATGAACACAGGGCAGATGTATAGAATGTGTAATTCACTTTCTAAAAGTTTTATGAATTTTTTAGCACATCAGCTAAAGGCTGATCTGTTGTATTATGCATCGTTGCCTCCCTCTTTAAAATTTGAAGTAAGTTACTGAATTACTTTGACATTACAGATTCAAGGGCTGTTGCTGTTGGTGAGCAGATTTTATAACGATGGCTGATGTTGAAGTGTCCACCAGTGCTGGGTCCGCTGCTAACATTGTATCAGCTATTGAGTAAGAAATAGTTTTTATTGTTATTTTCTCAGTTGCTTGATTCTGAACTTGCTGACATTATGTTTTGTGTGGTATTATTGATGAAGTATCAATATGAAAAGACGAAATTCCTTTGTTCAAAGCTCTGCTAAGCTAATTGTAATGATTGGGGCCTATATGATGTACCCACCACAAATAGCAATTTGTAATGATGTAATATATGATGTACCCACCACAAATAGCAATTTGTAATGAGTGGGGCCTATATGATGTACCCACCACAAATATCAATTAGTAATGAGTGGGGCCTATATGATGTACCCACCACAAATAGCAATTTGTAATGAGTGGGGCCTATATGATGTACTCACCACAAATAGCAATTTTTAATGATAGAGGCCTATATGATGTACCCACCACAAATAGCAATTAGTAATGAGTGGGGGTCCTTTAAGATGTACCCACCACAAATAGCAATTTGTATTGAGTGGGGCCTATATGATGTACCCACCACAAATAGCAATTAGTAATAAGTGGGGGTCCTTTAAGATGTACCCACCACAAATAGCAATTTGTAATGAGTGGGGGTCCTTTAAGATGTACCCACCACAAATAGCAATTTGTATTGAGTGCGGCCTATATGATGTACCCACCACAAATAGCAATTTGTAATAAGTGGGGGTCCTTTAAGATGTACCCACCACAAATAGCAATTTGTAATGAGTGGGGGTCCTTTAAGATGTACCCACCACAAATAGCAATTTGTATTGAGTGGGGCCTATATGATGTACCCACCACAAATAGCAATTTGTAATAAGTGGGGGTCCTTTAAGATGTACCCACCACAAATAGCAATTTGTAATAAGTGGGGGTCCTTTAAGATGTACCCACCACAAATAGCAATTTGTATTGAGTGGGGCCTATATGATGTACCCACCACAGATAGCAATTAGTAATAAGTGGGGGTCCTTTAAGATGTACCCACCACAAATAGCAATTTGTATTGAGTGGGGCCTATATGATGTACCCACCACAAATAGCAATTAGTAATAAGTGGGGGTCCTTTAAGATGTACCCACCACAAATAGCAATTTGTAATGAGTGGGGGTCCTTTAAGACGTACCCACCACAAATAGCAATTTGTATTGAGTGGGGCCTATATGATGTACCCACCACAAATAGCAATTTGTAATGAGTGGGGCCTATATGATGTACCCACCACAAATAGCAATTTGTAATGATAGAGGCCTATATGATGTACCCACCACAAATAGCAATTTGTATTGAGTGGGGCCTATATGATGTACCCACCACAAATAGCAATTAGTAATGAGTGGGGGTCCTTTAAGATGTACCCACCACAAATAGCAATTTGTAATAAGTGGGGGTCCTTTAAGATGTACCCACCACAAATAGCAATTTGTATTGAGTGGGGCCTATATGATGTACCCACCACAAATAGCAATTAGTAATGAGTGGGGGTCCTTTAAGATGTACCCACCACAAATAGCAATTTGTATTGAGTGGGGCCTATATGATGTACCCACCACAAATAGCAATTAGTAATAAGTGGGGGTCCTTTAAGATGTACCCACCACAAATAGCAATTTGTAATGATTGGGGCCTATATGATGTACCCACCACAAATAGCAATTTGTACTAAGTGGGGCCCTTTATGATGTACCCACCACAAATAGCAATTTGTAATAAGTGGGGCCTGTATGATGCACCCACCACAAATAGCAATTTGTAATTATTGGGGCCCTTTTTGATGTATCCATTGCAAATAGTGAATTCTAACGATTGGGGCCCTTTATGATGTACCCACCACAAATAGCAATTTGTACTAAGTGGGGCCCTTTATGATGTACCCACCACAAATAGCAATTTGTAATAAGTGGGGGTCCTTTAAGATGTACCCACCACAAATAGCAATTTGTATTGAGTGGGGCCTATATGATGTACCCACCACAAATAGCAATTAGTAATAAGTGGGGGCCCTTTATGATGTACCCACCACAAATAGCAATTTGTAATAAGTGGGGCCTGTATGATGCACCCACCACAAATAGCAATTTGTAATTATTGGGGCCCTTTTTGATGTATCCATTGCAAATAGTGAATTCTAACGATTGGGGCCCTTTATGATATACCCACCACAAATAGCAATTTGTAATGAGTGGGGCCTATATGATGTACCCACCACAAATAGTGAGTTCTAATGATTGGGGCCCTTTATGATGTAACCACCACAAATAGATGTAGCATCAAGTCTGGTATCTCAAGAGGTTGAAAAAAGGGAATTTTGAATGCTTATTGATTTGTTTATTGTACAGCTGGTGTCGTCATTTTGCTGATTCACCTCAGAAACCTAGTTACAGTAATCGTTTATCACACGTGTATGTGGGTGGCGTCAGTAGCATGATGTTTACATTGGACAGGTGTTGTTTAATACACCTATATCAAACTTCTCAAATGTCAAATACTGGGGTTATGATGTATCAGAATGTAGATTACAATGGCTGTACTTCAGTGTGAACTGTAGATCTTGAAACAGTAATTTGAGATTTAAAAATTGAACCAATTAGTGGAGGTTTTTATGCAGTGTGATCTGAAGGCAGTTATTTACAACTTATATATATATATATATATATATATATATATATATATATATATATATATATATATATATATATATATATATATATATATATATATAGTGCATAAAAGCAAAAAAGTCAGTATATCTGTTACTCTGGAAAATGAATGTATCCAGAGTATTGCAGGGACCTTTTAACCTGTTACATATAAATAAAAACTTGATTGACATTACTGACAATTGCTTTCCTGTCACTTGAGGATGATGATAACCCATATTTTTATTCTGGGGGGTGATTGGGAGAGCATTAAAACAAAAACATGAGCTACATCTTGCCTCGTAGTACTTGGGGTCAAGTTGCCTGTTTGGTTAAGCTTCTTACTTGTTTATAGAACACTACCTAAAGCTTTCATAAACAAAACAAAATCACTGCTATGGGCACTGAATTGATAAATAATCACTGGTGAGTGAGGTGTGCATAATTTATAGTAATAATAATAATGATGATGATAATGTTAATAATGTGCTTTATTTATAGAGGGCGAACCATTAGTCAAGGACTTTTCTCCTTTGAGGCCCCATTATGCAAGCTATTCTGTTTTCAAGTGAAGATAACATGGTGCCATTTAAATTTGGGTTAGATAGTTTCACATCATCAGCAAAAATAGCTCGTCCTCTCTGGCATTGGTAACTTGGGCATAGCTTATGCAGAGCAGGAACTGTTAACTCATGTGATCTTTTCATTTTTGTGGTTTTCACGGCTACCTACATATGGCTCATAGTTGTCAAAGGTTGATTTATTAGTCTCGTAATGGCCAGATAGTAAACAGTTGTGACTGATTTCCTTTTTTTTGTTTTGGTTTATTACCCAGTATTAGAGTTCTTGGATGTATAATGGTTCATGTCAAAGAAAGAATTTTTTATGGAAAGAGGATTAGGGGGAAGATTTCATGGCAATACAGGACACATGGTACTTAAATGGCATGGAAAAATGGGAACCAGCCCAGAAATGGGTGAACCTAAAATAGAGTATATATGGGTTAGGCTGACCATAATTGGTTAATAATGTAAGTAATGTTGTAGGGAAAAAAAAACTTTGAGAGCTTATCCTAGTTGTAAGCGGAAAAAAATAGAGACATTGTTTTATTGATGGAATTTCAGTCCTTTAACAGTCTTGAGTTAATTGGAACACTCATTACTAAAATTAGCATCTGACTTTTTGGTGCGGAATTTAAAGCACATGTTTCAAACACATGCAGGTCCAGAAAATGCCGCAGCTCATATCCTTTCCTCTACACAGAAGCTGACATCCAGGTTTCATCTATACTGATAAATATAGGTTTGATCATGTGCACTCAAAATTTTTTAAGTTATTGAATTTTTAATATCATGGGGTTTGCATAGGATAACTATGGGAACTGAATTAGTACCATGAGTCCTACAAAGCTACTATGCAGTCCAGATTGTAGGTTGATTTTGTAAAAAAATGTAAACGTAATTTAACATTTATTTAGCCATATGTAGTTCTTGGGGCTTGAAATAATGACATTCCAAAGGAATATGGATGTATCAGGATCCAAATAAAGTGAATAATTGCCATTTAAAGGTATGTAAAATCAAATTATGAAAAATTAGGACATTACTGAAATAATGCATACATGAATTGTATGAATTTCACTATAGTGTGATACTTTTTTGGGGATGTATTATTCAAGTGGGGGACTAGATCTGTGAAGAAATAAAACCCAACTTAAATCAATGCACAATATTTTCTATTAAATAAAATAATTGCATTCAGTTTGATAAAAGGGAGGGTTACAGTCGAGAATTAGTATGAAAATCAGTATTAATTGGATTAAAATAAACCAAATGTCAGTACATAAGATGCATATTATTGTTCAAGTAAACAAAATACATTTATTATTGAATCTTGCATCCATCATGGAATACCTACTCTCCTGGTTGATCCTTGGAAAATCATGTAGAGGTTTACATTAACCCTCTAGAAAAACGTGCTTTGCAAAAATCCTTTGCTACATATGTGTACCTTATATGCAGGCTTATTACATTGCATCCAGTTGTCAAAATGTTGACTATGATTTGCCATGAAGACAGATCAGGGTCCATGCTCTTCAGGTCTACTGATTACACCTAAAGATTTGTATAAAGTCATGTGCCGTCCATCATACACCATACATGTACCACCAATTATCTGGACCCTTCAAAAGAGAATAATTTTCTAGATGTAGTAGAATACACAGACTGAAGATTTTATTTACCACTTGAAAAGAATTACATATTTTTTTACTGCTGAACTCAGTGGGACATGGATCAGTATGTCAGTGGCTTGTGTCATTGAACCCATTCAGTAGTAGTGCGGATCTGTACTTATGTATCATAAATACATTTGAACTTTTTACCTGTGGCTGCACACCTTTGACTCCAGGAAAGAAGTGCTTGCTCGACAAACCTGTTTTGTTTGTCATGCCCGTTGACTCCAGTAAACAGGTCTTATGCTGAGGTCACTGTTTTCTGGAGAAAAGCCTTGGGCCATATGCGAAAGCTTGACATTGGATGACCCATCAGAGCAGCAGGGAAGTTGTACAGACCCCCTGGCTCAGATAAATTTAACCCTCCCACCAAACATTTCTCCGTAGAAGCCTCAGAAAGCAGAAATAACGCCTCCTGCGCAAATTAATCCGCAAAATTTCAACCCAAAGTGCATTTTTAGGCATAAAAAAAAACAGCAATTTTTTGGGGGGTATTGTAAAATTTGTTTGTGCCATAATTGAATTATGGTGGGCTGCGGATATTAATTTTATTTCACAATAAAACAATATCTTTGAAAATAAGATGAGCCGGAAAACTAGCACAGTTGGAGAACCTCATTCTGCCAGATTAGCGCGAGAGCAATTAGCGGCATTAAAGAAGTTTATTCCGACAAAACAATTATTTAAGAAAAATGTTCGTGGTTACGAAGATATACAACATGGAATTTTAGAAACTTCGGCAAAATGGTTGAAGCCAGTTACTAAAACAATTGAACAAACTGTATATGGTGACGAAAAAGATAAGGAAGATGAGGAAGCCAGAAAACGTGGAATTTTTCGCGCGTTGAAAGGTATTGAGGAGCAATCACGAACGTTACCCGATCGATTAGCAATAGCAGCAGCGGCAGCGCAGCAGGGTGGACAACCTGCAATTGCCTTTAAAGTAGGTCGTAAAGGAAAAACTGAAGCAAGACCTAGAGGGAGAAAACCTGGAGTAAAAAAAAGGAAATTTGATATCGATGATTTAAGAGAAAATTTCACTGATGAGGGATGGAATATAATATCACAACCGCTATCTACGATATATAGTTTAGATCAATTTGGTCAACTTGCTGAAGATATGTTCAGTATTCGAAATGACTATTTGTCTGATATAGGAAGAGGAAGATATCCAACTCGTAAAAGTTGGTTTAGTATGTTATTTAGAATTTATGATGGAAAAACGCAAGCGAGTGAAAGGGATCCATCTTTTAGAAGATTTATGGCAGCAGCAGACGATAGATATGGTCATAATAAACAAATGGCGGAAGAAAGAAAACAGCAAGAGAAAGAAAGAAAACAGCAAGAGAAAGAAAGAAAACAACAAGAAAGAAAAGAAAAAACTAAAACACGAGGGAGAAAAGAAACATCACAGGAAGATATTCAACCACAGGAGCCAATAATTCAACCAGAGGAATTAGGAGCTAGACCAAAAGAAAGAACTCCACCTCAGAAAAAGGAGAGAAAATCGAAAAAGAAAAAAGATCAGAGTGATGAATCCAAATCACCCGCTGTTGATTTGTATGAATTCGATCCTAATTTATCCGCCGATAACTATTTGAGGAGTGGAATTTCGCATTTAATCAGTAACTATGATTCAACAGTTGGAATGGCTGCGGATGATTCTGAAGATAATAAAAGATTTTTTTTGAAGGGAGAAATTTTTGATAAAATCACTGAAGATGCTGAATGGCTGGCGGTAATGTATTTTGGTAGTTTGAAAAAACCAGTAGTTTATGGAGATAAAAGTTTTATGAAATTTATAAGGGATGTTGGTAACAAAAGAAGAGAAATAATAGATGAGAAGTATAAAATTCGTCAATCACCTGCAATGGCGAAAGAGGCATTTATCCCCCAGTTTCCTCCTCCTTCCTTCCATACCCCTTCAGGACAACCACCTGAGGGTTTGCCACCTAAAAGTAAAAGTTCACCACCTAAGGGTTCACCACCTAAGGGTTCGCCACCTAAAAGTGATAGTCCTGAATCATTCTCCTTTGATATTCGCCATCCTCCTCTCTCTCCTACATTATATCCAAGGGATCCTCCAGTACCTCTCTGGGGCCGCATACCTCCAGAACCAACATCGTCAAACTGGAAAGGTTTTACCGAACCATTATTTTACGACCCTAAGAGTAAAAAACTAGAAAGACACCCGGATGGGACTCCCCAAACTTCACCAGAAGTATATTCACCACTGACGTCGTCAGGGACATCACCAGGGTCATCACCAGGGTCAGCAGAGGAGAAGAAATCTTCAACGCCGTCAGACGATTTATTCTACGTAACGCCATTGGAATCTCCAAAACCGGATCCATTAGGAAAAGGATATGGAAGTGGATATTCAGTTTGCCCCGACAGTGTTGTCAATGATGTATCTCGCCTCGAAGTATTAATCGGAGGAAAGCGAGCCGGAAATAATTCCCGTGAGATAGTCAACGAAGCATCAGATATTTGTCAGCGATTATTCCGTGGTGGTATCATCGATTCTCACATTTATAAGGAGTTTGTCGATGAGCTTATCGATTAAAACAACATAATTGAAATAATATGATTATTCACAAAAATCAACGCAGACCAAGACAGGTCCGCATAGTAAACTCTCGATTGCCAGTATACAAATATATTCACGGTAATGGATTCGGCGATATCGTTGGAAGTCTTGTCACGCGAGTAATACCTAAAATTGGACCCGTGATTAAGCAATTTGGGTTGAAAGCGATAGGAAAGATCGGCGAGACTGCCATTTCTGGTATCGGTAATTTGGCCAGTAAAGGCTTCAACGCTATCAAAAATAAAATATTAAGTTTAGTACGTAAAAAGCAACCCGTCAAATTACCTATTACCAGAGAAATGCCACCTGAAGTCAGTAAGGCCATAAATGATGCGGCAAATAAAAAAATAAATGATCTAGCACAGGAAGCTGCTATAACAAATCTAGCACAGGAAGTTGCTAATATAAATCCAGCACAGAATGTTGCTAATACAAATTTAGCAAATACAAGTTTTGTTTCAGGTAGTGGTCTTCGTTTTAGACGATATTATTAGTAATAAATGTTCGCACAAGTGTCAAATGAAGTATTTGATATGGACGAGCCAGTAGGTAGGGACACATCAGTGCGAGATTTTCAGTATTTCTCGTACGATGTAGTTGAGCCAGATTCAAGAAATCGGAAGGAAATTCAAGTCCACGATACAACAAGATATTTTCTTCCATCTGAGGCGTATATCGAATTTGTTGGTAAAATTGTAAAGGCAGCTGATGGTACCAACTACGATGCAAATTTTGGTGTTGGTTTTGTCAATAATGGTATCATGGCATTATTCAAGAATGCCACTTACATGATTGATGGAAGAGAGATTGAATCAATTACGAACAACGTTGATATAGCAACGACTATCATAGGTCTAGCAAGATACTCGGATGATTTTACCAGATCAGCCGGTCCTAGTATGATGTTTGCCAAGGATAATTCCAACTACCCTGAACATTTACCATTTGATATTGGTAGACCGGTAGACCCCGCTGGCCAACCCGCTGATGTTCGTTCAGCGATGATTGCCCCCAATGGCAATTACAATCTTGGATTTGCCATAAGAAAAAATATGTTGAAGGGAGATGAACGAAAATTCTCCTGTGCAATTCCATTATCTCATATTTTTGGATTTTGCAGACATTTCAGAAAAGTTATTTACGGAGCGAAGCATACGATATCTTTCGTTCGAGATGCCAATGATGACAGAGCCATTTGGAGAGATCCTGGTGATCCTGGTAAAGTTGTCCTTGAAAAAATTACCTTGTGGATGCCAGCAATAGTTCCATCGATGATCATAGAAGAAAAATTACTGTCGTTTATGAATCAAGGAGGAAAATCCATCATGTCTTGGTTGACAACAATGACTGACTCCAACGAAAATGTTAATTTGGACGGAATATTTACTTGGCGAATTGCGTCACAGCAGGGCTCTTCCGCACCTAGACATATCTTTGTTGCCCTGCAAAGCATGATTAGAGACGATCAATTACATAGTAACATGATATTCGATAGATTAGAGGCAACAAATGTATCGTTGAGAATAAATGGCCAACAGGAGCCATCCGAGGAAATAGCCATCGATTTTGAAAATTATTCCACGGCGCGCGCATATCATCGCTTGCTAAGTTTCATGGGCCGCGATCAAAATATTGATACCGGATTGCAAATATCACAGTTAGATTTTAATACTCTCTATCCCATCTATTACTTTTCCCTGGAACATCTCGATTTAGTAAAGCAGTCGGTTGTCGATATTCATTTCAAAGCCAGAATTAACACAGGAGGACCAGCAAGAGCAATCGCGGTTATTCTTAGTGATAGAACGATGATCCTGGAGGGTATCAGTGGTAGAATGAGAGTTATCGACGCACCCGTAGAGAACATGTGATAAATTCTAAATTTAGATTAAGTGATTATTAATATGCCATACGATCACGTCAGCGTAACTCTGACCCCCGGTCAGGTGAAAAAACTTCATGCAGCAACAACAGCACGACGAGGTTTAAGTTTAACCTTAAAAAGTAATCAACTTCACGGTGGACCTAATAAACTATCGTTAACTAAAAATCAACACGGACATTTCACCAGAGCCAGATCAGCAAATACTGGTATTCGCCTGAATCTCTCGATAGGCGCAATCAGAGATATGATCAAAGTAGGTGGTATTTTTCCTTTATTCGCCGCTATTCCAGGATTAATAGCTGCAGCGGCCCCCATGATTGCAAAGGCAGTAGGATTAGGTGCACTTGGAGGGATAGGTAACGTATTAGGAAAAAAGATCGTCGGAGGAAGATATCGCAAAAAAAAGGGAGGATTTCTCTTCCCCTCTCTTCTCGCAAAATTGTTGCAGCCGCAACAAGGATCAGGACTTTACCTAAGACGACCCCCGTACGGATCCGGTCTAAGTCGAGCCTACCAGCCTCAAATTTAGATTTAATCAGTGAAGCAAAAAAAAAGAAAATAAAATTTTTCAGGGGCGTATTTATGCGAGATCAACTACCAGATAAACCAAATCCCACCGAGACAGGAATAATAAATCTCGATAAAAATTCCGGCCCTGGCACTCACTGGGTTGCGTATGCGATTAATCCTCGCGAAGTTATTTACTTCGACTCATATGGATTAGCACCGCCAAATGAATTTATCAAATACGTGTCAAAACTAAAACTTCCGGTTTGGTATTCAACGCTTCCAACACAAACATTAGCAGATCCACCAATATGCGGTCCAGAGTCAATTAACGTCCTTGATGCAATTTCAAAATCATCTCGTCCTTTTCGCAAAATTTTATTTGAATATACCGTAGATAAATATCATGGTTGACATTTACGGTAGATCTCTCTTCAGAAAAGAAAAAAAAGATGCAGTCGACATCGATACATCAAAGTTTGCAACCAAGAGTGATATTAATAATCTTTTATCGCTGTCAGAAGTTGATCCTGGTGAAGTTGCTGTATTTCAAAATACAGAAGGGCGATTACAAACTAGCAACGTCAAAATAACTGATATAATTAAGCGAGACGAATACCGCGATCACATTAGTCAGTTTACTCGCCAATCGGAGATGGTATTAAAATCTGTTGTTGATATCGCCGATATTATAGCAAAGTTACCCCTGAAGGCTGATAAAACATTACACGACGAACTTCAAGATAGAATGACAAAAAGACTTAACAAACTAAATAACGATCTTAAAAAACTTGACGATATTTTAGCTAAATTTAGCAAAAAATTTGACGAGAATATAAAAACATCCAGTGATACTTCCTCCGCCGCAAACGAACTAGCAAATAAGAAAGCCGATCAAGCATCACATGACGATCTTAGCGAGAAAATAAAAAAAATCAACGAGGAAATTACTAATATTCTTGCCGAAATTAACGAAGTAAATATCTCGATGAGTCAGAAAATCGATAAAACATCAATCGACGATCTCAACAAAAAAATAAAAAAAATCAACGAGGAAATTACTAATATTCTTGCCAAAATTAACGAAGTAAATATCTCGATGGGTCAGAAATCATCCATCGACGATCTCAACAAAAAAATCAACGAGGAAATTATTAAACTCGGTAATGTTGTTGTTCCTGAATTTACCAAGGGGATTAACGTGATGCAAGGACAAATAAAATCCATCAACGATGAAATTAACGTGGTACGTGAATTAGCGCGTCAAAAAGTCGATACATCAACGTACGACGGAGAAATTCGAGATTTAAACACGAAACTTCTTGCTGCAACAACAAAAATTGATCAATCCGCCGATAAAACTGATCACGCCACTGACGTAAAGCAATTAGGTAAGGAAATTGACGATATCAACACAAAAATATCGTCAATGAACCTTGGAAGATTATCGCGAATTTCGATACCAGAAAAAACAGAAACAAATAATGTTACCTGTAGTGTACCATTTGTGGTAAATACACATAAAGGTATATGGACACCTGGGGTTGACCCATTTCCCCTTCAAGCGCCAATTACGGGTATTTATCGAATATATATTATCTCCAGGATAAAATTCAATGCAAAAACCGGTAATGCATTTTTCACTGAATATTATCCCGGTTTTATTATTGTACCCTTAGATGAAAGGGACGAAATTTTTATCGAACTGAAACCACCAGATAGAACCATAACAACCCCAATTCCTTTTTTTGTAGTTTTCGAATATTTATCCGAAACACCCCCAGAATTGTATAGAGAATTATTTATATATGAACGCATCGGATTATCGATATAATCTTGCGCGATCATGGCAGGATTCGTTGCGAAAACAACTTGACGATTATCAGATAAAAATAAATAAATACCAGCGCAAATTAGTTATCATTGATGTTGCAGTGTACGCGGTATCAGCTGTGGTCGCTGGTGCAGGAATAATTCTATCCGCGGTAACAATGATAGCGCCAATCGTTGCAACAATAATAATCTCGTCAACAACAGCAATCGCGGGTGTTCTTAATATCATCGCAAAAAAGATATCCTCGTGCACAAGTGAAAAGTTATCTTCGTACAAAAATAAACTAACTAAAGTTAGTGACGCGTACTCGAAGTTATCATCGCTACTTTCTGAAAGTCTCAACGATGGTATTATATCCGATCTAGAATTTTCTTCAATGATTAGTATTTACTCGGAGATTGAACAAATGAATATTAATAATGTCCGAGTTAGCCCAGATCGTGACAAACACGACACCGCCGACAACAACGTTAATATCGCTAAGTTCAACGAAACCCGAGTTTAGTATTAATTTCTCAACACCAATTAACGTTAACGAAATTGCATTAACACAATTGCGCGTCTACAACAGCTGGCCTAATGTTAGATCAAAATCATTTGGTAATTTGATGCCAAATAATTCACTTGTTTTTGCAAATAAAAATAAACCCGATGGAACACCCGATTGGATCGTCGTTGGTATACCAACCGGTAGTTACGAAATTGATCAGCTGAATAATGAGTTTACCACTAGAATATCAAATTTAACCGGCGATGCTACTCCGGGAATAAAGATATCTTCACATGATCCAACACTATCGTCAATGATAGAAGTGAAATCACCGTACGTGGTAGATATTTACCAATCATCGATCAGGAATATATTAGGTTGGCCCGAGGTCGCACCTCTGATAAAACCAAAGAAATCGGATGTTATTATTCCAGGTTGGTATGATGAAACCCTTCCAGAAATACCGGAACCAAAAAAGGAAGATTTTACAACCAACGAAGGATGGTATGGAGATATCAAACACAAGCCTCTGATCCACAGCGCCATCAATCTCATGAATAACCACAAAATTAACCTAGTAATATTCGCTTTCACTTTTATTAACGAAAGAATTCTCTCATGGCTGCCTCTTCCTAAAATCCCCCCAGATGTGAAAATCTTCGACGCTACCCACATTAACAGGATAATAGCCCCCATAGACGGTATCTTGGTAAGAAGAACACTAGACGAGTTTATTCAAGAACACGAATTACAATTAAATTTATTGCGAGGATCATTTCATGAATGCATCCTAAATAAATCTGGTTCATGTAACGAAATTATAAAGCACGTGAAAATTTTAAATCAACTCGCGAATGATATTGAATATTATCATGATATGTTTATTCGGGCGATAGTCGACGATATATCAATTGCCGACTATGTTCTTCCTATTAGCAAATTCGAGTTGATCAAGAACTCGGGTGAGAAACAAAAATTCATGAGAGTATTTGAATTAACCGAGGAAACACTGCCAAATTTCAAATTTCCCAATTCTGATTTTGATGCGATGAGAAAATCCGTCACTGATACCATTGATGATTTATTTCCGAAATTACATGCCGCATGGACCAAAAAAATACATTCAGAATTGATTCTTAAACACAATAACGATCCTGACAAAGGTGGACGACATATATCGCCGGGTATCGTTAATATAACGGAAGTTATCGCGATTTATCTTCACGCGGACGTTGTCGAGGGTAGTTATAATGCTGATGCGTCAGAGTCAAATCAAGCCCATCAGGGTTTTATTTTATATTCATTTTCACCTAGCGCATCTCCTGGTTATTTGATAATCAAGGAGCCAATGAATCCGTTTTACCTGCGATGTCATAATCGATTATTGACAAGAATAAATTTCAAACTAACGGATCAGAAAGGAAATTTACTTGATATACGCGGAGAAACTGTGAGTATCAATCTTTTGGTGAAATCGTGAGAATCTCTGATTTTTAAATCGCAAGTGAGATTTTCCAAATCTGTCTCCGTGGGAAAAATGGGCGAAAAAAATAAATAAAATCCAGGGAAATTTTCAAAATTAATCTTTTTTTTTTGTTTTGCGGAGATATTCAATTATTCTTCGTCACTCTCCGAATCAAATATTATTGGTACATAGGAGAATTTGATCCACGAATCAGCATCATAAGAAAATGTTGCGTTATATTTTCCTTCTGCCACAAATTGTACTGATCGTGGTTCAATAAAGAAATGTTTTGCTGCTGCACTCATCGATGTAAACGCGATTTCCTCACCTGTTGCCTGATTCACTGATTTAACAGTCTTCGAATAATTAGGAAATCCACGGTTATTACCAAATCTTGAATTTTCACTCTGGGTTACCGCGCGCAGATTGGAAAGTTTATTGTTAAGTTTATTACCGTCAATGTGGTCGATAACAAGTCCTCTCTCTATTGGTCCTTTGTAGCATTCGAATATAAATCTATGATTCGAATAACATTCTGTTCTTTCATTTCTTTTATGGACTGTAAATTTGAGATATCCCGAATTACAAATACTACCAACACGTTTCTTTGTTTTGATGTTTCTGACATTACCATCCTCAGATGCTTCGTAACCTTCGATGATGGGATGCGATTTATATTCACTCATGGGAATCGTTGATTTCATTTCCATATATAATATTCTCTTTGTTTAAATCGAAATTTGCTTTGAAACGATTAATATAATCTTCTTCGCATTTTATTACCGAGGAGGATCTTTTTTCATAATATCTTCGTAACTCACGATATTTCTTTCCTCCACAGGAGAAACACAATCTTGTTTTTCCTCGAATGCCAACTTGACAAATTAAACATCGCTGTGGTCCTTTGTTACCTCGTCGAATTTCGTATATGTGAGCGCCACAATATTCACCTCTACAGGATTTGTTACATGATTTTGTTGATCCGACTGTTATCCACGCGCATTGCTTCATTATATTTAGATATTTGTCTAAAATATAATAATGGATTTATTTGATCTCGATGAGGCAGAATATATCATTCCTGAAGTTGATAGTGCGAAGAAGGAATTTTTTGATGATGGAGCGATTCATGTTTGGTCGACATGGAAAACTAATTTCGTTGATGCTACGATGAATCTAGAGCGAGCGAAAAAGATAATTGAGCATATAAAATCTGAACACAAAGAGGAGCGATTTATCTTTGGAATAAAATTTATTACACAAATGCCCGATGACACTTGGATTATTCGCGATAAACGAGATCCGGTACGCGGCGGTAAGAAAAATGTTGTTCTTGATAAAAATTCGAAACCAGGATTGCTGCTAGGTATAGACGGTCCTTATTATGCTAGGGCGTATCCTTCTAGTGCTGTTGTCTATGGAATTTATCGGCTGAATAATAATCCTGATGTGAAAAATCTACCTGCGATGAGGGAATCTCCGATAATAAACTGCGTGGCTGAGCGAGTTATCGAACATATGAGGAATGCTCGTCGCGGATCTGGTCTGACTCAATTGAGATTGGATAAAATTAATTCATGGGCAAAGACAGTTACTGATGGCGCATCAATCGATGATGTTGCTGCGTTAAGTAAGAAACTTAAATTTCCTATTACGGTTAAAACACTATCGGGTGAAATATTATATTCATCGCCGTATAATTCTCGAGGAACACCAATCGAAATTGTTGATCATAATTCACATGCGTGGAGTCAGTCGGTAATGATATTTCCGCGAGATCGTGTTGTTAAGTTTTATCCCGTGGAATCCAAAGATAGTTCCGATGCAATGTTTAGATATATCAAACTATTAGCCAAGTCCGATCCAATATCGATTTGGTTATTCTCGAGCGAAGAAAGATACGATCAATTTATCTTACCACGCGGAGATATTTACCGTGATGAAATATTACACGAAGCGATGAGAAATATCGCGGAGAAGTATTCGTCTAATCCAGATCGATTACTGACAAATTGCTTTACTGTTCCGTCTGTTGCTGCTCATGCTGCCAGAGAAAGAAATTCGTGGAAACCTACAAGAAATGAATTTCTTAATGATATTCAACTTAGCTGTATCGAATACGGCCATGGAGGATTATGGAATACCAAATATTATTTCGAGGATATGATTTCCGTTGATATGAGCGCTTGCTATCCTGGAAGTTTTCTCGGATATGGCGATTGTGCAGATTACTTTGCTAAATTTGGCCATCCTACCAACGAGATGACGAGAGTGGCAATTAACGGACCGTTACCCGATTTTGTAATGACAGGATTCGCTCATGTTACTTCATTCGAACTTGCTGAAAATTTGCATAAAATTTGTTATATTTGGTTTGGTCGGCATTTATCTCAGCGAAGATGGGTCCCTACGGTATTGTTGAGATATATGCTGGATTCGTCGATGTTAATATCACTGACGGTAAATGAAGCAATTATATCGTATAGAAAGCAGACCGAGGTGTGGTTGCCGACAGATTGTGAGAACGCGAAAGATATTGGAAGAAAAATAATTGGTAAATTTACTCAAGGAGGATCAGTTGATCATAAACATCGCCACGCTAGGTTATTTATCAATGATGCTGAGATGGATTTTATTATTGCCGATACGGTATCGCGTGGAATATTTTGCAACAGAGAAAATATTATTATTGATGGAACGAAGTTAGGTACAGTGATAACTTATCTTGATGGAGAATCAGCACAGTATACTCATTTAAGATCATCAATGCTCGCTTATGTGAGTATTAATTTGCTGTCGATGATAAATAAATTTTCTGATATCGCGGTAAGGGTTGCAACGGATTCATTTTATATTGATAAGAAATTCCAGTGTAGGTTGGAGAATTTAATCGCCGATGGTTCATGGGGAACCTGGAGAATAAAGAATGAGGATATTCTAGATTATTGTGAGGACGCGGATGTAGAAGATTGCGATAAATTTCATAAAGATAAATGCGATGAAGTATCAACAGCAGTATCAGTGTTTGATCCAATTTCACGAAACAAATTCGTTTACCTAAATGGTCCTGGCGGTAGTGGTAAAACAACACGAGCAATAAACTTATTTTCAAATTCTGATATGATCGTGTTAACTCCAACTCACAGATTAGCGCGAGAAATAAAACAACGTGGCGTTAGTTCTTGTACGTATCATAGTTATTTCAAGTACAGCGGTGGATTGTGGGATTCAGCTCGAATGGGAAACAAATATATCAACAAGATTATAATATTTGATGAAATTTGCACGGTAAATTTAGTTATACTAAAATTATTCCTGAGTTGGCTAGAAGAAAAAAATACTGCAGTAATAATGTGCGGCGATCATGGACAACCTGATCCTATTGATGGTGAATCTCCTCACAGATGGCTTAGAAATTTTGTAGATTATTATGAGGAGATTGATGCTGATTATAGATCTAATGATAATTTATTGACTGAGTTTAAAAAAATGATTCGATTGCAACCTAATAAATTTCAATGTGATGTGATGAGAAAAATAATCGACGAAACTTCGATGGATAATTTTCTAACTTTGTGGCGTCCAGATCATCTGATCGTTGCTAGCAGAAAAATTGTTCGCGATGTTATTCAGGAAATACTATTCAAACTTCATTGTGATAAATTTCCAACGTTGCCGGTACCATTATGCTATAGGCCCGCTGATACTAGAAAACAAAATATTAATGTTACTTTGCCGTGCGGAGAAGAAAAAATATTAGTTTTGAACGATATTATTTTCGTTGATATTAATCTTGTCAATGATGCAATAAACGCAGAAAGATCGCCATGGAAACTCGGATACGCAGCAACAATACACTCGTCACAGGGATTAACAGTAGATGGCCAAGTTTGGATTGTCGATGATAGAATTTCCTGGTCAAATTTAGTTTATCTGGCAGTTTCTCGAGTAAGAAAATTATCTCAGTTAGGTAGGATTAAATTTCACATTAACGAAGATGGCGGTAATTGAGTATCTCTTGGAATTACTTGTAGTTCTTCTTTGGTAAATCCGCGTTGTGGCGCTAGTGAATCTAGAAAATAAATCGCTGGCCTTCCTGATGATCTTGTTACAGCTGATATTTTATGTGTCGTAACACTCCAATTTGGATCGGTTGCTCTTTTTCTGCCACCTTCGGCTTCTCCCTCTTTATACAAATATCTGACCGTGACGCTACCTAACACAGGTGGAATAGTAGAATTTCGCTTTAGTGGTATTTTTGTCTTTGTAATTGCAATTGCGGGTTTCATTGATATCGTTCGTGTTACTTCATTATTTAGTGCGTTAATCACGTGAGGTAATCTTGTTACCCAATCGTGAGATCGTTTATCTTGGATAAATTCTCTCGCGTACTGATATCCGAATAATCGTTCTGCAAGAGTTTTATTGAATCTCTCAACGATAGCTTGATTGTGATGAACACCTACAATACCGCGACGGATTTTAACATTATTCTTTTTCATCAGTGAAGTAACCGCGCCAAGAAATTCTCGACCTGGATCAACCTGGAGAAGCTTCGGCCATGTTAATGGAGATCGTGAATAAATTTCGCTAAACGCCTTAGCAATATCTGTTGCTGTTTTATTCGATAACGGTTCCGCTTCCTTGTATCTGCTAGCAATATCAACAACCGTCAGAACATATTTGTATGTAACTCCGTCAACGGTATCGTAAGGAAGAAACATAAGATCAGCCTGATGGACTTCATTAGGGACGCTGACAGAGAAACTCGTATATGATATTTTCTTAGGCGGAGGAAGATAAATTTGCCAGACTGCTTGCCTCGATAACCACGATTCAGCGACAGATTGCTTTACTTTTGCTGCCTTAGCAAGTTTGGCTATTGCTGATTTTCCTCGCCAAAATCCTCGCGGAGAATAATATATTTGCTCCATTATAAATTACCAGCACCTAGTACTAATTTACCTTTCATTGCTCCTTTTATTAACCAAGTTGCCAATTTCTCTTTGAAATTTTTATCAGGAATAGCATCTATTGCGTGAATTAATTTAATATCAGCGAGATGTCTTTGTTGTAAATCTCCGCTGCGATATGCAAGATCGTGATAGTAGCATGCGTTATCGATGGCGTTTACTGGATCCTCGCCAGGATTTGGTTGATTATTATCGTTAAGTCTTATATCTAGCCTTGTGCCAGGTCCGCAGTAATTATATCCTGGTAAATGTTTCTCTCCGGGATATTTCGCCCAGGGAGCTCCAGGCAGATTTGTTAAGGAGGTTGCGATGTCTCCTCCGGTTCTACTTTTTTTTTTACAAATCTAAACTTAATTGTCTTACAAACTTCACATTCTCCCTTAATTGCATTCCTGTTGTTGCGTGTAACGACTTCGATTGGATTTATCGTAGCAGTTCGAGTGCGACACTTAACACAATATGAATCCATAATATTCTAATAACATGAATGTAATTGATTTTTCAGCCACAAAGAAACGCGAGCAAGTAAAGCACACCGAGGCATTACCAAATTCGATTAGAATGATAATCATTGGACCATCTGGTTCTGGAAAAACACAGTTGTTACTAAATTTGATAATGAGATGGTTAAAATGGGATAAATTGTATTTGGTTGCACCGTCCGTTGATGATCAGAGATGTTATAAAGTACTAAAAGAATTTAGCGATAATACTGAGGATGGCACAATAGAATTTATAACGGACATCAATGAGGCTCCATCAGTGGAAAGTTTAGACGGTGATGCTAATAATCTTGTTGTTTTTGATGATGTGATGCTGGACAAACAAACTAACCCAGCTAGGATATTCTCGCGTGGCCGACACAAGAACACCGATGTGATTTACGTGACGCAGCGATATACGCAAATTCCGAAGGTTATTAGAGATAATTGTAATATTTTATCAGTTTTCAATGGCGTTGATACTCACACGCTGAGGAATATCCATCAAACTTGGTGCAACGGTGATATGGACATAAATAAGTTTAAAAATTTCTTTAGTCACGCTCAGGCAACTCCGCACGGTTTTGTCACGATTAATCTCCATGATCCACGTAGTAGATATCGAATCGGTCTTGATCAAATTTACTCATAAAATTGCAGCCCACCATAATTCATTATGGCACAAACAAATTTTACAATACCCCCCCCCCAAAAATTGCTGTTTTTTTTTATGCCTGAAAATGCACTTTGGGTTGAAATTTTGCGGATTAATTTGCGTAGGAGGCGTTATTTTTGCTTTCTGAGGCTTCTACGGAGAAATGTTTGATAGGAGGGTTAAATTTATCTGAGCCAGGGGGTCTGTACAACTTCCCTGCTGCTCCCATCAGTAACAGGATTGGAGTATGTTTGTAAGTTTAATTATCCATCAGTGTTTATTCATCTTTACATAAAGGAAATTATTATCAAGAATTTGCCTGCAAACTTGGTCAAAATAATTATGTTGTTCAGGTTACAAACACTTGTAATGTGTCCATGCTAGGTGGCTGGAATGTGAACACACTTAGGGAAACAGTATTGAAATTAATTGTGTGGAGGTTAGATCAAAATTATCACTTGGTTTAGTGATGCTCCTCATACCATACCATGGCTAGATCACTGTGCTCAGGTCACACATGTACATATATAAATAGCATGCAGGTCCTATGTGAAATAGCATACATGTGATATTACTGGCAATAGGACAAAAATGCTGTTTAAAAGACTGTCTATCACACATGCATGTTTATAAAATCTACTGCTTGTGCAAAATAAAAGCTTTTTTTAAAAAAAAATTATTTAAAAAAAACAGAATTTGTAATTGCCATTCTCAAATTACAGAAACTAGTGGGAGCCAATCTACTTAGGGGATGGGAAATATTATACAGTACTGTGATATGTGGTTGAATAATTGGCTTTAAGATTAATGGTTGAATAATTGGCTTAAGAAGATTAACAAGTGTACACAAGAAGCTGTTAGTTGATTACGTGTTTGTTGTAATCTGGAAAGTTTATGGCAAAATGCAGAATGTTCTATTTGGTATTATAGATAAGAAAGGGATCCAAGTTGGTCAATGGTGACTTTCTAGTCTTGAATAAAAGTCAGCCTACATTTGGTATAGGCGAGATAAAATGGAGAGACCAGCCAAAACATGATTTCAGCAGAAAAATTTAGTTAATATTTAGAGTTTTTGTATTGCTTAATTATTGTTGCTTTGTTCAAGATATTTTTTTAGAAATACTTAATGGTAGCTCATATTTTTGTTTAGTTTATGTCAAAATCTAAAATTCTTCACGTTCTCAACTGCTCTGGTGACCTAGTGGTGCAGGAGGTCGTGGGTTCGAACTCCGGCCAAGCCATACCAAAGACTTACAAAAATGGTACCAATGGCTGCCTCACTTGGCATTCAGCATTAAGAGGTTAATATTAGGACTGGTCTGCCTGGTGTCAAGATAATGTGACTGGGTGGGACATCATGCTACATGTCTGTGGCATGATGCTCCAGTGCTAGACATCACTATAAACTGCCACACTGCAGACATTGTAGTGATATGACTGAAAAATTGTTCAAGCTACGTTAAAAATCCAAATCACACACACACTCTTCACTTTCTCCAAATGCTAAGAAAACCACATCAAATCGATATAGACTCCGGAATACATTTGAAGTCCAACCATGGAACTTTCTCTTCTGGGTTATCATTACCTGGATAGGTATTGGAGTGAACAAACTTCTTGATAGACTGTTGTTTCTTTGCCATTTATAATGCTAATAATAGAGAGCAAAATCTCCATTCTTCACAAAATACAAAGTGATTTGATGAAAAGAAATCTGCATCAGAAAATATATCCTAACCTGTTAAGGGTGAAACCTAATAATTATAGTGAACGTCAGTAGTGAAGGGGGATACTATACGTACAATGGGAATTAGCATTACAGACCCCCTTGGGAACATATACGTACAATGGAAATTTAACATGGAGAAAAATCGTGGGAACATATACGTACAAGGGGAATTTAACATGGGAATAAATCGTGGGAACATATACGTACAAGGGGAATTTAACATGGGAATAAATCGTGGGATACTATACGTACAAGGGGAATTTAACATGGGATTTTTTTTTTTTAAATTTTAAAAAAGGGGTAGGCAATTGAAAGGCTATCTCTTTTCGAGAAATATGGCTGGCCCTGAAAAGGGCCTTTGGGTTTTCTTCTTCTTCTAATTTCTTCTTTTCCTCCACCAAGTTCTTATTTTATCTCCTACACTCTTCTTCTCTTTCTTTTTTTTCTTCTCCTCCTCTTCTTTCTTCTTCTCTTCCTCCTCTTCTTTCTTCTTCTTTTCATTTTCTTCTTCTTTTTCAATTTTTTCGTTCCAATTGCGTATTCTTATTCTTTCCTCTTCATCCTCCTTCTCCTCCTTGATCTCTTTCATGACACCACTAATCTTGTCCTTTGCTTTCCTTAAGTTATTAATTTCCATCTTCACACGATGGGGACTATAGGAATAATGGTCTTCAACCAGTCTTAATAGCATCTGTTCCATTATTCCTAAGTTGTCTAAAACGTCTTGCAAGGTTTGTATTTTGTTGATTTGGTTTGACGCCATCTTCTTTTTATTCTTTGCAGAATGGTTTGAACAACTAACACTATGGGTTCTTATAGTGAAAGCGCGGACGTGAAGGAAAACATCCCCCTAATAACATAAATTTGATCTTACCTAGATCATGACTAACATCGCGCGGATGTGAAGGAAAACATCCCCACTTTTCTCATTTCGTATAATATAACCCAAACTATACTCTCCACATACGCTAAGAAACAATAAAGAAACCCATAATCTACTATTCACGCAAACTTACTTTATTAGTTACTAACACAAACACAAACACACAATCACATACACTTCCACTATTAATAAAGAGTTAGTGTTTATATTCACACTACTCTACCTACACACATTGGCTAATCGATCGTTATTTCTTTTCTAGAGTATTGGGTAGCCCTGAAAAGGGCTGTTTTGTTTGGAACTTCATGGACACCTGGTTAATGGTGGCACCTTCCAGGCCTGGCGCCACATACACATCTTATCCCCCACTTACTTTTTACCTTTTGGGGGGAGAGAGCAGAGGCAGGATATGTTGCTTCAGAATCCCAATTTTCGCTCTCTGGGATTTTGAAATTTCTTCTCTCCTTTTCCTCCTCCTCTTCTTTGTTTCTTCTTTCCTCTTTATATCTTCTTTCTTCTTCTTCTTCTTTATATCTTCTCTCCTCCTCTTCTTTGTTTCTTCTTTCCTCCTCTCTTATCCTTCCCTCCTCGACAATGGCTTCCGCAGCCAGTTCATTTAATATGCGCCTGGCATATTCCAGATGCACATGAAGCTCCAACAGTTTCTCAAGTCTCGTGTTCATTTTTTGGTGTTGATCAATCAACAAGGGTAGCTGGACTGCCAAACGAGTTTCAATTTATACTGAAAGCGCGGATGTGATGGAAAACATCCCCCTAATAACATAAAATTCATCTTACCTAGATCATGACCTAATAAACAACAACACACGGACCTAAAAGAAACACTCACTCACTTTTTATGCTACCCATCACTATTGTAAAATTTTTTATAAATCACTTCAATAGACTATCCACATACTCAAAGCAATTCAGTCTAACTCCAAATATACACCTCAAACACCAAAAAACATCATTTTAATCTACTATCCATACCAACTTACTTGATCTCTTACTAACACAAACACACCATCACATACCCTCACATTTTTTAAAAAAAGAGTTAGTGTTTATATTCACACTACTCTACCTACACACATTGGCAAATTGATGGTTATTTCTTTTCTAGAGTATTGGGTAGCCCTGAAAAGGGCTGTTTTTTTTTGTTTGCTATGGCATTCTTTTTTAGTTTCTAAGAATGCGATGTCCTCTGAGGATAGATTTTCTGGCGATAGGTCTGCTTCTTCGGAAAGAGAAGAAAAACTCTTTGGTGTCGATACGACAATCGACAAAGCCTCTGTCAGGTTCAGGTTGCTGCTGCTGCTGCTGTTGCTGCTGTTGCTGCTGTCTCTGAAGTCTGTACTTCTCTGTCCATTCTTCTTTTTCCCTGTTCATTTCTTCTCTGAAGAGCTCTTCTATCAGGTCTTCAGTGATTTTTAACATTCTCACATTCTCTATTTCTTCTGGCTTCGGTATCAGACTGTGTCTGACCCTATGCAAATTCACGTAGGCTTCGTTGAGCTTAGCTAGTTTGGAGCACATCTTCGGAGGAGGATGAGTCGACAATGGATGGTTAGACTTGAAACAACCCCGGTTCTTAAACTCAAAGCGCGGACGTGAAGGAAAACATCCCCACACGGTTTTTGAGCCGCAACGTTTAGTGAGTGTCATGAGAGGGATAGTAAGAAATCAAAGAGCATCAATCCAACATTCTTCTAGCTAAACAAAAGACAAAGACATTTTTTTCAAAACACAACATTTTTTATTCAAAAATCACTTAACACTAACATTTTTTAACAATAATATAACATCAAACAATTTTTTTCAAATCACAAACATTTTTTCTCAATATACAATCTACTTTGAACAGGGCTGACAACGTTGTGAATGAAATTGTGATTTCCACTGTTGGAAATCATTAGGCCATTGATGGACACTACGTTTCCTAGCTTGAGACAAAAGATAAGCATAATGGTCACAAAACCATCGATCTACTTTCACATCGTTTCTAGCAGAAGAATGAGGATCGAAATGAGTCACTAAATGTTCTAAGGAATAGCCCAGGCTGCGATGATGCAGAAAATACACACAGTACTGTCCACACACCAAGGAATCTGTGCCTTGTAATTTCACATTATTGAATCGGGTGGTTTGAGCATTTCTTCTCATAAAGTCGATGATATCGTCTTCCAAAGGGGGCAATCCGTACGAATCGAAATATTCCACACATCCTTCTTGAGGAAAGTAGACGGCTACCCAGTGGGTTCCTGGGAGATGACTGTCGTCCGTGTTGATCACGTAAGCTTGATGGTCTTTAGGTTTGTGATGAGGGAGTTCATCTTTAGCACAGACGACAGGATTCCAAGAAGCCGTATACGAACTGTGGTTCAAAAGGTAATAAAGTTCCCAGGTATCCATTGATTTGTGTGTTTTTTTTTTTTCTTCTTCTTCACAGGTAATAATAAGTCGTCAATTCGATCCTGACTTTTTGCTTGAAAATGTCTGATGAATAAACGGTTATTCGTTCTGTTTCCTCACTCTGATTCAGGAGAGCTTCGATACGATGGATCTCTTGAGTGGTTAATGGTGGACAAGAATGTTCACGCAAGTCTTCATACCACTGGTGCAACACGTCTTTGTTCGAGATGAGACTCCAAGCTTCGTCCAGATACTCGTCCAATTTTTCTTCTTGACTCAGCATCAGGCATTTATCGTGTTGAATTTGACTGGGATGATCGTTTTGACATCCATAGCAATTTTTCTTGATCAATTCCGTCATTTTGTCGACCAAGTGTTTGGCAAAACAGGAGACTAAATGGGCTTCTTGTTCTGGCCATCTCGACTTCATCATGACAACTTCTTCGTCTTTGGCTTGGGATTCTCCTTCCACGGTCTCCTTACATTCCATGTCCAAAGTTTCTCCACTTTGTAAAGAGGGATAACAGTCTTCCATGGCTTCTAGTAATCTAGAATGACTTCTCTCAAACTGTTGATTTCTATGGTATTATCGAATTCTGCATACAGGATGACGTTCACCGTGTCTGGTAGAGCACTCGCAAACTGAAGTTCCACACGAATCTGGCCGGATTTTATAGGGTGGAAATGTCCCTCGTCGCTGCCCTGGTCAGGAGTGAAATCAAAAGCCCACAAAGCATAGCCTCCGTCATAATCGTCGTACGTAATGCCGTGACTGGTGTTGGTTCCTAACTGTCCGGTGGCTTCGTACAGGGACAAGTACGATCTCAAGTAATTCGACTTAGTCCTATCGGCGGTATTAAAGACAGGTTCGAAAGGTCGGGTACACAAGGTCTTGCCGTCGCGACTGACTTCGATCTTGGACACTTTGTAATGTTGAAACTCAAAAGGATTTTCGTTATGGACACCATTGAAAGCTGAATTCTTGACGATACCAACAATCAAACGCTTGGGTAACTGTCCTTGGAACAGATGATCTTGGATCATGGATCGCTGTCCAACAGGAATGGTGAACGTTTTCACTTCCACACGTCGTATGGGATACTTGGCGGTCGTTCTGCTCAACGTCTGACTGATGTCGTTTCCCACTTTCGGTAACACTTCCACACGGCGTACGTAAAGTCTGGCTTCTTGGATAACAGTTTTGTATTCGTTGGCATGGGCCATCAAATGGAAAGTGGCACTGCTACAATTCAGTCTCAGACGGATATCCACCCCGTTCAGCAAATACTTTTCTTGTAACCACATGTCCAAATGCAAACGATCCATCAGTTCTAAACTTCGCCCTTCCTTAATTTTAGTTCTACGTGTGTTAAACCCCACATTGTGAGGATTGTCATCTTCTGTCAGGGCTGTGTCGCTAAACGTGGTTGCACCGGCCGTGTCAGGTTTCCATACCACGCAAGCATCCAGATGAGTATTCTTGGCTTCTTTTCCGTACGTCAAGAGATTTTCCAGGTAGGCGCGATACGGGTAAGTATCCATGCTGCTGCTGACCAGTTTGTTATTCAAGTACAAGTCCACTTCACTGAACAAGGAATGCATGAAATTGTTAACAGGAGCTACCCTATCATTGGCTCCGGGATTGCTGTTGTCCGCCGCTTTGATCACTTTCACTTTCAAATACAGGTAACTGCTATTCAGATCGATGTAATCTTCGGGTTGTCCTTTGATTTCGAACTCGATGGGAGCAGAATCGGTCAAAGAGGAGATGGGATTAAATTCCACCCACTGGGATTCTTGCATCGTCATCATGGTGGGGGGCATGGCAAACAGATCCAGTTCCGTCTTGGAACAAGCACATGACTCTCGGTGCATCATTTTTTCTGTGTCTCAATAATCGAAAACGTCTAAGTCTCGAACGGTTTTTCTTTTCTTGGCCTTTCTAGCTTGAAGTCTGGTGAAAGGGTGTTTTCTTCGTCGTCTCTTTCTGCCTTGTCCTTGCTGAATGCCAGACTCGGTAGCGTGCAGGGCATTTATAGGTGTGTCTCGTCGACCCAAAATGTCTTTGCCCGTTTGCAGCAAGACATTTTTACCTGCCCTCATGAAGGCTTCTTTAGGGTTTTGTTTGTCGATGATGACATTTTGGAGAAATTCTTTGCCTTGCGTCAGTGCCGCATCTTTCAAGGCGTGCAATCCGCGTGTCACCATCAGTTTCAACACCGGGGCCACCGAACGAAAGGCCGATTTTAACATATCTCCTAAACCGTGTCCTCGCTGTCGAGCCACCCCTCGGTACACTGGATACATGACTTACTTACGAGTCGTGAGAGAACCGTTTTCGAAAATGGAGTTTCACCGTGACTTTTCCTTTGGTGAATGGAATATTTTGTCCCAAATCTCCTTTTATAGTAATGTTGACCGTGTCCAAATACGACTTGCTGACCGGCAAATAGTGAGGATGGACAAATTCGCGGTGGACGTGGTAAGTGTTTCCACCTTCCTCGTCAGCGTTTGCGGCAGAATCCACTTTGAAAGGAATGACACGCAGTAACGGCACGGAGATGTGTCCCACCACGTTGTATTCCACCACATCGGAATACACAAACATCAAATTCAGTCCTTGGTTCAGTTCTACCGGGGTATGAAAATACTGGCCAAAAGACTCGTTGTTGTAAATGACTGATAATTCCTTTTTTTCTTGTTCTATTTTCTTCCTCATCTTCATGTTACCGCCCAACATGTCAAAAAATTCATCACAGAAATAGAAACCCATGATTTTATCCCCCTCAGGAAATTTCATCAGGAAGCGACGAGCTGTTTTGTGGTATTCTAGGGTGACACTTTTGTTCTTGACAATGTCAAAAGCTTTCCCAAACACACCATTAAACCTGGTGGCTATGGTGTTGACCAAATGTTGGCCACTAAAATAATAACCTGGGGGAATGAACAAGTGATAGTCGGTCCACTTTGGATTTTTTATGTTAGGGATTTTATGCTTATATTTGCTATGGGTATCCATCCATTGTTGCAATGGCTCGTCATAAACTTCCACCGTAAAAGTATTTTGATTGGGAAGGACATTGAGGACTTGGGTCGGGTGAATCATTTCCACTAAAGCCACTTCCCAATGGGCTTCGTGATCTAAGGGGATGGCTTGAGGTAATTTGGCAGTGTAACAGCACAACGTGTTGTCAGGAAACACCTCCATGGAACTGTCACTGGGTAAGGTTAAGTAAAATTGGTTTTGGTGACTCATAATTCCAGAGTTCTGTGGCTGTCCGAGGGGTTAGTGGATGTCAGAGGCGTGTCTCCGTCCAAAATGGGGTTCTGGTTGTGGTTGTGGTTGGAGTGGTGACTGGCACTGGCACTGGACGCAACGTTACCGTTCGAGGAGAATTTCAGGGAGGGATTGGGAAGCAGGTAACCGATGCAACTGCTCAATAAAATGGTCCACAATTGTTTGTCTCCTTGTTGCAAACTCAAATTGGCGATGGCTGCCCCGATGACACAATACACCACGAAGATTTGGCAGAAAAAGACGATTTGCGTTTTAGGCACACGTTCTCCACACCACACCCACAAGGGTTGTTTTTGTAAATCTTGCACAGAAGAACTAGGGTAAGAAGGAGTGGTCGACGTAGCTGCGTCTGCTGTGTGAAAGGGCATGATGGTCACTTCTTCTTTTTATAGTCGATGACTTGCGAAGCGTCGATCCAAGAATCGAAACTGGGTGGATATCCTTTCCAACGTACTTTGACTTCTTTGACACGTCGTTTGCCCACTTTACGGGTTCTGCGTTCGAGAATGCTTTCGATGTCGTACACGTCGTCTTCTTTTTTTGGTGACACGTTGTAACTCAGGCAAATAAAACGTTCCTTTGAGCACTTCTCCGTTCATGTCTTCCAATTTATAGACGACAGGATGACGGCCATGCACTCGTCCAGTGACGCGAAACAATTCGGTCGTCCAGTTAGGTAAGTAACCTTTGTCAAAAGTGCGTTTGGGTTTGCCAATGCGCACCCAATCTCCTACGGCCAACTCTCCACTTTTCTTGGGGACAGCCCTCGTCGGGGACGTACCGAACAGGCGCTCAAACACCAGCACTTCGTTCTCGGGAGTCACGTCTTGCGGGGCACGTCCGATGCTTCGATGGTAAGATTGGTTGTACGCTTGCACCAGGTGCGGTAAGATGTCGATGTACTTCAGAGTGTGGTGATGCGTAAAATATTTCCACATGCGTTCTTTCAAAGTACGTTGAAAACGTTCCACGATGCTGGCTTTGGTTTCGGGATTCTCGGTGGTAAAAAAATGAATGTCACGTTTCTTTAATTCTTTTTGGAAAGCTTGGTTCAGAAATTCGGTGCCTTTGTCCGTTTGCCATCGAAGAGGGTGACGACCGCTTTGTTTCAACACCCGTTGCAGGGCTCGCACTAACTCGCTGCTCGATTTGGAAGTCAAGGGCACGACCCAGGCAAATTTGGAAAAGACGTCGATGACACAAAACAAATATTTGTAACCACGATTGTAGCTGGCCAAATGAGAGACATCGGCTAAATCGGCTTGCCATTGATGATCGATGCCTTCCACTCGGGTGCGACTTCTGGCAAACTTGCGTCGAATGGGTTTGTGTAAAGTGTAGGTAGCTTGTTCTTGTAACCATCGTTGCACTTGAGGTAAACGGAGACTTTTCAGTCGCGTTTTGGCAGCACGATACAATTTTTGAACTCCTGCGTAACCTGCAGGATGCGAGGGATCGTAGTAAATGCTGGCTAAGACTTTTTCCATTTTTTTTTGTGTTGGTTGGTGTGTTAATAAGACACCCACTCTAGGAGGATGCTACTCTTTTTCTCTTGGGGTATTTTCTTGGATTGCAATGCTTTGCGTGTGCGACCGGCAATAGGTGTTGAAGAGGAGGAGGATGTCTGAGCGGGGGATATCGGTTCTTGTTTCACTTCTGTCTTCACTTCTGTCTTCACTTTCTTTTTCTCTTGTGAGGAAGAAGGGGTGGCCATCATCTTTTTAATCCATCCAATTCTGGAGGTAGGTGGTGTTGTTAACTTGCGTACTTTTTCTGGTGGAGTTTGAAACCCTTCCTCTTCTTCTCCTTTTTCTGTCTTGGTCACTGGTACTGGTACTGGTACTGGTGATGGTGCTGGACTTTTCATCAAGGTCTTAAAATCTTTCAGAGTGGGTAGAGCTGTTTCGTCTAAAGCTTTCTGGTGAAAGAGTTGCAGTCGTTGCAAGAGTTGACCGTACTTTTGCGATTTTTCTGTTTCGGACAAATCTTGGCGATCCATCAAGGACTGCAATTCGTGTTGTAACTGGGACATCTCGCTCAAATTGGGATTGGGAGGTAAATGCGGGGTGCGTTGTTCTTGCCACCGATGGTATTCCATCCATCGTTTGTAAGGCACTAAAGCTAGTTTTCGTCCTTCCATGGGGTTGTCAGGGGTGAATTCTGAGATCTTGGGACTTTCGAGGGCCTTTTTATCTTGCTCCCACTAGTCCTCCCAACATGGTTCCCAAGACTCCTTTCAGTATGGGGCCTAACAAGAGAGGCAAAATGCCTCCACGTTGCACTAACATCTTCTTTTTTTGACGAATGGGAATTTTCTTTCGAACCATTTGGCGAAGAACGTGACGATGTTTGCTTAAGCATTGTTTCTGGTGTTTGGACAAAGGGATCGTGCCTTTCAAAACGTTCAAACAACATTCGCACACGGTATCGATGACCTCTTTGGAAGCCGTTTGAATGAGTTTTTTCGTAGGGGTGGAGAAGCTTTGGACAGGACAGATAACATGTCCCCATGTTTGGCTAAACGTGGTGGCAGTCCTTTCCTTTTCTTTCCTTGGGGTTTTCTCGAGGGTGACATCTTTGAGTCTTTAGGAGCACCAAAAAAACACTGATACCCTACTCGGTCACAGACCTTTTTTATACTGGAACGCGTCGCCATTGATTGTCTTTACGGCGTATCAGTTTGAGGACAGGCATGACACGTCGTGCAGGGGTACGTAACGGACTAAATCGAGCCAGTTCTTGCTTGGACAAATCCAGTAAACTTTGTAACATGCCCGATCTTTCATGGACTTTGATTTTGGGAGAAGGTACTTTTTGAGCAGCAGCCACTGCCGCTAAATTGGAGGGTCCTGCCACTGGGGAAGTTCTTTTGGGGGTCATCAACGGAGAAGTTCTTGGTGTGATCAACGTCTCCAAGTACTCTTCAGTTCCTGGTGACATCAACGGAGAAGTGGATAAACGTGAGGCTGCCGGGGACGCAGTCACCGCTGTGGCAGGTCGTGGTTTGCGAGTGTAAGGTTGCGTCCTGGCTGAAGTGCCTCTCTTGCGACTAGTTTTCTTCTGTGGACTTTTCTTTTTCTGAGGACTTTTTCTCTGTTTCTTTTTCTGGGGACTTCTTCTCTTCTTCCGGGGTGGTGTCTGGTAAGAGGAGGGTCCTGCCACTGGAGAAGTTATTCTTCTTGGGGACCTGGTCTTTTTCTTTTTCTTCTTGGGGCTTCGTTGGACTTTTGTCTTGGGGATAACTTTGGGGGCATTAGGATCCCATCTTAAGAGTGAGCGAATGATGACCCCTCCTAGAGTACCGCTCCCTCCAGGTTTCAAAATGATTTGTTTTTTGGTTTGAGTGTCGATGCGGGGATCGGCCAGTTGGACCAAAGCAACTTTCTTTCGATCGAAAAAGCGTTGGGTTTGATGAGGAATCTGAATGATTCCTTGGAGTAATTGACGTGCCGTCACCGTGAACCATCGTAAGACTTCTTTGAGACTAGCTTCTAAGACACGGGCTCGTGTTTGTGGATCTTTTTCTCGACTGATGCCATACAAGGCACGAATCAATTTGACGGGAAGATGCGACTGAAGGGACGTCATGTTCACACTGTGTGAGACAGACGAAAAAGGGTCTGAGGTTTTTATAGATTTTTTTCATGGGGAGTGAAATGAAGTCGAGGACGGAGACGTGTACAGGACAGGCCCTCCGTCTTGGCACCAGTGGTGAAACAAGTGGGTACGAAATCGCAAATCCTCGGGAGTCATAGGTTTCAAATCGACGAGTAAATAGGCGTGTGGCGTTTGAGTGGCATCGTCGTACGCCTGAGTCAGCCAAGGCGTTCCTAACTGTTTGGCTAAGACTTGCACTTGCGATTTATCTCGAGGGCTTTTAAACAAGACCACGTAATGCGCATTGAGACTGATGGTGCGATGGGCTTTACTTTGTTGAAACAAATTTTGGGTGATGTAAACGACACTGGCATTACGGTGATGCCCTTTGCGCGTAAACCACAATTTAATTTCTTCTTCGTCTTCTCCTAACATGTCGTCGAAAATGACCAAATGGGTTAGACGGGAGTCAGAGACGATGCCATCGTCTTCTTTAGGAATGCCTTCCACAAACACGATGGAATCGCCTTGACTTTCTCGCAAGAGGCTGTACGCCGATTGCCACTCTTTGTAACACCACACGATTCGTTGAGGGGGTCGATCGATCAAATGATGTTTATGTTCGATCAAACGTTTGACGAATTCGGTTTTGTCTGAACCGCTAGGTCCAGCAATGAGCATGTTAAAGGGATGGCGAAGATACAAAGCCTCCCAACTGGCACGATCTAAGTGTTCGTCGATGACTTTGACAGTAGAGGAAGAGGGAGCAGAGACAGCAGAGGTAGCCATGGTGTGAGAAATGTCACTTGTGACACGAAAAACAAACAAGACAAGAGTTTATATACTTTTTTCAGAACACGTTTATTGAATGTTTTTTTTTTCAAACATGAATACGAAAGACAAAAATACATAAAAGCCAAAGGCTTAAGTACAAGGATAAAAGGCACATGATAACGATGAACGTGGAATAAAAACAAGTGTCTGTACAACAACCACATGTTTTGGGTAATGTTCTAACCAGTTCAACAGGGGGTAAGGTCACACAAGTGTCCTCCCGAAAGGGTCTTTCAGGTCTGTCCACGACAGTCCTGTCCTGGGTGACGGGTTCTTCTGGCACCGTCACTAACACGGGTTGAAAAGTAACTTTTTTCCTTGAACAACTCTCGTGCATACTGGGCCACTTCTTGGGTCCAAGCCTCAAAATCCCATTCTTTCCAGGCACGGACATCTGTCCAATGGGGATGTAAGTCACAAGCTACACACACATCGTCATACACGTCTTGGGTAGCTAAAAGTTGACGAATCTTTTTTTTCCCGTAGAGGTCGAGAAGTATCCAGATGAAAACGCAAGGCTTTGAGCAAAAGAAGTTTTTCGTGACCATTTAAGGCCATGGAGGTGGTAAATACTGATCGTAAAGAGTCCACAAAGAATCGACTGGTAAACGAAATCCCAGAAAACAAGTCACTAAAACACACACCACTTGTCGTCCAAAATTGAATGGATACAGTTCTTGTAATAATTGATGGTAATGATCCACGGTTTGAATATGGTCATTGAGTTCCTTCCACGGAATCTGTTGGATGACATGTGACATAAACCGTGGCATGGCAGCCTGTTTTTATATTCTCTATTTTTTGGATGCAATACACGTACTTTCTAGCCAGAGATCTTCGTTCTCCAGTAGGGAATCTAAAACTTGCATACTGTAACCGAAACGTCAGAGTTCGTTTAGAAGTTTCCTCTTCCGCTAAGTAGATTCCACGTAACAAATGTTGGTAATCCTTTACCTTGTCTTCCTCAATGTATTGCTGTAGGTGAATCTCGAAGTAACCATAATTATGAACATGTCGATCATTAGCGACCTCAAAGTTTTGAACAATGTCTGACCATTGAAAGAATTTCTGACGAATCAGTTCTCCTATACCATTCAGGTACCAGTGGTTAAAGATCTGGTGACGTAACGGATGCAATTGTTCTTTACGTTTCACTTGTATTTTGACCAGCTGTCGGTAAATCCTTTCTCTCAACTCCACAGGCAAAGCACGAATGTTCTCTTGTAAAGTATCCATGAATAGGTTATACTAAATCCTCTTTGGTCTGACACAAGAAATGTACTGTTTGCACAAACATGGTTTTACTTCAGTGTCGAATTTAAATCGTTGAGTCACTAATCTACACATTACAATTCGTTCAGAAGTTTCCTCTTTCACCAAGTTGACATTGTGTTCAAGATGTTGGTAATTCGTTAACTCTTCCTCTGGAATTCGATGCAGTACGTTTACAATGTAGTAGATAGAATCGTCCATACCAAACCATTCCTTTTTATAACCAGGAGGTCGTTGATCAATGTCTGTCCAATGGAACACTTTCAACTCAATCAGTCCTTGTATAGCCTGAAGGTACCAGTGGTTAAAGATCTGGTGACGTATCGGATGCAATTGTTCTTTACGTTTGACTTGTATTTTGACCAGCTCTCGGTAAATGCGTTCTCTCAACTCCACAGGCAAAGCACGAATGTTCTCTTGTAAAGTATCCATGAACAGATTATTATGGTAAAAAGTTACTTCAATGTCTCGGTCCCACTAAAGGTAAGTAATGACAATTCGGTGACCATCGAGCATGTTCAACGTAGGCCGAATCTTGTGGTTCCCAGTGGTGAAGTGACACACCGCAACTGAAGCACTTGACTTTATCTCCTTCGCCCAAGTAGAAAAATCCGGCTCTGGCTAATTCTTCGGGGGTCGGTCCTCCCAGATACTTAGGCCATTTTCCTTTGAACGATTGAAGACGATTTTCAAAGTCGCAGTATTCCGACAAACGCACAGGAAACGAATATTCGTTTTTCACAGGTTCGTTTCGATGAGGGTTGGGTGACAGGAACAGGAGTTTGCTCAGGGCTGGATGACATCCGTAGGGGGGTAGACGTGAAGGTGAACATTCCCCTTTAAACCCGGTAAAATGTCTAAGAGGACGAACGGCATCGCTTTCGCATCCCTCAGGTTTGACACGTACAGCATCACTTTCCATGACAGGGGCAGTGAGAACAAAGTTCCCATGATGCTTTACGGCATCGCTCAGGTCACAACGTACAGCATCGGTCCCATCGCAAGGCTCACAATCGCACTCGTCTGCAAACTCCGTTACGCAATTACAATGGTAACCACATGGACAATCGCAGTTTCCTTCCGGACATTTTCCGTCGCAATGCCTGGGTCTTATCCATCCAATATTAGTCACACTAGAGGAAGATACAACTTTTTTACAATCCCCAAACTGAAACGATGTCTTTTTCAAAGTATTCATCTTGTTCGCTCGGTCTTGGTAGTCACAATGAACTATCGATCTTGACCATAGCCCCTTTTTATACTAGTCGCAATGCAGTCTCCAGCTTGTACATCTTTCCTTTTTTACGTTTTTTATGTCTTGTTTCGGAAGGTACCGTCTCTAAGGTACCGTCAACATTGTACCGTAGTGTGATGGGTGGAAAGGCCATAGAAAGGTAAGGGCAGTGCGGAGACCATCGAGTATGTTCCAGAATAGCTGAATCTTTATAGATACATAGATCCATTCGTAACTTCAGTCCGCAAGCGAAACACTGTACCTCGTATCCCAATCCTGACTCAGGTCCCAAGTAGACAAATCCTGTTCTAGCTAAAACATGCGAAGAAGGTAATCCTTCCTTATCCGTAGGCCATTTCTGAAACGTGTCCAATCGACGGGCACAATCACAATAGTCAGGTAAGAAGACTGGAAAATGGTAGGGTTTGAACTTGGAGTTCTCATCGGGTTTCTCACTCGATTCTTGCTGTGGCGAAGTCATCTTTCTGGTGGGTGGCTATCCTCTTACAACCAATGTTTTATACCAACGTGTCCATACGGTAAGGTGAAATGATTGGGAAGTCGAACTCGCTTCTGGTACACGATTTGATAAACTTTTTCCAAAGGTCGACTGACGATGTGGTGAGTGGGTAAACGTACAATCTTGTTGGGCTGGTAAGTGGTCACTTTAAAGTTTCCATCCTCTCCCGATTGCAAGGCTTCTTTCAATACCCCAAAGTTGACCACACGACTGGTACGATAATTCAGAGTCAGTCCTTTCACTTTGCACGTCGTGTGCACTTCTCCTTGTTTGTCACGGTATTCGTAGCCGTAATTTTTGGGACCGCCACTGACGAAACTTAGAATCTTGTCGTCGGGATGCTCGTCTGTCCAGGCTCCTAAACGGTCTCCTTCGATGTTAGGGTGATGTTGAATCGGGTGATGGATGTAAATGCAACTGTCCGTGTCAAAGTACAGGACGCGTTCCCCTAACAGTTCTAAAGCTTCGTACAATTTTAAGCGAGCATGGGCTGTCACGTAAGCCGCAATGATGACATTTCCAAAAGGGTCGTCTTGTACAAAGTCCAGATCTTCTTCGTAATTGACCAAGATCAAATTCTCTCGAACGACGTCCACGTGTTTCATGTATTTGGTTTTGTCGTGAATCATCTGGAAGTAGCGGGAAGGTTCTGTCAAATATTCCGTCTTGGGTAAACACGGTCGTTGTGCCATTTTACCCCACAAGCAATTTAACATCACTTTGGCAAACGATCGCCTGCCTTCGTTTTTCTCGATGTGGTCTAAAGTGATGCCTTCTTGTTCGTAGTATTTCTCTTTGAATTTTATTTGGTCTTCGGGAGTGTGACACCAGGAAGGATAGCCGCTGGCTTCTTGCTTCAGTTTCAAAAAGGCATCCACGTAGTCTGCGAAAATGCCTTTCTGACTGGGATCACCCTTGCGGTATTGTTGTGTCTTGGGAAAGTGGCAAATTTCGTACACTTCTAACAGTTGGTATCCCATGTCCAGAGCTTTGAACAATTCTACGCTGACCCAGGTTCCCGTCAAGGCCCGTTCTTCCTGGCTCTGTGACAAGGTTGGTCTTGGTTGCACGTTTCGGCACAAGTACGGCACAAGGGAAACATCAGTTTGCCTTGACAATGGTGAGGTAAGACGGGATGGTATAGGTTCGTGGGAGGCAAAACTTTACACTTGATCAAGCCTTCGTATTGTCGAATGTTTTTCAGGTCGATGTGTTCCGTTAACAATTGCGGGTGCCCTACGGGAAAGCGACAATATTTGCACACGTAGGGATACAGCGAACACACGTCCAAGTATTTGATTTCTTCTCCTTTCTCTTCGTCGGCTTGGTACAGCAAACAGGTGGCATTGGTCCTTCCTCCGTACAAACTATCCCTCGGGTTCAGCGGGTCCATGAACTGGTAACTTTCCACGAGGCGTTTAAACTCGGGATCGGTTTTCATACGGTGATCGTACTCGTGTTCCCACATTTCCACCACTTGGTATCCTTGCTGTTCTAACTTTAGGCGTCGCTGACAAGTGTCCTGGTACAAGTCTTCCATGGTTCGTTGCAAAAACTGATTTTTAGTGCCACGGTCAGGGTAACAAACAGGACATCCGTGAAATAAGCAACCGTTAAACTCGTACACGATCTTGGGTTTTTCTAAGTCCCAGCCATCGACCGAATACGTTCAGATGGTCTTTTCGCCCCCTCCGTTGCGGGCATGCTGAATCCACTTGTCTTCCTTGTCGCACAAGTAATGTAACCAGCGTAGGGCTTTGACCGAGTATTGACGTTTGACAAAGTTGGTCGTTTGAGGGCTGATGACAGCCACGGTGTTTTCAGGCATGAATCGTTGTCGATACACTAAGGAACACGCTTTGGCAATGGTGCAAGCTTCTTTCAAAGGATCGACCCCTCCGTGTTCCATGAACAGTTCTCGAAATTTTCCACAGCAACGTCGTAAAATGTCCACGTCGGAACGACAATACTTTAGCATTTCTTCCTGAAAGTCGAAAGGGTCCGAGGCGTGAGCCTGGTACCAAGCATAGAAAGCTTCTCGTTGTTCGGTACGCATGTTGTCGGGGTCGTAATAGTGAGCCTCAGGCAAATGGGGTAGAACGGCATGTTGATTGGCTTCCGTATTGAAAAAGTGTGGAAAGTACCCTTTAGCCATTTCTGTCATTCCAAACGTTTTAGGCATTCGACTCAAAGGCATGGCCAAGTAACTCATCGAATCTTTAAACTGCACTTGTCCCACTTGCATGAAAATGATTTTGGCTCCGTTCAAAGTGACTTTAGGACGTTCGGTGCCTTGTTCCGTATAGTACCTCAAAAGAAACTGTCCATCGTATCCGGAGAAATTGTGAGCCATCACTGTGGCATGACGATGACAATCTCCGTAAAGTTCGATGTCCTCTTTGCTCCACGTCTTGTCGATGGGGTCTAAGACCCATTGGGCAAAATCGTCTAGCGTCTTTGGTCCCCGAAAGATTTTTTCACGCCCTCCAGGAATCTTGCTGCAGTGAGGGCAATGACTGAAGATAGGTTCTTGAATGCACTTCTCGCACGCTCGATGAGCCACGCAGAAATTAGGAATGTGAATGCCAGTCTCTTGCATGCATTCGAAATCGAAAAAGATGAAATTGCCTTTCTTCTTGTGACCGTCCTCTTTCTCTGGTGGGGGTTGGTATTTTTGCACGTAACATTGGTGTTCCAAGTCCACGATGTGGTGACAAATGTGACATTTTTTCTTTCCTGAACATACGTGTGCCTTGGTATTATTGGTACGTATGACTTGTTCACACGTAGGGCACAATCTCAGGAGTTGACAAGCACATTTCTTCTGTGAACCTTGCGTCTTCAAGTGTTGTTGGTAACAGGTAGGGCTGACAAACGTACGCAGACAAGTTGAACAAGGCACTGGTTCTTCGCTCAGACAGGGTGAAGAGGCCAAACATCCAGAGCATTTCGATCCACAATGCTTGTGTTGCTCTCGATTATTATAACCATGGTCACATTTCTCACAGTAATAACCGTATCCCAGGAATCCGGTGATACTGGTAATGATATCAAAATGGTCATCGTGATGATAAACGTGAATGTATTTTCCGTCCTTAAAATCTTGCCCTCGAAACAACAGAGACCCGCGCACTTCTTGAGGGTACACTTTCAAGGTGTATCGTGGAGCTAGGGCATCTTGCAATTTTTGCATCTCAGGAATGCCACAGGGTGTGTCTTTGGACAGGCCAGCTTGTCGTAACAGGAGTTCTGCTTCGTTTCGTTGTTTGGCTCGATAGGAACGTTGAATAGTGTTCCAGGTTCTTTTCCATTCTACCGTGTCGTTCTTGTTGGCATAGGTTCGTCCCACCACGATGGCACGGGCTAAACACATCTGGTCATGAGGATTGTGAATTTGGACAAGGCTACGCTTAATGCTGCGAAGGTCGTTCACCAATAACATCTTTTTGCGTCCGGTCCCTTGAGGAGGAGAGACGTGGGTCATGTCCAATGTGGCTTTTCCATCGGTGATGTCAAACTGGTCATTAGATTGTTGCACGTGTTGAATCTTGTCCATGACTTTGGAAGCGGTCAATTCTGCAGGGGTGCTAAACTCGATCCAAACAGGGGATTTCAAACCGTCGTGTTGTATGGAAAGTCTCAAGCGATCGTCTTCTTTGGGTTGACATTGTTGCTTGAGTGCAGTGAGCAAAGAATCCCACACCTCAGTGATGAACACTTCTGCTTTCTCTAACGGCACTTCAGCCTTGAAATCTTTAAACTTCACCGTGTATTTGTAAGCCGTGGTTCTAAATTTTCTAGAGGAGCGCTTTTCCGTCTCTCGAATGGAATAGTATTTTTCAGGGTTGACTAAGGGTGGTGAACTTGTTTTAGAGGGTTCTGATTCTGGTTCACTCATGTCCTCTTCAAAATCACTGGCATGAATTTGTACCAAGATTTCAGCTCTGGTACGAGGCGATAGATCACGTTTCTGCCTCTTACTTTCTTCTTCTTCCTTCTCAAATGAATTAGATCGTTTCATCTTGAAAGCAAAAAGTCAAATGACTCAAGTTCAAACACCATGAGCTACTTGATAGTCATAGCAGACCAGCGTATATAAAAGGGTGTGTGTCTTGTCCTTTCACTATTCATTTCACTCTCAAGCCGAGCACAACAATGGAAGAAACTAACCAGATGGAACGTTTCGTCAGAGCTTTGCGAGGGGTCATTAGAAAATTCTCTTCAGACCAGCCTACGGACTACTCTCCTTCCTTTCGAGATAAAAGTCAAGATACTTGCTATATCTGTCAGAAGAAAGGGCATTGGTCTTCAGAGTGTCCAGACCGTCAAAAAAGAACAAAAACAGGGACTAAAAAAGACAAAAGTCAAGATACCTGTTATTATTGTAAAGAAAAAGGACATTGGTCTCCAGATTGCCCAAAAAAGAAACAAGAGGAGTCAGAAGAAAAGAGGGATTCTTCAGAAGAAGAGAGGGATTCTTCGGAAGAAGAGAGGGATTCTTCAGAGGAAGAAGAGGAAGAAAGAAGACAATTCTATTTACAAGAGGCAAAGAAACAGGAGAAGAAGAAAAGAAGGGAAGAAAATGAGGAAAAGACGGTGAAGAAATTTAAAAAACAGAGAGACTAAACAAGGAGAAAGAAGAAGTCAATGAACTTTTTATTAAAGTGTTGTGTTGAGAATTGTGAATTGGATTGTAAAAAAATGGAGAAAAGAATAAATGAATGATATAAGGTAAGTGTCTTTGAGTTTTGATTTTAAAATAAGAACGTACACTCACGCACTCATACACAGAGACGTACTATAAGGGTAAAATGGGTGGGGTTTATTTTTGAGTTATTGGCAAATTGAAATTGTATTTCTTTTCGAGAAATGTGGGTGGCCCTGAAAAGGGCCTTTTTTTTATGGCGTAGGGGTGAGTTTAAGCAATCAACTTTAACTGCCTTATGCCTTTGCCACGGCCAAGGCCTACTTCTGGACTGCGTAATGTTGATGATGATGATAATGATTGGGTTGAAATCACTAAGGGTGGTACGGTAGGCTTAATCACAGGGTTGACGTGTTTAGCTCGGGAAGGTCGTATTCTCTTCGGTCGTAATAAAGAAGTCTGATACATTTGTTTCAGACTTCTTAACTCCGCTAAAATGTCCAACAGTACCGTGACCGTTTGATTTTCACCCTCTTGTTTCTTTGCTGCTACTTCTTCTTGCTGTTGTTGCTGTTGTTTTTTTCTTACCTCTTCTTCTTGCTGCTGTTGCTGTAGGAGAAAAGCTTGTTCCGCTTCCTTTTGTCGTTGTATAAATTTCTCCAATTCTTCTTTCTGTCTCTGTCTAAAATTCTCCACTTGCGGTAATGAAGAAGGTAACGAAGGTTCCGGAACAAATTCTTGCGAAGAGAGAAAATCCACAAAATCCCAATTCACCTCTTCTGAAAGTAAGTCCGGGTTCCCTTGGGCGGTCTCCCCTGCTGGTGCACCCCATTGGATCGTTTTCTGAGTTTCCGTCATGTTGAATGACTGTCGCATAGATTGACTGCACACAAGCGCTAGCGAATCTATATTGACTACGTGACGTCACAGACTGTTCTCTTCGGATTGGATGCGGGCTGACAATTCTGTAACGCGTGTTCGGATTGGTGAATGAACTCAATCCGTTTCAATCCTACCTCTGCCTATAAATAAGCGCAGTTCAGTGCATTGATTCACCTGTTCTCGTCACTTCAAGATGTGGACCACAGTTGAGTCATCCACCCTTGTGTCTTCCATGATGTTTCGGACAGACTTGCTCATGTATGTCCGATCCAAGTGGACCGTTGTCCACAGGACAAACACCAGCCTGTGGATACGTAGGATTTACGTGGAGAGGCAAGGATGCCTGAAAAGAGTGCTGATGTACGGGCCAACAGTAAGACGCAGCCTAAGGACAAGAAGACCAATGCGGTGCCATTTATGTTAATGAATACATTAACATAAACCCAAAGGCCCTTTTCAGGGCCAGCCATATTTCTCGAAAAGAGATAGCCTTTCAATTGCCTACCCCTTTTTTAAAATTTAAAAAAAAAATCCCATGTTAAATTCCCCTTGTACGTATAGTATCCCACGATTTATTCCCATGTTAAATTCCCCTTGTACGTATATGTTCCCACGATTTATTCCTATGTTAAATTCCCTTTGTACGTATATGTTCCCACGATTTTTCTCCATGTTAAATTTCCATTGTACGTATATGTTCCCAAGGGGGTCTGTAATGCTAATTCCCATTGTACGTATAGTATCCCCCTTCACTACTAACGTCATTAGTGTCATCTGCAAGCATCCTGTAAAGGAAAATAACCATGTTTGTGGAGTATTAAAAAATCCTAACATTTATTATGAGATATGCAACTCTCACTCTTTCATTTAATTGACAATAAGCAGACTGGTATTTATTCATTAGTATTATAATACTTAATAAGCAAAGTGCAGACTGGTATTCAATCTTTAGTATTGTAACATTTAATGAACAAAATGTGGACATGTATTCATTCATTAGTATCGTAACATTTAATGAACAAAATGCAGACTGGTATGCATTCATTTAAGTATTGTAATATTTAATTGACAATAGTCTGGTACTCATTCATGTTCAAAAGTTTTATTACAGAGTGACAAGAATGCATATTATGTAAAAATATCAACTAATTTTCAGTCACTTTAAACATATAAAAATTATTCTGAAAATAAACCAACTGGTTTAGAAGGCAATCTACTGATCAAACTTCGTTAATCTACTTGTTTGATGCCCTGGTTCTGTCATTTGTATATAGTAGGTTCAGATCAGAGACTTATTTTGTACACCTCTCTCTGTGCTAGTTCGAGTCTCAGATTCAGCCAATGTGGGTATGTGAGAAAGCTTGCTAGTAGCTTCTCGTGGGTTGATGGTTCTTTCTGGGGTTTTCCCGGGTTGTTCCTCCACCATTAATACTGGCCACCATTAATACTGGCCACCATATATAGCCTATTGTGTGCTGAAAACAGCCTTAAACCCCACAACAACAACAACTTATTTTGTATACTGTTACTGTACAAATTGTAAAAACAAACATTTGTCCTCTAGTGCACCCAAGAGTTTTTATTCAAATGCCGTAAGGTAGAGTATATTATGTTATTATGTGGGTCAATCCATCTGCTGCATTTTTGGTTGTTGCATAAGAACTTTAATTGTCTACCATGATACATGTAATTTTGAAGTTTGGTATATGGTTTGCACTTGGGATAATGGGGAACCTGATTGATCCTTGATATATTTCACTGTGATTGAAGGAAGGAAATTGATCTCTTTGCAAAATCAAGTTCTGTGATATCTTCAGTTACCAAACTTTGTGGATAGCTTGCACTACAAAACAAGAAGTAACTCTATCAATTTCTAGATCAAAAGGTCATAGATAACGGTCAGTTGACTGAATGATAAAAAAATGGCTTCTGCCCAACAACTAGAGTTCCCCAACATTTACAGTTAACAAACTTTAGTGATCACATGCACTTAGTGTTACAAAGGTAAAACCATATTGATTTCACTCCCAAGAGGTTTAAGTCACTCAGACTGATTGACAGAAATGGTTTCTGCACAATAATTTGAGCTCTCCATCATCTACTGTTACCAGACTATGTGGATGGCACTTGATGTAAGGAAATACCCAATTAATTTTTCTTGTCCAAAGGTCATGGTCACTGACTGCAAGAAGAAAAATGGGTACCATACAGTCACAGTAGTTCTAATTAACATACTAAATCCAAACTTTGTGAATGACTCATACTTGGTGTAAAAAAAATAGGCTGAAAAACAAAGCTTACTGACTGAAATGAGAAAATTTGTTCCATACTAGAGATGTTGTCGTACAACACAGAACTGGCCTATAAATTTTACATGGTTAAAACTGAGCGTAAAGAGTTAAAAGGTCAGACCTAACAACTTATACTTGACTTTAAGTCTTATTGACACATAAATTACCAGCTTTTAGAATAACGTCAAATTTGATGAAAATATTATCAATGTTGTCAAATTATATACATGTATTACTTGCATGTTTTCCACCCATCAGTTTTTATTTGGCATTGTTCACCCACCCCTACTTCCTATGATCCTTCCTTTTAGAAGTAGGTGTGAGGGACTTCCCTCTCAAACAGATATTTCTGGCCGCATCTCTGTAATGTGGTATACACTCTATATCATTTTAGGAAAACACAATTTCCAGTCAGATTTATTTGAAATGCACTTTCAAACACTTTCTAGATGTTTTGTTTAATGGGCACTTGTCAACTTTATTGCTCCAATACAAAGTTTAAATGATATCAGCTTCTTTCATCAGTGAATTTTCAGAACGAAATTAATTGTCAGGGCAGGATGTATTATATTATTTGGAAGCACCAGAGTCTGAATTGAATTTTTTCTTCCCATAATTCCCTGTGATATATTGACCATTTATTAACTGCTGTTCGACTGTTCAGACAGAAATCATACTGTAACAAGTTATACTGTTCAGACAGAAATCATACTGTAACAAGTTATAATGTTCAGACAGAAATCATAAAATTTATTTCTACTCGGATACACAGATGCTGTCCGGCTTTTTTATTGGATTGACTTTCTTTCATTGCAACCCTTCAGATGAGCACTACTTTCTTCCATTGTAACCCTAAAGACTAAGGCACTGCTTTTTTCCATTGTAACCCTAAAGACTAAGGCACTGCTTTTTTTCCATTGTAACCCTAAAGACTAAGGCACTGCTTTTTTTCCATTGTCAGGGCTGAGCAAATCCCATAGCCCGACGTCCCGGACTAGTCATTTTTGAAGTCGGACAAGTAAAATTTTCCAAGTCGCTGGTCCGGGACAAGTGCTTTTTAAAAAAGTCGGGCTAGTCCTTATTTTCGTGCTTTAATCACTATATCTGCCTTTATTTGGCCAATCATTCCCTTTGGGCGTACTGAATACTTGATTCTACCCCTCTTCGTGTATACATTTAGATCCTTTTACCGCTTGACTGCATATTGGGCTAAGCGCCCAAATTATCGGCAAATCAAAACACGTCAAACAAAAGAAAGCCAGTATGATCAATTAGCAGTGTTGTAAGCGGTTTTGTCGCAACAAGTTTACTCAATCTAGATCATAACGAGCGGCTAACTATGATTTAATCCAGCGAGTCAGTGGAATTAAATTAATGAAAGGTACTTTACCGACATCAGCGTTGGTTTAATTTATGAACCGATTAAATGCCTAATGATTATTTAATTAAAATTGATTATACAGATGATTAACTTCCACGTGCGATATTGTGTTTAAAGCGAAACACATACGCTAATTGATGAGCTGTTTCAGTTCGTATTTAAAAGAGAAAATTGATGTTATGATCACTTTAGAAGTAGTTGTCAAGCAAGCTGATAGTTACTCTGTGGATAAAATGAGTTTGCTAAATTATTTTCGCAAGTAAGGTAATAACGGCGATTCGGCGAAGGTAAATTTGTTTGAAAATGGAGGGATAAAACGTAAGACGGATTCTGAGTGTGAACGAGGATTTAGTTCAATGAACTTAATTAAGACTTCTTTAAAGAATTCCTTAAACCAAAAGAGTTTACAAATGCTAATGAACATTTCTGCAAATGGACCAGAGCTTGAGGACTTTAACCCAGACACAGCTATCAACTGCTGGCTTAGTACTGGTGCAGGTGGCAGAGTGGCAGACATATACATGGACATATTTTCAAATCCATGAGCTAAAACATATATACATGAACCTGAAGAAGCCAAATGTATAACAACCAATGTTTTTGAAAAATTAAATTCTTTTAAGAAATAATTATGTTGTATATCGTTTTTGTTTTTTTTTCTATGGATTAAGCACATACGTCTCATCAAATCTCGGCAAGTGACTACCATTTTGGGACCAGTGAAAAATAAGGTGGGACTAGTGACGAGTAAGGTGGGACTAGTGAAGAGAAAAGTGGGACTAGTGAATTTTCTGAAACCACTTGTCCTGGACTAGTGGTTAAAAAAAAATTTGCTCAGCCCTGTTTGTAACCCTAAAGGCTAAGGCACTGCTTTTTTCCATTGTAACCCTAAAGACTAAGGCACTGCTTTTTTCCATTGTAACCCTAAAGGCTAAGGCACTGCTTTTTTCCATTGTAACCCTAAAGACTAAGGCACTGCTTTTTTCCATTGTAACTCTAAAGACTAAAGCAGTACTTCTATTGTAACCCTAAAGACTGAAGGAGTATTTTCTTCCATTGTAACACTAGAGACTGAAGCAATAGCTTGTTCCATTGCAACCCTAAAAACTGGTGCACTGCTTTCTTCCATTGTTACCCTAAAGACTGAAGTAGTTGATTCTGTCGAAATTTTTGAATTCAAGCAGATAAACATTACTAATGATTCACTTGTGAAAGATTATGTTCTTAAAATCTGTAGTAGATAACTTTACTTGGATAAGTTTGAGTGAAACCATTATGTGTCCAGTTGACTGTGTTTGTTTACTCTAGCCATTCTTGACTGCCCACAAATTTGTACGGCCTGGTGTTGACCAGTAAATTCATCCCAATAACAATTTGATATTGGGACAGGTTAAATGGTCATGGCCTAATAGTAAACTTGGAATCTTGCTGTCTTAAAGTTGGATGATATTCATTGTATAATGCAATAAATATTTATTGGAAATTACCCTTTCACTGGATACAGGTTATTTGTAGGAACAATGACATGTCATTGTAATCCTAGAATCTGATGTTTTTTGATCATCAGTCCAGCCCATGCCAATGATGAAACCAGACAGAATAAAGGGATGCTCCCACCCTCAGCTCCTCATGCTGCCCCCATCTCCTTTTCTTCTTATCACTTAAACACCTCCTTAAAACTCAGTTACCTTCTGTTTATTGCATTTATGTTTACACTTATTTCATTAGGATAAATACATGAAAAATGTGTCTTCGGCTGTTTACTCTACCAAAAAGATGAATTTATTAGTTTTTTCCCTGTCAGATAGATTTTTATCATGACAAATATGCCTATTGTTTCAAAAAGTGCCTGTTACTTTAAGAAAATTTCCCTTAACACTAAAGACCTTTTTGGCTGTCCCCTCTAAGAAATAATAGTTCAAACTGTGCTTTTCATCCATGGCTGAGGATCGTAAAACCATAGAGTGTGTTCATTGAAGATTCTATACACAACCATTCTCAAATGACATTTCCTCTGTAATATTGTTTATTGAGCAGAGAAAGAAATGCTGAAAGTTTGGAATGCAGAGACTAACTTTATATAGTTTTATGCCTTGTTTTTAAAAGATTTTTATGGTTTGTTAACTGAAATTTTTTTTTACAATGTTTTTGTAGTGACTAATATATTATACAGTTATTAGCTATATCATTTTATTATGATGGATTTTTTTCTGAAGGTGACCATGATGATCTGGAATAAATATTGCTTTATATATTATAACTAATAAAAGTTAGTGCCAGAATGTGTTTAAAAGATTCTGAAAAAGACTTGACTAGACTGTGTCCTTATCTTTCACAGTGTTAAAGTGGAGGTTATTCAGAATGGTGGAGCACTCAAAAGAGATTCACAGAGTGACAATACAACGTCTGCTTCTGAAGTTGTTCATACTCCGATAGAGGCTACTCCAGCCAGTGGTGACGTCAATGCCATTTTCTCAGAGTCTCAAGTAGGAGCTTCCACAGGTGTCACAGGCAAGACAGATATGGGAAATAAACAAACGGTACAGATTGCTGCTACAAAGGATGCTACATCAGCAGCAAATGAGATCAACACATTACAGAAATCTGCAGGGCAGAAAGGTAGCTTTGTACTGGCTTAGATTTTGAACATTTCTCAGTTACTCAGTATCCATATTTGTTTACAAATGTGACATGGTGAAGTATTTTATGTTATGATGTTGTCCAGCCATCCAATGTTGGACTGTTCACTATTTTTGGTTCTGTGCAGTAGCTTGAGTTGTCCATTCTAAACAAATCGTAAGTTGTCCATTGTGAACAATAACTTGAGCTGTCTATTGTGAACAGTAAATTGAGTCATCCATTGTGAACAATAACTTGTGTTGTCCATTGTGTACAGTAACTTGAGTTGTCCATTGTGAACAGTAACTTGAGTTGTCCATTGTGAACAGTAACTTGAGTTGTCCATTGTCAACAATGACTTGAGTTGTCCATTGTGAACTGTAACTTGAGCTGTCTATTGTGTACAGTAACTTGAGTCGTCCATTGTGAACAATAACTTGAGTTGTCCATTGTGAACAGTAGCTTGAGTTGTCCATTGTGAACAGTAATTTGAGTTGTCCATTGTCAACAATGACTTGAGTTGTCCATTGTGAACTGTAACTTGAGTTGTCCATTCTGAACAGTAACTTGAGTTGTCTATTCTGAATAATAATTGGAGTTGTCCATTCCAGACAGTAACCCAAGTTGTCCATTTTGAACAGTAACTTGAGTTGTCCATTCTGAATAATAACTTGGGTTGTCCATTCTGAGCAATAACTTGAGTTGTACATTCTGAACAGTAACATGAGTTGCCCATCATCTACTAATGTCAAACTTTGCCTGTAAATTGCATTTGAAGCAGGGAAGAAATCTATCAACTTCAAGCTTAAAAAATCAAGGAATAAGGTCAATGGGATGGAAATATTTAGAATTGTTTCCATACAATAACCTAACTTCTACTTCTATTCCAGATATCTTCATCACACTTTGTACATGGATTGCATTTGAGATTTAGATCAGACATAAATTATATTGATTTTGGGATCAAAATGTCAGTGTTAAAGTGACATTCAGAATACTGGTAATTTTTGCAAGTTATCCCCAAGCCAAAATTGCAAGCTTGTTTTAAAGCTTGCCACAAGCTTATTTATAAAGCTTGCGGCAAGCTTATATTTGGAACATTGCAGCAAGTTTATTTAACAAAAGTGTCATAAGCATGCACAAGCTTGCAAAAGCTTAAGCTGGCACAAGCATGCACAAGCTTGTTATTTATTTACCTAGTACAATAAGTATACACAAGCTTGTTACTAGCTTGTTGCAAGCTTGTGCAAGCTTGTTACTAGCTTGTTGCAAGCTTGCAGAGATTTCTTGCTACAAGCATCTGGGCTTTCAAAAATCAGACATGATTGTGTTTTCCCCCCTTCCAAAAAAAACCCTGAAAATGTGAAGGGGGGATCTGGAAATCCAAAGGCCCCTGTCCAAAAATGCATTTTAGACTCAACTGCTCCTGGTGGACCATATTATCATAATATATTGCAAAGTTTTACTTCATTCCAATGAAGTAATCTGCATATTTAATGATTAAATAATGTAATCTTATAGTTGCAATGCAGTGGAAAACAAATCTGTTCCACCAAAACATTAAGTTTAATTCCATTGTTCAAGTTTATTCATTCACTGCAAGCTTAACCAAGGCTGCAGAAGCTTTATGTGTTCCCCTAGCTGCAAGTGTCACGCCCCTATGAAATGATCATGAATAATGAATGAACTGGCATGAACTGTTCATGAACTTGGTTCAAGAACCATTCATGAAAGTTCATCAAAAGGTTCATGAATTATTCTAGAATGTGCATGAACTGAAAACAGTCCACAAATTGGATCATCATCATTCATGAACAAGTGCATGAACATATTCATGAACTATGATGAACAAAGTTTCTCAATGATTCACGACTTCATGAACAGTGCCTATAAAACAAAATATGATTACCTGACAAGTCACAAATACCTATTTCATCCTGAATCATACAATATCATTAGATGGGGGATGGGGTTAAGACAGTATAAAATGCAACATATTATCTTAAAAACTGTATTTGATTTCAGATAAATTTAAACTGACAAGTGATATTCTTTTCTTTTTACCCTTAGCAACACTTTTTGTATGTTCTGTAATTTTTCTTTGAAAAATGTTCAAGAGATATTGGGGCAGTTGCCTGCAATCAACTGTTGAAGCATATTTCATCGTCATGGGGCTGTCTTTCAGCTGGGGTTTCTCCTGACCAATCTTCTTCCAGAGACTGACCTGTCTGATAACTCTTTTGTGAAGATGTTCAGTGTCTATAATTTAATCAAATCCTGTCCATTGTCACTACTGAATGTCTCCTTTTGCAACTTAAGCTGTTCCATCTGATTACTGTTTGGATCTTTAACATTGTTGCAGCAGTCACAATTTAATTTCTCTTCCATCTTGGATCCTCCAGTTTTCAAATTTTCCTCCTTAACCTACAAACTTCATCCTCTAACAATTTTACTTTTCTGCTGTCTGGTCTGAAAGAAAGGTAAAGTTAGTTAATTACAGATAATCTCTGTTCAACATTGTTTTTAGCTTTTAGCACATTATCATTGTACCCCACTTTACTTACTGGAATAATATGATCCAACTCAAAAATGATTTAATCCCTTACACATAATACTGAGCATTTATATTATTGCAGAATTTTGTCACTGTTTTATATTAATTGAATCTGTCTAGCCATAGGAATAGTCACAGGAGACGGATGTTTTATTCAGTAAAATATGACACTTTTTTTGACAACATCGTTACACTAAATAACCGTATATATTACAGATAACGGTTATTTCATGCTTTCAAATATTTTCGCCATTTTTATTGATAAAACGCCAGACTTGTGTGGTATAGGCCCTTAGTATGTCACTAATGCATCCACTCCGACTCCTCATGTTGCGTATAGCTGCTTCCGGTTTCATCACGTTGTTATTTGCACTTTTATTGTGAACAGTTTGACGCATTAACTATTTTCTTAAGTTTTTTTTTTTTAAATTACCAAATTCCATCAAATTATAGAAATAGTGATGTCATGTAAAAGAAAACGATCTCGAACATCTCAAGTCCTATCGATATCGTACCACGTCTGGTATCGAGAACTGGGGGGTGGGGGTGATAATGTTTAGTGATTTTCAAAACTTCGATGAGCATGTTTAAATTAGGTCTGAACAAAATCGTGTCATCAGCTTGGTTATAAATAATATGATGACATATATAAACCAATAAAATATCCATATAACTTCTACTGAAATAATCATGAATGACCAAGAAAAAGATACTCACCGTAATTTTGGTCATCCAGGCTTGGTACGCTTTTCCGCCTAATTTTGCTCTCACCAAATCATTTCCTTCATATTCTTCAAAATCGCTTCTCTGCACTTCTACTTACTTTAAAAAAATGATATTGAAAATATTCTCATCTGTCCATTCCATGGAGTCCACGGTTTTTGTTTGAGGTTTTTGCCTAACCATCTGCATGATCTTTGGTTTCTGAGGAAGCTTAACTGTTGAAATCGCGCCCGTATATTAACCAATCATATCACATCTTTTTTCATAGTCATCCAATCAGGATAATCGTTGTTAATATATTTCGGTTTTTACTGCAAATTGGCAGCCAGTGACTAAGTCAATAGAATATGCAGTTTATAACAGTAATGGAGAGAAGGAAAAAAAAACGTTAGGACAAAATCATTGAAAACTTTTTAAAGCAAATACATTTTGTTGATGCTGGCCAGAAAATATTTTCCCATATTAATCCAGAAATACTCAGGTTAAGTACACAAGTATTGAATTAAAGATCTGTATGAACATTTGTACAGTATATCATTTTAAAAAAAGAAGAAAAAATTCACCTTTATTTAAATTTCACTAATATTGTGAGAAGTTTGTATGATAAATTTTCATGAACATTTTATGAATATAATGATATAGATATTTAATATACATTTTTTTAAGAAATACCATGGTATTGCATCAGAGTACTTGAATTGTTCATGAACCATTAGTTCATGACATTTCAGGAACTTCAAAGATATTATAATAGTTCATAAAAATTCATCAGTGTGTTCATGAACTTCAAGTACATGATTCATCAAAATTCTTGAAGTTCATGAACTTAGTTGAGGAACTTTCATGAACACTTCATGATTGTTCATCAAGTCATGAAATGTTTTCGCAGGGGCATGACAGTGATGGTGCCTGCTACTTGGATACATGGTCTCAAACTTTCACAAGCAATCGATAGATATATATATATATATATATATATATATATATATATATATATATATATATATATATATATATATATATATATATATATGAAGAAACTTGTTGCAAGCTAGTTTAAATTTACTTTCTGAAACATACAAGAAAGCTTGCGCAAGCTAGTTTTCCTTTCTGAAGAAAACAAGCTTGCGCAAGCTCATTTTACTTTCTGAAGAAAACAAGTAAGCTTGCGCAAGCTAGTTTTACTTTATGAAACAAACAAGAAAGCTTGTGCAAGCTAGTTTTAATTTCTGAAGCAAACAAGAAAGCTTGTACAAGCTTGCGGTTATATCCAGCTATCTTGCCTAAGCCTGCACTTGCTTGTACAAGCTTGCGCAAGCATCCATGTTAGCTTATAAACATCAAACTAGCTTATCGCAAGCTTACTGCAAACTTGCCACAAGCTTTCAGCAAGGATGCATTTTGGTTTGGGTCTCAAGCCCTTTTTCACCATATCAAATGTTCTGGCTGGCTTATATTTGAGACAAGTAAGACAACTATTCATGTTGGGGTTGGAGAATCAATTTCAACACACCAGCTTAAGTTCTGTACATATTCATTGACTAAACTTTAAAGATTGCTTGCATTTTAAATGAGGAAGATGCCTATTGATTTTGGGGTTCAAAAGACAAGGTCAAAGGGACTCCAGGGAGTAAAAATTGGCTTCCACAAAAGAACATGCTGCAAACCATGACCAGTATTTGTAGATGACTTACATTTAAGACACAAAAGGCATCTGTCAACTTTGGGGCCAAAGGTCATGGTCACAGAGACTTGAAGAAAAAATAATAAATTTGGGTAGTTTGCTTGTTTAAAAATTCATTAGCTTTATACAGGTTGAGATCATACATTTGCTAAGAATGCAGAGATTTTTTAAAATTGAATTTACAATATGCTAATACATGTACTTACTTTATGCATTTAGTCCCAAACAGTAACCATATTCCTCCTGCTGCAAGCACACTGTGTTTTGCTATATCACATTTGATTAATATAAAAACAAAACATTTGAGGCAACTTCGGATGATTCATACACAATTGAATTGATAATACTCAATCACCATGAAGACACTTTCCAAACAGAGCCATATTATCATGCAAAACTTAAATAGCCTTGGTTATCAAGCCTATTTTCACATTCTTAGAGGCGTTACAAACATCTTGATGACTAAGATCCTGTCTGGTGTTATGTTCGATTTCAAGCATAGACTGCTATTCAGAATGTACATTTAATAATTGAATTTGGTCCCATATGCCTGAAAAATGAATTGATCAGTTAACTTATGCACATCAGAGCTGTCTTCTCTTGGACTAAAAAACCTAGTTCACCTGGCAAAATTGATGATTTTCTACAAGATGATAACAAGATCTGGGTCTATGAAGTTTGTTAGGAATAATCAGTAGAACAAACAACATAGACACTAATCTGCTGGTTCATTATGTAATGACAGATTAGGGTCTGTGTTGTTTGCAGTTGTACTTGACTTATAGTCACATTTATTCAGGTGAAGCTCAATTTATGCCATGAGGTTATTGCATAAATCAAAATTAATTTTCCAATAAGATGCTTGTAAATTAAGGAAGTTCTTTGGCAAATTATAAGTTTTCAAGGAAAGTTTATTTATGCATCATCTCAAACAAATTGTTACATATAATACATATGTGAGTTGCATGTGAGAAACTGTGCATGGCACCAGCAATGGCTGCCCCGCTGAATGTTATTTATTATAAATGGTGTTAAAGTGAAAGCACATAAATCAAATTGGTGGAATAGTGAGTGTTACCTTATGCTAATAATAGTATGCATGTAAACTTTTGAGAGGTTACAGGCACAGCTTGAAGTTTTTTGTAAACTATGAAAAGACACTATGGATTGTTGATGATGACATAGTCAAGTCCAACTTCAAACTGCACGGATGCAGGTCCATTCACAATCTAGTTTCTGTGAAAAAACTTTTAATGGAAATTGTTGGATTTTACCCAAATGCCAGTGAGAATTGTTGGATTTTACCCAAATGCGATTGAGAATTGTTGGATTTTACCCCAAAAGCAGTGAGAATTGTTGGATTTTACCCAAATGCCAGTGAGAATTGTTGCACTTTACCCAAATGTCAGTGAGAATCGTTGAATTTTAACCAAATACTGGTGAGAATTATTGGATTTTAACCAAATCCCAGTGAGAATTATTGGATTTTAGTCAAATACCAGTGAGAATTGTTGAATTTTAACCAAATACTAGTGAGAATTGTTGGATTTTAACAAATAACAGTGAGAATTGTTTTATTTTAAACAAATACTGGTGGGAATTGTTGGATTTTAACCAAATACCAGTGAGAATTGTTGGATTTTAACCAAATACCAGTGAGAATTGTTGAATTCTAACCAAATACCAGTGAGAATTGTTGGATTTTAAGCAAATTCCAGTGAGAATTGTTGGATTTTACCCAAATTTGTAATTTTGCTTCCTTAGATGTGATGTGTTGTGACTTGGATTTTTAATGTAGCTTTAACAATTTTTCAGTCATATCGTTACAATGTCTGCATTGTAGCAGTTTATAGTGATGTCCAGCACTGGGGCATCATGCCGCAGACATGTAGCATAATGTCCCACCCAGTCACGTTATCCTGACACCAGGCCAACCAGCCCTAACACTAACCTCTTGATGCTGAGTGCCAAGTGAGGCAGCTGTTAATACCATTTTTGTAAGTGCTTCCTTAGATGACACCTTGGGTTTGTTATCCAGTCCATTTGTTTTGCATTAGGAGGAGCTATGGCCCCTGATAGGTTATGCCATCAGTTTTGACATGTTGCTTTGTATTGATTAGATCTAGAATCAGTTTGATTTCCAGCATCCCACAACATCAGTTACAGCTGTTACAGTTCCTTGTTCTAGGACTTTGATTTCCAGTATCCCACAACATCAATTACAACTGTTGTAGTTCCTTGTCGTACGACTTTAATTTCCAGTATCCCACAACATCAATTACAGCTGTTGTAGTTCTTTGTCCTAGGACTTTGATTTCCAGTATCCCACAACATCAATTACAGCTGTTATAGTTCCTTGTCCTAGGACTTTGATTTCCAGTATCCCACAACATCAATTACAGCTGTTGTAGTTCCCTGAGTACCTGTTGTTAGGACTTGGGTTTTTGTAGTAAAACTTGATAAGGTTTGTTGGAGTGCAATAAGGTTTAGTAGCCTTATATCAGTGAAATCTTGCATTAATGCAATTTAGAGTGTTTCATGAGATTATTTATAGGGTTATGTCCCCCTGAATGCTTTTCCTTGTGACTTTGGTTTCTACAGTATAATTTTTCAATGGTTTCCTGGATATGAACTTAAGTTCATTTGTGACTACAGTGTGAGACCTTGAATGAGTTAAATTTCTAGCCTTTCTCAGCATTATTTCCTGAAGTTATGTGCCTGTTTGTCTGTACTCCTGACCTGGAATAAATTCAGTTTCCATGAGTTATACCCATCCATACTGTATGATCTCATGACCTGAAATAGATTCAGTTTCCAGGAGTTATACCAATTCTGATGTATGGACTCCTGACCTGTAATACATTCAGTTTCCAGGAGTATACTCTTCCATATTATATGGCCTCATGACCTGAAATAAATTCAGTTTCCAGGAGTTATGCCCATTCTGATGTATGGACTCCTGACTTGAATGGTGCACAATATATATCACTTACAGCAGCTTGTAATGGGTGGGGCCATTTACAGTGTACAGTATTTATCACATATTGCAGCTTGTAATGGGTGGGGCCCTGTATGGTGCACAATTTCACTTACAGCTGCTTGTAATGGGGGGGGGGCATTTATGGTGTACAGAATCTGTCACTAATAGCAGCTTGTAATGGGTGGGTCCCATTATGGTGTATGGTATCTATCAGTTACTGCAGCTTGCGATGGGTGGGACCCTTTATGGTATACAGTATCTATCACTAATTGCAGCTTGTAATAAGTGGGTACTTTATGGCATATAGTATCTGTCACTGATATCATCATGGAATGAGTGGGTACCTTTATGGTGTACAGTATCTATCACTGATAGCAGCTTATAATAAGTGGGTACCTTTTGGTGTACAGTATCCAACACTTATAGCATCATGTAATTAGTGACTATCTTTATGGTGTACAGTATCTATCACTAATAGCAGCTTGTAATGGGTGGGGCCCTTTATGGTGTACAGTATCTGTCACTTATAGCAGCTTATAAAGGGTGGGACCCTTTATGGTGTACAATATCTATCACTAATAGCAGCTTATAATAAGTGGGTACCTTTTGGTGTACAGTATCCAACACTTATAGCATCATGTAATTAGTGACTATCTTTATGGTGTACAGTATCTATCACTTATGGTATCACGGTACCAATTGTTTTTCCATATACCTCAATGCTAATGTTCTGTGAAATAAATATACTTTCTGTCCTACTTGGGCATGCATGTCACACACTGCCATATAGAACAATGCTAGATTGTCAATTTGACAATGACATAACCAGGTACTCCATTGCATTTAAGAGAGATAACTCAACTGGAACTAGACAGGGGTAAGAGTTATCTAGTCACAACAAGCACATTTTCAGCCATGTGTACCATATTTTAAAAAAATCATAAAAAATACAAAATATGATCTAGATAGAAATTAACACAAACTCACATGTTGCCAAGAGGCTCAACATTTTTTTAAGCCAAACAGAAAGTACAACTCTTACATAATGCACCAATCACAGCTAGTGTTGTTCTTTAATTCTGAATATAATGTTCCATACACCTTAAGCTCCGCCCACCTGGACTTGCGCAGTTGGTACCGTTATACCTTATAGCAGCTTGTAATGGGTGGGGCTCTTTATGGTGTACAGTATCTATCACTAATAGCAGCTTGTAATGGGTGGGGCCCTTTATGGTGTACAGTATCTCTCACTTACAACAGTTTGTAATGGGTGGGGCCTTTTAAGGTGTACAGTATCTATCACTTATAGCAGCTTGTAATGGGTGGGGCCTTTTATGGTGTACAGTATCTATCACTGATAGCAGCTGGTAATAGGTGGGTTCCTTTATGGTGTACAGTATATGTCATTAACAGCAGCTTCGAATATGTGGGTACTTTATGGTGTACAGTATCTGTCAGTTATAGCAGCTTGCAATGACTGGGGCCCTTTATGGTGCACAGTATCTATCACTGATAGCATCATGTAATGAGTGGTGTCCTTTATGGTGTACCTGTCACTAATAGCTCAATTTTCCCACAGCAACTTCACCATTCAAGATAGGGATATCTTACTCCTGGGTGTGATTGGATACTCGTTCTTAGGATAGGAAGGCTAAAAAGAAGAAGAAAAAAACATGGCAGTTTTAAGTTAACTGTTTAAAAATTCATTAATATAGAATTGAAATAAAATCTATCAACCACTGACTGATCTTTTATTTTCTTTTTCAGAGTTGGATGACCCTTGGCCATCAAATGATCTGTGGGTGGTAGATGCAGCCAAGCCAGTTAAATTACATGTGGAAGACAAAGGACCTGCAGCACATAAACCTGTCACTGTATTCACAATGTTGTATGGTGTGGTACAGAGGCTGCCAAACCAACCTGCTATGTGTGAGTTGTTGTGTACTCTAAAAGTACACTATTCCTCTACAGTACAATTTGGGTCATACAGATTATTGCTTTACTCCATACCATCACATGAATGTTGTATGTTCTGATAGTACACTATTCCTCTAAAGTATAACTTGGGTCATACAGATTACTGCTTCAATCCAAGCCATTGGCCTGAATGTTGTATGTTCTAATAGTACACTATTCCTCTGCAGTATAACTTGGGTCATACAGATTATTGCTTTTCTCCAAACCATGGCCTGAATGTTGTAGGTTCTAATAGGACACTATTCCTCTAAAGTATAACTTGAGTCATACAGATTATTGCTTCAATCCAAGCCATGGCCTGAATGTTGTATATTCTAATAGTACACTATTCCTCTACAGTATAACCTGGGTCATACAGATTATTGCTTTACTCCAAAGCATGGCCTGAATGTTGTATGTTTCAATAGTACACTATTCCTCTAAAGTATAACTTGGGTCATACAGATTACTGCTTTACTCCAAACCATGGCCTGAATGTTGTATCTTCCAACAGTACACTATTACTCTAAAATATAACTTGGGTCATACAGATTATTGCTTCAATCCAAAACAATCCCTTGATGTTGTATGTTCCAATAGTACATTATTCCTCTAAAATATAACTTGGGTCATACAGATTATTGCTTCAATCCAAACCATGGCCTGAATGTTGTATGTTCCAACAGTACACTATTCCTCTAAAATATAACTTGGGTCATACAGATTATTGCTTCAATCCAAGCCATGGCCTGAATGGTGTATATTCTAATAGTACATTATTCCTCTAAAGTATAACTTGGGTCATACAAATTATTGCTTTACTCCAAAGCATGGCCTGAATGTTGTATGTTACAATAGTACACTATTCCTCTAAAATATAACCTGTATAGCCATAGAGATTACTGCTTTACTCCAAACATGGCCTGAATGTTGTAGGTTCTAATAGTACACTATTCCTCTACACAACAATTTGGGTCATACAGATTATTGCTTTACTCCCAAGCATGGCCTGAATGTTGTATGTTCCAATAGTACATTATTACTCTAAAATATAACCTGAGTCATACAGATTATTGCTTTACTCCCAAGCATGGCCTGAATGTTGTATGTTCCAATAGTACACTATTACTCTAAAATATAACCTGAGTCATACAGATTATTGCTTTACTCCCAAGCATGGCCTGAATGTTGTATGTTCCAATAGTACACTATTCCTCTAAAATATAACTTGGGTCATACAGATTATTGCTTCAATCCAAACCATGGCCTGAATGTTGTATGTTCTAATAGTACACTATTCCTCTAAAGTATAACCTGGGTCATACAGATTATTGCTTTACTCCAAATCATGGCCTGAATGTTGTATGTTCCAATAGTACACTATTCCCCTAAAATATAACTTGGGTCATACAGATTATTGCTTCAATCCAAACCATGGCCTGAATGTTGTATATTCTAATAGTACACTATTCCTCTAAAGTATAACTTGGGTCATACAGATTATTGCTTTACTTCAAAGCATGGCCTGAATGTTGTATGTTCCAATAGTACACTATTCCTCTAAATTCCTCTAAAATATAACCTGTATAACCATACAGATTACTGCTTTACTCCAAACATGGCCTGAATGTTGTATGTTCTAATAGTACACTATTCCTCTAAAGTACAACTTGAGTCATACAGATTATTGCTTTACTCCAAGCCATGGCCTGAATGTTGTATGTTCTAATAGTACACTATTCCTCTACAGTACAAGTTGGGTCATACAGATTACTGCTTTACTCCAAGCCATGGCCTGAATGCTGCATGTTCTAATAGGTCACTATTCCTCTAAAGTATAACTTGGGTCATACAGATTACTGCTTTACACCAAGCCATGGTCTGAATGTTGTATGTACTATACTAATAGTACACTATTCCTCTAATGTATAACTTGGGTCATACAGATTATTGCTTTACTCCAAACATGGCCTGAATGTTGTATATTCTAATAGTACACTATTCTTCTAAAGTATAACTTGGGTCATACAGATTATTGCTTCAATCCAAACCATGGCCTGAATGTTGTATATTCTAATAGTACACTATTCCTCTAAAGTATAACTTGGGTCATACAGATTGCTGCTTTACTCCAAACATGGCCTGAATGTTGTATATTCTAATAGTACACTATTCCTCTAAAGTACAACTTGGGTCATACAGATTATTGCTTCAATCCAAGCCATGGCCTGGATGTTTGATATTCTAATAGTACACTATTCCTCTAAAGTATAACTTGGGTCATACAGATTACTGCTTTACTCCAAACATGGCCTGAATGTTGTATATTCTAATAGTACACTATTCCTCTAAAGTACAACTTGGGTCATACAGATTATTGCTTCAATCCAAGCCATGGCCTGGATGTTTGATATTCTAATAATACACTATTCCTCTAAAGTACAACTTGGGTCATACAGATTATTGCTTAAATCCAAACCATGGCCTGAATGTTGTATATTCTAATAGTACACTATTCCTCTAAAGTACAACTTGGGTCATACAGATTATTGCTTCAATCCAAGCCATGGCCTGAATGTTGTATGTTCCAATAGTACACTATTCCTCTAAAATATAACTTGGGTCATACAGATTATTGCTTCAATCCAAACCATGGCCTGAATGTTGTATATTCTAATAGTACACTATTCCTCTAAAGTATAACTTGGGTCATACAGATTATTACTTTACTTCAAAGCATGGCCTGAATGTTGTATGTTCCAATAGTACACTATTCCTCTAAATTCCTCTAAAATATAACCTGTATAGCCATACAGATTACTGCTTTACTCCAAACATGGCCTGAATGTTGTATGTTCTAATAGTACACTATTCCTCTACAGTACAACTTGGGTCATACAGATTATTGCTTTACTCCAAGCCATGGCCTGAATGCTGCATGTTCTAATAGGTCACTATTCCTCTAAAGTACAACTTGGGTCATACAGATTATTGCTTCAATCCAAGCCATAGCCTGAATGTTGTATGTACTAATAGGTCACTATTCCTCTAAAGTATAACTTGGGTCATACAGATTACTGCTTTACTCCAAGCCATGGTCTGAATGTTGTATGTACTATACTAATAGTACACTATTCCTCTAATGTATAACTTGGGTCATACAGATTATTGCTTCAATCCAAACCATGGCTTGGATGTTGTATATTCTAATAGTACACTATTCCTCTGCAGTATAACTTGGGTCATACAGATTATTGCTTCAATCCAAGTCATGGCCTGGATGTTGTATATTCTAATAGTACACTATTCCTCTAAAGTACAACTTGGGTCATACAGATTACTGCTTCAATCCAAGCCATGGCCTGGATGTTGTATATTCTAATAGTACACTATTCCTCTGCAGTATAACTTGGGTCATACAGATTACTGCTTTACTCCAAGCCATGGCCTGAATGTTGCATGTTCTAATAGTAGACTATTCCTCTAAAGTATAACCTGGGTCATACAGATTATTGCTTTACTCCAAGCCATGGCCTGAATGTTGTATGTACTATACTAATAGTACACTATTCCTCTAATGTATAACTTGGGTCATACAGATTACTGCTTCAATCCAAGCCATGGCCTGAATGTTGTATGTTCTAATAATACACTATTCCTCTGCAGTATAACTTGGGTCATACAGATTCCATGGAATGATGTTACTTACTTAGTACATTGCATGGAATGGTGTGACTTAATATGTACATACATTCCATGGAATGATGTGACTTACTAAGTACATACATTCCATGGAAGGATGTGACCTACTAGGTGCATACATTGCATGGAATGATGTGACTTACTAAGTACATACATTGCAAGGAATGATGTGACTAAGTACATACATTGCAGGGAATGATGTGACCTACTAAGTACATACATTGCAGGGAATGATGTGACCTACTAAGTACATACATTGCATGGAATGATGTGACCTACTAAGTACATACATTGCATGGAATGATGTGACTTACTAAGTACATACATTGCATGGAATGATGTGACTTACTAAGTACATACATTGCATGGAATGATGTGACCTACTAAGTACATACATTGCAGGGAATGATGTGACCTACTAAGTACATACATTGCATGGAATGATGTGACCTACTAAGTACATACATTGCATGGAATGATGTGACTTACTAAGTACATACATTGCATGGAATGATGTGACTTACTAAGTACATACATTGCATGGAATGATGTGACTAAGTACATACATTGCAGGAAATGATGTGACCTACTAAGTACATACATTGCAGGGAATGATGTGACCTACTAAGTACATACATTGCATGGAATGATGTGACCTACTAAGTACATACATTGCATGGAATGATGTGACTTACTAAGTACATACATTGCATGGAATGATGTGACTTACTAAGTACATACATTCCATGGAATGATGTGACAAAGTACTGTACATACATTGCATGGAATGATGCACTATATTTTCTTAATGGATTTTGTCAAACACTTATAGGATGCTGTTAATGATACATGGGAAAGGTTAGGTTTCATCTTAATAATTGACACCACAGCTGGTCTGTTATCATGCAGTAGTATGTAATATTATACTATTATATTTATTCATTTTAATTTTGTGAAAAGTAATTGAAAAACATAAAGGATATTATTTTCCTGCATTACTACTGGATATATTTCAGAATGTGTTATGAAAAAAGGTAAGTTAAAGATATCATTTTTGGTTCCACAATATGAAATATATGTAGTATTTATGTAGGAAAAGAAATCTTTCTTTACTAGACCTGCTCCAGAATTGAAGCCTAGAAGATTGAACTCATTCATTGGCACCCCACCTCTCTTTTCATTAATTCACATCACTTTTATATCTGAAATGTAATGCTGTTTCTATTTATTTGTTCTAGCTTACAAAGTGCTCATTTTTGTTGCTGCATGTAAAACTTCTGTACACACAATCAAGCATGATGGGAAATCTTATATTTTCACTTGTGAAAATAGAAGGATATATTTTTCACATATGAAAACATGGGATAGAAAAATATATGAAAATTATTTCAGGACTGTACTTATTCAGTTCCCATAGTAAACCATTGCAAACAATAAGATATTAAAAATTCAATAACTTAAAAGTTTTGAGTGCTCTTGATCAATCCAATATTTGTCAGTACATATGCATCCTGGATGACAGCTTCTATGCAGAGAAAAGCATAAGATCTTTTCTGGATCTATATGTGTTTGAAACATGTACTTTCAATTCCACACCAAACAGTCAGGTCCTAATTTCAGTAATGAATGTTCCAAACTTAAGTCTGTCTTAGAACTGAAATTCCATCAACAAAACAATATCTCTATTTTTTCAGTTACAACTACAATAATCTCTCAAAATATTGTTTTTACAAAAATATATCTTTCATTATCAACCAATCCTGGCCAGCCAAACCCATATATACTCTATTTTATCTTCACCCATGTCCAGAATGGTTCCCATTTTTCCATACAATTACTACAGTGAGTCCCTCACCAATAGGTTTATATATTTCAATAAAAATTCATTGTTTAACAAAAATGGTTTTTCTTAATAAATAGGTACCATTGAATATTTGGAGCTCTCTCAAAGAATGTGACTTTAAAGCTTACCTTGTTGTATTTTGGTTCATCAGTACAAACACAAACAAAGGACTGCTCCGGCAGCCTAAGTGGTTAGAGCATCTGCCTTGGATGATGGAGGTCATTGGTTTGAACCCCAATTGAGTCATACCCAAGACTTAAAAAATATGACTGCCTCACTCGGTGCTCAGCATTAAGAGGTTAGTGTTAGGACTTGTCAGCCTGGTGTGAGGATGATATGACTGGGTGGGACATGATACTATTTGTCTACAACATGATGCCCAAGTGCTAGACATCACTATAACTGCCACACTGCAGACATCGTAGAGTCATGAGTGAAAAATTATTAAAGCTGCATTAAAAATCCATATCTCACACACACACACACACACACACAAATGTATTCATGTTCCAGAGGGGTTTTAATAATGCTTTACTCAGTGGTTTGAAATTGTGATACTACTGTATGCAGTACATAGCCTTTTGGATCATAAGGTAAGTTGATGTTCTTAAATGGTAAACATGTGCCAGTTTCTAAGTTCTACTGGTCATAAGAACTCTAGGAATGATATGTTATCCATCGTCCAATGTCCAGCCATTACTTAGTACAGGGTTGTTCTGATTGCCATGAAAATTTACACACACATATATGCCAAGGTCTGCTTGATCCTTAGAGTGAAAATGGGGATTCTCAGACATCCAACATTTCATCCATCCTGCTAGCCCTCTTGAATAGATGGTAATATCAGTATGGTGTTTTCAATAAATTACTTTTTAAATCTCCTTAGCCCTAAATGAAAGGGTGCTGATCTCACAACCAATGTGGCAGGCATCTTAATCTTGTTATTTTTAATCCATGTGAAATGAAAGTTTGTTGGGTTTAACACCATTTCTCAGTGCAAGATAGGCTAAAGGCTATAATATGCTGGCTAGTATAAGTGGTTGATGAAGAATCTGGGAAGCTCTGGCAATAACCACTAAACCATGGGTAGCTACTTAAGCAGCTTTCTCACATGCCCATGTTGGCTGAGCCTGAGATGAACCCATGTGAGATGGTAGTGATCGGTAAAGGCAAGCACTTTAAACCACTTGGTCCCTGTGGGATTTTTACCAGAAGACTTCTTATGCTTTCTGTTTGTTTGTAAATGAAAATGGTTCAACCATGACATTAGAAATGGAAAATCTTTTTATTTCTACTCCTTCAGAATGGGGTGTCATATCAACATATAGTTTTCACTAAAACACTTTCTTTGGTGTCGACTTTATACTTCATGAAAATGGTGTTGATCTGATGTTAGGTATGGCTGCCTTGAAAATCTTGTTGCTACACCTTCCAAATGGAAAGTCATACAAGTATTCATATTTGGTTTTTGTCAGAAGACTTCTGTGTGTCTGGTTGGTCTTAATAAAAACTGTGTCAATCTGATATCCAATGTTTGTGTCAGTCTGATATCCAGTGTCGCAACTTGTCATTAAAATTGTGTCAGTCTGATATCCAATGCCACAACTTGTCATAAAATATGTTTCAATCTGATATCCAGTGTCGCAACATATCCTAGATAAAAAGTTATAACAGTATAGTGTTTTACCAAAAAAGACTTCTTTTGATGTCTTCTTGGAACATGTACTATATGCCGTTATCATATCAAGTATGGCCACTGTGGCAGCCATCTTGAAAATCTTGTTATTGTCACTTCTCCTAAATGGAAAGTTATATTGAAATGAGGTTTTCACAAGAATAATTATGACATCTGACTTGTTATGAATACAAATGGTGCCTATCTGATCTCAAATATGGCTGCCACAATGAACATATTGAAAATCGTGTCACTAATTCTCCGTAATGGATGGTCATGTCAACATAGGGTTTTCACCAAAAGTCTTCTAATGGTGTCTCATTTGTCCAAAATGAAAAGAGTGTCAATCTTACATCCAGTATAGTGGCTGAAGTGGTTAATTTTAAAATCATGCAAGAATATCACAAAAACAGTTAAAAAGTAGAAATGGTCTTATCTTGAATTATTGGAAATTTGTTTTGAACAACAGAGCATCATTTCATTTGAGGGAAGCTTTTTATGGGTTGATGTTAACTGCCTTATATGGTAAACATACTTTTACAAAAAGTATTTTTCAAACAATAACCAATATTGTGGCTGCTATAATATACACTGAGCTGCAAAACATAAAGATAACACGAGTGTATATTAAGCTCTCTCTCTCTCACTATGATATACATTGTTATAACATGATTCTGCATATAACATGGACCACTGGGGACCCCTTGAGCATAATTATAATAATGTATTAAAATATAGGTTGAAAGAAAAACACAACATGAAGCTTAGTGTTTTATCTTTAATTTCCATTGTTCTGTATATTACACTGTTCTCAATTTATTGCAGTTCTGTATCTTACACTATTCCCAATATATAACGGCTCTGTACGTAACATGGTGGACAGTTTTGGATCCCAAAACCTGCATTATAATAAGGGAGAGCTTCATTCCATTTTTTCAAGGTTACTTTCACTGGATTTTGAACATTTATTGGGTTTTATTTTTATTCATGTTTTAGGTAAGCATTTGTGTATTATTGTGACATCCAGCTCATGTGCATCACAGTTAACATTATAAGTATTTTCTTTGAGTAATCAGCTTAAAGGCCTTTTACAGTTAGAAATAATTTTAACATTGTTCTGTTGACCCAGCAATGTACTTGGATTGAAGCAGCCACTATTTTTACTTGCATAATGCACCCGAAGGTCTGGTTCTCCACAGTTAGCTTACAGCAATCAATAGAACAAACAAGATGAACCCTGATCTAGTGGGACATTATGCAATGATAGATCAGGGTCTGTGTTGTTTCCATTTGGACTTGTAAGCAAGTATATGCAGTACTTCAAGAGATAATGTGAAGGATGGTTTATGCTTTTTGATACCTTGGTAAACTACAGTATGTACTCATAAGTCAAGTCCAATGCAAACATGTACCTTGGTCTACAAACACATTATGTTACATTAGATCAAGGTTTGTGTTGTTTTTCTACTGATAACTTGTAATAAACTGCAGAGACCTAAATATGCAGGTGCATTATGCAAAGGCAGATCTATGTCAGTGTATTTTCCAATTAAATGTATGACCGAGTATATACCATAATTTCTTTTATTGTGTAATTTTTATTTGTTAAGGAAAAAATCAGATATTAAAGAAAATGTGAAACATACTTTTTCAGTGTTTGATTGCCTTGAAGAAAACAAATATTCTTGTCTGTTTTTCTAAGGTTTAAAATGAAATTTTATTTTGAGTATTCATAATATTGGATCCTTGCTTATTGGTGTAGAATTTACCCTCATAAGCTGTGTTAAGTTGGACTCAATATTTCTGAGTGGTCTGTATATATCCTACAACTATATACTCACATTTCCATTAGTTGTTATTGATTATCAACATTCAGCAGCAAGAACATCAGTGCTGAACATTTATCTGTACAAATTGAATTGTTTATGAAACTTGTATCCATTATCTACTAAATTGTACACATGGGTGTACCCAATCTTTATTTGCTACATCTAAAAATTACATGACTGCTGCAGTGTATGTACATAGGGAAATCAGACCTTGAAGTACATGGAAAATAGTGTGTCCATACTTCTATATGGTGTACAGAAAATCTGGGTCCTATGTTGCCTTGAAAAAGAAACATTGATGAAAGTAAGCTTTCCAAATCAACTTCACAGAATCATCAGCACTGTAACGAAAAGCTGATGAGAAAAAAAATATCAGTAGTTTTTTGAAACAGGAGACACTATCTTTGAATTTCAATAATAGTTTAAAGTGCAAAATACTTTCCAAAACTGTTTTTTTTTAAAATTTTATAAACATGTATGAAGCCACATTTTTGCACTTTATTCTACAGGACGCACAAGTATGGGTTAACAAAATGCTGTGTTTGAAAACTGCTTTTGCACACTTTCTTGCCTGGATGTTTTTATCCCCCTCAGTGCTGTACAGTTATTTATGAGGGATCCCAGTAATTTGGTCATTTTTTTCATTGGACTTTGTCCACTAGTTAATGTATCTGTCAGTACTGTCTTTCTTATGATCCAGCTCTCTGTGTGCCTGCCTCTTGTCATATTCTCTATTCTTCATTTTCCCCTTGTGTCAGTTTTGTGTATTTGATTTAAGGTGTTTCCCAAAATTCATAACAGTTCATTTTGTTTCCCAGATAATTTGTTCAGATTTCAAAGGTGGCATGCTGAAGAAAATGTACTGCTTTATTCATCTTGCAGGAAATAAATTAGGATATTGTTAAATATACATGTATATAGAGAGGGGGTATTTGGATCAGGTGGAGCTAATTGCAATACTGCAGTAATCTCAGGTTATTGTTATTTGAGGTGTGAAGAGAGGGAGTGTTTGAGTCAAGTGGACCTACTTGCATCATTATGATGATATCAGGCTATTTTTGTTGCAGGTGTGAAGAGAGGGGGTATTTGGGTCAAGTGGACTTAAATCTAATATTAGGGATGATATCAGGCTATTTTTATTACAGGTGTGAAGAGAGGGGGTATTTGGGTCAAGTGGACCTACATGCAATATTATGATGATATCAGGAAAGTAGCCAAGGCCTTCATCAAGGTAAGGTTTTTATGGTAGTTCAAGTTATCAGTTACTGTCTATCAGAATATCATATTATTATACAAATTGTTCCCATTTCTAACCAACAGGTAGATGAATGCTATTACATTTTTTAACCAGATGCTTTGAAAAGTTTGCTTAGAATTTAAATAAATAATGTTTTTGAGTTTAGTTGTTATCTTGCTTGTACTTTTGTATACTCCCACATAAGGATGAGTATGTTATATTATGACGCTGTCTGTCCTTCCAGTTTCTATCTTTCTGTCAGTTCCCAATTTCATTCCTATACAATAATTGAGTGCTGTCTCCATCTACAATTACCAAACTTTTGTGGAGGGTGTGCACTTGGGATAAGAAGTAACTCCATCAGTTTTGCTGTGAAGAGGTCAAAGTCAAATTGCTCTGAATGATGGAAAAAAAATAGTTTATGCATATTAACTTTAGTTCTCAACCATCTACAGATGGTAACCTTTAGAGTAGGTTTGCACTGCTGGTAAATAAAAACCTGTCGATTTGGGGTTAAAATGTCAAAGGATCACATTACCTAGCAGAACAAAAATGGCTCCAGGCTAAGAACTCACTCTCCACCATGTTTTGTGGATGGCTTGTACTTCAGTAAGCAAGAACCCACTTGGTTGTGGGATCAGAAGCCAAACGTAAAGGTCACTAGCAGAAAGAAGATAAATGATTTTCACACAGTAACATTACTTCTATATCACAGGTAATGACTGAACCTTGTGTATGACTTGCACTTTGGGTAAAGAAGAATACTGCTAATCTCTAGGTTAGTAGTCAAGGTCACTGTGCCTGAAAGAAGAAAATGGTTTCTGCACAGCATCATTAGTTTTACTACATAGACATCAACCAAACATTTTAAGTGGCTTGCACTTGGGGAGAAAGGCAAAAGCCAATCTATTTTGGTGGTAATAAGGAAAGGTCAGTGTGATTAAAAAGAAAACGGTTTATGCACAAAAATTTAAATTACTGTCTATGTACCTTTTTAAGAGTTTGTGGATGACACATTGCATAATGGATAAGAAAAAAGCTTTCAATAATGGGGTTAAAAGGTAAAAGGTCAATGTTAATGGGGTTAAAAGGTAAAAGGTCAATGTTAATGCAACAAAAATAACAAAAATGGGTCTTGCATAATTTTATTTTTTGACCTCTTATCATGAACAGAGGTTTGGGAAGGCTTGTGTATAAAGTGAGGAAGAGGCTGATTGATTTTGCAGTCAAAAAGTAAAAGGCCAGGTTATTGTAGCTTAAAGAAATTGGTTTTTGTAGAATAACTTTTGCTTCAAAGTAAGGCATGGGAAGTTTCTATATATGGCTTGCTGTATGTCATGGGAATAAATGTTTATTTTGTTTTTGAAGGGTTTATCTTTAAGCATGTTTTTTATTATACTTTTACTGATTTTGAAATGTAAATGTTACTGGACACTTTATAGCCAGGAGTGTGCTAATGTGCCTTTAAACCCCTTGCATACAATCATACACACACTTTCCAGTGGCTCTGTTTTATCCTTCTTTTCCTCATTTTCCAGCTTTTGGTGTAAGTCTCCATATATTTCTCTACTAGTTCCAAACTGTTGTTATTATCCCCGCTGTTGTTTCTTTTCCAATTGCATTTTGAAAATGTTACATACTGCATGAATGCCCATAGCAAAGTGCATGAATGCACATAGCAAAGTGAATTCAAGTACGAGTCTGTGACTTGGAGGTTTTATTTGTTCATTTACATAAATTTCAGGCTGTTTTCTGTATAAAATACCCCCCGCCCCTTTTTTTTTTCCTCTACTTTTAAAAAGTAGCCCTACTTTATTTCTACTTTTTCACAGTGGCTTCCTGGAAAGACCAACGTGTTTTACTTCATGGAGTTTACAATGCATATAAATTGATGCAAATGATAAATGAAAGTTCTGAACTGACCTACCCATTGAGCATAGCTTTTTCTATAAAATCAGCTTTCCTTTGAAAATTTGACCACTGTAACAGTAATTTTCAGGAGATGGTATAGATTCTTTAAAATTTGACCCCTGTAACAGTAATTTTCAGGAGATGGTATAGATTCTTTAAAATTTGACCACTGTAGCAGTTATTTTCAGGAGATGGTATAGATTCTTTAAAATTCGACCACTGTAACAGTAATTTTCAGGAGATGGTATAGATTCTTTAAAATTTGACCACTGTAACAGTAATTTTCAGGAGATGGTATAGATTCTTTAAAATTCGACCACTGTAACAGTAATTTTCAGGAGATGGTATAGATTCTTTAAAATTTGACCACTGTAGCAGTAATTTTCAGGAGATGGTATAGATTCTTTAAAATTTGACCACTGTAACAGTAATTTTCAGGAGATGGTATAGATTCTTTAAAATTCGACCACTGTAACAGTAATTTTCAGGAGATGGTATAGATTCTTTAAAATTTGACCACTGTAACAGTAATTTTCAGGAGGTGGTAAACTTTGGATGAAGTATAGTAATGTTATACATTTTATAAACTGAATAGGTCTCGTATAAACTTTGCTGCTAAAGAGTAGGACAATATTTGCACCCCAGGCACAATTACATAATGTTTCACACATTGTCTGAATTGAGATTGGTCAGCCTTCAGCAAGAGTTTCATTTGACAGTGATTGACTGATAGCTGGTGGTAGTCAGGTGGAGCTTGGTAACCCATCAGTTAAAGCCATCAGGCCTGGACTTATGAAACTTTGAAAGTAACACAGATTTAAGCTCTTTCAATCCATAGTTCCACTCAAGCAAAATGCCTTAAAAATGTGTAGGAATATTTTCAAAATGTGTAGGAATATTTTGAAAATGTGTAGGAACATTTTGAAAATGTGTAGGAATGTTTTGAAAATGTGTAGGAACATTTTGAAAATGTGTTGGAATATTTTGAAAGTGTGTAAGACTATTTTGAAGAAGAAAAGTAGTTGGACCTGAAAATTCCATGGAGTTAGAATTGGAAGTATTTCATTTCAAATTTTTTAGTAAATCTTAATATTTGTTTTCAAACTTTTATGAAATCAAAACCTTAATTTATAAATTGTTCTGACATTTATGTGATTTTTTTCATTCGTTTTCCAGCTTGGCCTGGAACCAAGTCATGGTGTGGGTATCCTGGGTTTCAATTCCCCAGAATGGTTCCTATCATGCCTGGGAGCAATATTTGCAGGGTAAGTTTGTCTTAGACCTGCATACACACAAAACATGTATTCTAAACATTTTTAACTTTGTATTTAGTACATACAAGTTGAAAGCATTTGTCCTTTGATTTTAATTTTTTTTTTCCATTATGAAGTAGCTTGAATCCTGTAGTAATAATGTTTGTCCACCTGTCTCTCTATTCATTTGTTCATCTGTCCATTTGAATATGTAGTGTCACATGAATTGGGATCAGGTCGGGGTTCTTTTTATTCATTGAATTTGTTTAGGAATGTTCACATCACCTTTTTTCCTCATCAACAGATTTTGAAGTGGATAAAATGCCTTGTCCATTCATGTATTCATTTGTTTCTTATCGTTTCAGTATCTTGGCTCCTATTTCACCTACAATCATGAAAATTGTATGCAGATAAATCTTATGGAGACTAACTCTACCACACAAAAACTAGGTCACTTTGACCTGCTGTTCACCCTTGACTAACGTTTCAGCTATCCATTTGGTACATATTCAGTGTAATGAACCCATTTGTTATGTGGAAGAGTACTCAGCCATATCAAAACTAGGTCACTATCACCTAATTTTCATGCTGGTTTGAGGAGTATTGTTTGTAATTTCAGACATTTATTGGTTTCATCTTCATATGTTTAATCTTGTTATATCAAGACTAAGAAAACTTCAAACTGATGAAACTTTGATGCATCATCGTGAGTTGTTTATTTGTATCGATACTTCCCCTCCTCATGGTGGCTTACTTATTAGCTTGGACTCACCTCCAGTAGGTAAGAGGGTTGAATCCTGTCTAGTCAAGTATGAATCAGTCATAATGACACCATTTTGCAGTACTCTTAACACCCATTGCCTTGGCATCAATCATTCATTCCATTCTGTACATGGTTGGAACTGCTCTGATGGTCTAGTTTTTAGAGCATCTGCCTTGGATGCAGGAGGTTGTGGGTTTGAACCCTGTCCGAGTCATACCAAAAGACATAAAAATGGTACTAACAGCTGCCTTGCTAGGTGTTCAGCATTAAGGGATTAAGGGGTTTGTGTTAGGATTGGTCAGCCTGGTGTCAGGATAATGTGATTGGGTGGGGCATTATTCTACATGCCTGCGGCATGATGCCCCAGTACTAGACATCACCATAAACTGCTACACTGCAGACATTGTAGTGATATATTCTTGAAAAATATTAAAGCTATGTTAAGAATCCAAATCACACACACTTTACATGGTCGGCTATCCCAAATGTGCACCTTTTAGCAAGGGGGCTCATGTTACATACAAATTCCTTGGTAACAAAAATATTTTCATTAATAATTCTCTTGTTAGTATAATGTCATAATGTCCCTCATGTTTACAAGGATGCTAAACACCTGTTTTTGATATACAGTCTAAGGCAGATAATTTTACCAAATCTATATTTTGTTTGCTATTCATCTGTCTTCCATTCTATTTGTTCTCCATTCCAATTTGCATTCCATCTGTCATCCATTATGTTTGTTCTCCATTCAAATTTGCATTCCATCTGTCATCCATTCTGTTTGTTCTCCATTCAAATTTGCATTCCATCTGTCATCTCCTTATTTTTCATTTCTGGTCTCAGCTGAACACATTCAGATTTCACAATTATCATTTCCGTCAGTTATTTTCTTTTGTTTTCACTCATTTGGAAGAAAATGGAAATGAATTTATTGAAATTGGGTTTTCAGGTTTTGTTACAGTGTAAAGAAGAGAACGATTGCTTTGTATCTTTTCTTCATAAAATAAATACAAAAGAACATACATAAAATGCAAAACACAGCAATTGAATTCATGTATTGTCATGGTTCTTTCCATTTGAAAAATGTGTTTTGTAGTTTTAGCTGTTATAAAATTTTTTAAAAAACCCACAATTAGCTTACCTCCTGAAACACTTCTAGAGTTAATTATTTAAGTGCTAAGAAACCCATGATCTTTTTAAAAAAATCAAGAGAAATTTGGCAGTCATTCTAAGTGGATCAGATCTGCAACTACTGAATCATGTTTTGAACTTTTAACCAATGAACTACTTTAGTTCCTCTGTGTAGGGAACTGAATGATTTACAGTAGAAGATAAAGAAAGACCCAGCATTATACTAACTACAGAAATGTCCCTCTGTAATGCCCAATAATTGTATACACCTTATGAATCTGGTCCTTAGTCCTCAGTGGGGTAGAGAGAGATCCAGAGGACAATGCTGTTTGTATTATCCAGTGGACAGTGCTGTTTGTATCACCCAGGGGACAATGCTGTTTGTATCATCCAGGGGTCAATACTGTTTGTATCATCCAGAAGACAATGCTGTCTGTATCAATGACTTTTCCTTTGTAGGCATAGAAATTGATGCTTATATTTGGAATCTTAAGGAATGAAGATAAATGACAGTGTACCAACTATGTCCTCCAAATCGTTTTATTCCCACTAGTTTCTACATTGTATGCATTGGACAAAGGACAAGTCATAACTTGTAAACCAATCACTTCCCCAACAAAAGAAACAGTGGTCAAATATTTAAGTGGTTAAGTGTTGTACTCCTGACTAAATGGTTGCAGATCTGATATCAGTTGCCAGATGAGCAGGATCAGCCATCCTCTTGGGCCTCTTGTTTTCAGGTACTCTACTTTTCTCAACAGTTGATTAACATGTCATTAATATTAACTAAGGTAAATTCTCAGAATTTGCAATCCATACTTTTAATATTGACCAATCAGAAGTTGGTAGTCAAAGGTATTAACCAGTCAGAAGTTGCTAATCAATCACTCAACTATGTGATTGACTCATCATTTGACCTTGTAGCTCCTTTAAATTTGACAGTGGATAGAATTATTAAACTGCACTGGTTTTCAGGATGTCACATTAAAGCATAATAAAATCCATTCTAAAAATTTTCTAAACTTTATTTAAAAAAGAACACAAATCATTAGTTCTAGCATGGGTCTGGGATAAGAGCCAAGTAAACCAAATGTCTTCACTGCTTGAAATAGAACTATGACCCAGCATGTTCAATAAAGTTATGGATGGAATTTGTAAAAGTTTATGTAGTTTAATAATGATTTTTAATACCCATCAGCGGTCTTGCCACTGGGATCTATGCAACCAACAATCCAGAGGCATGTGAGTATGTGGCCAGTAGCTGTAAGGCAAACATTATTGTGGTGGAGAATCACCAGCAGCTTCAAAAGATACTAAAGGTGTGGGATAAACTGCCACACCTCAAGGCAGTCATACAGTACACCGGGGAGGTTGCTGAGAAGAGGAACAATGTATACTCTGTAAGCACTTTAAAGGCTATATCTAGACCCATTCACACAGATCAGATGCTTGCCATTGACACTTCATTTCTGTAGTACAGAGTATGACTCTGTTACAGATAACAGAGTTGTCTGATAGGATAAAGTTACACATCTGTTTAATTCTTTAAAGGACATTTAACCTTCTTGTAGAGAGTGGATAATACGTGGACATTTGATTTATAGTATATTGTGTTTTCTTGAAGCAAAAGTCTTTTTATATATTTATGGAATTTTATACATATAAGGAATTTTTACTGTATGCAGTTTGACATTCATTTACCATATCATCTTCCCATAGTAGTGTCTCTCTAGCATGGCCTGATGGTAATTCTTTAATTGACTAGCAAATATCCTTACCATTATTTTAAAAAAAACAACCTGTAGGCAACTTTTGCTCAAACACCTCTCATCTTATATTGACCAAATTTGATATAAATCATTTCTGCATAGAGGGCTTTCAATATTTGTTGATTCCACCTTTCAGAAGCTTGACATGTCCATCCATCCATACCTCCATCCAAGCATCTGGTATGTTCATCACATCCCAGGTTAGCTTCAGTATTTAAACTTTATACTTTCTTATTGCAATACCATTTTATTGCACCCTCTTTAGATTTGGGATATAACTCAAGGTGCAGTCCATGGACAGCTTCTTGTGTATGAAAGAGACCATTCTGACACCATTACTAAGAAAAGAAAAACCTTCAAACAACCACTTCTCAAAATCTGCTTAGCAAAATTTAAAGACATAAAGGGCTTTCAAATTTATACAGATGATGCCAAGCTGCCATTATTTATGGTGGCGTTCCAAAATATATATAAAATACATAAACAAAGCTATTTTCAAAAGAAATAATAACCATACAAAAAAACTAAACAACAAACAAACCCCATAACAGAATTATTGACAGAAAGCATACTGGCATCAAGGTCTTTCAGTACAAATGATGTTGATGTATCTTTAGATGTGTATGGCGATGCAAAAAAAGAGAAACCTTGAAATAATTAATTTCATAATACATGCAATCAACAGAATTACAGAATGTCTACTGAACTGGATGGCATGTCTACAGAAAGCATCCTACTGTCACAGATTTCTTGACCAACTCCACTTTCATATTGGTTATTGGGTATATGTCAGTCAGATGAGTGATTTTAGATCTGCTTTGGTCTCTTGTTATTTTTTTCCTATAGGAATTGGCTACTTACAAAAGATTTCAATTGCCAATGAATAAATTTTAGTTGTCTAAAATAGTTATTAGTAAGGCTTTGGTCACTCAGTTTCAAGAAAGTTGCTCTGTAATTGGATCTGATTGAATGTTTCTGCTTGTGTAATGTGTTACAAGTATGGTAATTAACAAACTAATCTTGACACCTAATTGAATACCTGTTTGGACTTTGATAATAGCTTAAAACAGTAATTTACAGGTGAATCTTGACATCTTAATGGATTATTTGCTTGGATTGGGATGCTGACTTAGTAATTAGCTAGCAAATCTTGACATTTCATTATTTACCATTTTGGATTTGCATACTGACATATGCAGTAATTGACAGGTAATCATGACACTTTAGTGATTTCCTGTTTGGATTTTGATATGAAACTAACTTGCAGTCATTTGACAGGCAAATCTTGACACCTTATTAATTACCTGTTTTGGACATGGATACTAACTACACAGTAATTGATGGGTGAATCTTTACACCTTTTTGATTACCTATTTGACTTTGATACTAAAAGCATTAATTGACAGGTGAAAAATCATGATGTCATATTGATAACATGTTGTCATCAAATTATACCTTACACAGTAAATTGAAGGTTTTTGACACCTTATTGATTACTACAATAAATTCTTATTCAAAAGGAAATTATGATTTGGGAAGGTGTTGGGAGCCAAATTATGCATTCAGCAAGTAATTAATGGATTTTTTGACAAGTAATTAGCAAATTTATATTGCCTTTATAAAAAGTATTTAGATTGGTTAAAATGCAAGATGTGATGCAGAAAACTAGAAGTTATTAGTTCATATATCAGAAGGGAACTACTTTTGTATTTATGCACCCTTGTGTGCTTTGACAATATTTGTAAAAAATGGTGAAAATGTAGTTTTGTTATTGACTACATGAGATTCAATTGTTGTATAATGGCTATTTGTATGAATGGCCTTTGCTTGGTTACATCCGTTCATGCAGTGTATAATTGATTTTCAGTCTTCATGAATTCTATAAAATACAAAGTTCAGCTCTTAATTGTTTTAAGTAAAATGCATTGTAGTTGCTGTTGAAAGCATATCTGGTGTAACAACACATACAGCTGTGGCCTGATAGAACTCTTAAAATTGCTGATTGGGAAATAAACTTACCTTAAAAAAAATCAGCATTTGATATCTGGTACTATAATTAGGCCAGATCTTATTTTGAAATGCAACAAAACCTTGGGTGATACAAGAAGATAATAGTGCTGTACTTGTTTGACATATTACACCTTGAGTGTAATGTTTACTTTCTTGCTAATACAGAAAACTTGAAGAAAACAAGCATTGATGAAACCAGTCAAACTGCCTATTCTGTGTTAGATGTTGTGTACCTTTCTTAGAATATTGATGTGTACTTTTCTTAGGGTATTGACAAAACCAGTCAAACTGTGAAGGGTACTGACAAAACCAGTCAAACTGTCTATTCTGCCTGTCAAATGTTGTGTACTTTTCTTAGGTTTATTGAGACCATAATTTTACATTGAATATTGGTTAAGATTTATGATCCCATACTTTGCAGATTTTCTTAAGTTCTACCATATATTTTCTTTAATATTTCATTGATTAACATGTTTGTCTTCATTTGCAGTGGGAAGAGTTAATGAAATTGTCCAATGATGTATCAGATTCCATGCTGAAGGAACGACTGGCAATCCAGGCACCTAACAAGTGCTGTACTCTTATCTACACAGTAGGTTTGAAGAAAGGGAAACAACTATGCAGTTATGTTTTTCTGCCTTAAATTACAATTGCCATATCCCTTGTCTTGTAGTACTTTGCAAACATAGCAATGTTTAGTAGAATCATTCCTATTTTTAACTTCAAATTATGTCATTTCTATTGCATCTGACAAATTCTCCTTTTCATGTAAGGTGTAATTTTAGTAATTTTATAGAGGCAAACCTCAACTTGATGACTGGTTCATCTAGACCCCAGAAATGCTTGTAATGTCTCAATTCTGATTCTGCTGAAAAATTTCAAGAAAGATGTCAAACCAAAAGCGGCTGATGAGGGTTAAACCTTGATGGAAAAAATACTGCAGATGAAACATGCAAGGCATTGACACTGGACAAAGTCAACACTTTTGCAGTCTTTTTTTGAAGAGCTTCATCATATCACACAGTGGGAAAGATTATTGTACAAAACACATTTAAATCAAAATCCACACGGTAAAGCACAAAGCAGAAAGATTATTGTACAAAACACATTTAAACCAAAATCCACACTCTAAAGCACAAAGCAGAAGAATTATTGAACAAAACACATTTAAACCAAAATCCACACAGTAAAGCGCAAAGATTTAATGCTTAAAATAAATTGTTAGACCAAAATGTAAACTATTCCTATTCTTATGTCCAGATGTTCTAACTTTCTAAAGCTGGGATTCCTATTTGTCTTTCTTAAATATCACTTGATCATGATAGATTTTGGAGTTTGACAACTAAATTCAGTCTTCTCAAGCTAGTTTTTAACACTATAAAAATCTACAAGTCATCTTCCCCTATAGATGGGAGTCAGACAAGAATGACCTCTCCTTGGATTGGCTCCAAATCACTGGTGGTAGGAAGCATGCTGTTTTAGAAATCATGCAAAACCATTTTAAATTTGTCCCTTTCAAACCTTTTGAGAAGTTTTGTCACTGTAAGTTTGTTCCATCTATATTTCTGTATTCTGTTTGAGACAAAGATTCTCACTTTTTAACTCCATGAAGCAAGCACTTTTTGACTTCATCAAGCAAGATAGATATCATAGTTTAGTTACATACTTTATGGTTGTTAGTATTCTCAGTCAAATGTATACTTGGCCTTGCAAATGAATTATGTCAATAATTATCTAACATTGTATAATGCAAGGTCATTCTTGTAATTTTTGTAGACATTTGTTTTCATCACTAGCAATCTCTTCATGGTAAGTAAACATGATGCTTGACTGGTTTCATATTTCCTTTTGCTCCTTATAGTTTTCAACTTAATATGCAGCACTCAGTCTGCTGAGTGAAATACTTTAAGTTTTTGACATATAACCATGTTACATGTCTGAAATGTATGGGGTGCTATTTGAGTCACACTTGCAACATTTATGCATGATGGACTAGATCTAGGAGTGTCCGTCTGGTGGAACATTGCACTTGGGCCAAAGGGAAAGTGAGGAAACAAAACCACTGAGGATGGGGTTGATTGACTGTGGCCAATACCAGCATTGATATGGCCTGAACTGATGCAAGGAAGGACCAGTCATGGTCACATAATATTTCATACCCATCCCAGCATCATGGTATTGACAGCAACATGGAATAAGTATGACCTGTCTTTGTCGTAGCTGGACCAAATAGAGTCAATACTCACTCTGTCTCAGTCTCAGTTAAATGCCTGAAGAGACCAATAATGGTTATCAATTTAACATGCAAGCACCATAAATCTGACACTGATATTAAAGAATAGAGTCTGTACTCAGCACAGTGTCATGAAGGACCCAGTTTGGCTTTTTGCCACCCATATCAATCTAGTGCCATTACAGTTCCACATCAGTCAAGTGTCATGATGAATCCTTTTAATCCTGGTGGCATGTTGGACCCATGTCAGTTCTCATTCCAATGATATCCCAGACTCATAATGGTCCATAGGTTTCATGGTGTCATATCAGCTTGCTGCTGTGGTGGTTTCCTGCAACCCCTGGAGCCATTACAGACTTCTATTGGTCCCTGGCCATTAGTCCCTGGCCGTCATGGACTCCTGTCAAGCAGCTCTGGCAATTTCATTCATGGCTTATCAACCCAGCCAAGTCCAGTCCATGATGTCATGGTGTCGAAATCCAGTCCATGATGTCATGATGTCAAAATCCAGTCCATGATGTCATGAAGTCAAAATCCAGTCCGTGATGTCATGGTGTCAAAATCCAGTCCATGATGTCATGGTGTCAAAATCCAGTCCATGATGTCATGATTATACTGCCTTGCCCACCTTGGAAGGATTTTACTTCTCCACATAATAGCAGACACTGATCTGTGGACAATAGAGATTGTTTTGGAGAGGTTCCAGCACCACATTATGTGCCCTTACCACATTATTTAACATTACCCATCATAACAGACATCCCAAGGAACTGATACAAATTGGATGTCTTGATGCAGAATCAACACTGGGATTTTATTCCAGATCATTCTTGTTGCCAAAGGCCAGTGGTACTCACTCAACCTTTTCATCCGGGCACTATGGCTTAGAATAGTTACAACAAAATTGTTCATTTTGCATTAAGGAACATGGTATTTGTTTCCCCCTTATCCTCTGCTGTAATTATGGCTGTGAAGGTGGAAGAATGAGAAATTGTAGCATATGCACACTCTATTTTCATGAACTGGAATGGTCAAGATTCATGTGTATTACCATCAATTCCCCTGCAAAAAGTGAGGGAATCAGAGTGGTCTGATCCTAAACACTTCCTCATGCTGAACAAATCATGCACAGTTAGGTATTAGGCTTGGCAGTGGAAACATAAACAAGGAAAACTGTTGACCTTTCTCCCCTGCTCAAGAAACATAGACTGCAAGTGTTTCATCCAATTCTGGAACTGTTCAATCAGCATTTCTTGATCATATCAAATAAAAATCCTTACTGACAAACATTTCACAGAACAAGTGGTGCAGAGTCACTCAGATGAGAAGGCCTAACACTTTACAGGCATGTGAATCAGAGTCTCTCAGGTGAGAAGGCAGAACACTCAAAAACATGAGTCATATTCACTCGGGCAAGAAGGCCAAACACTCTAAAAGCATACAAGTCTAAATGACTCAGATATGAAGGCCTAACACTCTAAAAGCATGAGTCTAAATGACTCAGATAAGAAGGGCTAACACTCTAAAAGCATATGAGTCAAAATGACTCGGATATGAAGGCCTAACACTTAAAAGCACATGATTCAGATTTGCTCAGCTGAGTAGGCCAAATATTCTAAAAGCATGAATTAGAGTCCCTCACGCGAGAAAACCAAAACACTCTAATAGCACCAATTATACAGAGAACTAACTCAAAACCAAATGAATTTCTGACACCTTTTGGCTCATAAGGTTTGGCTGCATTAGTGACAAGCAAAGCATTCCAGTGCAACTGTTTCCTGTCATTAAGGGATGGAGGGCATATAACATTCTTTACACTTTACCTGAGAGATCTTTCATCCCACAAGGTCCTGTTTGAGCTGGTGAGGCAAATAGTTGCAGTATGATGTGTTACCTACATGGGTTGTTTGTTCACAAGCTTCTCAATGATGCAGCCACTTTTGACATGCAATGGATTTGGAAGTGTCTTTATTTCGGGGTTATTTTTCCCTATTAGTCACGTATAGGAATATGACATAACTACTCTAGCAAATATATTTCACAAGACTTGTTTCTGATTTATATACCTTAGGGGACCACAAATGGGGCCTTCTCTGGGGATAGGGGATGTAAGTCCCTCAATCTCTTACATAAGATATAATGATCAGATGGCATATTAGAAGAGGAAACCAATCATTGAAATAAAATGTTTTTTTGATAATAAATACATCCTACCATCCTCCTCATAATTGCATCTTAAGCAGTCAGATTACATTTCAGCTGCAGTAGTAACTGAATTATAGATAGAATTTGGTACCAGTCAATTTATCAAAGGGGAGATCACTCTTGTCTTACTCCCATCTATGTGTACAGGTGACATAGCTTTTTATTGCTAAAAATGTAGTTGTCATACTCATAAAGTATTAAGATCAGGTAAGTATTGTTGAAGAAACATTTTACTTCAAAAGTTGGTTTGGCAGCTCAGCAAACATGTCTTCTTGTACAAGTCTTTAATTCTGTTTTACCACCCTGGGTGAGATGTGTTAAATAAAGAATGAAAGAATGTCACTTCAAAGGTACAGCAGTAAGAGTGCCATCCCTTGAAGGAAATGGCATGGAGATGTACCCTGTTGCCCTACTTGTAGTGTAGCCTGTTGTCCTGAAATGCATCCTTTTTGCTCTACCAATGAAAGTTAATCACAGAACATAAATTTGAATTTCTTTTAATACATCAATATTTGATTAATATCACTTCCTTTCTTTTCACATCTTGCAATTCTGATTTGAAAAACTGGTTGAATGTATGTAATTGTTCCATGACAGAAAGTTGAGTCATGTTTTATGTAGGAGGGGCCAGATGAGAAAGCAGTGTTAGAGATATTTAAAGTTTGGATGAAAAAGAACTTGTACTCTTTTAAATAGGCCAAAACATTACACCTGGGTGAACTGCCCATCATTATGAAGTTACAGCTTTCCTTCATGTTAATAAAAGGCCCTTTCAGGTTATAACAAAAGGCCCTTTCAGGTTATAACAAAAGGCCCTTTCAGGTTATAACATGGATCCACTATGAACCGCTTTATCATACCTATCTATAACAATATAGGTTGAATGAAAAGAATGTAAAGCTTAAAGTTATATCTCTATTTCCTTTTCAAAATACTATTATTTTAACAAATGTGATCATTCTTGTTTCTAGCCTTGTTTTCATTATATCATGGTATTATATATAACACAAATCTAATTATAACATGGTTCTGTACATAACACAGAATTTGTTTTAACATGGTTTTGTACATAATACAGATCTTATTATAACACTGTTCAAAATACTATTCTTTTAACAAATGTGATCATTCTTGTTTCAAGCCTTGTTTTCATTATATCATGGTATTATATATAACACAAATCTTATTATAACATGGTTCTGTACATAACACAGATCTTGTTTTAACATGGTTTTGTACATAATGCAGATCTTATTATAACATGGTTCAGTATGTAACACAGATCTTATAACACAGTTCAGTACATAACACAGTCAGCTACTGCATTACTTTGTGAGAGAGCTGTAGTTGCTGTGCACATTTAAAGGCATGCATTTTACCTGTTGAGATTCTTACTTGATTTATCAGTGCTGTTAGTTGACACTGCATGTTTTGACCTGTAAATTTTAAACACAATGTTGGAGGACCACTAGTTGGCCTCTAGAAAGAAGCAGCTTGTTCTATATTTTCATAGATTTCCTTTTTTTTCTTAATCAGATATTCTGAAATTACTGTATACCCTTTTCTTTCAGTCTGGTACAACAGGTAACCCTAAAGGGGCCATGCTGAGTCAGGACAATGTAAGTGCCCTTTATTTGTGGATTTGTAAGACTTTTTTCCAATAGTTGGAATTTCATGGGCTTTGTGGAATTTGGTAGGGTTTCTTTTTTTTAAAGAATTTGGTGTGGGTTTATCATGGGTTTTTGTGGATTTTTGTCATTTATGTAAATTGTATGCTGGGATAGTTTAATGCTGGATCTTGACAATAATAGTGAATTCTCCATTTTTGTTGGGATTTTGTGGAATTTGGGGGATTTTTTATGGGTTTGTATGGATTTATTGGGAGTATTTCCTGGGTTTTGTGGAATTTGGTGGGATTTTCATTGGTTTTTGTTGTATTTGGTTTGGTTTGCATGGGTTTTTGTGGGGTTTGTCATTCAAAACTTGAATTTAAGATCCAAGAAATAATAATTCTTTTATGAAAATAATAAGACACATTATCTAAGCAATGGATTTAAGTAGTGGCAAGATAATGGTTTTCCATCAAACTATGAATTTCAAAATTGATACCAGCAAAAATAAATTAATTCACAGTAAAGTACAAAGATTTGTATCAAAGTGCAGTTTCAAACAAAACTTACATAATTAAAAAAAAATAATTATTTATGTTAAAATGGAATGTTGCATTAGAAATTTTATACAATGAATACATTATTAGTTGGTATTATTTATAGTGCAGTATATTTCAGCTTATTGGAATTAGAAACTTAATTGACTGCTTTGCTTGTAAGGGAAAAAATTGTTCTTTTCCTTTGACAGCTTTTGTGTTTATTCATGATAAGTGTTTATTATAATTTGGACTTTTTTTCATTAGAACAGTTATATGTTAATTTGAATAAGCTCAGAGTAATACTACACATTATTTGGTTTCTCTGACAGAAAAAGTTGAGAGAAATCATTTTACAGCCATATATTGTTCCATTTCTATGTTTTATGTATCATTCATTACAAACTACAGTGGCTTAGTGGTTAGCATGCTAGATTTGCAAATGAAAGGGTGCAGGGTCAGATCCTACCATACATCTGCTGGATCAATTCCAATGGTGTGTCCTTGAGTACGGCACTTTACTCCAGTTCCCGCAGCGTTAAATAACCTACTTATGTTACTCAGTTATTACTGAACCAAAATCAAGCTAAATCTTTGTGATTTGGGTATATTTGCATTAAAAAGCCATAATTGATTAATTAGAGTTAATATTTATTACTAACACTTTTTTAAAATCTTTTCTAGATGTAGCAAGCAATTTTTAACAACTATTCTCATTCCATTTTAGATTACATGGACATCAGAAATGTCTGTCAAGATGCTGGGATTAAAGTATGGAATGGAAAGCTTAGTGAGTTACCTGCCCTTGAGTCACATTGCAGCCCAGATGCTGGATATATTTGTTCCAATCAGTTGTGGCGGTACTGTCTACTTTGCTCAGCCAGATGCCCTAAAGGTTTGTTGTCTAACCTGCATATTGGGGATGCATCTTTCATATGGTTTATTTCCAAATGAACACTCTTAAACTTCAGGCCATTAGATCTAAAGTCACTGGCACAGAAATTGCATGTTTTATTACACACAGACACACACACATACATAAGCGCAGACAGATGAACAACATGGATAATTTACATTTCATGGGCCACTCTGATGGCTTAAGTTGTTAGAGTGTCCGCTTTGGATACAGGAGGTCACGGGTTCAAACCCCAGCTGTGTCATACCAAAGACTTATAAAAATGGTACTAGCAGGTGCCTCACCTGGTGTTCAGCATTAAGAGATTAGTGTTAGGACTGGTCAGCCTTGTGTCAGGATAATGTGACTGGGTGGAACATCATGCTTCATGTCTGCGGCATGATGCCCCAGTGCTAGACATCACTATAAACTGCCACACTGCAGACATTGTAGCAATATGACTGGAAAAATTGTTAAAGCTATGTTAAAAATCCAAATCACACACACACGCATTTCATGGGAGGTAAAAAATTCTAATCTACAGTCAGAAGGGTGGTGGATTGGGGAGTGGGTGGTTGGATCAGCCATTATTAAGATGGCCTATTTTAGGATCATAAAAAGCAATGCAAATTATTTATTTTTAGACGGCATGCCATGCATCATTAATGCATGTTTAATAGGTCACTGTTAATTTTTAAAGATAAGATCAAAGCGAAATGACAAAGGCTCTTGTTGTTGAGCTTAAATCCAACAGAGTGGGATACTAATAAATTCCTTCCTATGCATTGGTGCTGGATAGGAAAATTCCACCTAAGTGTTACAATGTTGCATCAGATATGAGGGTTTGCCATGTTGCAGTTAGTGTTTATCTTGATTATACATGAAGAATGTTCAAGTGTAAATAGTTATGTTTTTTTAAAACTATGTGTACTCACTTATTCGGAAGAGCCCAACTGCAAACTGCACAGACCCAGATCTGCCATTGCATAATGTGCCAGAAGATCTGGGTCTATGCAGGTTGTTAGGAGTAATCAGTAGAACAAACAGAATTGACCCTGATCTGCATGTGCATTATGCTATGGCAGATCAGGATCTTTGTTGTTTATAGTTTGACTTGACTTTTAAGTGAGTAGATATGGTACTTTGTGTGCACTTTGTTTACAGTGGAAAGTCAAAATAATCAATCAGTCAGGATAAAAGTCATGAGTGAGGTATGAGAGAGCTATCTTGCACCAGTATTCTACAATAGAAAACATGATCATTTCTATATAGGAATGTGACAAATAAGTATTTCTTTCTCCAGTAGCAAAGTTCACTATTTGGGTTTTTGTGTATAGTGTATGGTGGGGGGACACATTGTGTAGTTTGTAGAAGTGAGACTATGTTTCATACAAACCCTGCTTATATTAAAAATAACTCTTAAGCTAAGGTCAGTACAAGTTTTTCACCAAGATGCAACGTTACAATGTATTTCATGAAAGACAGGCAGTCAGGTGTCAACATTGCCATTTGTTTTATGAAGGATAGGCAGTCAGTTGTCAGAATTGCCATTTGATTTATGAAGGACATGCATTCAGCTGTCAACATTTCATTGAAAGCCGTATGCAGTACACATTTCGTTTCAAATTTCAACCAGAATTATAGATGTATAGTGAACAATTTCTGTCAGGCTTTACATTTGCTATCATCTCACTTGGTTGTAAATGAGCTAATGATATATCATTGAGTCTGGTGTGAATCATCCATCATCTGTCAGCATTTCACATTTTCAGCTTATCCTGTCAGCATTTCTGATGTTCAGTGTATCCTGTCAGAATCTTCTCATTTTCAGTATATCCTGTCAGCATTTCCCATTTTCAGTGGAATAATTTCAGCCAATGTTTTCAGAGAGCATTCTGACATGAGGTCCTTTTTATTTTGTGCAGATGAAGCCAGATCACCATCAAATCATGGTGCCATTTTAAATATATAACCTTCAAACAACAAGTTCCCATAACTATTCAGTGGAGATTGTTAATAAATGACATTGCATTCTAGCATGAAGGTTTTTTTCATTTTGTACAGTCATGCTGATCTGACATGGACACCATTACTACAAACAGAAAATCATGAAACAATTTCTTTCCAAAAGCTGTTTCTAAGAATTTTATCAAATTTGACAGGGAGTCCTCTTGTGTGAAGGCAATTATATTGCTATCATTGTTCCATAGAAATGGAAAGTCATTGATGTAGGTATTTACCAGAAGACTTCCTATGAAATCCAGCTGGCAGTAAATGAAAATGCTGCTGCTTGGACCTCCAATATGGCTATCACACCAGACATATTAAAATGCTGCTGATTGAACCTCCAATATGGCTACCACAGTGGTCATATTAAAATACTGCTGCTTGGACCTCCAATATGGCTACCACAGCAGACATATTAAAATGCTGTTGCTTGGACCTCCAATATGGCTACCACAGCAGACTTATTAAAATACTGTTGCTTGGACCCCCAATATGGCTACCACAGCAGACATATTAAAATACTGCTGCTTGGACCTCCAATATGGCTACCACAGCAGTCATATTAAAATACTGCTGCTTGGACCTCCAATATGGCTACCACAGCAGACATATTAAAATGCTGCTGCTTGGACCTCCAATATGGCTACCACAGCAGACTTATTAAAATACTGCTGCTTGGACCTCCAATATGGCTACCACAGCAGACTTATTAAAATGCTGCTGATTGGACCTCCAATATGGCTACCACAGCAGACTTATTAAAATGCTGCTGCTTGGACCCCCAATATGGCTACCACAGCAAACATGTTAAAATGCCTCTATTGATACTCCAAAAAGGATGATCATATTAACATGTGGATTTAATGAAATAATTATTATAATGTCTTCTTGGAACTTCATGAAAATGGTACCAGTCTTGCAGCTATCTTGAAAATCTTGTTATTCACACCCTTCCTAGACAATATTTATTTCACATGGAGCTTTCACCAGATTTCTCATTATGTTTAGTTGGTTCTCAATGAAAATGATGCTGATTTGAAAATCATTCTGAATGGAGGCTATTTCTACATGAGGTTTTCAGCAAAAGATTTCTTGTCTTTGATTGGTTTTAAATGAAAATGGTCATATTACTTTCGATCTAGCTGCTATAATTGACATTTTGAAAATTTTATTATTGTTACAGCTCCTGGATGGATGATCAATCAACATATGGTTTTCACCAAAATACTTCTTTTGATGTCTAGCTGGTCCTAATTAAAATTATACCAGTCTTATGTTCAATATGGCTGCCTCAGCAACCAACTCAAAAATCTCTTTATTGCTCAACAATTAAAATGAAGTAGAAGTCATATCTTGGATTCCTAGGAATTCTTTTTGGCCAGTAGAGCTTTGGCTGTTTGGAGGGAGACTTCTTTCAAAAAAATAACCCAACTATACTTTTCTCCTGAAACACTTGCAGATTTAATAAACAGAAGTGAAAAAACCCATGGCTGGAAAAAACCCACGTGTGAATTATAATTTCAGTTTGTGTGAAAGTCATCTGACTCCATAGCCTTAAGAATTAAAGCTTGAAAAGTAAACTTCACTTTGAAATAAATCTTGCAATTTCAGTTATACTATTTCTACTATGCATAATTATTATGCATTTGGTGTTGGAAAGAATTTTTATCTGTGCTATGGCAAAACAAGTAAAATTAACATGATAGAAAGCTCAGGAGATAGTTTACATAAGAAGTCTGGTTTGCAATGTGGGTATAAGTTGTTGTTGTTGTTGTTGTTGTGGGGTTTAACGCCATTTTTCAGCACACGATAGGCTATGCATGGCGGCCAGTATTAATGGTGGAGGAAGAACCCAGGAAAACCCCAGGAAGAACCACCGACCCACGAGAAGCTACTGACAAGCTTTCTCACAGCAATGTGGGTATAAGAATTTTACATTAAAAATCTAATTTATGTCTTCCTGAAAACAGGGATCCTTGGCAAACACAATGAGGGAGGTTCGACCCACATCATTCTTTGGAGTTCCGCGAGTCTGGGAGAAAATGCAAGAGAAAATAATAGCAGCTGGACGACGGACTGGGGGATTGAAGAGGAAAATGGCTAACTGGGCCAAGACTGTTGGTCTGAAGGGGACATATGCTAAGCAGAATGGGTAGGTCTATAAGTAAAACCTGTCTTGAAAGACCACTGCAAAGGAAGACAACCTGTCTTTAGAAACCATATACTTGGTGCACCTGTTTATTCATTACATAGTGTTATGAGGGATGATATGCCTTGAGAGGACATTTTTCAAGGCACTCAGAAGGGGTGGTCTCTAAAGACCATTTTTCAAGGCACTCAGAAGGGTGGTCTTTCAAGACCAATTTTCCAGGTACTCAGAAGGGTTAGTCTCTACAGACCAATTTTAGTTGTCAGTGATGGTACTGTGAGGAAGCCTTGCCTGTCATATTATTGCCCAAGTTAGAACGTTATATGATCAATTGTCCACCAGAGGTTTATGCTGTGTTACATGGGGGCTTAACACAGGTGCAAAGGAGAATAATTGAATTGTCATGGACAAGAAATACCATCTTATTGAATGTTAACATTTAAGCATGATAGCCTTCATGTAAGGGAATAAATATATTGTAAGTTTTGAAATTTTCTAATTAACAAGTAATTTTTTAAAATGTATGTAGTTAGAACTAAAAACTGTATTAAAGCTGTTCACTATACAAGCTATTATTTAAGAAATATAGACTTGACAAAAAATGTCTGTTTCCATATATTAATACATTTTTTTTCATTTTTAAATTTTATAATAATACCCACGTAAAAAAAAATACAACACTGAAAACATGGTATTTCCTTCTAAATTGATACAACTCTTAAAGTCATTATTGTAATATTGACATGAAAAATAAGTGCATTTCAGCATTTTTACACATCTCATTCTAGATTTGTTGATCAGACAGATTAATTAATACCCTGAGAACTACAAAGTAAAGAGACAGGAGAAAAAGAATGATTACTAAGGCAAATTCTGTCATGAACATGCATAAGTGCCATTACAAATTCTCCACTGAGATTCTGCATTTTTAGGTGTCACCATAGCAGAGATGCTGCCAGGGTGCATGATTGCGAGAATGACACAATTTTCTTTTTAATTTGCACACTTGGAGACTGGTTTAAGGTCTCGGATATGAAAATATACTCTGCACAATATACAATTTTTATTCATCCAGTCACCCCATAAAGTGCTTGTTGCAACATAAGTTACACCAGGAGAAATATCTTAACACTTGTTGCGTAATGTCCTACACATCTTGTTCCTTTGGCTTGACATCAATGGTCGTTAAACTAAATTTGATTGGCAGACTGGCCCTGGATCCAGCATTCTATCATTGTTTGAGCCTCGCATCAAAGAAGCTTTACAAATGCATGTTTATAATGCTGGCTTCCTAGAAAATCAAAATGGCTGATTCTCAGCATGGTTAATCTTTAGAATGATGATTTCATTCAGCAAATACTGGCTGATAATAATGATTAAGGCAATTTATTTTTAAAGTTAGTAAGTATATCCAATTATTGGAGCTGGGAGTGTTAATGGATATATCAGTTAGTGATTTTGAAGCAGAAAATGGTGTTAAATAGGAGTCTGATGTAAATGCTAGATGGACAAAAACAGAGGTATTTCAAATATTTCAATATTAAACATAGGAGAGAAGCTGACTAACAAGCTGAATTAAAATACAACTTAAAAGTAGAATGCAATTTTCACTTTTTCATCACAGTTTAGCCCTGTGGGATCTTGTGCAACAAGACCTAAAAAAAACACATATAACCCTAGGATAAGGGTTAAGATAAATGTAATAAATGCAAATTAAAAAAATGAAATTCAGTTGTAAACATATTTATTTTGATCAAAGTACCTTTGCCTGAACAAGTAGACTGTGGGATTAGTGGACCTAAAATCCTAATACAACATTATGGAACAGTAAATCTGGCATAGTAGTTAGTAAAGTACTAACTCAGAAAAGTGAAACTTTGCAGAACTTATGTTAGGGAAAAATCTTAGTTTGGAACAGAAGTGTCCAAAAGAATACCTGTGAGCATTGGAAAATTGTACATAACAACCATAAAGAACAGTTATCAAACTTGTTCCAAATGGCTAAGCTGGCCATTAATATGCCCCTTCTTACAGCAGACTCAAAAGGGGTTCTCAGTATAGAACAATATTCACACATAGCTAAGGAACAGATTAAGCTCAGAAACAATCTGTATATTAATGCTTATACAACTAGAGGCAACATTTAACACATTAACCCCTGGTGACGATGGCAGGATGTATTAGCCTACTGCTGAGCTCTGAAGCGTCAAGTTCATGTATGATACACTAAAGTGGGTGGTATTATAGAAAGGTAGACAGATGTAGCTCTACAGTGATACCAAATAATCTGGAATTTCTAGTTGCACTACAAAATACAGAGAAAAAAAACCTCATTTTTTGGACCCAATTTTTTTCCACCCAAAATTCGCTTGTGGTTGGAATCTGATTTTGTGTCTAGAATTTAGACTTTTTGGTCTCAAATCTAAGGCAGACCGGTATGAACTGCAAACAGACAGATGAACCTTTGCAAAAAGTAGGATAAGATGGGCATTTGGAATAAAGAGTGGTCTTGATATTAAAAAAATGGGTTTTACGAACCCCAAGATTATATGTAAGGAGATACACTTCGTCATCAGCACACTTTATTTCAGCTCCACAGCTGCTATAGTTCAGCTTCACAGCTGCTACGGTTAATTCCTATAGTTGTCTTTACAGCTTGCACCACGTCGACCCCGATCACTCCGATAACTTTGAATGCTCAGGTCACCCTGGTCACTCTAGACACTCTAACCACTCTAGGCACCCTGGACACTCCAGACACTCTAGACACTCTGGACAGCTCTACACACTCCGGACACTCTGGACAGCTGAAAATATATCCAGTACCATGTACTATACATGACACAGGCATATAGGGTAAAATGTAATGTTGTTATACACGGTAAGTTATACAGATTACATTATTGGCACAAATTATTACAAAACAACAGGTTCAGAAGTAAACCTAACCCTGCTCGATAAGAATCCTACTGTACTAAACATTTCTTAAAAATGTAGCTTTATATTACTAATATAAATCTCTTGGTAAGTCACAAACAAGAATAGAAATATGTGCATTATACTGCTTAAACCAAAGCTACATAGCAAACATACAAAAATAAATGTGGTAATACAATAGTTATATCTTATATACAAGAAATTAATAAACTTACATACCTCTACAGCTGAAGATGTGCAAATCCTTAAAGTAGACTGCTGACTGACAAGACTATCCGTAATGTAAAGAGTTTTACCTAGGGTGAGATATTTATACACAGATATAGTCTGTGCACTGAAGGCATTTGGTTCTTCCCATCAAAAGCACTTCGCACGTGCATCATAGGATGAACCGAACTCACTATTTCAAAATACAACACAATATACATAAATCACCCTCGGGTATCATTGTACACAAAAAATGAAACCTGAGTACATGTATTTAATAAATAAAAGAATTTATACAAATCTGTGACAGTTGATGTATTAGGATGTATTAAGAAATAGCTGTCAAAATGTGTTTCCTACTCAAATTTCAGATGAAAATGACAAAAACCTCCAGGGGTTAATGTGTTAATGGGAGCATTTTGATGATGTCACCCAATTTGAACATTCCTTGTGTATTTAATCACTTATGCATTGACATTGCACATAAATTACAAATTTAGCAATTCCTTGATGATTTGTAAAAAAAGTAAAAAAATCCTTGTTAACACATTAACCCCTGGTGATGAATTTATGTGGCAGGAGGTAGTAGCTTACTGCTGAGCTCTGTAGCGTCAAGGTCATGTATGATACACTAAAGTGGTGGTATTGTAGAAAGGTAGACAGATGTAGCTCTACAATGATACCAAATAATCTGGAATTTCTAGTTGCACTGCAAAATACAGAGGTCGCAATCCAATTTTGTGTATGGATTTTAGACTTTTTGGTCTCAGATCTAAGGCAGACAGGTATGAACTGCAAACAGACAGATGAACCTTTGCAAAAAGTAGGATAAAATGGGCATTCAGAATAAAGAGTAGTCTTGATATAAAAATAATGGGTTTGTTAAAAAAAAAAAAAAAAAAAAAAATAACTAACTTTTACCATTCTGCTCATGTGCGAGCCAAGAAGCCAATGAAAAATGATGTTTCTAACACAACTAGTTATTATGTTATTGGAAAATCACCTGGAAGTTGATTTATTAGGATTTATTCAGAAATAGCTTTCAAAATGTGTTTCCTACTCGAATTTCATGCAAAAACGACAAAAACCTCCAGGGGTTAATGTGTTAAGAAAACAATTGTTTCAAGGTGTATTTTTTCTGGCTTCATCCATTTGCGGAGGAACATCAGCATCATTTGTCCAAAACAAAATGTCTTCATGCCAGGATGCTTTCTCAGTCAAGTGTGGTAAAATTCTATTAAATGGCTTTGGAAAAAAAAACTCCAGGGGTTAATGTGTTAAAGGTTTTGATTTTAATAGGGCTGTAACAGAGTTGAGCAGGAAGAAAGGGAGATTGATATTGAAGTGTTGGGTAAATATCAGACTTCGCCCCCATCTTTTTATTCTACTCCCCCAATTTTCTGTGACATTGACAAGCTCACCCTTTAGATAAAATCCTGGCAGCATCTTCAGTGGCACTATAATCTCTTGCCCATACCATTTGAATTCCTATTTTTGCTGGGTTTGGCAGAGTAGTTATGCCTGAAAGGTGCATGTTGATTGAATATGCGACATTGATTTCCTGGGAGAGTCTTTAAATTGTAGCAAAATATATTACAGCTGCTACATCATGTAAGCTGAGAGAGAAGCATGTAGCAAGTGTCTGTTTAACTTTTAACTTACACAGAAAAATAACTGTTTGTAACTATGTCTTCCTTATGCATGTCACATCAGATAATCGGTTGGAGAACGTAAGCTTGTGGCATGTACTGGAATGCTGTAGAAAAGACAATTGTGCCATTTTCTTCACACCGTATAGAACACTAGTGAGTATCAAGAATGGAAGTAGAGACTATTTTAGACTGCATATAACTGGGTCAAACCACATGCAGCAGGCCAAGATGGTGGCAACAAATGCCAACATATCTATTTGTTTTTCTAAGCTTGGACCAGCAGAAGATCAAGTGCCTTATGCAGAGGTATTTCATGGTCTTTATGATATTAACATAATACATGTACCAGATAAAACTTTTACATACAAGTGTTTTAATTTTTTTGTAACATAATACCTTACCAGGCCGAAATTTTACATACAAGTGTTTGACATTTTTTTAACGTAATAAATTTCAAATATAAATTTTGCTTACAAATGTTTTACACATTTTTGAACATAATAAATTTCATGTCGAATTTTTACTCACAAGTGTTCAACATGTTTTTGAACACAATACCTTATAGGTAGATATTTTATGTACAAGGTCTTTACACATTTTTGAATGTTATTCCTTACATGTAGAAATTGTATTTCAGATGTTTTACACATTTTTTAACATGATATCTTACAGGTAGAAATTTTACATACAGGTGTTTTATACAGGTGGAAAGTTGACATGCATTAATTAGAGTTCTTTTGTTTATAATTTACCATATGTATCTCACTTATAAAGCAAGTCAAACTCCAGACAACAAAGATCCTGATCTGACTTGGCATAATGCACCTGCAAATTAGGGTCTGTTTGTTCTATTCATTATTCCTAACAAATTGCACAGACCCAGAGCTGCTTATGCATTATGCGATGGCAGAATTGTGTCTGTGGAATTTCCAGTTCGACTTGACTTATAAGCACGTTTATACAGTACAACAATGTGTTATTTCAACTACTGATAGAAATGAATACATTCTTTTGCTACTGAAAACTACTATAAACTAGAGCTTAAATCCCCAACTGATAATCTTCCAGAGGGTTTGGCATGTATGAATGAATTGTGCATTAAAACTACAGAGCTCATCATTAAATGGATTGGCATGTATGAATGAATTGGGCATTAAAACTACAGAGTCGGTCACTAAGGGAATTCGCATGTAATATGCGCATGTAAAACTACTGACTCATAAGGTGATTTGCATGTAGTATGCAGTAAAACTACTGACTCATAAGGTGATTTGCATGTTGTATGCAGTAAAACTACTGACTCATAAGGTGATTTGCTTGTAGTATGCAGTAAAACTACTGACTCATAAGGTGATTTGCATGTAGTATGCAGTAAAACTACTGACTCATAAGGTGATTTGCATGTAGTATGCAGTAAAACTACTGACTCATAATTATGCATTAAAACTTTTCAGAGTCAGTCACTAAGATGACCGGCATGTAGTATGCACTTAAACTACTGAGGTACTCCTTAAGGGGATTGGCATATAGTATGCAGTAAAACTACTGAGGTACTCCTTAAGGGGATTGGCATATAGTATGCAGTAAATTACTGAGATAGCCCTTAAGGAGATTCTTAGTAAGAAACAAGTACATGGTTTTGAAAAGTACTAGTCAAACCTGTATCCTGATGAGCAATAAAAAGATCATTATTGGCAGATGGTCTTCATATGCAGGTAAATATGTATATATAAAATAGGCCATATATACATTTATACAATCAGGTGTCTGCTATTTACAGGTTGACTGTATATAATTCGTGAACAGAGGACTTTCATAGCAAAATCTCAATGCTTTTTTCAGTGGCAGATATTTTTATGTTCAAGTATTCTTTTCAAAGAAAGAAACAAGGTATTAACCTGATCAAAATCAGAATGAATGTTAGGAATGTGAAATTGTATGAGACACATTTATAATGAATATGTTAATATACTATCAACATGACATGTTAAAATTCAATATTATTCAATTTTTTGATCAGAATTCCAATTAGCTGGGGCAATTTGACATGTTAAAATCCAATGTTATTCTATTTTTAGATCACCACTTCCATTTGGCTGGGGCATATTGTATCTTAACATCCCAGTGTTGTTCTAATTTTAGATCAGCACTCCCATTTGGCTGGAGCATATTGTATCTTAACATCCAGTGTTGTTCTAATTTTAGATCAGCACTCCCATTTGGCTGGGGCATATTGTATCTTAACATCCAGTGTTGTTCTAATTTTAGATCAGCACTCCCATTTGGCTGGAACATATTGTATCTTAACATCCAGTGTTGTTCTAATTTTAGATCAGCACTCCCATTTGGCTGGAGCATATTGTATCTTAACATCCAGTGTTGTTCTAATTTTAGATCAGCACTCCCATTTGGCTGGAGCATATTGTATCTTAACATCCAGTGTTGTTCTAATTTTAGATCAGCACTCCCATTTGGCTGGAGCATTGCCAATTCCCTTGTTTTTAAAAAGGTGCATGCACTCCTGGGTCTTGACCGCTGCAAAAACTGTGCATCAGGGGCAGCCCCCATCACTAAAGATACACTGGACTTCTTTGCTAGTCTGGACATCCCACTTCTAGAAGTGTATGGAATGAGTGAATGTACAGGTTAGTTGAACAATATTTAATTTAATTGCTTTGAACATTTAACATGCCAAAGAACCATTATTCCTAATGTAAATCTCTGAATGGGCAACTAACAAATATCATAGAATTTCTATATTTTTCAGCAACAAACATTTGATTGTCGAATTGTCATTCTGGGTACCTGCTGCAGGATCCCTGAATTATCTCAATACAAGTTGGTTGTTGTTGTTGGATTAATATCATTTTCAGCACGCTATAGGCTATACATGGCAGTCAGTATGATTGGTGAAGGAAGAACATTGGAGGAACCTGGTAAGAACCACCGACCTATGGGAAGCTACTTGCAAGCTTATTTACATATTCCCATTGGCTATGCCAGAGACTGAATGGACAGCAGTGAGATGGCAGTGAATAGTGAAGGCATGCACTTTAGACCACTCAGCCAGTGGGGGGGGGGGCTATACAAATCTGATTGCTGTGTGAGGCCACATTAATCCATGTGTCCAGTACTAGTATCTGATTAGAGGATCAGAGTCCATACTATCAGTCCCTTAGGGCACAGTCCATACTACCAGTCCATCAGGGCACAGTCCATACTACCAGTCCCTTAGGGCACAGTCCATACTACCAGTCCCTCAGGGCACAGTCCATATTACCAGTCCCTTAGGGCACAGTACATACTACCACTCTCTTAGGGCACAGTCCATACTACCAGTCCCTCGAAACTCAATTTTTGTATTGTTCAATTAGTACAATATTGATGTTGTGATTTCATTGGAAGTAATAATGCAACTTCCTATCATCCTTGAGGATATCTCTAAGTGCCAGTTCAAGAATTCTCTGAAACTCGTTTGCCCACAATGGTCTGTATCAGTGAAATCAAGCTCTTTATTTTACGAATTATTCATTTTGCCTTGTTATCTTTGATCACAGTTATGAAAGAGTTGGTTAATTTAAGGTAGTTTATGTTACATACACAATAAAATTAATAAGTTTTAGATTGATCAAATGAAGTGAGTTCACCCGACATACAACTGGGGGCCGCTAGATTTTAAGTTTCTTGGATTTGCGAGCTTTTAACTTTTCTTTTGTTCCACCTCCTTTATTTGATTCAAAAGACATAATTAATGTGATAATACAAAGGAGACCAGATTTCAGTTCAGTGCAAAAATACAGCAAATACTTCCAGAAGTCAGTTATCAAAACACAGTCAGCACTTAATTAGGTTCTCAGAGAAATGCTCGCGAACATAGACGTTACTGTAGAGTGACGCATTTTACATTTAATTTCAAGAGGACACATTGCATTTATGATGATTACACTTAAAAGGAACTAAAAGATAGAACTAGAACACAAATTTCAGTCGATAAAAAATTATTTAATTTGTATTTATTAAAGTACTGCCTCTACTCGGTGTGACATTTTCAGGGATTGAAATTTCCTTACATATTGTTAATTGCGGTTTATTTGGAATGTCGTTTGGAAAGAAAATGTAAAAAAATTTATGACCTATTTTTAAAATTGATATTTCATAGTGTTGATTAAAATTTCCAGGTCCTATCTACCATTTTTGACAATAAAATGAGCGATACATCAATGTTTCCATTACCAATTTTGGTCACAATTCTCTTCAAAGTTATCGAGGGAATGGTGTATATATATATATATATATATATATATATATATATATATATATATATATATATATATATATATATATATATATATATATAATGACAAAAGTTGTTGAAAACTGGTAATTTACCAGGCAACCAGATAATCAACCACATGCATCATTGTTTCCATAGGATATGCCATTAAAAGTGGTGGTTTGTTAGATATTCTGCTTGTCAACCAGCTTTTCAAATCTGGGTGCCCAGGGACAATAACTGTTTTTTAAAAAATTCTCCTAGATGAAGATAAGCACAAAACTTTGTGGATGCAACCACAAGGGAGTGGGGAAACACTAGAGCAGTGACCCAAAAAATAGTTTTTCTGAGCCTCACAATCCCATTTCTACAGTTTGATAAGTTTTGCCACCCTAAAAAAATCCTGGTGACCTGTTGTGACCCTCCAAAACATCCTAGTGACCTTGATTTGGGTTGTGACCTGGGGTTTGGACAGATCAGCCAGCACATTATGTGACATGAGATATGAGTTAGCATAGTTTACATTTGGACTTATAAGCAAGTATATATGGTGCTTTTCTGACATCATTGTCATCATGTTTTGCATTGGTCTCCATTGACAATGTAGCACAGCATCAGTGAGAGACTTCTACAAAGCCAGGATATTAAATTGAGTAATATAGGAAGACAGTGATCTATATGACAAGTGTATTCCCTATTTCCAGGTCCTCATGCAATCGGTATGACAGGTGCATTCTCTATTTCCAGGTCCTCATACATTCTGTATGACAGGTGTATTCCCTATTTCCAGGTCCTCATGCAATCAGTATGACAGGTGTATTCCTTATTTCCAGGTCCTCATACAATCAGTATGACAGGTGTAGTCCCTATTTCCAGGTAATCGTACAATCAGTATGACAGATGTATTCCCTATTTCCAGGTCCTCATACAGTCAGTATGACAGGTGTATTCCCTATTTCCAGGTCCTCATAAAATCAGTATGACAGGTGTATTCCCAATTTTTAGGTCCTCTTACAATCAGTATGACAGGTGTATTCCCTATTTCCAGGTCCTCATACAATCAGTACTCCTAGCTGTTTCTGCCTGACAAGCTGTGGTAAGGAGATGATAGGGGTTAGAACCAAACTGGAAAAGCCAGATGAAGATGGAAATGGTGAGGTAGGTATATTTACTGAGGTCATGTGACAAGTTTTTCTTGCCTGCAAAGTATAGCGATCACTTTTACGATAATGTTGGCTTTGGCATCAATGTTGTTGTTGTATTTTTCTTACCAACACATAGGTACAGCTAATGCCACCATGACATGCACACCTGCTATATGATTTAAACACTACATGTCACCAGCTAATGGCACTATGATTTGCACTCCCAGTTTATAACTTCAAATACTACATGTCACCAGCTACTGGTACCCTGGCATGCACTCTGTGTATATGATTTAAACACTGCCTGTCATCAGCTAAAGACACCATGACATGCACTCCCTGTATATAACTTTACATGCCACCAGCTACTGGTACAATGACATGCTTTTTGTGTATTCAACACTACATGTCACCAGCTACTGGTACCCTGACATGCACTCTGTGTATATGATTTAAACACTACATGTCACCTGCTAAAGACACCATGACATGCACTTCCTGTATATAACTTTAAATACTACATGCCACCAGCTACTGGTACCATAATGTGCACTCTGTGTATTAAACACTACATGTCACCAGCTACTAGTACCCTGCCATGCACTCAGTGTATATGATTTAAACAACCTAAACAGGAATGTTTAATGCTTACTGTATATACTCACATGCAAGTTGACTCCATATTTTCATGTATCAGTTTGGGGGAGTAATCTCATCATATGCAGAAGTATGTATGTATTGTGTTACAGCATAATTGCCGGCTAGCGTGGGTACGTGGGAAAGCCTGCCAGTAGCCTCTCGTGGGTCGGTGGTTCTTCCCTGGGTTTTCCAGGGTTCTTCCTCCACCAGTTATACTGGCCGCCATGTATAGCCTATCTTGTGCTGAAAAATGGCATTAAACCCTAGAACAACAGCAACAACAACAGCATAATTGCCAGCAGAAAAAAAGATACCTGTGTCTTGCTACTACCACAGGCAAAAATCTAATGGAAAGTGGCTGAGAAGAGTCACCATCATCCCAGAAATGGCTGTCTACATGACCTGTATGATAGGATTCTCCTATCCAACATTGATATATACAGTATATTATTTACCATATATACTTACTTATAAGTGAAATCCAAGTTCAAGCAACATAGACCATGATCTGTCATCACATATTTTGTCAGTAGATCAGGGTCTGTGTTGTTTGTTCTACTGATTACTCCTAACAAACTGCAGTACAGTAGAATATATTCACTTATTTCTCATCGGATAAGAGTGCTAATCAAAATGGCAGATCATAGGTATAGATATTACCATAGAAGTATTTTCTAGAACCTTGTACCTTATTAGATAGCATTAAAAACCTTGTACCTCATTAGATATAGATAGCATTAAAACCCTTGTACCTCATTAGATATAGATAGCATTAAAAACCTTGTACCTCATTAGATATAGATAGCATTAAAAACCTTGTACCTCATTAGATATAGATAGCATTAAAACCCTTGTACCTCATTAGATATAGATAGCATTAAAAACCTTGTACCTCATTAGATATAGATAGCATAACAGAATCCCAAAGATTAATGTTTATCAGATGATGACTTTGTTGTTTCAGTGATATCAATATTGCAGACATTCATGACTTAATAAGCATAACAACACCATTCATAGTGGAAATAAGTACCGTCATGTGGGATATATGTATTCAACAAGGCTTCCTCACATGGGCAAACTGTATTGGGATGAGTCTTAGAAAAATTTAACTAGCCATTTCTTTGTCTACTTCTAAGGTTTGTTTCTGGGGCCGTCATGTATTTATGGGGTATTTGGACATGGAGGATAAAACCAGGGAGGCTATAGATGAGGAGGGCTGGCTTCATTCAGGAGACATTGGGAAAAAAGACAAGAATGGCTTCCTCTACATCACTGGCAGAATCAAAGGTACTAGTGAAGGCTTAGATTTGATTCTCTGTTGAAGTTTCCAGTTGAGAGAATAAAGTTAATGATCTGGCATAGAGTTGGTTCCCTACTGAAGTATCCAGTTGAGAGAACAAACTAATGATGCAGCATAAATTCAAGTATTCATTTCATGATTATCAAGGTTAATGACCAGGCATATGCATGTGACAGGATTTCAAACCAAAAGATTTACAAATTTTGATCATGTGATTGGCTTCTAAACCAGTAGATTTTGTTTATCAGCATAAATTTTATTTATGAAGGCAATTGAAAAAAAAACAAGTACATTGTTTTGCCGTAATATGTATTTTTGCAAATATTTTTTTAAAAAATCCAATAGTTTTTCTAGTTTCCTTCAAAGAATCATTGTCTGGTGACCACTGATGACATTCTTTGTGATTATTAAGCTTTGCACTTAAAAGGCTCTCAGTAGTTCTCTGGTTTAGATTTTCCCAAGAATAACTTTGTATTTTGCAAAAAACGGAGAATATCCTATATATACCAGCATTAGAATGTGACAGGAAAACTATGCTCATCCTGCAAAGAAGTTCCGCCTTAGGTTTTCCTGTTGCTTGGACTGTTCTCCAATTTCAGCTAAGCAGACCCCAGGAAAGTAGTTCCTTACTTAGGCTTAAAATGTATTACTGAGCTTCATCCTCATGGACATCTTTTCATGGCTCAGATAATAAAGTCGGTTGGCAAGTTTCACTACTGTAAATTTAAAAAAATTAAGATTAATTAAGACATGAAATAAGCAATGAAAATTTACATTATGCATTTTGTGTTTTTATCCTTTTATTAATAATTTATCCCAACATTAAAATTAAGGATCTTGTAATATAATTGTAAGTGATAAATGAAGTGATACATGTACTCTGATGTGTTTTTTTTTCATTGTATGGTACCCTATTTTGTTTAAGGTTAATTTCTCTTTGTTTTTAATTTATGAGATCTATAGTTAGCCTATGCTGACCATATTATGCTCTTGACAATCCATCCGGTCATAATCATTAAAAAAAAAAGCTCAACTGCTGTGTCAAGCCCCAAACTCTATCATAACATTGTTGACCCTGTTCCTGTAAATGTTGGCATTAATGTTATGATATTAACCTAATTGCTACATGTACTTTAACCAACATATTTTTCAGTAATGAAAACCTGACATCTGGAAATGGATATCCATAAAGATAATTGGCTTACTTACCATACCTTATGAATTAAATATTGGTTCTGGACATGTAGTAAAACAAAATGTGGCCACTTGTAAGGAGTAAATTTTCTAGTTTGGCATTAATATGCTGGCCACTGATCACATTAGAGGGGTGTCCTTTATTAAGGGGTACTTTTTAACATAAACTTGTTCATGTCAAGGAATTCTGGCCATAAAAGGTGGATGGCCGCTGGTCAGTGGGCCGTTCATGAGGGGGACTACTGTAGTTTTAATGGCTGGAATGGAAGATTGTATTTTCTGTTCCTTAGAGTTTTAATAGCTGGCATGGAGGATTATATTTCTGACCTAAAACAGGAATAAGTGATTTCTTAATACTTGGCAAAATATGAAATGAAAACTTTACAAACAAGCTTCAAAACATCAAGCCGATCTTAGTAGAGTAGCATCCCTTGAATTGATGAACTCACTGACATGAGACGGCATTGTGCCTTTTGTTTATTGGACACCTGATGAGATGACATTGCACCTGTTCTATATTGGATCCCTGAGGAGATGGCATTGTGCCTGTTTTGTATTGGACACCTGATGATAAGACATTGTGCCTGTTGTGCGTTGGACACTTGATGAGATGACATTGTACTTGTTCTATATTAGACACCTCATGAGAAGACATTGCACCTGTTCTATATTGGATCCCTGAGGAGATGGCATTGTGCCTGTTTTGTATTGGACACCTGATGATAAGACATTGTGCCTGTTGTGCATTGGACACTTGATGAGATGACATTGTGCCTGTTCTATATTAGACACCTGATGTGAAGACACTGTGTCTGTTGTGTATTGGTCACCTGATGAGAAGACATTGTGCCTGTTGTATACTGAAAACCTGATGAGACGACATTGTGTCTGCTGTGTATTGAACACCTGATGAGATGACATTGTGTGTTTTATATTGGACACCTGATGAGATGACATTGTGCCAGTTCTATATTGGATACCTGATGAGATGGCATTGTACCTGTTGTGTATTGGATACCTGATGAGAATACATTGTGCCTGTTGTGCATTGGATACCTGATGAGATGACATTTTGCTGGTTTTATATTGGACACCTGATGAGATGGCATTGTTGCTGTTGTGTATTGGACACCTGATGAGAGGGCATTGTGGCTTTTGTGTATTGGACACCTGATGAGATGGCATTGTTGCTGTTGTGTATTGGACACCTGATGAGATGGTATTGTGGCTTTTGTGTATGACACCTGACTTGTGCTTAAATGTGGCCTGAGTGCATACCTTCATTTATTTCGGAACATATTCTTGTCTAGTCTGTTCACGTCCTACATGCATAATACAAGTTTTCTGATAATGAATTACTCAGTAAAGAGCCTTTATGATCATGTACAACCTGACCTTTATAAGAATGTACCACCATGACCTTTATGACCATGTACCACCATGACCTTTATAATCATGTATCACTATGACCTTTATCATCATGTACCATCAGAGAAAATCTTAGACTTTATACGAGAAAGCAGTTCATATAATACATTTTGACCATTTTATTTTATATATATAATGTTTTTGGAAATATTTTAACTTTTTTATTTTTTGTGTTGGAGCTTGGAAGGTCTCCTACCCAATGGACAGGTTTCATACATGTGCATTGGAATTTTATTATCTGATTATTCCTCAGAAGACTGAAATATGAGTACATGGTTACCTGTGTTTCCCAGTCCATTTTTACACAAGTACATGTGGTTACCTCTGATTCCCCACAACACTGAAATACAAGTACATGTGGTTACCTCTGATTCCCGAGAACATTGAAATACAAGTACATGTGGTTACCTCTGATTCCCCAGAACATTGAAATACAAGTACATGTGGTTACCTCTGATTCCCCAAAACACTGAAATACAAGTACATGTGGTTACCTCTGATTCCCCAGAACATTGAAATACAAGTACATGTGGTTACCTCTGATACCCCAAAATACTGAAATACAAGTACATGTGGTTACCTCTGATTCCCCAGAACATTGAAATACAAGTACATGTGGTTACCTCTGATTCCCCAAAACACTGAAATACAAGTACATGTGGTTACCTCTGATTCCCCAGAACATTGAAATACAAGTACATGTGGTTACCTCTGATTCCCCAAAACACTGAAATACAAGTACATGTGGTTACCTCTGATTCCCCAGAACATTGAAATACAAGTACATGTGGTTACCTCTGATTCCCCAAAACACTGAAATACAAGTACATGTGGTTACCTCTAAATCCCCAGAATACTGAAATATGTGTACATGTGGTTACCTCTGCCTCAGTTATCAGTTATCTAGGTTACCAACATGCACCTTTTGGCAAACTTAAGAATTCCAGTTGAGGCACCATATTCATCTACAAGCACACTCAGATTTGTTATAGTTACTAACACACTATAAACACTGTTTTAGACAAGAGATCTACATTAGAGAAAGAAATTAAATTTTTATCAGAAACAAATCTGATGAATATTACAACTCACATTACTTTGCCTAAGGGCTGATTTTTATTTTTTTTTAAATATAGATTATCTACTAATGGCAGTCTTTCGAAATTGCACTAAATCAAAAAGATTGTGTCAGTCAAGAAAAATATAATTATATGAAACAAAACTGATGCACAACACTGCAAAACTGGTATGAAACCAGCCCAAGCCAGATTTAAATGTTGAAAACTTGCTAAATATTTTAAGATTTATAAATTGTATTTTAAGATTTAGAAATTGTGTCTGATTCTAACTGGATGAATATTACTGATTTTTTTTTCTTGATGGGATTTCATTCTAATTGGATGAATATTACTGAATTTTTTCTTGATGGGATTTCATTCTAATTGGATTTTGTTCTGAGGGGCCTTAGCTGTACCAACCATCTTGCATGGATGAGGGATGTACAGTGTGCTATGATATCAACAGTGTTATTGTCTTCCATAATAGTAACATATTAAAAAGTTGCTGTGGTTTAATCCAAGGTAATTTTGGTCTGCGTTTCATACCTGAAATGAAAAGAAAAAAAATATAAAATACACAAATGTATCATATAGTTTACAGGAGGAAATGAAACCTGTTCACTTTGGGTATGAAACTATTCTCATGGTTAAAAAAATGTCTTGGGTGTGAATATACTATTATCTTATATGTTGTAGTACTCCATGTTGAAGCATTCTAAAGTGTGCAATTTCATTTTTTACATTTACAGAGCTTTACTTTTAATAGGCACTTTTGTGTTCAGGGACCATTAAACACTAACACATATGTAGTAACAAGTTCCATTTCTTGTTTTAAGTGTTTCGTTAACACGTCTCCAGTCTTCAACTAGATTTTTACTTGAAAAAATTGTATCCCTTTTTTTTAATTCTTAGAGCTGATCATCACAGCTGGAGGGGAGAATATTGCTCCAGTGCCAATTGAGGACAGTGTTAAAGAAGCTCTGCCTGTAGTTAGCAACTGCATGCTTATTGGAGACAAGAAGAAATTCCTCTCCATGTTAATAACACTCAAGGTAAATTATTCATCAGGATCATTCAAGATACAGAACATTTCTGACATGGCTACATTAAATTAATGTTTATCAAGATATACACTTTTATCTATCAGTTTATCTGTTAATGGACCGCTCTGGTGGCCTGGTGGTTAGAGCGTACGCCTCGGATGCCCGAGTCATGGGTTCAAAGCCAGGCAGAGTCATACCATAGGCTAAAAAAAATGGTACTAACAGCTGCCTTGCTAGGCGCTCAGCATTAAGAGGTTAGTGTTAGGACTGGTTGGTCTGGTGTCAGGATAATGTGACTGGGTGGAACATCATGCTACATGTCTGCGGCATGATGCCCCAGTGCTAGACATCACTATAAAGTGTCACACTGCAAACATTGTAGCGATATGACTGAAAAATTGTTAAAGCTACGTTAAGAATCAAAATCACACAGACACACATCTGTAAATGTATCTATTTCTCTTTAACTACATATATATCAAGCTATATATGTACCCATCTGTGGTCTAAAGCACTTGTTTTTACTGATCACTGCCATTTCACCTCTTTTCATGAAGGCTTGAGTCTTGGATTAGGCCAATATGGGTATGTGAGAGAGTTTGCCAGTAGCTTCCCCTCAGTCAGTGGTTCTTAATGGGGTTTTGCAGGGTTTATACTGGCTGCGATGTATAGCCTATCTTGCTAACAAGAATACCAACAACATTCATTTAAAGATGCCTGCAGACCGAACTATTTTTTCCATACTATAATGAGATTAATAGAGGGTATAATAGGCAACAAAAATAAAATATAAATAACCTTGTCTGGGTTGGATCCAGAGCCAGGCTGCCATGTAAGATTCAATGGAGCTGTTCAGGGAACTAGACTAACTTTACTGGCATATCTCAGGGCCCTGGGTGGCCAAATGGTCTAAAGTGCTTGCCTTTACCACCTCATCTCTTACTGCATCAGCTTGAGTCTCAGGCTCAGCCTTTGTGGGTATGTGAGAAAGCTTGCAAATGGATTCCTGTTGGTCAGTGATTCTTCTGGGGTTTTCTTGGGTTCTTCTGCCACCAGTTATACTAGCCACAAGGTATAGCCTATTTTGTGCTTAAAAATGGCAGTAAGCCCACAGCAACAATTGGACAACCTCAGATGCTTTAATCTGCCGTCATCTGCCATATATAGTCTTCTATATTTACTTATTCGGGGCCCCGAGTGGCCGAGTGGTCTAAAGAGCTCTCCATTACGGATCACTGCCATCTCACCTCTGTCTGCGTGGGTTCGAGTCTTGGATTCAGCCAATGTGAGTATGTGAGAAGCTTGCCAGTAGCTTCTTGTGGGTTGGTGGTTCTTTGTGGGGTTTTCACGGGTTCTTCATCCACCATTAATGCTGGCCGCCATGTATAGCCTATCATGTGCTGAAAAATGGCATTAAAACCCTACAACAACAACAACAATATTTACTTATTATTTGACTTTTGATTTTGATCGGATTTCATTCTGTGAGATTGGATCCAAATAGCATGTTTCTGGACTAATGCTCGGAGACACTGCCCCAAGGTTTAGATGAGTCGAAAAACAGCACTATAAGAGGACTGTGTTAATATTATGGCATTATCTAGAAATATAATGAAAACACATTGATGGCAAGAGGGATAGTCTGTTATTTAAGACAATCAGCAAAAATATTAAAGGAATATTTAGATTCTTGGTTAATCTTGGAAAGGCAACAACCACATTTATTAGACATCATTCTGCGTTGATTTGAGTATTCATCATGGTGGTAGGGACGATTGCCTCCACCATGTGAAATTGAAAAACCAAATATTACATCATGTTGAGGGATCTAACAAGATGCCATGGACCTTCATGGGGTTTGGAACTGCAGTTTCTGACACTGAACTGGAGCTTGTTGATGACTGTTTATATTTAATTAAATATGGTCAGTCTGATAGAACTACCTATTATTATCAACCCACCATTAGGCAGAGCCATGGTTGCCAGTTAGTTGTTTATTACCAATTTGGTTTCAGCACAATAATGCCAGTCAGTTGTTTATTACCAATTTGGCTTCAGCAAGATAACTTCAGTTGTCCATTATTTACAGTTACCAGACTTCATGGATCATTTGCACTGAGGCTATGGGAGAAACCTATTGATTTTGAGATCAAAAGTTCAAAGGTCAAGGTTGCAATGACTGAAATAGAACCTATCAAATATTTCCCCACAATAAATCAAGTTCTCCTGCATCTACAGTTATCAATCTTTGAAGATAGCTTGCACTTGGGGTAAGGAAAAACCCTATTGGTTTCAGATTCAAGAAGTCAAAGGTCAGAGTCTGTCTGAAAGCAGAAAAAATGGTTTCCACACAATAACTGGAGTTTTCCACAAATCTGCAGTTACTAAAACTGTGTGGATGACTCCCATTTATTATAAGGAAGAACCCTGTTGATTTTGGACTTCCAACATCAAAGTATCAAAGTTCAAGATCACTAACTGAGAGCAGAAAAATGGTTTCCACACATTAACTTGAGTTCAACATCATCTATAGTTACCAAATTGTGAGGATGGCTTGCTCTTGGTTTAAGTATGAAACCTTTTGAGTCAAAAGTTCTAAGATCATGGTCATTGATTGAAAGAAGAAACATGGTTTTTGCATATGGATTATGTAAGGCTATTGAATATGGGGTCAATAGGTCACAGGTCAAGGTCACTGAACAAAAAAAATTGGTTTTGGCACAATTGCATTTGTTTTACTTCACAGACCTTACCCATACTTTATGGATGGCTTGATGGTATGTGCATGAGATTTTATGGGAAAGATTTTTTTGAAGGTTTTATCTTAAGTACAATATCAAAACTATGATAAATGATAACAGATTCAATATGATAATATGCTGATAACCTATCTTTATTTGAATTTGTGTTAAAATGCAGTCTATGGTCACTACTTGTTTGTTTTTCATTCCTACCACATGTGTTGCAAGCCATTAAATACATAAGCTATTTTATTTATTGCTTTTCTTATTTTTGCTTATATATTTGCAGATCATGTATGTAAAAGAGCATGTTACATCTTGAAATGCACTAGGCACAATTACATAATGTTACATTTTATATTTTATAGAAAAGATCTTTAAAGAAAATTTAAAAGACCGTAACATGTCGATATATTTGTATTTAATGTATAAAAGAGCTATAGAAACCTGCTGCTGGTCACATTTTTAACACAGACAGCAACATGAATGTCTGATCATAGGTGATTTTCTTAGTATACCACATGATAAATTTGCAACCCTTCATTGGCTGAAAGTGTATGGATTATTTTTAGTCATTTCTGCTTGACCTGGCAACAGTTATAATGCCTGTTCCAGTGGGTACTATTGCCTCATGCCAACAGCTTATGATGTAGAGTGATTATGATATCACATGTCCTGTGATGAACTAAATCTGTAATTGATTTTCCTACAGTGTCATCTAGTTAGGTATAGAGCCTTTACCATTGGCAAAGTCGCTGTACTCCAGAGACACTGCTGTAGGAGAATAGTACCCATGGGAGAAGGCAGTAATATTAAGTAGCCCATATCTATAGGTTACTCTTGCTCTAGTGATAATGCTAATCGGAACCAAAACAGTATGATGAATATGGTATTTTGAGTTTGTCTGGTTCAAGTAACCTGCAGCAGTAAAGTTTTATGTGTAAAATCTCTTAGTTTTATTGAACATGGTAATTATGTAATATCTCTTAGTTTTACTGAACATGGTAATTAAGTAATATCTCTTAGTTTTATTGAACATGGTAATTATGTAATATCTCTTAGTTTTATTGAACATGGTAATTAAGTAATATCTCTTAGTTTTATTGAACATGGTAATTAAGTAATATCTCTTAGTTTTATTGAACATGTTAATTAAGTAATATCTCTTAGTTTTACTGAACATGGTAATTAAGTAATATCTCTTAGTTTTATTGAACATGTTAATTAAGTAATATCTCTTAGTTTTATTGAACATGGTAATTAAGTAATATCTCTTAGTTTTATTGAACATGGTAATTATGTAATATCTCTTAGTTTTATTGAACATGGTAATTAAGTAATATCTCTTAGTTTTATTGAACATGTTAATTAAGTAATATCTCTTAGTTTTACTGAACATGGTAATTAAGTAATATCTCTTAGTTTTACTGAACATGGTAATTAAGTAATATCTCTTAGTTTTACTGAACATGGTAATTAAGCCAAATGAAGGCAAGTTGAAGAAATGGTTTTATCTGAGACACAACATGAAGTGATAAGACATCAACTCCTTAGCAACTGTATCTAGGAAAACATTGTAATTTCTTGTTTGGTTGCAGAATGTTCACACACATATAGCCCTGACCAAAGAACAACAAAACAGAACATAAATGTGTTTTATACAGGAAATTATGGAAACACATTTCTTATTTACCAATTTTGCTGTACTAAGAGGAAAATTGATGTTTTATAATTCTTTATATCAGACTGAGACGGATCCGGAAACCATGAAGCCCCTGGACAGTCTGACTTTGGAAGCTATAGAGTGGGTGAAGTCAGTTGGTGGAACAGCCAGAACTGTCTCTGAGGTTATTAAAGGTGATTCTGCAGTTCTGAAGGCTATCCAGGCAGGCATTGACATGGCGAACAAAAAAGGTGTTTCCAGGGCATCTACAGTCCAGAAATGGTCTGTCTTGCCAAGAGATTTCTCAATCCCTGGGGGTGAGCTAGGTATGATTGCAATTACAAGTGTCCACCATTCTCTCTCATAACAGTTAACAAGTGGTATTGTATGAAATATATGAAATTAAATAATTATTATCATTCTGCGCTTAACGAGGTACAATAAAAATCCTCAGAATAAATGGTCTGCAGCTGCCAATGAAATGTCAGAAATCAAGAGAAAGTATGATCATAAATATCATTATAAGAAGAGAATAAAAAAGCTCCAATAATACTGTGAGAATGCATGTTTGTGGACCAAGGAAAAGCTGTGATGCTGTGCACTTTCTGCGTTGAGAATTACTAAATAAGGTACTTAAAGGTCACAGGGTATTTCCTCAGACTGTGGTTGTAGAAACTTTCATAAATCATCCCTGCAATCACACTAATCATGGTACTCCTTAAATCACCAGACACCAAGGATTATAAACCAAGCGATGCCCTCATGCTGTGGCCACAGACTAAGCCTTGTGGAAATCAGAATACAGAAAATAATATGAAATTTGACTGTTAGTGAGTCGTCTTTGTGAAATTTATTTCTTTTGAGTTGATGCTAGTGAATAATAAATGTCAAATTAGAAACTGGACTGGCTTCTGTTTGATTTTAGCAAGATTGGTGATATATTGGCACAGAGAGGAAAACTATCCAGTAGAATAATGAAGAGTTCTAAACTAAAATGAACGATAGGAAATAACTATGTGTCTGGAATGGGAACTTTTATAGATGATGGCAAACATGTTTTTCAGCAAGCTATCAGAACAGGTATACTATACTGCTTGGTGTGATATTGTGTTCTTAATGTCTGTGTCTGGGACCCAGATAGTACGACACAAACCTGTAATTGTATTATGGACATTACGTCAATTCCCCGTGACACATTTTTTAACTAAACTGTATCGCTGTATGACAACACATCATATGTTTAATACTGAATATAAGAAGCCCAGACCTGAATATAAAAAAAGAGAGAATTAAGTTTGGAATAAAAATGGTTGTTGGGTGAAATTCAGATACTGTAGTGTTTTGAACGAAAAAAAACGATTTTGTTAATAATTGGAGAAAACCATTAAATCATGGAAGGACAATACTAATACTAAAGCAACAACAACAAATCCAGAACTGAAAATGAAACATTTTTCAGTATATTTAATAATTAAGATATATCATTCATTTCTTTTCTGTCACAACTCTTTATATCTTTGAATGTTTTGATACTAAATTTCACAATTATTGTGTCCACTGTGTTAAATTTTCGAGAAAATTGTTCAGCAAAAGCCATCAGAGTTCAGAATCCCTGAACACACATGCACTGTAATGCCACACCAAAATAGGCACCTAGCCATTGAAATGTTCTGAAGTTTTCTTTAATATCGGCACTCCAGATTTTGAAAATGTTTTGTTAAATAAGAACCAAAAAATGTCTGAAAATGCAAGTATGCTGATATGAATTTTGTCCCCTGATTGCCAATTCCTAATACGCTGCATCTAAGTCCCTGCCTATTAAAATGTCTGGTTATGATCCAGATTGTTGTGAGTTGGTCGTTTGACATGATGCATACATACATCATTAATATATCTAGTTACGATGTAGATTGTTGTGAGCTGGTCCCTTTAACATGATGCATGCATCAGTAATATGTCTAGTTATGATGCAGATTGTTGTGAGCTGGTCCCTTTAGCATGATGCATACATCATTAATATGTCTAGTTATGATCCAGATTGTTGTGAGTTGGTCCCTTTGACATGATGCATACATCATTAATATGTCTAATTATGATCCAGATTGTTGTGAGCTGGTCCCTTTAGCATGATGTATCCATCACTAATATGTCAATTTTTCATGCAGATTGTTGTGGGATGGTCCCTTTAGCATGATGCATACATCATTAACATGCCTAGTTATGATGTATATTGTTGTGAGTTGTTCCCTTTAACATGATGCATACATCATTAATATGTCTAGTTATTATGCAGATTGTTGTGAGTTGGTCCCTCTAGCATGATGCATACATCATTAATATGTCTAGTTATCATGCAGATTGTTGTGATACGGTCCCTCTTACATGATGCATGCATCAGTAATATGTCTAGTTATGATGCAGATTGTTGTGATATGGTCCCTCTAGCATGATGCATACATCATTAATATGTCTAGTTATGATGCAGATTGTTATGAGCTGGTCCCTTTAGCATGATGCATATATCATTAATATGTCTAGTTACAATGCAGATTGTTGTGGGCTGGTGCCTTTAGCATGATGCATACATCATTAATATGTCTAGTTATCATACAGATTGTTGTGGGCTGGTTCTTTTAGCAAAATGCATGCATCAGTAATATGTCTAGTAATCATGCAGATTGTTGTGGGCTGGTCCCTTTAGCATGATGCATACATCATTAATATGTCTAGTTATCATACAGATTGTTGTGGGCTGGTTCTTTTAGCAAAATGCATGCATCAGTAATATGTCTAGTAATCATGCAGATTGTTATGGGCTGGTCCCTTTAACACAGGGGTCTCAAACTCAAACCACCCTGAGGGCTGCATGAGGGCAATTTTAATGGCCCAAGGGTGCACCACCCTTTTTATCTCTCCTAACACATTGTGATGCAATCATTTTGTGGGCCACAGGATACAGTTTGGCGAGCTGCATGTTTGAGACCCCTGCTTTAACACAATGCATGCATCACTAATAGGTCTAGTTTGAATTACATTAAAGCAAACCCCTAAATAAACATCGGTAAATTCTATTGATGCTTTTGGGGACCAAATTATCTTCGCATGCGGTGTTTTCATTATGCATTTCTTTTTCCTCAGAAATTGAAATGGATTATCTCTTTAAGCTGAAACTTCTGAAGTTGATGCCTACAAAAGTGGAATTTACTTATTGCAAGCACTCCCAAAGTGATCAAAGTTGAAAAGGCTGCCTTAATTAAAATTATGCCAGCCATCTTGAAAATATTGTTATCATTACTCCTCCAAAATGGAAAGGAATTATAGCATAAAGATTTCACCAGAATTTGTATGTCTTGATTCTAAATTAAAATGGTGCTGATTTGACATCCATAATGGCCACCAAACGATTTCTTGAAATACTAGTTGGTCACAAATGAAAATGATGCCAACCATCATGCATCCAGTATGGTGGTCATGATGCCTATCAGATGATGTCTTCTTGGCCCTAAATGAAAATGGTACCAATCTGAAATATAGTATGACCACTGAGATTTAAGCTTCTCATAATAAGCATATGCTGATAAACATCATAAATAATATACAATAATGTACCTACCGTAAGTATATGCAAACTCCTTTTGTCTATATTCGATCTGTCCACTCTGTTTACATGCCTTTCCAACATGTCATTCAACTTTACTAGCTTTTTCTTTTCTCATTATCTACAGCCAGTGAGAGAGTTATTAGTTCATGTTTAGTGTGTCTAATTAGACTGATTTATGTTATTCTAGTTGTTTCAATTCTTCAGGTCCCACTTTGAAACTTAGACGACCAATTGTTTTGAAGATGTATGCAAAAACGGTTGATGCCTTCTACGAAGGGTCAGATCTTGCATGAAAAGACTTTGAAGATTCATCTGAGGGCTACAAATCGGTCAGTGATTGTATGCATTATAAAGATGGGAGCTGAATAATTTGGAGGATTTGCATATTTACTTGTGTTGGACTGGAGGAAAGAATGAAGAACCATACTAAATATTATTCACATCAACATGATGCACCAGTGCACTTGCCATTGACAATTTTGTTACTTTCTGTGTGTTTTTGAAGAATTGATGATTATGCCAAAAAAGAGGATGCCAAGCCATTCTAAGCATAAAGCTCATGTCAAACAGGTGATGTAACCATGTGATGACTTAAATGTGATGTCATATCACAAGCTCATGCCGGACTGGTGATGTAATTTTGATATATTTAGATATTAGTATATTGTAATGTAACTATGTGATGACTTAAATGTGATGTCATATCATAACCTCATGCCAGACTTGTGATGTAATATTGGTATATTAGATATTGGTATATTTTAATTTACTTTGGTGATAACTTAAATGTGATGCCATATCACAAGCTCATACCAGACTGGTGATATAATGTACTCAGGTAATAAATTAAATGTGATGTAATATGACAAGACCATCTTAGACTTGTGATGCAATGTACCCAGGTGATAACTTAAATGTTATTTCATTTCACAAACGATGATATCAGACTGGTGATGAAATTTACCCAGGTTGAAACTTAAATGTGATGTCATATCAAAACTTCATGTCAGACAGATGGTGTAATGTACCCAGGTGATCAATGAAATGTAATGTCATATCACAAAATCATGTCAGACAGGTGATGTAATATACCAGGTGATAACTTAACTAGTACATCATGATTCTGCATTGCTTTTTTTTATTAAACAAAGATAGTCAAAAGCACACAGAGCATCATAGATTGAAAACAGTGTGTGTGTGTGGGGGTGGGGTGGTGGGTGTGTTGAAACCTGTCAATAGCAGTAATCCATGGGAAAATGCAAAACTATTCTTTATACACAAGTGATCTCTGTACACAGATTCACCTTCTAAATAGTATTTATGAACAAATATGATGCACTGAATATCGCCATCATTATTGTTATTATTATTATTATTACTTTGTCAAGAATCTTTAATATGCAATTTTCATCAAAATCATAAAATATGTTCTCTCCCATGGTCTGCACAGGATTATACTGCTCACTTAATCCATCTTGTGAATTACATCATCACTGACTTAAATCACCAATCTTGGACTTTTTTGTGCACCATGATGAAAAACTAATTTCCCTATTGACTGACATGTTAGTAACAGATAACTATAAAACAGAAGACTGACTCTTTGGTTGGCAAACTTTTGTAAGATAGGCATGGAAACAACTGTTGACAGTTTTAAAATAATAACTCGCTTTGCCGGTTGCTCAAGTCACTAAGATCAAAAGATGGTCCGATTATGTGAGAAGCCTGCGATGAGATGGAAATTAGGAACCAAAATTTGGCCTGCCCTTACAGACAAATTTTAAATATTGACTGACATGCTAATGCTAATGAAAAGGGATGTAACTCATATCTCTTCACAAAGATGAACTTTTTTCCATTCAGAGACGGCTATAATTTGCAGGCAAATATATAAAGATATCAAACTATGCCCATCACACTGGCACAAAAGCGACTTTAATTTCTCCTGCAATAACCTGACTACTTTACCAACCATACTGCAAATCAATTGCTTTGACCCTCTACCTTATTGATAAAAACTGCCTTGTTTTCAAATTTGACATTGACACTTTTAAGTTACAGTCAGTATCACTGAGGTAGAGAGTACAAGCAAGATAAAAAATGTTTGCACATGGATTCATATGATATTCCTTTATCTAAACAATACCTTCCACATGAAGCAAACAATTAGTTTGCATAGACAAATGGTCACTGTAGATACATGGCTGTAGACACAAGAGGAGGGGAGAAACCATTGTTTGATTAGAGAACAACTGACCACTGGCCACAAAAGGAACAATACATACAGGACATTTTTATAGGAAATTTGTGAGAGGAAAATTGGAATGGCTGTATTACATCCAGTATGACATTTTTGTTTGGGATGGCTTACATATGATACAGTATACAAATATGGTTGTAACTTTCACATGGTAACTAATTTTCTTCTCTTCAGTGTTAGAAGCTAATATGTAAAGAGAAAATATACATGATAGATATATAGACAATTAGCTAATATAACAGATAATATTTAAATACATGTAATTTTGATTTTAGGCCTAATGATTCTCATTCTTACGCTTGGCCTCTCAAGTTTTTCCTATGCAACTTAGTTTATTCCTTTCTGCATGCAATAGTTATGTGATAAAAAATATAAAAAATTGGAAAAAAAATTAACATGAATCTCATTTGCATATTGTGATTTTGTAGATATTTCCAAGAATACATTTATTGTTTTGAAAGGAAGTAACAGGAAATTTTTTATTTTGTTAACTGTATTTAAATATGTTCTCTTTAATGGTAACCAATTGTATTAATAACATATATGAAATCTTTTTTGTCCACTGCAAAGTTTTTCACTTAATTCTTTATGCATCTAAAACTTTCAAACTATACCTTTGCCATAACTTGCGCACATCAGTGTTCAAAGACAAGTTCTGGCATATGTGAGGGTGTGAGTTACCAAAGAACCTCTAAACAATTAAGAAAGGGATGGACATTGGCAGTGGGAAGGGGGACCGTTTAAGTGCTGAATACTCATTTAATAATTGTGTTGGCAATAATTGTCAATAAATACCTTTTTCCAATGATGTTTTTCACTTTACTGACAATTTAATTGATTGTCATTTTTGTCCTACATTGAGAAAATATTTGTGATTTCTTATTGAAACTTGGAAATTTTATGATGTTGGTTCTAAATTTTTTAGCACAAACTACCATTCTCGACAATAAAGTTATCGATATTTCAAGGTTTCAGTTACCAATTTTGATCACATTTTGCTGCACAATTAACAAAAAGTGAGTAATTCTTTCTGGTATTTTATAGAAAAAAAGGAATCCATGCCTGAAGCATGTTCATGAGTTATCAAGGAAGAGGTGTAATTGAAATTTGCAATGTAGGTTTTAATAATTAAAAAACAAAAGTCACATGTCATGATACTGTACATTATGTAAATTTTGTGGCAACTTTGTTTTGAAATAAATGTGATTTTGAAATGGTAGGATAATTTTTTTTATCACTTTCGGTGAGTGAGTCACTGAATAATGCTGATTTCCTGCTTGGACTTGCCAGTTTGTATTTATATTTCATTTCATGATTACATGGTTGCCAGTTTGTATTTATATGTCATTTCATGATTACATGCTTTTTTTCTATATCATAAACATATTTTATATTATTATAGTTCATTATAAAGTTCATCCACACAATGGAAAAAGATGGGCAGAAGGGCACCTTATATTGGATACAAATATAGGGTCTAATGGCATTAAATCAAGTGTTGGATATCAATATAGGGTATAATGGCATTAAATCAAGTATTGGATACCAATATAGGGTATAATGGCATTAAATCAAGTGTTGGATACCAATATAGGGTCTAATGGCATTAAACCATGTATTGGATATCAATATAGGGTATAATGGCATTAAATCAAGTATTGGATATAAATATAGGGTATAATGGCATTAGACCATGTATTGGATACAAATATAGGGTCTAATGGCATTAAACCAAGTATTGGATATAAATATAGGGTCTAATAATGTTAAATCAAGTATTGGATACAAATATAGGTATAACAGCATTAAACCAAGTGTGGGAAACAAATATAGGCTTAATGACATTTAAACCAAGTATTGGATACAAATGTAGGTACAGTGTGACCCCGTTATAACACGTTAGTTGGGAGCCATTGAACCCAACGTGTTATAGACCAAACTGTGTTTTAAGCAACCTGGTCAGTTAGCTGAAGAAACTGATGCATGTACCCCCAAAAATTTGCAGGTAGGGTGGGGTAGGCAGTAAGTGTGGGCGCAAATATACATTCTTCATTGGCATAGTTACCATCTTAAATTGATGCATATTAAATGAGAAATACACCTGTAGTGAAAACAGAGAAGGCATATGTAATACTTAACTTTATTCAGAGAACCACACATTGGTACATATACATGTATACTTTTTATGTATACATCTAATGTTTAGCATGAATAGAGAGTATCAACACCGTGTAAGCACCCGTGAATCTCATCCCATAAATTGAAGCCACAATACAAGTAATTCCATTGAAAATATGCACACACAGAGATTTAAAATATTCAGTAATTTTTGTCACAGGTCATATAGGTCTGAATTCAGTGGGAAAAAATAGCACAATCATATAATGAGTGATGAAGCACATTTATTTTTCAGTACGTCTCAAGTCAGTAAAATTAAAAGTTTGCGTTTTAAGCTGCCATTGGTAGCATTCATAAGCATAAACTTTTTTCCTGCAAAAAAATAAATTTTCACGGCACATTAAACGTGTTCCAGTTACATTGGAAAATGAAACAATCCATCAGATTCCATTGCTTTTATTTAAGTATGGTACTGGCTTTCTTGGAAGAAAGGTTCTTTGTTTTTATTGAAGATTATAGTCGGCTTTCTTCAATGAATGGTGCATGTGTTACTGAAGTCACTGCTACAGGACAGCTTTGAAGAACCAAACAAATGCCCATTTCTTATTGTGGCGGCAGCATCTAATAATTGTATTGCATGGTTGTGACTGATTTTTGTTCCATTTGCTTAGTACATTTTCATAACAATCGGTGCTTCAAAGGTAATCTGTTTTCTTTGAAATTTCAGCAAACTATTTTATCTGGTTACATTTTTAGAAATGTAATTGGCCATCGTTTGGTTTATTGTAGTTACTGTTCCTCCCTGCCTATTGAATAGACAAACAAGTAAGATCTTGGTTTTGGGGGTGGTTATTTTATATTTGTGGTAGCAGAGTGATGCTGCCTTCCATGCATGCGTCAGAAATTTTAGAAATGGGTAAACGGATGATAGAGATGCAGGTGTTCTGGTCTGGTGACGCCAGTTACTACAGAAAGTGTGAGTGTTCTGAAGGATTTAATTCTGAGTGTAAAGAAGAGGAATTTTACTTACCATCCACATATGAATGTCAGTCTATGTAATTATATTAATTACTAGCGAACGGCCAAAAGTCCAACAAAAGATAGATTATGAGATAATGCCTCATCCAGTTGATCTCTGCTACCAGAAATGTCAACAACAAAAAAAAAACGGATATATCACAACATACAGTACTCATGCTAGATGTCAACATAAGCAGATTATGATATAACAATGCACTGTTAAGATGGTTTGTCAGTATGGACAAAGAATTTGTTTATGTAAAAATATATAAATTTCAGTTCATTTTTTATCAAGTTTGTGGTTTCCTTTCATGGGGTCTTCTGAATTTCTCCACTTCAAATCAATATATACAAGTTTAAACAGCCAACAATGTTGCCAATAAAAAAAATTGCCAGATGGTATATTTTGCCACCAATTATGAAAAACAAAATTGCAATTTGCAACATTGGGGAAGCCCTGCGCAAGCCCTGAATCAACTTTTTACATGTTGTTTTTCGTACTTTAAGAAGAAAAACTATTTTTCATGTACGAGAAAAATACATATAAAATTTAAGGAGCCAAGCCATGATCATCATGTTATATTCATACATGATTTCTTTCACAAAATGATAATAAACATTTTACTTTTAAGACATATTTTTCTTTTTTATATACGAAAAAATTACGTGAAATTTCAGGAGCCACACCATGACCATGTTATATCCAAATTCATGTTATAACAGAGCATGCTATAGTGGGGTCACACTGTATAATGGCATTAAATCAAGTATTGGATTTGGATATATATAAAACAGTTCCTTTCATATGGCATCATGAGTAGGAAACTTTTTATTTGAAAGCCAGATGTAGCAGATGTTTTTAATTGCACCATATTTGCATTGCTTGAACAATACAACTATGCATTTGATAATTTACAAATCACTTTTTGCATAAACTTGAATTACATGTGCATCAGTGCTCAAATTCTTTTATGCAATTTGCAGCTGCTTAATTAAGGCCAAGTATTAGAGGTTTGTGCTCTCAGGTTGCAACAGCACTGTAGCATGAGATTTCACCCTCTGCCTTTGTTTTTCTTGGCACATGGGAACTTCCTAAATCTAATTCAGTGTTTAAATTATTCAAGCATTGTATCTAAAATTACACACTCTGTATAATATTACATATCGGTACATGTTTAATTTTTAACCTTCCTTATAATTGTAGTTTTATAATATAATTCTATTAGACTTTGAATAGAGAATTTCAGACATTTAACAATTATATTGTTGTATCATCTTCTACTTTTTATTTATTATTATTGTCATATTTATTATTTTTCAGTTTTCATTTAAAATCTTTCAAATCGGGCTATTTGCATTGTCATATTTTTTTACTTTTTTAAATTTTCCCCTAAAAGAGACCATAAAGGACATGTTTACAATCAAATGTGGAAATATTTATTCCCCACACTTAGAACATGCTACCTGCAAAAAAATGTCTCCTGTAAAGTATAGGGATACAAAATTATTGGGGTGCCACATTGGCTCATGCTAGACTGAAAGGGTACTAGTTCAAATCCTATGCCTAATCAGCCTGGGTTAGCTACCATGGTGTATTTTTATGCAAGGCACTTTACTCCAATTACCTCAACACTTAAAATAACCAGTTTGTGTTGATTTGCCCTAAAGCACCAAACAAAACCAATCCAAACAAAATTATTCCTTCAAACCCCTTAGTGCTTGTTCCAGTAGGCACTAAGGTCATTGCAACACGGAGTACCCTTACCGTGTTTGTGTATTTTTACAACTTCACTAAAATATAGATGGCATTATATTTTGATTTATTGTTTAATTTATACATGATCAAATACTTTTAAATGTTATTGGTCAGATATCAGTTACTTAATATATTTAATCATCATATATGTCTTTTTTTGTGGTGGATTTTTTAGCTCTACTAGTCATAGACCAGATGGTTTATGTTATGGTCTTTTGTCCGTTGACCGACTGTTTGGTAGCACAAGCTTGTTACCACAACTTCTAAACTACTGAAACTTTACACACACCAGTTAGTCCTAAGTGAAATTGGTGCCAGTTGGACATCCAAGAAGGCTACCACAGTGGACAGCTTGAAAAATCTTGTTATTGCAGCTCTTTCTAAATGGGAGGTCATATATCAACATGGAGTTTTCACTAAAATACCTCTTATGATGTCGAGTTGGTCCTAAAGAAAAATGGTGTCTTTCTAAAGTCCAATTGTTGTCACTCTTCCTTTTGAACAGAAAGTCATATTGACATGGGGTTTTCATCAGAAGATTTCAAATGATGTCTAGTGGATCATAATAAAAATGGTGCCAATCTGATGTCCAATGTGGTCAGCTTGAAAATCTTGTTATTGCTACACCTCCTGAATGGATGGTCATATCAGTTTTTAGTTTGTACTTAAAGACTTCAAATGGTTGGTTCTAAATTAAAATGGTGCTGTTTTGTCTGATATGTTCAACACAGCAGCCATCTTGAAAATCTTGTTATTGCTACATCTCCTGAATGGATGGTCATATCAGTTTTTAGTTTGTACTGAAAGACTTTTATGGTTGATCCTAAATTAAAATGGTGCTGTTCTGTCTGATATGGTCAACACAGCAGCCATCTTGAAACCTTGTTATTGTTACTCTTCTGAAAGAAAAATCACAAAGGGTTTTCACAATGTCTACTTGGTCCTAACTGAAAATAGTGCTGCTCACACATCCAGTACAGCCAGCGCAGTGGTCATTTTGAAAACCATTTTATCACTACTTCTGAATTCATGGCTTTATAAACATTATGGTTTTATTTAAAGACTTCTGTTGATGTCTAGTTAGTCATAAATCATATCATATGGTTTTCACTGAAAGACTTTTTAGGTTTAGATGGTCTAAATGAAAATGTTGATAATCTGAACTCCTCTTTAGCTGCCATAATGGCCATCTTAAAAATCCTGTTAGCACTACTTATCTTATGATTGCTGTTCATATTGAATATATGCTTTCACCAATAGATGTATTTTTATGATGTATGGTTTTCCTAATGATAATGATGACAATCCAGTATCCAGTATTGCCACAATGGCATAGCAGCCATCTTGAAAATCTTGTTTTTGTTACTCCTCCAAAGGGAAAAGACACAGCATCATCAAGTTTTCACCAGAATACTTTTTATACCTTGTTGATCCTAAATTAAAATGGTGCTGACTTGACATCCATAATGGCCACCAAAAGATTTCTTTTAATACCTAGTTTGGTTCTAAATGAAAATGATGCAATTTGTGCATTCAGTATAGTGGTCATGGTTCCAGTCTTAAAATTGTTGTTGTCACTATTCTCAATGAATGGATGGAAAAATTGGGATTTTCACTGAAAGATTTCTGATGATGTCTTCATGGTCCTAAATGAAAGTGGTGCCAATTTCTAAATCCAATATGGCAACCAAAGCATCAAATTTGAAAATCTTGTTATCAGTGAAGAATATCAAACAGGGTTTCAACTCTAAGCAATTGAGTCTGTTCTAGTAAAACATACTTGGGTCCCAGGGAAGGCACTTTCAACATGGAGAAGTTACACATAGATACAATATAGAACTTTTGTAACATTCTTATATGCAGTCTTGGAATAATCAGAAAATTCTGGGATATATTGTTTTCTAAACGACTGCTTTCCTTGGGTACCATGTATGTTTAAATAGAATAAATCAATAAAAGGAAGAATATGTCTTATCTTAAATTTCTGGAAGTTCGTTTTGGCCATTACAAGGGATTCTTGTTTGTATTATAGCTTGCAACAGGTTAGAATTGTTTTAACATTTGTATATTTGCAAAAAACATTAACTTAGCTTCAGCACAATACTGGCTATATACTACCAATTTAAAATTGTAATAAAACTAGCACAAAATAATTTGTATCCATTTAAACATATTAACAAGGCAGAGAAAGCAGTTTTTTTTATTCAAAGAATTGCATCACAGTAAGATGTAATCCTGACCAAAAAATCCCTGGGTCCCCAGAGAAAATGATGTAAATTTCTTCACTGTTGCACCTATTGGTAACCATCCAAATTTTAAAATCCCTTCTTAGTATTATGCATGTTTTGAAGAAGCAGCAATAATTAGAAAATCATTCCCAGTGCAAATTGACTTTAGGATTAAACTGGGTATTAAAGGAAAAATCAGTCATTTTGTTCACTCAGGTTTTGTGTTTATCTTTCTAATTTCTCCAGTTAAATCATTTGTTCACATGTATATGAAATTATTTTTAGAAGTTAGTTGCATATGATTTTGATGTTAGAAATAAAATTTATTTAGTTATAGAATGATAATGTTTTTATTCAAAAAATTTCTGTCTGTTTCTCTACCTCATTCCCACCCACTTCCCATTCCCACTCCACTCCTCCATTCCCACCCCACTCCGCCATTCCCATTTCATTCCCCATTCCCACTCCACTCCTCATTCCCACTCTAGTCCACATTTCCACCCTCCAACACATGATTATGATATCTTATTGTAGAAGTGCCAGTAACATCTCAAATACCATCATGGGACTGCCTCACTATTCGCTCAGCATTAAGAGGTTAGTGTTATGACAAGTCGGCCTGGTGTCAGGATAATGTGACTGGGTGGGACATGATGCTACATGTCTACAGCATGATGCCCCAGTGCTAGATATCACTGTAAACTGCCACACTGCAGAAATCGTAGCAATATGACTGAAAATGTTTTAAAGCTATGTTAAAAATCCAAATCACACACACACACACACACACACACCATCATGGGATCTCATATAAAAATGCCAGTAATCACTTAAATACCATCATTGGATATCGTATAGAAATGCCAGTAACTTCTTAAATGCCAACATGGAATTTTATGTAGAAGTGTATGTAACAACATAAATACTATCATGGGATTTCATGAAGAATTGCCAGTAATGACTTAAATGCCATATTGATTGTGGTTGCAATATATAAGGCATACCCAATTTTCATAAGATTAATTAACATTGCAGACTAAATATAATTTTCCAACATTACTCTCAAATTAAATTTTTTCACTAACCCTGAAGGTAAGATGTTATTTTCAAAATATACCACCAAAAATAAACATTTTAATTGCAATAGTACATTACCCGATGTTATTATTATGCTGCTATAATTTCTCTTGTTACTAGTTCCCTTTCCTTGGTGAATTCATTCTGTCAATTAGGAAATTGGTGGATCTGAACAAAGTCAGCATAGTCCTGGTCTAATATCTTGGATACCTTAGTCACTTTCATTATTTGCAATATATGGTCTTTCTTTACCATGGTTTCCTGGCTGCTCAAGGTTTTCATTCTCTCTTGTGTCTTTCTGCATATTTTTCATCAAATGTATAAATTTCTGTGTTGCACTGGATGTTTTCTTCCCAGTCATTTCATTTGTTACATTTATCTGTGTCCCCTTTGGTCTATTTTGAGGGTTTTGGTGCACCTGCTAGCTAATTGGTGTTTCTATTATTTTATCACCTAATTGGTATTGGTATTAAGGTGTTTGTTACCCACAATAAATTTGTTCTTGTTTGTTATTGTAATTTTTGTTATAGCTATAAGAAGACTGCTTGGGACACTCACTCCACATTTTTCACATCTGTTAAGTGAATTTGCATGGACAGATGTTCATTAAATGACTTGTGTCCAGATGAACTATAGAAGCTGGCTCTTGCCATTCCTATAGTGGTAATAAAAAGGGAGTCACATCCTTCTCTTCTTTGGTAGATCCCCTCGACTCCCAGGGAGGATCAGTGGCACTTTCAAGTTCAAGGAAGTTGCCAGCACCTGAGGAATCAGTGGCACATTCTGGTTGAAGGAAAATTGCCAGTACAAATGCCTTATATAGAGCCTATTATTACAGTGAATGGCCAGAACCTCTTCACTGTGGACAAAGTTCACATACCATGGCAGTACACTGTCACATGCAGTCCACATTGATGATGAAACAAAGACCAGAATTGCCAAAGCAAGTGTCGGGTTTGGCAGACTACACACAAATATTTGGTAGCACAGAGGCATCAGTCGGCAAGAAAAACCTGAAGATTGACAAAGCCACAATGTTGCCAACCCTGCTGTATGCATGTGTACATACACCTTGCCAAGAAGCTAAACAATCTTCATATGGGCTGCCTGAGAAAATAGATGAGGATAAGAACTAAGGACAAGGTTCCAGACACCCAGGATCTCACATGCGCAGGCATTCCAAGATACACTCTGTGGATGAAATTACAATTCAGACGAAAGACTACCGAAGAATATCGTCTACATCAAGATGAAGGAGGGAAAGTGATCTCAGGGAGGTCAGAAGAACTGCTTCAAAGACCTCTTTGCGTCATCCTTGAAGCACTTAAATGTTGACTGTGAGTGTTGGGAAGATTCATCATGCTGGAGCTACAGAGTGAGCAGTGGAGAATTGCAGAGGCATCAACAGTATAAACCTCAAAACTGCTGCACAAAGCGTCAGTTCATGTCCATTGTGTGCCACAGACAGTTTAGAAAACAAACTGGCATGATCAGATAGATACTCATACACTCTCAGAAACTAAACCTGTTATTGGTGTTATGGTCACCTTAGAAGGACAAACAACAGTATCAGTCACCAGGCAGAACACTAGCACCTATCTGCCAGGCAAGGGAATGGGTGTAGGTCTACACTCTATTTCCCAAGTGTTCTTTCACTGGCGATAAACTTTTCAGCAGAGCTTATCTTTAGAGACGACGCATTTGACAATTACAAACGTTTTGCTGCAGGGCTTGATGCTAATTCCGTTTTTGTTATGTGGCCTCCGTGGATTTCAGAAATAAACAACATTGGTCACTGAACAACGTCTCAGACATGGCTAAAACTGACCAAGAAGTATTTTCAGCCTCGGAGAACTTTGGGTCCCACACCATAACTTTTTATGCGGAGGTCACAGCAAAACGACATACCCTCTTTAAATCTACATCTAGCTATTCGTTCGTTAAACCGAACAGATGGAAGAGCCAGGATATAAAGTCTAAGGGCTCATTCTCCTCTCCCTAACAGGGAGGCAGTTGAATTCGCACCCACTCCTGCAAAATAACCCTCCTTCCGACGCCACAGTAGGTGCCAGACTAAGTCCTTTTCAGAGGACTTGATTCATCTAACAGACAAACAATACTTGTTTCCCCTCCACAATAGAAAAGGGTTACTTGCTTCGCTTGCTGGACCAAGAGACAGTGCGAGTTCCTTCCGATAATATCACATAAATAGCGCCACTCAAATCAGAGCATTAGAGAAAATAATTGTCGGGTTGCCTCTACCTCCCAGAAAAACCTGAACGCGGCGGAGGATCCAGTTCCAATAAGATTTCATTCGAGACCCCTCCGCTTTATGCTGCAAACAAAGTGGAGACCTCGCACGGAGGCCCTTTCAACTTAGGCTCCCATACTTTCGTCACACCCGAGTTCGTGGCTAAATAAGGACAGATTTTACAGTACTATACACACTATAACCTATATCTTTCCTATATACAAACGGCTCGTACTCAGAATGAGGAGGATACCAATAGCCGGGGGATATCAGGGCTTGTGGTCTAGAAAGGCGTCTTCTCATATGAACTTCCAAGAAATGCGAATAGTTTTCTAGCACTACAAGGGTGAACCTACCTCACAAGACATTGCGGTTGCGGTCGCCATGGTCAATCCGTTGCTAGTGACGTACCTCGGACTCCAAAACGGCACTCCTGCTCCTTCTGTTTGTATGGAAGCATGGAACCTTCTCAGATGAACAGCTTCGTAGTAGATCAGATGGAACCGGTTTGAACGGATTTAACCGGTCTGAGCCGCTTAAAACCGGTTTAAACATGCCCGATCGAGACTAAGGGCATACAATCCTATTGTAATAAACCTGTTTGAACTGGTTTTGAACCAAATTAAACAATTGTGAAATGGTCGGAACAGATGGATCCGGTTTGAACCCTTTTCAACCGGACAAAAGAGGTTTAAACTGATTTTGAGCCAGGATAACAGGTTTCAACTGGTTTGAAACTGACGGGACCGGATTAAACCGATTAAAACATACCCAAGCGAGCCTTATGACATAAAATAGGCTTGAAATTAACCAGTTTGAACTGATTTTGAACCAGGATAAACAAGCTTGAACTTGTTTGGAACGGATGGATCCATATTGAACAGGATGAAACCAGTTTGAACCAATTAAAACCGATTAAAAGCTGTCCAATGGAGTCTTAAGCCATTAAATCTGCTTGGAATAAACTGGTTTGAACAGGTTTTGAACCAGGATAAACAGGTAACAACTGATTTGAAACACATGGAACAGATTCGAACCGGTTAAAGCCTGTCCAAACGAGCCTTAGGACATAAAATCCGCTTGTAATAAACCGGATTGAACTGGTTTTGAACCATGATAACAGGTTTGATCTGGTTTGAAACGGACGGAACATGTTTGAACCGGTTAAAACTTGTCGAAACGAGTCTAAAACCATACAATTCACTAGTCATAAATTGGTTTCAATTGGTTTTGAACCAGGAGAACAGGTTTGGACTGGGTTGAAACGGATGAAACCGTTTTGAACCATTTTATACATGTACATTCGAGCCTTCAGACATAAAATCCGTTTCTAATAAATCGGTTTGATCTGGTTTGGAAACATGATAAAAAGCTTTGAACGCGCTTGAAACAGATGGAACCGGTTTGAATCGGATTGAACCGCTTCGATTCGGTTAAAACCTATTAAAACCTGTCCAACTGAGCCTTAGACCATAAAATCGTATTGTAATAAACCTGTTTGAACTGGTTGAGAGACTGGATAAAGAGGTTTGAACTGATTTGAAACCGATGGAACCGATTTGAACAGGATTGAACCGGTTAAAACCGGACAAACCCTGTGCAATCGAGTGATAAGCCATATAATCGGCTTATAATACACCAGTTTGAACTGGTTTTGAACCAGGATAAACAGCTTTAAACAGGCTTGAAACTGAAGGGTCCGGTTTGAACCAGTTTTAACCGATTTGAACGTATTGGCAAATACTCTTTGCTAACTCTATTAATGCTCTTCAAGATTTACGAGCGTTCGCGGAATTTTTGGAAGAGAATTAGGATAAGACCTAACTTTTGTCAGATACCTGAACTGTTTTGATTTGATATTTCAAGCGACCAGAATAGCGGAGAGCTGAAGGACATGAGAATGATCGTAAATAAATCCTTTGTCAGCACCTCCGTGCGCCTTTTCAGTGCGTCAGTGTGGTGCAATACGAGTGATCTTATCTTCTTGACGTTTTGACGTTTAAAGGCTTTTGGATCGATTTTGGGTAGTTTATTCTGGGTATCAGCTCGTCGCGATCGGCTCACGATTTCATGCTGAAGTCGAAGAAGTTTGGAAGACTTAGCTTTTTTCCCGTGAGCGCTTTGTATTTTTGTCGCTTTTGCTTCATGTACTGCTGTATGGTGATAATCGTTCGTCCCACCAGTGCTTTGCAGTCGCTGAAAAGCTTGCGACGTACAGGATGTTTTTTTGGCATTGCCTTGAGGCCTCCTCTGACTCGTTCGATGAACTAATGCAGAGCTGCATTCGATCTGGGATAGGATGCGTGGACACCCTGTAACTATCTAGCGATGCTCCTGAGTCGACCAGCAATATCATGCCACAGGATAAAATCTTTCCCTGGATCTGCCATACGCGATTATATGGATAATGGGCAAGATTCTAGTCTATCCCTGATGATGAAAGGAATGATATATAATGTAGTCCCGTATTTCATTTCTTTAATTGCTTGTTCATTTGTCATATTTTCAATTGTTTGTTATATGGTAGAAAATAATAATCTATTATATAACTCAATGCCTCTGCGTGGGGCGCTTTCGTGTGCCTGGTTACCTCAGAGCAGAACGGAAAAGTCATGCATGAGAGAGTATTGCGCACAGCATCATGCTCTTATCAAGCGGTGAAGTCCAAGAATGACACCCTGGATTCCAAAAAGGTGTTCGAGGTCAGCTCCAAGTGTGTCAGCGCTGCGCTAGACAAAACATCCGGGCGATTAAATATTACTACGAAAAAGCGAAAACTACCCAGAAACCCCCAAACTATTCAGCGTTGTTCAAAGAGTTTTTGGCCAAGATTAAGCATGACTCAGGAAACAGAGTTTCCCACAACACAGCTGACCATGTGGAAAGTGCATCCCGTGTTAATTCGTTAAAAAGCTAACACGGAGGGAGAGGTGCGTAGCGTACGCGCAAAAATTAATTATGTAGTGAAGTTTAGCAATACCGGTTACTCCATCGTTCATGTGTTTGTCAATGGAGTAAGGGCTACGATGTACCGTCATCGTTGTATGTTTGAAGCTCATCGGGGAGTGGTTCCAATTGGATATTCCGTCATTCATTTCAACGGAGATAAATCGGATAATCGGCTATGCAACTTAGAGATAAGGCCTGACGAATAGCAAAAAAAAAATATACTGTTTTACAAATTTTTGTCTACGCCTCGGTAGATTTGTACATCAACTTGAGGAGTTCTTCTCGATTCATGCAAGATATGTAATGCTTGAAAAGGTGCTGATTATCGTAGACGATGCTGATCGTGCCATTGTCGTAGAGCTCTTTCTGCAGTGCCGCCGTGAGCAATACGAGATCGTTTTCTATTCCCACGACTTTGGTGATTGAGAGAGACACGACAATATCTATGATGAGATGGAACCCATTCATGATGGCATTCTCGAGATCTTTTCGATTTTCCACGAGGACATAAGTGAGATATCGCGTCTGATGCACCACGCCATTAGTCATCTCTATGTCCTCCATCTATACTAAGATAATATTAAGATCTTTTAAAGCGTGTAGTGCTTCCTGATATTAAGATCTTTTAAAGCGTGTAGTGCTTCCTGATCAGATTCTCATCGTAGAATATCTTCACGACGCTGTCTCGGGATAATTCCACACGTTAATCTCACATGAGTAATGCCTGTTCATGCGCTGCTTCTTGTGGTTTGGTCAGCGTAAGTTCGTGCGTTACGGAAACATTATTTCGTAATACCGTGGCAATAGCTTCATGGAGCGCTTCGGGGTGATACAATATCACGTCTGCCACAAAGACCTCGTCAGACGTCTTTTACAGAATTAGGTTTTATATTTCTGGTCATAATACTTTTCGAATCGGCTTAGTTGCGTTAGCCCCCACTGGGTTTCACCATGTGCACTATGAGATCGTCGAAGGTCCTCATCTCATGAATGAGCCAGGACATGTAAATGGGAGCTCCGCGCAGATTCGATCGAAATTTTATTGAACATTTTCGGATAGGACAGCATGGCCTGCTTGGTAATATTTACTGTTGCCTCCAATCGTGGATCGAGGCATTTCATCATAGTTTGTCTGCCAGTCCAGCTCCGAACAAAATCAACAGCATCGGGTTCGCTAGTGCACCACTAGAAATCACTCCGGTATCCGTCACAGCAAGAGGGATAATCGAAATGACTCTCAATATGCACTTGTATCGTCGGTACGCATGCTTGTACACGTTGACTCTCCGATAGTAATAGCGGTAATACAATTCTAGCTTGCGACGCTGCTCTACAGATAAATTCTCATCGATGTAGTTAAGGTCAAGAATGGACTTCATTCTAAGTCGAATAAACTCTGCATCAGCAGTTCCAGTTGTGGCAAGTTTTATTTTAAGATTTTTATGTGCACGTTAACGTTATCGTCGTCGATCTCTTATATATTTTCTCCCACGAGCCACAATAGATATGTTTAAGCCTTTCGTCATTTTCATCAACTGATTATACGCTGGCATAGCTGCAAGAAGTGGAAATATTCCACCTGTTTCAATTGAGTCTTTAATCGCACCAGCAGAAAGATTGAGTTTAACGCTGTTTTTGTTTGGCGCTATTGAAATGTCTGAGTTTACGTTCTGACAATGATAGTTTATTTTGACCACCTGTGATCTGATCTTTATTTAGTGATATTTTTTCCCGCATTTCTTTGCTGAAATTGATTGAAGCTTTTTAATCTGACCAGGAGTCAGACTGACACTATCATGACGATATGACATTATAAATATTGTGAGCGATTTAATTACATGTTTTCTACTGAAGCATCAACAACTCTCATTCGCCCGCCATTACCTTCAAGTAACATTGCTTTGTCTGAAAGAATAACTGCGACTGCTCTATAATTAGGAATAGCAACAGCATCTCTATTTACACATGCTTTAAAATGAATATCAACGATAGATTGTTGGAATAAATCTATATGTTCTATTGAAAAGTAATAGATCGGATACAGGTTTGTAAAATCTGTGATATTTGTAAACCAGTTATCTATATTTTGAGCACATCCCATAAATGTCGTTAATCGATTATATGCACGTGCTACATGATTGTTTTCAAAATTTACCAATATATCTTCAGATGGTTCTTGATGTCCATTTATCCGTAAGGAAACTTCACTAACTCCAAGTTTGTCAAATATCATATGACTATGTGCTTGTGAATTTACTCGTGCAGCATTTTGTAAAGCAATGAAAATATGTCTTGGTGCAGAAATTCCCTGTTGTGATGCTATATGCCATGTGAATAGGCCATTAATATTACTTTGAACGCTATATGTGGTCATTGTCAACGAGGATAACAATCATTTTCCTCCTGAATTCATAAACGTAATTAACTTTTCGTCTTCAGCAATTGTTGGAGTCATTACTGGTATCCACAGTGAAAGTTTTGTTATCAATACCTTTCCAGCATCAACAACAGCGGCTGGTCGCCAAAGTGCATCATAGTCAGCAGCTTTTCTTACAAGTACAACTGTATGTTTAGCTTCAAGAGTAACTTTTCTAACTTTTCTACAAAATCCAAAGATATGAGATAATGGAATTGCGCATGAAAATCGTCTACTTCCACCTTTTAAGATTGACCTACGTGTAGCAAATCCTAAATTGTAATTTGCGTTGATTGATACAATTGCTGCTCCATCAGCTGCTCCTCCAGCGGCTCTTACATTACCCGCAACTTCCTTGATGTGTTCAGGACCGTCACTGTTATCTTTAACAAACATCATTTAACGGTCCAGCTGATCTTGTATATCATCTGAAAATCTTGCTAAATTTAATATCACTGTAGCAACATCAACGTCTTTTTGAATTGTTTCAATATTTCTTCCATCAATTATATACGTAGTGCTGTCAAACAACGCCATAATATCATTATCAACAAAATCAACTTTATCATCATCTCCATTTCTCTATTATCTATTTTTACAATTTCTCCTTCTACTTCGATAAATGCTTCATCAGGTAAGACATATCTGCTTGTATCTTGAACTTGTATTTCGATCCGTCCACATTGATTTGCCATACGTGCTTCATAAGAATAATGTTCATAATAGCGAACAGATTCATCTTTGAGAATTGGTGCGTCCATATCAAACGCCTGATCGGATATACGCTTGAACATTTTATTATAACTATCTTCGTCTAACACGAAGACCACTTTCTGAAATAAAACTTGTATTTGTCGGCATAATTTCATTAGTCAATATTGCTAATTTTTCATTATCAGCCAACTCTGCTAGTTTTTGACTGTCAGCTTCATTTATTATTTTACTGATATTAGAAGGCATAATTTCAGTACTGGGTAAATTTACTGGCTGTGGTTTTCTTCGTACTAATCGAGCTAATCTTTCTTTGATTGATGAAAATGCTTTACCAGCAACATTACCAACAGAACTTAATGCTTTAGCTCGAATAGTTTCAATAGATTTCATCCCTAAGTGTTTTGCAATTGGTATTGCTTTTGGAGCCATCCTTCTAAATAAACCCATCACGACATCACCAAGTCCATCTCCGTAAATCGCTTTGTACGTTGGCAATCGCGAATTTACTACCCTAATTATTACATGCCCAGTTGAACATTTTTAAATTACATTCTAATTAATTAATTGTTTTCAGTCGCTGTGATAATCATCAACAATTTCATTAATGGGAGAATGATAAACATTACGGTTCATTACACCACTTGTATATAATCTTCGACAAATATCAGATATTTCATTAATAATTTCTGAAGAATTATTTCCTGCGCGTTTTCCTCCGCTCAGAACTTCTAATCGTTCAACATCGGAAAGAACACTGTCAGGACAAGTTCCTAATCCACTTCATTGAGTAACAAAACCACTTCCAGTTGTTTCTCCTGTATCTTTCGCACCTGGCGAAGAACGTAATTCCCACACTTTTCTAATTTTCTTAAGTTCCGTCTCTCTCTCTCTCTCTCTCTCTCTCTCTCTCGTTTATCTTCCTTTTTCTGTTCTCTTTTTTGCTGAGCTTCTTTATCACTTATTGTTTGAGATGGTTGCTCTTGTAATGCTAATAGTTGCTGTGAATCTAGTCGATGTAATTTTTTAATATGGTTATTTACTGTATTAACAAAAGCCTTAAATCTTGCTTCTTTTTTTCTATCCATTCTATCAATTTCATGGTGTACTTTATAAACCCAATCGTACCAGGTTTCACTTTTAACGTATTTATTAGAGTACTCAGATTTTAAAAATGCTTTTCTATCATTATAACTATCCACGACAAATATAGGTGAATCTACCTCTTTAATATTCCTTATGTGGAGGATACTATCATCGCTAAAATTTATAAATTGCATAAGCTCTTTCTTGTTCTGATATATCACCCTCCATTTCACCCTTTTTAATACGAGCTTGCTCAATATCTTCAAGGACTTCTTTGTCTATGCCATTAAGCTGAGCATCATCTTCGTTAATAGGCTGAGTAGCATCTACTTCATCTGAAATATCTTTTTAAATCTTTTTTGTTTGGTTAGTTCCTTTTGCCATTTTTTTTCAGTTTGCTCAGCCGTTTGTTTTAAAGTTGGTAGAAGACCTTCAGTAACTTCGACATATTCAACTTGCGCTTCTTGATGTTCTTGCATTTTTTGTTTGAGAGCATCACGAACAGGAATATATCTTCTAATTGCTTCTAATCTTTCTCGAGCTAGTCACTAGTGTAAGATTCCATTATTGATATAATAATGATTTAATTATTCACACATTTATAGCAGCAGAGAGGGTGCGACCACAAAATAAGTGTCATGGTGGGTAAACAAAACACACATACAAATTTGAAAACCACAAACGACAAAGATAAATAACCCAATTAAAGTAACTCTCGGTCAGTTAGAGGATTTGGTTTAACGTTTTTGGCCTCATTTTTTCCCCCAGTTTTTATCGTATGAGGTTTTATTATGATAAATGGACTTTCAAGCAAGTGGTCTGTTCACCCTCTCTGCTGCTATTTTCCATATCTGAAGTTAATTTTTGAGAGCACTTGATGCTCACAGGCAAACACAAGCCCTTTCCCTGGGTGATAATTTCGTAAAACACAGTTAACTTATTAGGTTCATGCAATTCAAAATAGTTGTCATCCAGGCAGTTTTTTGAGATATTCTACTTGCCTTCATACAATATGTCTACTGCTTTAAGTAGTTAGCTCCGCTTCCTAGCCGATTATTGGTATTTCACTGGCAAAATACTGTGCACTGACTAAAAGAGGTGTACGTGCCTCACATCAATTTTAAGAACAACAAAAGCTGGAATAACCAAATTCATAAATATATCCATATCTTTAATTATGAAGCAATAATAGCTCACTAAGTCACACCGCGGCGTTAAGTTAAGAAATCTGATGGGGCCAATTTACGAAACTGTCACCTTTAAGTTCTCATCGGGCAAGGAGTTACAACCGAGGGTTCTTACATGACTTTACGGAAAAGACAGAAAATTCCGATTGTCAATTCCATTGCGATGAAAGCCGAAGTGGGTCGCGTGACCCAGGTTACGCAATTTGGAAAGAGTTACTGTTCTTGCAACCCGATACACTGTCTGCAGCGCCTCTTCGTGACAACTCACCAAACAAACTTCGTGGAGTGCGTTTTATTACTGATAAATGATCAAATTTCTGATGGCATTCGATCGATTGCAGAAATTAATTAGGTGAGGAAAAAATGTATAGTTTTCTGAACAGAACAGATCTGAAAATTCCTTGCTCATTGAAACAAGCAGTTCTTCTACCCCTCTCCCCGTAGTAGCCTTCAAGAGAACTGCTATAATAATAATATAGTTGCAAGAGACAGTTTTATGCACAAATTTATTCCTGCATCCATCAGCCTAATATAAAAATCATGCAACATAAAATACAGCAGCAAGTTCAGAAAGGTTCATATTTCTGGATAGCCGTTATTTAAACAAAGCATACGAATATTCACTTGACCTGACGAGTCTATGGCAGTTCATAGCAAGGAATTTGGTGCACCCCAACCCCATATATAAGCTTGAATTTTTCACGTCTGAAGGTCATTTTGGTACCAAGTGATGCTCATGGTGCAAACACTAACCGAAACATTGTACACTAAACAGCACGATGCAATTCAAAATAGTTGTCATCCAGGCAGTTTTAAGATATTCTTCAGCCTCACATCAATTTTAAGAACAACACAAAGCTGAAACACTGAATTTTCAAATGTTTCCATATCTTCAATAGCTGAAAAAAGCACTCCACAGCCTTAAGTTAAGTAATTTGACAGGGACTAATTTATGAATCTATCCCCTGCCAGCTAAGATTGAAATAATCATTATTTGGTTTGTTTTTTAAATTTGTTTTAATTTTCAATGTGCAGTACACTGCCAGTTTTCATCAATTTTTGCCACACAATAGACCTAACAAGTCGAGCTAACGGAAGGTACCAAGTTTTAGGAAGAGTTTGAAATGTACCTTAATAGTACTAATGTTTGTACTCCTACATTGTATGTGTGGTACTAAAACAATCTTATATGTATCAATGTAGGAGCCAGGTGTGATTCACGCCCAATGCCATTTCAGCATATTGTCAGAACGTTTAAAGATATTGCATACATTTTCTTAAACAACTCAAGTCTTCTAATTTAATACTGAATTTCACTTTAGAAACCTGAGTGAAATAGCTTTTATATTTTTTATATGAAATTTTATGTTGGATCATATGCCATATTAGTTCATCTAATAACTACTTTCATTTTCAGCCTTTTTTTTTTTCAACGGTGCCATATGAGAACAATACATCCTTCTTCAGAAATGTAAACAGATCATGCAGACATGCATATCACAGAATATCCAAGTATAATATAGCAAACCTTATTTGGAAGGTGAATTACTATGAGAATTTTGTGTTGTCATGGTGGTCAAAGTATGGTTAGTGTAAACACTATGTTTTACCTTATATGGGCTTAATAACTTTATCTTTATAAGCATAACTCAACATAGTTGATTTTTACTTGCACTTTCATTTTGTCTTTAATAATAGTTTTATTTGCTCCATGGCAAGATGTAAGATTGCTTCATATACTTGACATAATAGCTTTAACTCTAAGTCTTGCAGATATAATCAATTTTCTCTTGCTCAATACTTGTTTCAGTGGAAACCTACAAATCTGTTAGATTTACAGGGCTGTGTTTATTATTGCTGTCTTAAGCCTATCATTGGCATATGAATGGAATGAGCACAGAATAGAGGACAATGCTCAGAGAATTTTTTTTTAAGATACAATTCCAGGACTGATGACTTTAAAAAAAAAAATCACAAGCCCAGACTAAAATTACATAAGCCTGAAGTCCAATTTTTATATGCCCGAAATTGTCCTGTGTTATTTTACTATTATTTGTCACACAATATTATAATTACAGTACTTGAAATTGAACAGGTGAAAAGCAAAATCATAATAAATAACTTTTGTGTTTATTCAGATTTCAAAATATATAACATAAAGCAATGTTTTCCTTTAGGTCCTGAGGTCAGCCATTGCCAAATTGCTGTATTAAATAATGTTCTCCTTACTAAATTTGATCAGCGTTGCTTGTTCAGTAGCAGATGAAGCATGTCTTGCTTTATACTGGTTCTCTTTACAGTTTTGATGTTGTTGACTGGTGCCTCTTAATATGTTTAGCCAGTCTTGTATTACACTACTGAAAGCTTGAAGGACAGCTCAGTTTTTATTAATTAGACTTTAATTTGAAACATGTTGAAGGTGAACAGTGCAATAGCAATTAAACAAGACCTGTAAAAGAAATCAAAATACTTACTCAAGTGTTGCTGCTGAAATCACTTTTTTGGTGGTCTTTCCTTTTTATCTCACCTTAATGAATGGATGAATGGTTTGTAATCTAAGACTCCAAAGCTACCGTGGACCACTTTTGATCCTGTTACTACGTATAATACCTCAAAAAAGTCTTGCATTTGGCCTAAACTCTTAGATTACAATAATAACGTAATCAATTAGCTTATTTTGTATACATGCTAGCCTTGATGTTATTGCTTGGCCACATATCACTGCACTGGTTACAAGGACTATTGGAACAGTTCTGGTATCCATTAGACTGGTTCTGGCTGGTTTCTGTAATGCAGATAGATACCCCAAACAGTATTTTGTCTATTAAAGCCAAGTGAGCACTAATTATAGGTAACACAGGGAATCTGTTCCCCATTCATAGGTCACATGCTTTGCCTTGTGCACAAAGTTGACAGCTTTTGATGGAAGTATAAGTAGATGATATTAATAAATGTAATGAGCATACATGGGGATAAATATTAATAATTTGCTAGTCTTTAAATGTTAAAAATAAATTTCTGCATTTCATCAGCATGATCAAAGTTTTCTCAGGTAAATTAGATTTTTTGTTTGACAAGCCCGATGGGCACCTTACTTGGAATACAGTAGGGGCCCATTATGAACCTAGAGGGGCCACAAATTTCACTTGACCTAAGACATGATACAATTTCTCAAAAACCCACTTTCCGGTGGGATTTTCCACCAAATTGTAAACAAGTGTGCTTCCACAACATTTAAAGTTCATAATTAAGTTTTTTCCTTGAATTCAGAATTGAAGAAAGCATGTTTGAAAAATATAACTAAAGTCAGGTAGGCCAGAACTCTACCCTCAATCACAAACGATAAGCACATGATATGAATTAAATAAAAATAGCATGATATATGTGTAACAGTTTAACTAAAACACTTTGGACCATTTTGATATTGTTTCCTACTGCTACATTCATTTATATGTACATGATGAAAAATCCATAATACTATTGGACATACTGCCTGGACATGTGCTTTGGATGCTTTTGTAGGATCTACAATGACTATGAAACTACCAGTATGCAATGGCTTTCAATCTCGAAATAGCATGTTTTTAAAAAAATAAAATGTTACCAACAAAAGGTTATGTTAATAAGCATACTGTTTAAAGGTAAAAAATGTAGTTATGAAGTATTTTATTAGCATTAGGGAATCAGTAAATTAGTCCAATGTGCAATTTTGTGTGATGTGCAGTACAACATTTCTGGGGTATAAAGATCAGAGATCAATCATGGTAAATGAAATAAAAAAAATATGACTTTCACTTACTATGTGATTTGTTATAATGTGGTAAGTGAAATAAAAAAAATATGACTCACTTACTATAATGTTATTTGTTATAATGTGGTAAGTGAAATAAAAAAATATGACTCTTCACTTACTATAATGTGATTTGTTATAATGTGGTAAGTGAAATAAAAAAATATGACTCACTTACTATAATGTGATTTCTTACAATGTGGTAAGTGAAAAAAAAAAATATGACTCTCACTTACTATAATGTGATTTGTTATAATGTGGTAAATGAAATAAAAAAAATATGACTCTCACTTGCTATAATGTGATTTCTTATAATGTGGTAAGTGAAATAAAAAAAATATGACTCTCACTTACCATATTTTGATTTGTTATAATGTGGTAAGTGAAATAAATAAATATGACTCTCACTTACTATAACATGTTATGTTATAATGTGATTCTGGATATAATACAATACTACTATGGATTTGATTACCAAAATCTTACCAGTTTATAACAACATTTAACTATTATGTAAAATATTTTGATAATATAGAGTTCTTAATATATCGTGATTCAGAAGATGCCATGATTCTGACTATAGCACAGTCAGTAGATAATGACCCTTACCACCATGTTATAATGAGGGAGAGCTGTAATAGTTTCTGCTTGGTATGTTTTGAACAAGACTAAATACCATGATCAGTTGTCCAGGTCAGTGAGACCGATTGGTCAATAATTTCATAGTCATCCATGCCCAGCTAGTGCCTACATGGAGGACTATTCAATACAAAGGGTGCGAATTTAATGTGCAGTCTATGATGCTCTTTCTAAATAGGTTCAGAACATGGCTTCTCAGTAGCAAACATTTTAACCATAAAATAATACATGTGGTCAAAGTATTGCACCTTGTATCTCAATGAAATGTGACCTGCAATAAGACAAAGGCATGCAAACTCTTAATGGTGTTAAATGAAAAGCAAAAATATGAACATTTAAGACATTTTCTTAATTTGAACTTCAATGTATTTATGACTTTAATGTTAAGCTGTACTGCTCGTAGACCAGAAGAGCTTACAGCATGTCCATGAATCCATTGTCCATCCGTCTGTTCGCAAAAGTCTGTTAAAACTATTCTTCCAAAATTATTTAGAGGATCGTTTTGAAACTTTTTTTGCAACTCTGTGGTCTCAAACTATGTAACAGTAAGAGGCAAAGTCAAACAAGTTTAATAAAATCAACTAATAATATATTTCCCAAAAATACAAAGTGAAAGATTAAAAGACAGTTTGGGTATTGTGAATTAAATCACAAATGATTGTAAATGTTCAATCACAAGTCCAAAAGTCTAGCATATTCCAAATGAATTATAGCCTTGAATGTGCTGATGTGTCATTGGTATAATCCAATATGTCTTTGAATGAGTCCTTAGTAATCGTAAAGTAATGTTTTAGTCCAGAAAGTCAGTGAGTCAATGATTCCTCTCAAATTATATCTGAGTACAATACAAAGTACAATACAGATGATTCCATAGACTGATCTTAATATAGGAATGTATATATTGTTTAAAAATAACTTCTTTATATACATCCCCACTTGACCTATGTCACAAAAGCATTTTCTGAATACAATAGCATTTTCTGAACCTTAACAACAGCATAAAAATTCAATGTGCTGCTTCGCTCACTTTCTTTTGTGGTAAGATAGGATAAAATGTGGAAATCTACAGTTCTCTCAAATCACTAATATTTTTGCATGATTAGTGAAAACATGTGATTGAAATTGACTTGAATTTACAAAACGTGGGTGGGGGTGGTGTGCTGAACAGTGAATTTAATCTTCAGAGCTTTAATGCTGAAGCAAGTTTGCTAAATAATACTAAAGAAAACGTTTCTTTTCCTGCAAAAACACGATTATTTCACCTTGTGGAAAAATAAATGACATTTTAACTTGTGGCTTTGCCATCCATTAAATATCATATTTTGTTTTACCATACAATGAAATATATCCGGTATTAACATCGGAAAAGAAAATTTCCTCTTATATTTGTTTGTACAAAGTATATATTGATCTAGTGAAATTGACCCTTTAACTACCGGAAATATTTCAACTGGTTAAACTTTAATTTCTGATCACAAAGGCCTTTTAGGAATATTACACCTAATAATATTGATCACTTGGTACCTTATTGTTTTTTGCAAACTAACTGCTTTCCCTGGCTAGCTTTGAGTATTTAATGGACCTAGTTCACAAAAAAATAAAGCAAACTCAGTAAACTAATTATTTAATAAAATCCACTTTGGTTGTTCAGGTAAGAAAAGTTATTCAGGTAAGAAAACCTGCTGTAACATGATTGTTGAATTACATACAGACCTGGACCTAACAAGATCTTCCACAGGGATGGTGAATATTTAGTGGCTTATCTGTATGATTCCCTTGCTGTTTTGGATTTCTTATTTTCGAGTGGCCGAGTGGTCTAAAGCGTTCTCTGTTACAGATCACTGCCATCTCACCTGTCTGCTTGGGTTCAAGTCTCGGATTCGGCTAATGTGGGTATGTGAGAAAGTTTGCCAGTTGCTTCTCGTGGGTCAGTGGTTCTTTCTAGGTTTTTCCCGGGTTTTTCCTCCGCCATTAATACTGGCCGCCATGTATAGCCTATCGTGTGCTGAAAAATGGTGTCAAACCCTACAACAACAACTGCAACAACATTTCAATCAACTTCATTTTCTTTAAGAGGTATAGCTGTGATGGTCTTAGAAATGGTAACTTTTCAAAAATAAAAGTGGGCCCCCTCCTTTTATAAAGTGACTCCTTCAGTGATGATATGATGCCCTTGTGACCTTTCACAATAGTGATACTGCAAGAGGGAGACATTTGCATTTGTCCAACGGTGGTTACAAAAATGTGCAGTTGAGATAGCTTTAGATTTGATAGTAATCATTACATAAAATTGTATCTGAGATCACCTTTTCCAAGAGGGAAGCAAGCACTGGTGGTTTATTTTGTAATGGAAACAGATTTACCAAGTTTGATAATTTCATACTTAAGTGAGAACTTACTTTCAGAGATCAAGTGGTTGTGTTACTTATCTAAAGAAATTGCATGAAGATGTTTGAAGCAAAGTTTAGTTTTCTTTCAATGATCTTTAGTAGATTATTTAATATTTCATTATTTTCGATAAAAATGCCTGTTTAGTTTTAACATAACGTGTATCATGTTAGTGCCTTTTTTTCATATAACGATCTTGTTACCTCGATATTTATGTCATAAGTGTTCACACTAACTTGTTTCAACACATGCCTTTGCATGTTCTTGTAAATTTGCATGATTTGATCAAATCTTACTAGTCAATAAATATAAGAAAATATTCCTGAAGAATTTTTCATTTTTTTGATCTTTATTTTCAGAAATATCAGGTCAGGGCATGTACCCTGCTTTAAGTTCAAAGATTTGTTGATTCAGGATTAGTTCAGTATATAGTACAGAACATAGATGATTCACAAATGAACATAAAATATACATACATTCTTTGATTGTACAAACTCTAGCACTGTGTTACAAACAATTCACTTATAAAGCTGGCACTTCAGCCAGGTGTAATGTCTATTGATTGGCCTATTGTTGGCAGGCTTTGTTTTACTTTGCACATGGTTACAGGCCAGGTATTGTTTTACTTTATGCATGGCCATAAGCCAGGATTTGTTTTACTTTATGCATGGCCGTAAGCCAGGGTTTGTTTTCCTTTATGCATGGCCATAAGCCAGTATTTGTTTTGCTTTATGCATGGCCATAGGCCAGGATTTGTTTTCCTTTATGCATGGCCATAAGCCAGGATTTGTTTTACTTTATAGATAGCTATAGACCAGGATTTGTTTTACTTTATGCATGGCCATAAGCCATGATTTGTTTTACTTTATGCATGGCCATAAGCCAGGGTTTGTTTTCCTTTATGCATGGCCATAAGCCAGGATTTGTTTTCCTTTATGCATGGCCGTAAGCCAGGGTTTGTTTTCCTTTATACATGGCCATAAGCCAGAATTTGTTTTACTTTATAGATAGCTATAGACCAGGATTTGTTTTACTTTATGCATGGCCATAAGCCAGGATTTGTTTTACTTTATAGATAGCTATAGACCAGGATTTGTTTTATTTTATGCATGGCCATAAGCCATGATTTGTTTTACTTTATGCTTGGCCGTAAGCCAGGATTTGTTTTCCTTTATGCATGACCATAAGCCAGGATTTGTTTTACTTTATAGATAGCTATTGACCAGGATTATTTATACTTTATGCATGGCCACAAATCAGGATTTGTTTTACTTTACACATGGTTGAAAGGGGTCAGGATTTGTTTTACCATACTTTATGAATGGCACAGGCCAGTCTTTGTTTTACTTTACACATGGATATAGGCCAGGATTTTCTTTACTTTACACATGGCTATAGGCTAGGATTTGTTTTACTTTACACATGGCTGAAAGAGGTCAGGATTTGTTTTACCATACTTTATGAATGGCACAGGCCAGGCTTTGTTTTACTTTACACATGGATATAGGCCAGGCTTTGTTTTACTTTACACATGGTTGAAAGGGGCCAGGATTTGTTTTACTTTATGAAAGGCATAGACCAGGATTTGTTTTGCTTTACACATGGTTGTAGGCTACCGGTACATGTGTTTACAAAGTATTCGCAGACCTCCTACCTTAGATCTGTCAGTTACGTATCCACAATTTTAATAAGTTCAGTTTTATATTATTAATTTCACTGTGCTCATGAAATTTCGAACTGAAATTATTTTTTATTTTTATTTTCTGACTTGAGAGGTTCAGATTTACTGCATAATTTGCATTTAAATTAATAAAGAAACAATGTGAAATGAGCAAATATCATGGATTCAAGAGAGTTTTGGTTTATTGAGGTTTCTGTCTTGAGAATGTTCACTGCATATTCTTTGAAAGATTGTAAGAGCAAACTGTAGGCAAAAACAGGTACTTTAGTTGTTTTTCTTTCTATGTTTAAATTTACATTTATCCATATATGAAAAATGACCCTAATTATATTGGTTAGTTTAGTCATCCTAGATAGGATGACGAGTACTTTGAAGTAATGTGCCACTGAATTTTGACTTTTGATTATAAATGCAGTGTTAAATGTAAATGCATGTATTAGAATCATTGTTACTAGTGGTATACCTGGCAGGGATATAACATTCCAGAAAAGTTACATTACACTTTGTTGTATTATATTTTACTTGATTATTATTTGTTTCATTGTAAAGTTGTAATATTTTCAGATCCTGGTTTTGAGTTTTCCAAAAATGAGGGATATTTTGCATTTCTCAAGGGAAATTGATTGAATCGCCCAAAAATACTTGACCATGGACAGAACAGTTGGGTAAGTTTCACATCCCTAGGTGTGATTCAGCATTGAACCTCAAAATGCAACAGCCAAATAATTAGAAAATCATGGTCAGTTAAATGAAAGGTCAAAATTTCAAGTACAGTAATTGTATAGTTAAAACCTATGAACATGATGGAAAAAAAGCATCTTGTTCCCATTTCTTAACTTCTGGAGGAGTTCAGGCTCAAAAAGTATATGCATGGATGAACCAGTTAAACTAAGGATCAGCCAGAAAGTATCATCCTGTAAAGAGTATTACACAGAGCCCCCCATTTTAACCTTGTGTGCCTTTCGGGGTACACTTTAGCATCAGAAAAATACACCTATAACTTTTCAGCAGTGAATGATATTTCATGTCTCTTTTGGCACTAGCAGTATCCAGAGTCACAAACGGTCCTAACACTGTAAGATGACAATGAATATCTACTTTAAAACAATGTATCATGCAATGAAAACTTTAAAAGTTTGTGATAGTTGTCTGAATTGCAATGTAAAATGTTTAACGGCTGTTAGTATAGCAAATATTTTAGGTTAAAGTCACCCCTGAGGCGAGGAAGATTTAATTTAATTTATATCAAGTTGAAAAAAGTGACTAAATTAATGCAAATACACAGTTTGTCATGTAATTAATAATTTGTTAATTTGGAAGGAAAAGTATTTCAGAAAACAATGTATTTATTTTAATAAATGCTGGTTGATAATGAGTGTACACTAATGTTAAATGAGAGAGCAAGATCTGGAATAGAAAATTCCATGGTTCAGCTCATTTCAGGTTAACCAAATAATGTTTTGTTGAGTTAAATGAGCACATGATAAAACATTTATTGCAATAATGTAAAGAAAACATAGTATTTACATTGCTCATCACAAAGTTAAGGTGGCAAAACTCTGAAAGCAACTAAGACTATCTCATTTTTATTGCTCTAGTAGTACATTATGTACTATTATTATGATGTGTGTCACCCAGATTTGGAGGGAAGGGAGCACAATATCCCATGCCCACATGCCCAGAAAATATGACCAGTCTGTGCTGCCCTACCATAAAATATGGCCACCATTACTGAAAAGAGAAAAACCTTGAAATGGTTCTTTTCTTCAAAATAACTGAGTAGAATTTGACAGAAGCACTCTGGCATAAAAATCTTTTATATTTGTACAAATTACACTGATCCACCATTACTAACAACAGAAAAATCTTTAAATGATATGGCCAAAATCTTGGTGTAGAATTTGATATTCATGATAGAAAATATTCAAGCATGAACACCTTTCAGATTTGTACAAAAGATGACAATATGACATCTAATATGGATGCTGATACTAAATATAGAATAACCGTTAAACACTCATCATGATCATCTTCACCAATAATATAAGTACAGCTGTACTCTCTTTCAGCTAAGCCAGTAACATAATAGAGAAAGCAACCTTGATGCACATGTCTGAGGAATCATTTAAAAGAAAATTTAACCTTTAAATGAAAAAAACACAAATTATATAGGCAGTGTGAGAGGATGGACATGTGCTGGGTGGGGTGCATATAATGATAAGGGGTCATCCATGAACATTGGTAGAGTATACATATACATTTACATAATTCATAAAAATACTGAAATATACACACACATTTCTTTAAGGATGTTTACTTGTAAGTAATAGTATATCATTGGAGTAAATAACTGACTATCTTTTAACAGAATTAATTGAAATAAATGACATGATTAGAATGGAATCAATACCTTTTACAAGGAGGTGGTTTGGGGCATTTACACAAGCAACATGACATTGTGAAGAAAAACAATGCTTTTGATGCATTTCTTTTGATTGGCCATGTTTTATTTGTTTGTTTAAAATATTACTGTAGGATTAAATGGCCATGGCTGAGTATTTGCAGAATATGGGGTTGCTAATTTTGATCATAAGTTAAGGTGGGAGGGGTTATAGGTGCTTGCATTTGTTACTGTTATTGCTTATGGAGTTAGTATAGACAAAGCTTCACCTAAAGTGTAACCGAAGCTGATCGGGAACTGAATGTAATCCCCAGTATTTACAGATGTGCACAAAAATGCCAGTTGGGTATCTTGTGACCATTTATATCCAGTCACATTGTAGAAACTTAGTCAAACCATAGCAATTGGAATTATCATAGTGTGGTAATAAATATTTGTGGTACATGTATATCCAAGGGTCATTTACAACCAAATCTCATTTCTAGGTGAGCATGGGGAAGAAAACATAGCAAGACAGCTGTAAGGATTTTTTTAGCCTTTCTTGCTGAATGCTGCAGTTTTAAACTCTTGGTTGACTCATAGACTGACTTCATGGCTTAGGACAAGTGTCACAAAGAGTCCAGAGAATAATATCCTTTAATTTCTCTTGCTTTGTTAATGTGATGAACCTGAGGTCAGTGATAGTCCTATTAGTCCTATTGTCAGTGATAGTCCTGTTGTCAGTGATAGTCCTATTGTCAGTGTTTGTACTAATACTTTTGGATGTTGATCTTATCCCTGAGGGTGGGGCTAGGATAAAACAGGTAGGTTGGGGTGATCTGGTATGAATTTCAAATAATTCCTGTGTTGTTTACCTATTGACTGACAGTTGTCATGTGTGATCAGAGAACCAAGTGTTGAATCAGACTGGGCCCATGGGGCATACTCAGGTCTTTACAATCACTTTTTGGACATAGTCCTTTGGTCATTACATAGATACTATTGAGACTCCCAACCTATGACCACGTACAATTCCTAGGAATGAAAAGACAAATTTATACGTGCAACAAAAATTGATCCCAGGATCTAATTCTTCTTTACAATTTAAAACTTGAGATCCCACCCATTTGTCATATATACACTTACTAGGCATAAAATAATATGAATTGAGATATGAAACTCTAAATGGCTGCTGTATTCTTGCATACTGGGACATGACCCAAGGAGCACAGAATTTTGGTGGAACAAAGCTGGATAGTACAGGGCTATTGTGTTTTATTCACTTTTCAGGGCAAGGTTGCACAGCCTCTTTCAGCTTTTGGAGAAGGTTGGAGTTAAAGAGGTCAAGTCTCAGACTGGAGATGATCTGCAGCAAACCCGATACCTCACTTCCAAAATACTTAAGATTGTCTCTGGACAGGGTAAGTTGGTCTCCATGCTATAGTATTATACACATATGCCAAAACTCCATGATATAGTATTATACACATATGCCAAAGCTCCATGATGTAGTATTATACACATATGCCAAAACTCCATGATATAGTAGTATACACATATGCCAAAGCTCCATGATATAGTATCATACACATATGCCAAAACTCCATGATATAGTATCATACACATGTGCCAAAACTCCATGATATAGTATTATACACATATGCCAAAACTCCATGATATAGTATTATACACATGCCAATGCCATTTTTTCAGTTTGGTTGATTCTTTCAGTGCACAAGAAATTTGTATTAAATTACTCAGCAACAATCAATTGATGGGGGGCAGGGACTGGCAAAAGAGAAAAAGAGATGCAACACAGGAAAACCACTGTTCCCTTTACCAGTATTATTTTCTTATTGTTAAAAGAATCACTGCATAACAGATTCTTACAAAAACAGAAGAAATTCATTTTGACATTGTGCTTAATTTGTTTTTCTTCTGTCCAAATCAACTCTGTCACCTCATGAGTGGTCTTGTAACTGCAGTCCACATAATAGATGATTTGCATAGCATGAAACAAAAGGTATTTACCATGGTTTGGTTGATATTAACATAGCATGAAACAAAAGGTATTTACCATGGTTTGGTTGATATTAGCATAGAATGAAACAAAAGGTATTTACCATGGTTTGGTTGATATTAGCATAGCATGCAACAAAAGGTATTTACCATGGTTTGGATGATATTAGCATAGAATGAAACAAAAGGTATTTACCATGGTTTGGTTGATATTAGCATAGAATGAAACAAAAGGTATTTACCATGGTTTGGTTGATATTAGCATAGAATGAAACAAAAGGTATTTACCATGGTTTGGTTGATATTAGCATAGAATGAAACAAAAGGTATTTACCATGGTTTGGTTGATATTAGCATAGAATGAAACAAAAGGTATTTACCATGGTTTGGTTGATATTAGCATAGAATGAAACAAAAGGTATTTACCATGGTTTGGTTGATAATAGCATAGAATGAAACAAAAGGTATTTACCATGGTTTGGTTGATATTAGCATAGCATGAAACAAAATGTATTTAAAATGGTTTGGTTGATACTAATACTCAGAAGGAACAATAAGAAAATCTCAGGCTCTTGTCATCTTTAATTCTGGATATATTTCATGGTGGGATACACCCCCCACCCCCCGAGTTGAATATTGTTTTTTTTTATCACACTATGAAATACTATATATATGTTATTAATGCTAGGAATTGGACTTTCTTTTTATTAAATTGAATTTTACCTCTATCAAATCTTAGAAAATTAAACTTACCCATCATCTCTCATCCTCTTTATAAGTTCACCTCAACACCTGAACTCTTTGTAAGTTCATCTCAACACCTGTCCTCTTTGTAAGTTCATACCCCATTCTCTTTGTTGGTTCACCAGCCCCCGTTCTCCTTGTAAGTTCACCTCAAAACCCATTCTCTTTGTAAGTTCACATCAACACCAATCATAGTGAGAGGCTAGTCCTAAAAATGGCAGTAATTTAATAGAATACAACCATTTAAATAACTTAATCCGCTGCAACAGATAATCTTTTTGATATTGGACCATATCCAATCATAAGATTCAGCAAAGTGACACCATTGTTTTAAGATCATTGGCAAGGTCATTATGCCTACAGGGGAGAAAACTCCATAGAGAAGTGATTGGTGCTGATCTCATATCTTTGGTAAAGAATAAATTTCTATTCCAAAATGGTAATGCAATTTTCATTTATTACTCTAGATCACAAATGTTTAGAACTTATAATCATACAATATATAGCCTGTATTATGCTGATAAGCTGTTAAACCCTATAAGCACATTCTAGACCACCCATTTCTGTGATGTGCTGCCAGTATACCTGGTGTAGAATTATAGATTCAGGCATCACATGGCATGATTTGAAATCTTGTATTTAACATGTGAAATTATAGGGACAAAATAATACAAAAACTATCTAGTTAATAATATATATATATATATATATATATATATATATATATATATATATATATATATATATATATATATATATATATATATATATATATATATATATAATGAATTTCTGTTCTTGTAATGCATGTTACACATAACAATCTATGTTACAGAAAAGATTCACAGAGATGCTGTTCTTAAGACATCAGCATATGTGGAGCTCCTCATGCAGACACTTAAGGTGAGTGAATAAATGGGTCAGTATGACTATATTGGTGTATCAGTGTGACAGTTGGTGTGTCAGTATGACTGTTGGTGTCTCAGTATGACTGTTTGTGTGTCAGTATGACTATGTTGGTGTATCAGTGTGACTTGGTGTGTCAGTATGACTATGTTGGTGTATCAGTGTGACTGTTGGTGTATCAGTATGACTATGTTGGTGTATCAGTGTGACTGTTGGTGTATCAGTGTGACTGTTGGTGTGTCAGTATGACTATGTTGGTGTATCAGTGTGACTATGTTGGTGTGTCAGTGTGACTATATTGGTGTGAATATTGACTATGTTGGTGTATCAGTGTGACTATGTTGGTGTGTCAGTGTGACTATGTTGGTGTATCAGTGTGACTGTTGGTGTATCAGTGTGACTGTTGGTGTGTCAGTATGACTATGTTGGTGTATCAGTGTGACTGTGTTGGTGTGTCAGTGTGACTATATTGGTGTGAATATTGACTATGTTGGTGTATCAGTGTGACTATGTTGGTGTGTCAGTGTGACTATATTGGTGTGTCAATATTGACTATGTTGCTGTGTCAGTATGACTGGTGGTGGGTGCCAGTATGTATATTGTTATAAATGTCACTGTGTACATATATAATCAGTTGTAATTTTTGACATGGGTTATGGAGTGGCAACTTTGCTTCAATATTTACTTCTTGAAATGTAATTTCATCCCAGTAAATGGAGAGAGCAAATCACTTACTTTTTGTTGCACATATCCTATACTCAGTACTCCTATGAAAATGGGGGACTTTGATGAGATATTATCTTAGTTCAGTTGTCAGTATACATTATTATCATTAAGCAGAATTCTAGTTTCTGATTATCAGACAGACCGACACAATAACTACCTTAATTATTTTTTGTTTTTTCATACTTGTTTTGGCAGAAGCTCAACAAAGCAATTGCTTTGATGCCAGTGTGCATGTTAATCTGTACATCCATCCATCAGTCAGTTTGTTAACAATTTGGATCATTCAAGATAACTCAACTGGGAAGTGTTGGTTTTCAAATTTGGTGTGCAGTATATATTGTATATTTAATTTCCTTTATTTGTTGTTTTTTTAAATTCATTATATGCTATGAATAATTATATTTTGGACTTGACCTTGTCCAAAATCAAGTTCATTTTTTACCTGACCCCAATCATTGACTTTGCTTCTGTAAACATATTTATCTCAATCTGAGTCCAGAACTTTGGAAATTGTCCATGAAATGCCAGGCCTACCAGTTGTTTACTACATTTTTTTTCATAATTTTAGAAATAGGCCTTCAAATTATAACTAAGATTTTATCTTGTAAACTTTTGGAACCTTCCATAATAAAATTTTCCATTAGGTAACATTTTTTATGGGATATATTATTTGTGCATGTATGTGATTTAGATTTTTAACATAACTTTAACAATTTTCCAGTCATATCACGATGATATCTGCATTGTGGCAGTTTAAAGTGATGTCCAGCACTGGGGCATCATGACATGTAGCATGATGTCCCACCCAGTCACATTATCCTGACACCAGGCCGACCAGTCCTAACACTAACCTCTTAATGTTGAGCACCTAGCGAGGCAGCTGTTAGTACCATTTTTAGAAGTCTTTGTTATGATTCGGTTGGGGTTCGAACCCACGACCTCCTGCATTCAGGGCGGACACTCTAACCACTAGGCCACCGGAGCGGTGTATATGTTATTTGTGACTTGAGGTCTAATAGATGAATATAAAATCTTAATGATTGGAAAAATTATTTATTTGTGCTGTAAAATTTGAGCAGGATCAGTTGTATTATTGTTGTGTCCAATATTTTATTTGGGCTGTAATTTATTTAATTCAAGATAATCTTCACTGGAAATACAAAGTGCTCAAAAGTGACATTCTTGGAAATATAGACTTGGATTTATAGTGAAATTTCAAATAAGGACATATTCTTCAATTGTATTATTATGATTCAACAAAAGACTGCTATCACATCACTATGACACAAGCTATCACAGGTACATCAACACCTCCAGTGATGGATTTGTTTTAGAATATCACTAACATTGGGTCAGATCTTTAATCATTAGAACTTGTGTTATCATCATTTCATCTTTGTTCCCACTGGAACTGCAGCTGTCCATTTGTCATGATCTTAGGCTGTTTTACAGATGGTCTTAAGTTCTATGTCCAGGGTTCTTTGCAAAGTCTTGACTGGTCTTCATCTTCAGCATTTGCCTTGAGGGTTCCAATTTAAGGCATGGTGAGTAATGTTGGAATGGCCTGTTTGCAGGGTATGTCCAGTCAATTTCCTCTTGCATTCCTTAATGGCGTTGGATATGGATTTCTGTTGCATTCTAAGCCCTAACCATTGGTCAGGGATGCTGTCAGGGCCAGGCAGTTTACCACTCTTGGTTTTCCTGATTGTCTGTATGACCTCTTCCTTGGTAAAGCATCCTGTGTTGATGTCCAGATCCTCCCTCTTCTTGTGATGGGTGGGTTTTCCACTGGTGTGCTCCTGAGCAGTCTGCTGAAATGTACATCCACCTGTTGAGCTGTTCTGGGGGTTTCTCATCAAATTCACATTCTTTCTACATACAGGTTTGCTAGTGTTGGTTTTCTTCCCAGATAGTTGCCATGAGATGTTGTAGAGCATTATCATGTCATTTATTTTTGCAGCTTTCTCTGCATCTGTGGCAAGTTAGTTGGCAAGTTCCCACTTATCTTTTATTGTGTTCTTCTTGACTTTCTTATTCTTTATCTTGTATTCCTCCTGAGGAAACTGTTTCTATGCCTGTACAGGTCTCTGCTTGATTTATCATTTGTAATCAGTCTTCTTGATTGTGTCTTCTGACAGTGACCTCTTGAGCTTCCATCTTCTGAATCCCAGCATCTCCTCACAGGTTGTTGCGAATGTGCTTCAAACTCATTTCCACTTCTTTTCTATGGAGCCATCATCAAAGTCATCAAGAGCCTGGAATCTGTTGGAGAGGGAAATGGTGAACTCCAGTTGTTTCTCAACAGTTGTGAGCCAGGAGATGCCATAGGTGTTTCTGCATTCCAGTCTTCTTTATGTTGCTGATTCTGGTCTTCAGTTTTGCTATCCTCAGTGCATGGTCTGAGCCAAGATCTGCTCATCTACAGGTTTTTACATCCATCATGTTGAGATAGCATGTTGATTGACCTGATTCTCTGTTGCTGAATCTCAGGATTTCCATGTAACTTTTGCATCCTACGATGGGGCAATACTGTTTTCCAGTCATAATGGCTTTCAGCTTTCAGAATACAACAAAGAGTTCTCCATTGTCTTTCAGATCTCCTAGGCCCTCTTTATCCATGATGAGTTCCTGTCTATTTTTGTCATTGCATATTTTTGTATTCATGTTGCCCATCACTAGTGTGATCCTTCTCTTTGGTACTCTGCCAAACATGCTGCAGTTGCTCATAAAAATCCTTCTTTACTTACTGGTTCAATGGAGCATAGCACTACACAATGGTTATCTTTTAGAATTTTGACTGGAGGCAGGCTGTCAGAATCCTCTCATGGACTGGTTACTACTCCATTAGGCCTCTTTTTGATGTCTTGCTCAACATCAGCCCCACACTGTTCCTGAGGTCATTGTCCATGTTGGGCATTACTCATTAGAGGATGAAAAGTCCATATGCCCTTCTTGATTTTGCCTGATTTGTCCATCAACCATCCTCAGTCCTCGAATCTCCAACATGTATCTATCCATCTCTTTGGCAACTTGTGTTGTTTTTCCTGTCTTGTGTAGTGTTCTCACATTCCGTGCCCCAATCATTTCAACAGTCTTGGTCAAGAGAAGATTTGTTGCCAAGTCAGCTCCCGCTTGCCTTTTTTTTTCTGGTCTATTTCATACACTATCATATGAAATTATTCCTCTAACAGTACAGATGCCAGCACAACCAGCATTTATACCAGGAATAAGCAGACTGTGAATACTGTAAATAATACATTAAACAGGACTAAGAAACAAACTGTGCATGAGAATGAGTCTGAAAACAGCAAAAAAGGATACAAAATGACAGCAATACAAACAATGTAAATGTTTGTAGAAATTGTTTTGTTTCCTTGAGTGCCCAAAATAGTCTTTGCATTCCTGGTAATGTTACAATTAGGAATTAAGGAATTTCAGAAAAAAGGTGTCAATGTAGGTCATATAAATATTCAAGGCATAAGAGGGAAAATATATCCAGTTAATCCCATGTTAACTTCTCCAGATAACAGTTTTCATTTGCATGGTATCTCAGAAATAAAACTGGCTGAAAGTCAAACTGATCATTTTCTCAGCATTGATGGATATGACATACCTGTTCAACAAGACAGAAAGGCGGGAGATGGGAAACTCCTGGCATATGTCAAAAATGGTACAGTTTACAAAAGAAGGCTGGACTTGAATCCAAAATTTTAAATCATTATGGATTCAGATCAGAGTTATCATAGAGAACATGCAGCATATCAGTTTGCAAATTTGCTCCATTTGTACCATGTAGTTATCAACAAGACTTTTGTGTTGTCTTATGTGCATTAGGTTGGGATCTTTTAGATAGTTCATAAAAGAACAGTGTACATGCTTTTCTCATAATTTGGAAAGGGATGGAAGAATTTATATTGGTCTATAGTTATTTACATCCTCTTTTAATCCAACATTTTGTAGTGGTGTTGCTTAGTTTGTTTTGAATTACTGCAAAAAACATGGATGTTTCTAAGTAACCAGGACTTGACATGTTAGGTCCAAGACTTCTTAAGGCATCTGCTATTGTGGATAGCATTAACTTTCTTTGTAATCACTGTTTGAGAATAAGTCAATTTCCCCAATCTTGGAAAACTGCAAAATTAACACTGCTACATAAAGCTCGATCAAAAGAAGAAAAGCATGTACACAGAGCTTTTATGAACCATCTCAATGATCACAATCTACTTCATGAAAATCAGTCTGGCTTTTGAATAGATCACTCTTGTGAAACTGCGCTTGTCTCTACGACTGAGAAATGGCTGAAAGCCTTAGATGAAGGAAAGTTCGTTGATACTGTAACGATTAATTTTTGAAAGTTTTTTGACTTAGTAGATCTTGAAAATCTTCTTGAAAAGTTATAAATGTATCAGTGTTGTGGTTCACATTCTACTTGAGCATCAGGTCTCAGCAGGTAACATTAAATGGACACCTATCTGAAACTAAAATGATAAGTTGTGGAATGCCACAAGGTTCTGTCTTGGGGCCCTTGTTTTTTAAGTTCTGTTGATAAATGACCTACCCCTAAAATAGGTGATGCAGTCTGATTCACTGACATATATGCTGATGAAAACTACTTTGTCTGATGCCCAAAGCAATCAAGCCAAAATTGAAAAAAAAATCAAACTGCTCTCAATAGACTTCAAATACGGTGCAAATGAAATTAGTATGATCCTGGGTATGGACAAAACAGAAAAGAGCACAGTTGCAAATTGATATGTTGCATGTTCTGTAAAGGATGTGTTTAGATAGAATTCTTGGAATATTTGTAGACAGTAACTTGCAATGATCTCATCATTTAAATTATATTTCAGGGAAAATAAAATCTTTCCTTTGACTCCTAAAGAAAATTAAGGCCTTTATTCCATTACATTCAAGTGTTACATTTTACAAGTTACATCAACTGCGAGTGGCTGAGTGATCTAAAGCGCTTTCCATTACGGATCACTGCCATCTCACCTCTGTCTGCATGGGTTCGAGTCTCGGATTCGGCTAATGTGGGTATGTGAGAAGGCTTGCCAGTAGCTTCTCGTGGGTTGGTGGTTCTTTCCAGGGTTTACCCTGGTTCTTCCTCCACCATTAATACTGGCCACCATGTATAGCCTATCATGTGCTGAAAAATGGCGTTAAACCCTACAACAACAACAACAACATCAACTGCATCTTGAATACTGTAATATAATTTGGGGGATCACCACTGCTACAAATATGAGAAAAATTTCCAGACTCCAGGAAAGAGCTTTTCAAATAATTCTTGAACAGCAAACAGAAAATGTTCAAACTGCAATGCTTGCATTCAAAGTATTACCAATACATGAAAGAATATTTTTGGAGAAAAGCCAAAATAATATACATTGTGTTCAAAAATCTGCTCCCACTTACCTAAATGTCATTTTCCAGGAAAGAATCTACTGGTACCCCAAATCTTTGATGTTGTTGTTTTGGGGTTTAACGCCACTTTTCAGCACATGATAGGCTATGCATGGCAGCAAGTATAAATGGTGGAGGAAGAACCCGGGAAGAACCACCGACCCATGAGAAGCTACTGGCAAGCTTTCTGAAATACCCACATTGGCAAATCTATGATTATTAAGAGGGCAACATTTCAAAGTACCCAAGCCAAAAAATAAGCTATTCAAAAATGGCTTTCAAGTTTCAGGTGTGCTTGTTTGGAATAACATTCCACATGATATGAAATCAGCTTCAGGTATCTCTTCATTTCACAGTAGGTGTATTAGATGGATGAAATCATATATTAATACAAAAAAATGGTGTACTTATTAAAGTACATATTACATCATCCACCTCCTAACATTTATTTTCATTTCTGCAGCATTGAAGCATTTATGGGAATAGTTGTTTATAGCCTATGAATTTGCTTGTGTGTGTGTGTGTATGTGTGTGTGTCTGAGAGAACGTATTATTAGCTTGTATCTTGTCTGTACATAATAGAGGGCCTTAAGCTAGATTAGTTTCTCATGGCGCCAAACTTCAGTGTACTTTGTTCAGTGGTACTCAGAAAGGCTTGCTGGTAACCAAGGTTCAATGTGCTTTACTCAGTGGTACTCAAAACTGCTTGCTGGTATCAAGGTTCAATGTGCTTTGCTCATTGGTACTCAAAACTGCTTGTTGGCACAAAGGTTATACATGCTTTGCTCAGTGGTACTCAAAACAGCTTGCTGGTATCGAGGTTCATGTACTTTGCTCATTGGTACTCAAAATGGCTTGTTGGCACTAAGGTTCAAATTGCTTCCCATGGGTTACAATCAGACACATTTGTAAGTGAGCTATTTGATTTGTCTTTTTTCCTGAGGGTTTTCAGTATCAAGTAGGTTGTTGTTGTTGTAGGGTTTAATGCCATTTTTCAACACAAGATAGGCTATACATGGCGACCAGTATAATTGGTGGAGGAAGAACCCTGGAAAACCCCGGGAAGAACCACCTACCCACGAGAAGCTACTGGCTGGCTTTCTCACGTACCAATATTAGCTGAGCCTGAGACTCAAACTCACTCAGACAGATGTGAGATGGGCGTAATCCATAACGGTGAGCGCTTTAGACCACTCAGCCACTCGGGGCCCCAAGTATCAAGCAGTCTTACAATGCATATATTCAACAAATCACTAGCAGTGCCCATAATTTTGGAATATTTAGGCTTCATGCGAAATAATTTAATATATAATGGTTGAAAATTCTTGTACCATATATATTACATTGAAGTTGCATCTAACTGCAAACTTCATAGACATAGATCTGCCAGTGCATAATGCTCCAGCTGATCTGGTTCTGTGCAGTTTGTAAGGATTTACCAGTAGAACAAACAAGATAGACTCTGATCTGCCAGCACATTATGCTGCATTAGAAATAATTTCATATAATAATAAAAATTATTTTACCATTTATACTTGCTTATAAATTCATATCAGCTGCAAACAACATGTACCCTGATCTGCTGTCACAAAATGCGCAGGCATATCAAGGTCTGTGTTCTACTGATTACTCCTGCCAAATTACATGGACCCAGCTCTGTCAGCACATCATGCAGTGGCAGATCATGGTCACAGCAGTTTGCAGTTGGACTCAACCTATATACGAGTATGCATGGTATAACTGTATTCTAAAAATGTTTGCAATGTATAAAGTAGATGATTAAAATGACATTTGATAAAACTTTTATGTTTCAGAATTGCTGTGACAGAACTGTTGTGATGAACATCTTAAATACTACAAATGAACTTTTAGGCAAGACTCGTAAGTCCGTGGAAATGTGATTGCATCTTTCATTGTATCTTAGATTTAACATTGGGGTTTTCCAGGCATTTCCTAGGCACTGTTAGCAGGGTAAATTACCTCCCTAAATCTGCTAGAGCAACCAGTTAACATTTTGCTGGCCATTGTAACCCTATTGGGGGAGCACATCCAAACCTCTCAGTTACTTTTTTAAAAGAATCTGTACTCATTACCAGTTTTATGGTTTTCCCAAGGTTTTATGACCCCAAGATAGAAGCATCAAGTGTTTCATTTTGTATTGGATTTGTCTGTTCAGCACTTGTAATTCAGTAACCTCTAACTCATTTTACTTCACTATTAAACCTTTCTTGAAGATCATTACAGAAACTTTTTTGAGGAGCTGTAAACCAAATTGTTTTGAAGTTAAACCTCTCTAATGTCTTAAGAAGCCATATTGGTTCTGATCACATACTTTTCTTTTTTTCTGAAACATTCTTACACTGGATCATCTACTCAGGTAGGGCCATGGGTTCAAGTCATTCATTCTGGACACTTTTATTTAGTTTTTATTAAACAATTTTGACCAAGCTTTAAATGATGAGTGAAAATTTAAGGCAGACAAGTTCATTTTCCTATCAGTCGCTCAGTCAGGCAAGTACCAGGCAAGTATGGATTCAGAACTGGTTGAGTAAAAGTTTATTTTAGTGAGTAAACATATTTTAGTACTTGCATGACAGTGCTAGGTGTTTTTTTTGTTTGGGGTGTGTGTTTTTTTGCATTTTACAAACCTGGCTTACATAAATGAGTTCACCTTTAAGTTAAAAAGCTCTGTAAGTCTGTTATGATTAATCAACAGAACACTGTATTGAAATGGTAGCATGTGCTTTTTAATACTTAGTTTTGCCTACCCTCAAGTTATGGGTTGCTTATTCAGTGCTGATCATTTTGCCAGTTTCTTTATATCTGGTTGTGAAATCTTTTTTGCATGTGATGACATTGACCATATGTCTGTGTTTAATCCTTGGATTTACACTGCTTATTCTTGACTCTGGTGTGCATTTATTATTTTTCACTGGTGTTCATGTTATTTTTGACTGGTGTTCATTTTTATTTGTGACTCAGGAGGGCATTTTTTCAAAATATTTGGCGATATGTTTTTGGTGAAGCAACGCAGCTTTAGAGCAGTGGTCATTTCCAGATGTTTAAGTACGCAAAGGTTCATTATACTTGAAATAAATTTCATTCTGATTATTGTCAGTTGATTGCTTTTTGGAAGAAGATGAAGAAATTTAATCTATTCACTAGGTAACAGAATTGGACAAACTGATGTGCAGTGTTTGTGAGATGTAGGGTTCAAAAGATCCTTGCAGTAATAAATTTAAGTATAAAGGCTTTGTGCGACGTCGATGAAGTTTTTCAAAAGATCATAGCAGTAATGTATTTAATAGACTTAGCAGTTCAGATTTTATTCAGATCTTATTTGTCAGTTATTTTGGAAAAAGCTAACGATAGCCAGTAATGAGTAGTAAACTTGATGACTTATTGTATACTATATGGCAGGTTATTTTATTGGCTTTATAATGTTATTGATTATGGATCAAAAAGGTTTGATATTTTTGTGCATAATTTTTGTATAAAAACCTTTATTAGGATATCCCTCTATGACAAAACTGTATATACTTATCCTGTCTGAGGTGGTGGAGAGGATATATAGATAGGCTATACAGTGGAAGATGACTGGTCCAGTCATAGAATTAAAGGTTGCTTTTCTAAATTTAGTTATGGGATATTACATGTAATTTAAATTCATGATTCCTCTTTAAAAACCTTGTTTAATCTACTAAACTTTGAAACCAGTGAAGAACATAATGATTTATGATGTTTGAATCAGAATAACATGTTTGAAAAAGAAAAGAAAGTAAAAACAAACATTGCTTTCATTTACTGTAACAACACTTATTAACATATTTTTTTATATTACAGAGGTAGGGAAGCGAGCTGGTACTTTTGTCCATGCTAATGCCACCAGCATTATGTTCCACACAATAGTCCATGAAACAGAAGACTTAAGCCCATCAGAAGAAATGCTCCTTCTTTGTCACCAAATCCTTGGAAAACTGGGGCAAAAAGGTAGGGATAACATTAGAAAAAGCAAGTTTCTCTTACATGTTTAACATCAGGGTTCACACAGTCATGGAAGCTTCCATGGAAAATAAAAAATTTTAATAGGGAATTATGGAAAAGTTCTGGATAAAAAATTTATAATGGAAAAAGTCATGGATAATGGCCTAAAATTGAAGATCTCCCATTATTTGCTGGTCAGTCCATTGTATTGAAGTAGCAACCCAAGTCAAAATTACGAAGTCATCATGTTTGCATTTTAATGATTGATTCTTATAGAGCTCATTCAGACCTTTAGTTTTTGAAATATTTTGATTAGTTCAGAGGTTATGACTATTTGAATCTTGGCAAAAATTGTCTTTTCAGTGAATTTTTGCCTTCTTTAAATGCATGTTTAATTCATTTAAGTCGCGGACCCAACACGTAGAATAAAATAAGTATTTCCATCATAACTTTTGATCTAAAAGAGTTATCTCCATGAAACTTGGCAGTCTTATTGCATTTTTCCTGTAGAATTCAAATATTTACAATAAATTAAACTATGTCCACTAGATTTCAGTGTAGGGAAGAAAATAAGGGGTTCAGATCTTTATTTTTCTTCTCCAGACAATTCAGATACTGGACAAAATATTTCTTAACAAGTCATTTAATTCAGAAGAAAATATTGGCATACATTGTAAACAGTTCATCAAATTTTCTATGCTCTGAGAATGCCCACTGACATCCAGAATTTAGACATTCTAGGATCAGTCCAGTCGCTATGACAAATTCAGGCTTAACTTCCTGAACATTGTCTCTGCTGGGCCATTTAAAAACTCCCGCTCTCCTACATGGTGCCATGAATTTAACTATCAAATTATTATTATTGCTGCTTTTAATTTCATGAACACATCCAGGGTACCAAGCATCCTGGTATGCAACGATATCATAATCATATTCCTTAATCTGGTCTAGAACAGGCAAGCGTTGACATACTGTATTGAGTTCATCTATTTCACTTTCATAGAGTTCATCATTGTCATTTGGATTTCGTTTTCCCTTCTTTGGTGGCGGTTCATTCATTTGGTCCAATATTTCATTGTGCACACGTTTCTGGTGTTCTTTATGTTTAAGACACAAGTCTTTTCCACCATGGCGTGCACTCTTCCACAATGACTCTTTTTCTGTGGGAGTCATACTGTCATACCACTCTTTCATTCTGAGACAGTTTCTCTTGAGTAGTTGAATGGAGGAGTGATGGTGCAGGGAGGCATTTGGTCTATGCTTCTGACTGCTATAAAGGTCTCCAAAGTGGTGTTCACAGGCAAGATTGGTCACTTGCGTGAACTGTGTCCTCATCATTGTCTTTGGATCTGCTGCTTCACTGTACTGCCCACCAGGCAAGAAATCAGAGAGTTGTTTTTGAATAGTTCCTACCATTGACTTACACATAGAAGTACTTGATTAAGTAATTTTCTATCAACCTTGATAGATTTTGTCACTTCATAGAAGCGTTGCTCAATTGCAATGTCATACACCTCTCCCAACCAATGTTCTTCATTTTCAATCAGTTTGGGTTTCTCCACACAATCTTTTAAATACTTCTGCAAGTTTTGAATGTATACATACAATTTTAAGTATGGCACTTTCCCCGATGTAATGAGTTCCCAGTTTGGGCCAGTCACCTTAACATACATAAACCCTAGGGCTAGCAACATTTTCACAATATGGTCAGAGTTTAAATCTGCATCTACAGACAGAATTTTTTTGTTTGGTGCATGTACAGTTTTGATGACTGTCTGGAAATCAAGCAATGTACTAGAATCTCAGCCGCTGTTTGGAATAAACCATTGAACCTATTGTCGCGATAGTTCCCAACTGTTGACTTGATTCCAGGAATAAAATATTTGTATCTTTAAATAAAACACGAACTGAAGTAAAAAAAAATAAAAGATTTAAAAGCAGTTATACCAAGTATTCCCAGCATGTCAATTTTCGATGTTGCATTTCCCCAAAAACTGCAAAATATATAATAGTCACCATTCAAACGACTGAATTAAAAGAAAAAAAAGTTAAAATGCACTGCAACTCCAAGGTTTTGGTACGATTAAGCATAATATGGTCACAGTGGACTGTGGATTATAGTTTCAAATGAAAACTTTTCTCCAACTCCAATCAGTAAACAATATACCTTTTTCAGTACAGTAGGCTTCCCATTGATCGCGCAGTCCAAGCTGGTCGCCAGCTGGCCCAAAAGTGTCTGATGTCGTACGGACAACTCGCTCAATGATGGTACCTGCCTTGGACCAGAATTTAAAAGATCGGCAAGCTGTCTCGTCCTAATGGGCCATACTGGTCTACCAAAGATTTTTCCAGTACTTTAATGTCATTACATACATATCTATGAAAACCCAACAAGACATGGGCCATACAATGAAAGTTTTAACAGACTGTTTGTCAATGTCATTCTCACAGCTTTTTAACATTTCATCCCTCCACTCATTTAAAAGTTTGTCAGCCAGCTTCTCATTACTAGCACGATCACTCATTGTGAATGCAGGGTTAGCAAGGGAATTAACAATAAAATCCTCATTAGGTTGTTTTCTGAATGATTTGCTTCTTATGTTGACTATTTCAATGCGGTGATTTTTTGTAATGTCTGTGATGATTTTGGCTGTTTCTCTTGAAACATGGGTAAATCCCAGACTGGCAATCTCACCGTTGTCTAGTGTTACTGCTGTGTCAATTATTTTCTGTTTACGCCTGGTAGTCTCATCCCGATTAAGACCCCAATTTTTAGAATTGTCTTTTTTTTCAGCAATGTATGCCTTCGCAATGAAATGTCCTTCGTCTATGATTGTTTGCACCATTGTGCTATTTGGTAACTCCTTTTTGTCAAACTTTTTTTCAAAAAGTATTTCTGATAAAACTTCAATGACAGGTGTCACTTTCTCCATGGCAACTTCGAGACCTGCCAGCTGGATTACACACAACCTTAGTTTATCACTGTAAGTTCCATCTGTATGTTTTGTTTTGATTTGACTTTCTTTCATTTCCTGTAAGTCTTCAATTTTATCCTGTAACTCGCACACCATTAGGTCTTTTTCTGATAACTTACGAGACAATGTAGCTAGTTTCAAATTTGTGGCTTTCTTTTTGATGTCATATTTTTCATTGTGTTATCATATTTCATTTCAGATATAGACTGTTTCCCTAGAGACACTTTGCTTCTGAGCTTACTGTTTGATTTTTGAGCAGTTACTTTTCGAGACTTTTTATTGACGATTTTTTGGGTGAGCAGTTGATGCTGCTCTTGAAGTTCCTCACGGTCTTTTCTTAACAATTCTATTTCCTCAATGCGTTTGCGACAGGCACCTTCCGCTTTGTGAAGCTTTGATGTTGTTTTTTTGTTAAGTTGCTGAAGTTCACGAAAACGATGATTAATGATTTTTGATGTGCAATCTCTTTTGTTGACATTTTTTACAGAATAGTGACCGATTCGAATATTAATTGAGTCTAATTTTTGTCTGTATTGAGCTTCCTGGTTTTTTAATACACACAGTTTTCTTGATTGTTTGTTACACAAATACTTTTTCATGTTCCACTGTTTTGTGACATCGTTTTCTATTTCATTTTCAGTTTGTATGCCAATATTTATAGAGCTGTAAGTAATATATGGCAACTGAACTTCATTGCTTTGACATGCTGTGTCTGACTCATTGCAGCATCTGTTTTCTGTCACATGATATGAATTTTTTATTGGCACTGATGTCTTGAATTCCTTCCCTAGAAGTTCATCAATGTTTTTTACACCTGGCACATTTTTTTTACTCACAAGTTTTTTCTTCTGGTCAAGTACACTATTCACTCTGTTGGAAAGAGTAGATTGGTTAAGTGACTGACACCCATCATTAAGTGATGTTAGGGTGTTGCAAAATTCAGCAAATGTTTGATTATTTTTCTTATGAGAGTTGAAAATTTCAATCACAATTCCATTTGACAATTTGTCTATTTTTATACAAGATTTGGAAGCTATTGTATCAGCACTTATTCCTGCTTCTTGGCAGTAAGGACCAGGAAAATCCATACTCATATTTCTACAGTGAAAATAAAAAAAAAACGTTTTAGGTACAGTTAAAAACACAGCATAAAAAACAACATATTTCATCATCTAAAATTGCAGAGCAGTACTTTAACATGGTACGAAACGTCGATCGGTAATCACGTTTTCGTACTGTATTCGTACCATAAATCCTTGTGAGTTATTGGCTGAATTTCGTTTACATAGATTTCATTTTATTGTTAATATGTTTAAACATCATTTGCATACAATAATTTAGCATTAATTTGTATTTAGATGCAAGTTTTGAAGAAAAGTAAATTAAAATAATTTGAGAGTAAAGCTGTGAAATCTACATACATGTCAACATGAGGACGATCATTTATGATAAAATATATGCTATATTTCACCAAATATTTAATAAATAAATAAATAAATATACAAAAGAATTACTTACCGATACAAAACATTCCAACAGTATAAATAAATCACAGCATTTGTCTTGTGATCACCGATTTTTCACATTGATGTATGTTTATTGCGAAACAAATATGGCGACTTCGCCCGCGTGCCTTGTGGAGGTCAACTTGGTCAGAATGCATACTTTTGAAATTAAATGCGGGTACTTAAATATTTATTCTGAAATACAAATTTGGTATTGAAAAAAGATTAGAATGTGTATATTGTAATGATATATTGAAAATTTAAATATAACGTTCGTGAGTTGAAAAAATTTAGAGATACTTTAGGGACTATTTTCTCAGCACAGGGTCATCATATGCAGATTTTGAAATCACCATCGGAAACGTCATTCATTCCCCATTCAACTGATGAACACTTCATTAATATTCATTAGCTTTTTATGACCCGGATTTGCAAACAATCACACTGGTGTCAATGCGTGCACACAGGAAATAGCAATTAACTGAGAGCTGTCACTTTTGATAACTGATTGATAATTACATGACTACATGGTTATACAATAAAAAGTACATATTAATGAAATTTATATGCTTTTGTGGATAATTTAAAGCCTATTTAAATAAAGTTTATTTCATGAAAATGTTATCAGTATTGATTTTAATACAAATTTAATGCACACGGTGCAAGAAAAAGTCGATTTTCGCCTAGTTTACTGATAAGGAATAGACACTATCTGGGGTTGCTAATTGAAGTTTGTGGATTGGATGCTTGTTAAGGTTGGAGAGACCATCTTGGCATACAAGCTGGTTATGTATCTTTCTTATTAGGTTGGTCAATATTATTATTTACTTTGTACAGATCCAACTTTCTAGTCTGTCATAAACATGAAGACTTTATTTATGGAAGATGGAAAAGTCATGGAAAATTCATGGAGAAAAATCAGATATGTTGGAACCTTGTAACATGCTAACAGGACTTGACTGCCAAATTTTGTGAGAGACTCTAACCAAAAATATCAAAAGTAATGTTATACAAAGATTGTAATACATGTACATGAATGTTGAGGAAAGTATTTTATTAATTTCTGTTTGCAATTTAAGCACAGATTTTTTCTTTAAAAATGTTCAATAACCCAATATATTGTTTAAATAGAAAATTATTTACTTTGCCTTCATAATAGATTTTTTTATATTATAGATCAATATATGCTACTAAAAATCTGTTCTTCCATAAATGTTGTGTTTGAATCATACTATCACATGATTAAATGTTTAGTACATTAAGTTAATGGATAGTAGGAAAATAACTATAGTGGAACATGTTAATATGTAAACCTTAGGGGTAAGTTAAATGTTTTCCTGATATACATTTCAAAAGATAAGAGTAAGAAAAATATAAATTGTTTTGGTATTTGGATGTAAACCAGTCCTTTCTCTGTTGTACATGTACTTGATGCAAATGAAGTTTTGTGGGATATACCGGAGTTTATTTGTTCAGCTGTCTGTCCACCACACTTTTGTTGTTAGTTGTTAGTGCAACATAGCTAATGGTGTCTGATGTTGTCAGTGGCATAAGTAGTTTATTTATAATTTGGTTAAAGCTTTTCCTTTGTTTATACAGTCAATCTTATTAATAGCATAGTCACACATGAAAAAAGTTTAAACTGACCTTTATACACAGATGACCCATGAATGACCCATGTTTATGTTTAGAACATGGTTCTTGAACAAATGCCACAAACCAAATACCATTATTATTATTATTATTATTATTATTATTATTATTATTATTATTTTCAGGTAGTTGACATAATGTCCTATTCACTATTTATGTTTGTCATTCATAAATTCCACCCATGCTATCCATCTGTCTGCAGCTAGCTCAGCTGCTTGCATATTGCAGCCACAGGTAGCTTTCTTAGAAGTAGCAGACCTTGGCAAGATACATAAAAGGTCAGCCCAGTGATTGACAAGTCACTTTTGTTCAAAGACTTGTGATTAAGTTAAAACACTGTTCCCATGATGTGTTTACTATCAAATGTGCATTTAGTTTTTGTCTTTAGCTCTGTATTCTTGCAAAAGTTGGCATAGCATTCTTTGTACCAAATGAATAACATGTATGAAATAGTTGTTTTCATGCAATGGTCTCAAATAAGGTAAAGAAATAACAAAATTAACAAGATTAGTAAAATTCAACAAATAATTTATTTCCTTGAAAAATTCATCAGGTAATTTATTTCCCTAGAATACAAAGTGAAAATTTAAAAGGAACTTTAAGTATTGTGAATTAAATCCCAAATAATCCTAAAGTTCTACAATAACTTCAAGAGTATAGAGTGTTCCGAATGAATTCCAGTATTGAATGTGCTGATATGTCAAATTCCAATGAATAATTTTTTAAATAAATGATTCCTCTCAAGTTATATCAGAATGCAACTAACAATGATTCTATAGACTGAACTTGAAGTAGGAATGGATAATTGCTGTCTTGGTCTTCTTTTATATACAGACTATCACCTGATTTATGACACAACAAAATGACCTGGACTTAGGTCATTTCCAATGGAAATTTCCATCAAATTCATCAATAAGGTCAGGTGTGTTTACTTAAATTTTAGCAAACAACCTAACCAAAGTCAAGTTGACCATAGAAATTCCAAGCAAACAACAAATATTCTGAACTCAAATATCAGTAAACAACCTGTTCATAACAGACATGCACCCAAACTCAGTGCCCATCATCGTTAGGGTATAAGGTGTGTTTGAATATGAGCAAGATTCCAGTTAGATTATCTTGCACCTGATTGCATGTTAGGCCCATGAAAAACAAATTATTTTGCACAAACGTTTGGATATGGGCTTGTATAATCAAGATATTGCATACGTTTGATAACAAGCAAGATCCATGCTTAATAATGAGTTGATCTTGCATCTGATTGGCTGAATCATGCATAATAATAATAAGGTGATTTTGCATCTGATTGGCGAACCTTCTTAGTTCTCTAGAGGCCAGATTTCTGATCCAGTGTTTATCAAGCTTGAAATACCCTTTCCTTTTTTATGGGGGGATGGAAATGCACTGATGACTAAACTAAATGTATTCATCTGAAAAGAAATATCATTAAAAGCTGAGCTTGTTGTCAGTCTCAGGCCATATTTGCTCTGATATGAATCAGGCTTGAAATATGTGCATACCAGTTATGTCATCAAAATCTTGTACTGGTTCAATAATGAGCAAGATCCATGCAAATTAATGAGATTTTTCTTGCATCTGACTAACTGATCTTGTTGCCACTCTGGAATCCATGTCTGATCCCATTTTGATCAAACTTGAAAGGTGGACTTGTCTTATCAATATCTTTGTTGGGTTCAGTAATGAGCAAGATCCACCCATATTAATGATGTAATCTTGGATCTGTATGGCTGAGCTTTCTGTCACTCCAGAAGCCATATTTGTGATCTCATTTTGATAAAACTTGGAATACACACTTCCGTCTTAAAGATCATGGACTGTCAGTACTTATTAGCATAATCTGTGCAGATTTATAAGTTGATTTTGCATGTGATTATCTTAGCTTATTATGATTCTCATTTAATTATAATCAGAACTGGAATATGGATTTATATCATTCAATTGCGAAAATAATTAGTGTTGAAGCTTACTAATGAGGTGATCTTGCATCCAATTGACTAGCCCTTTTACCACTCTTGAAGCCATATTTATGATCTGTTGGTTTTATTATCATCAAGATCTGGGATAAATTCATTTATGAGCAAGATACTGTGCATAATTATTTTGCATTCATCTTTAGAAGGAGTTTTATCAGGATATAATAAATAGGTTAAATCAACTTGATAGAAAGTTTGGGAGATTGTTCACAAAGGTTGTGCCCTTACAATACCACATAAACATGCTTAGTGAGTTGGTCAACTGTTTTGTAAACCATGTTAGTGGTATCAGGCTCATTTGGGCTTCTTGTTCTGGGAAAACATGCATAATATGCATGGTCTATAAACTTGGATGAACACTTTAAGAAGTATGAAACCACAGAACATTTGGAAACACATGGATGTTGATCACAGAAATTAGAGCAGGTTTTACTGTATACTTCCTACACCCCGTGATGGGTTTTCTTTTTACAGTACTTACGATGAATCAGTATGAAACTAGGACAAATTATTGTGTAATGTGCATTTGACTACATGAATTTGGGTCAGCATCAGTCATGGCAAATTGCCATTTTAAGTTTTGTTTAAAGGATTTTGTTTCTAAATTATGTGATGGATTTTAAATCCACTTGGGAACCATTGGGAGGCTACAACAGTTCTTTCTGTTTAACATACTCTCACCCATTGGCCTTACAGTCAAGGTCACAGTCATGCAAAAATTTGCAACAGTTCTTTCTGTTAAAGACACTCTCACCCATTGACCTTATGGTCAAGGTCACAGTCATACAAAAATTTACACACATGTTTTGGTTAAAGTATTTTTCATTTGCTTATATTTCCCAAACTCCAAGATATCCATATGCCCATTACTGTCTTGTCCACTTAATATCTCTGAACCATTTGAAGTATGTTCATGTAATTTTGTATACAATTGTATCATGGCAAGAGTTTGTGTTCAGTATGAGATTAGGATTTGTAAGTTTAGTACTTTTAGGATTATCTCCTAATTTGTTTAAAATTGTATTCATACTTCATATTTTGTGGGAGTAGTTCATAGGCACTAACTTAAAGACATATCTGGTCATGTCCATGAATTTACAGAATCCAAATTAAGCACCAGTATTGGTTCCATTATACATATCAAACTTTCATGCCATAAAACCCTCTTGATTACAATTTTAACATTTTGAACATGTCTTTTTCCTTATTAAGTTTGAAAAATGCATCTATGCCTAAATATACCTTGTGTAGTGTAGACTTTACATCAAATTTGCATTCCTTTTTTCATTTTTGTTTCACAGTCAGATATTGAGGAGGGTGACTGCACCTACAGATTTTTTCTAAGTTGGTGGATTTATGTATGAATCTGTCATTTTGTGGAATTTTCTGTTTTTTGTGACATTTATTGTGGCTATTTTTTTTCACTCCAGTCTTTCTTGAGTCAATTAGAAAAAAAATTAAAATCTTGAATGATTCACCTAATGCTAAATTATGTTATGTGAAAAAGTGAAGGTAGCATGTAAGGCTGTGTAATGACATGCATGGAGTGGGGTTAAAATAAAGCTAATTCTTTCTTCTGGATGTACAACAAGACAATAAACATGAAGCAAATTTTATTGATTTCTTTTTAGTGTGTGAATATTTGCAAAGAGTTTTTATTTTTTGGAGTAGGTATCATATTTGATGTATTTGTGGTAGTAGCTGTAGCCTGATGAGCTATGGTGAGATTTTGTGTTTACCCTGTATGGGAGGCACATTGACAGGTGCTCTGTTGTACTCCGCAGAACCCTTATTAATCATTACTAGCCTTTTTTCTTTCTTGTATATTCTTCACAGATCGGAAATTTGCCCTAAAAGCCAGATTGAACAGGGCACTGCTGTTGACATTAAATCTGATCAAAAACAACATTTCTAACTTCAAGTTTCTGCCGTCTCTGCTGCAAGTTTTCAAGCTGTACACAAATAATAGTAAGTACAAGCATTGAATAGCCTGTCAGCAAATATTGAATAATGTCACAATCAGAATTTCACTATATGGAGGACAAATCACAGAAAGGACAATAGTCCATATTTATTGTCATATACATGTGTATATGGGGCACATTATACAGACATGCTATCCCAGAATCAGACATTCCTGCAGGATGATTTTATAGAAGCAAAATTTTAGTATGACTGCATAATTCATAAGCTTTGATCGTAGTGTGGCAGAGATTGCCTAAGCTACACAATTATCTTCTCAATTTATTGTCAATCTCTGTGTCAGCGAGGCTGTCTCTCTATCTCTCTTTCTCTCTGTTAGTCTATCCACCTTGCTTTCCCACTATTGCTTTTTAAGTTTTCATATTGTAAAAGACAGATTCTAACCATTATTTTTAGAATGGAGACCATTTCATCTTCAGCCTTAAATGCAAGTTCACTTTTGATTGTTTTTACTGATATTAATCATGTTACCATCTTTACTTATGTCTTCACTCTATTAAAATCTTCTTTCTTCCATGAAAGTAAAATTGTTACACAAAATAGTCACATGTATATTCACAGACATTGTAAACAGGAGAATAAATGTGAGTCATATGTAAGTGATTCAGACACCAGAGTTGATTTTCAACATGTATTCATTCCTCCTTTTGAAGAAATTGCATTGACAAAGTGGTATTGTGCCATTCATGAGGTGGTATTGGGCCATTCATGAGGTTGTATAATGTCATTCATGAGGTGGTATTATACTATTAATGAGGTGGTATCATGCCATTCATGAGATGGTCCCATGTCATTCACAAGTTGGTATCATGCCATTCATGAGGTGGTATCATGCCATTCATGAGGTTGTATAATGTCATTCATGAGGTGGTATTGTGCCATTCATGAGGTGGTATTATACTATTAATGAGGTGGTATCATGCCATTCATGAGATGGTCCCATGCCATTCATTAGGTGGCATCATGTCATTCATGAGATGGTCCCATGCCATTCATTAGGTGGCATCATGTCATTCATGAGTTGGTATCATGCCATTCATGAGGTGGTATCATGCCATTCATGAGGAATAATGTCATTCATGAGCTGGTATTGTGTCATTCATGAGGTGGCATCATGCCATTCATGAGGTTTTATAATGTCATTCATGAGGTGGTATTGTGCCATTCATGAGGTGGTATTATACTATTAATGAGGTGGTATCATGCCATTCATGAGGTGGTATCATATTCATGAGTTGGTATAATGTCATTCACGAGTTGGTATCATGCCATTCATGAGGTGGCATTGTATCATTCTTTATAGGACACACATACCTGTCTTATACATAGCTCATGAAATGAAATAGTATTTGCAATTCTTTATCCTTGCATTTGTAGAACTTTACTTTTAATTGGTACTACATGGCCATTATGGTGCTGATATGCCATTAAACTCTATACATACATGTACTCTGTGTGTATTTATTACACTAAATCGTTTAAAAATTACCTTCTTTCTCTGCTTGCCTCGTACATATTCTGAGCAAAGCTACCTTACCATTAGGTCTGGTAATTGGTGTGCTAATAATGAAATAAAATGCAGATTTTAGCATGCACTATATAATATTTAGCTCATTTGGTCACAGACCAGATAAGCTTATATGGTGGCCTGTTGTCCATCTGTCAATTTTCCCTCATCAGTCTGTTTGGTATTATTACTCCTCCTAAACTACTTGAAGGATTGGCATGAAATTTTGCATACATTCATCCCAAAGTTTAGTTTGTCCAAAATGAAATGGTACTGATTTAGCATGAACAAAAGCTACCATAGTGAACGTATTGTTATTGTTACTCTTCAAGAACTGACCATCATATTGACATTTGGTCTGGGATGAAAATGTTGCTGAACTGACATCCAGTATGGCTGCCATGGTGGCCATTTTGAACATTGTTATTACTCTGACTTCCTTACTGGATAGTCATATTATAATGAGATTTTCACTAGAAGACTTATTTTAATGTTTTGATCGTTCTGAATGAAAATGGTACCAGTCAGACACCCAGTATAGCAGTGATGAAGAGTGTCTTCAAAATTTAGTTATTGGTTCTTCTCCTGAAGAGATGGTCATATGTACACGACGTTTTCATCAAAAGAAAAATTATAATATATAGTTGGCCCAAATTGAAAATGTCATTTATCTGACATTGTCTATGACCATCTTGAAAATGAAAAATTTAACTGTCACTTCTCCATTTGCATGGTCATATCAGCATGGGATTTTCACTAAAAGATTTCTTGTCTTGTCCAGTTGGTCCTAGATGGAAAAGTTGCCAATCTTACATCCACTATGGTGTTCATCTATTAAACCTTGTTATTGGTACACTTTATGAATGGATGGTCATATTGACATGAGATTTTCATGTTTCTTATCAGCATGGAGTTGTCACTAAAATACTTTTATATCAGTATGTAACTAGTTCTGAATGAAATGGTGTTCATCTGACCTCCAGCATGGCACCACAGTAGCCATCTTGAAAATCTTGTTATTACTACTTATCATGTATTAATGGTGGCATTGACATGGTTTTTTTGTTGAAACACTTCTTGCAGTATTTAACAGGTTCTGACATGTGGTTTTTTGTTGAAACACTTCTTGCAGTATTTAATTTATTCTGACAAAGGATTAATTTTGTTAAAACACTTCTTGCAGTATTTAATTGGTTCTGACATGAGGCATTTGTTTAAACACTTCTTGCAGTATTTAACTGATTCTGACAATGTTTTATTTTTGTTAAAACACTTCTTGCAGTATTTAATTGGTTCTGACATGAGGTTTTTGTTTAAAGACTTCTTTCAGTATTTAATTGATTCTGACTGGTTTATTTTTGTTAAAACACTTCTTGCAGTATTTAATTGGTTCTGACATGTGGTTTTTGTTAAAACACTTCTTGCAGTATTTAATTGGTTCTGACATATGGTTTTTGTTAAAACAATTCTTGCAGTATTTAATTGGTTCTGAAACAAAATGGTGTAGATACCAGTATCATCATATCTTTACTTTGTGAAGGAATCTTTAAAACAAGACCTAATGATTTTGGGGGTCAAGTCAAAGGTCATTGCTTGCATTAGTTTACTTCAGTGAGGTGTTGAACACAATACTTCTACATATAAAAGTGAATTTTGACCAGACTTTGTATTTAGTTGCATTACATTGAACACGTTGACTTCAGTTTTCAGAGTGGTCTGAACTGGCTTCTAAACATGATAACACAAACAAAAATGAATGGATTTGTAATCATATCTAGTTTCTATGTGTGTGTGATTTAGATTTTTAATGTAGCTTTAACAATTTTCCAGTCATATCGCTACAGTGTCTGCAGTGTGGCAATTTATAGTGATGTCTAGCACTGGGGCATCATGCTGCAGACGTGTAGCATGATGTACCCTTCAGTTCCATTATCCTTACACCAGGCCAACCATTCCTAACACTAACCTATTAATGCTGAGCGCCTAGCGAGGTAACTGTTAGTGCCATTTTTAGAAGTCTTTGGTATGACTCAGCTGGGTTTCGAACCCACAACCTCCTGCATCTGGGGCAGATGCTCTAACCACTAGGCCACCAGAGCAGTATATGTATCTAATGAGTACCTTGATTGATGACACTTAAATAACTTTTTTCCCCAAATGTTATTAATTATAGATTTAATAATTTAGTATGTGTGTGTTTGTATGAATAATTCTTGACATTGAAGTTTTTGCTGTACTTCAAGGTATATTCTGAATATGTTCACTTCAACATGTCAAAATATATTTGTTGCCAAATTTGGTATGTTAGATTTTCACAAAAATAGCAGAGATGGTTTCATTACCCAGCAGTTAGCAAGAGTTCAAGGACAGAAGAAATGAACTTATCTTGGAATCCTGGAAATACTTTTTTGGGACAGTAGGGTTTGTGTCCTTTCAAGGGACTCTTTTTCACAATACAACCTATTGTGTTTATTAAAAGATTGCTTTTCCCTCAAGCATGCTTAAATCAGCCTTATTTGCCTTTTTTCTTTCTTACATGTGTCAATTCGTCCTATCTTGGAAAGCACAACGCCATCAATCCGATATGCAAAGTGGTACTACAGTGTTCTCGGAAGCACGTCAATGTTCTCAAACTAGCCCTGGATACTCTCAGCAATCTCACCAAGTCACGTATGTTATCTTTATTATTTATAGAATAATGTATACAGTCATGAACTGTGCTATACGATCATTTTTGTATCACCTGCATATACATGATAGGAATTGGTTCTCTAGTTTGGATGGAGTGGTATCACTGTTTAAGTTAATGTCACAATTTTGTCAAACCAGGTGTCTGTGTGTGTGCATGCATGTATGTGTGTGTCATGGCATGAGCACAAGTGAGATAATTCCGTACCAGTGGGACAAAATTTATTAAGGAGATATGATCGATGAAGGGAAGAGGACCCCATTTTAAAAATATGAAATTTATTTATACAAATAAAGCAAGGAATGAAAAGATTACCATATATACTCTGCTCACTTATAAGTTTATTCCAACATGAAATTGTACAGACCCAGATCTGACATCGCATAATGCATTGTTAGATTTGGGTCTATGCAGTTTGTTATGAGTAATCTGTAGAACAAATAACATAGACACTGAAATATAAGTGCATTATGTGATGGCTGATCGGGGTCTATGTTGTTGCAGTTGGATATGTCTTATAACTGACCATATGTGGTACAAATGTCGGAGATTAATATCCTTTAATACCATGTTAAAATCAGTGGTCAAACTTCACATCGCTATTACATATATTACTTTGATCACATTTAAAATAAAATATACTGTATTTGGCTTTATAAATGAAGTTGTTATAAAATGTCTCTATCCAAATACAATATGTTTTAGTCTTTATTCAACATTCCAACAACTCTTTACAGTATGTGTACTACCAGTTACTGTCCATTGTCATCACATTTCCAGCACTGTATAATATTAGTCATTAGCGAATGTACATACTTTTTAATGTATTAGTCATTAGTAAATGTACATACTATAATGTATTAGTCCTTAGTAAATGTACTTAATATATTGTATTAGTCATTAGTAAATGTAGTTAATATAATATATTAGTCATTAGTAAATGTACATACTTTTTAATGTATTAGTCCTTAGTAAATGTACTTAATATAATGTATTAGTCATTAGTAAATGTACTTAATATAATATATTAGTCATTAGTAAATTTACATAATATAATGTATTAGTCATTAGTAAATATATGTATTTTTTGTCAACTTACACACTTTGCCATAAGACTTTAATATGACCAGAGTATTTCCTAGTTGATAAAATCAAAGAATCCTTACCTGGCAGTCACATTTATGAAAAATACACTTGTACTTTCGATTAAAGCTCATCAGTTTCATTCAGGAATAAATGAACTAACCCTCATCAATGTACAGAATACAAAATATACTTATCAATAAATGTGGCTATTTTTTACTGAGCTGTAAACACAAACAATGGACAATGCTGTATGCTTGAAAATACGGTCAACACGCATGATAAGTACATGTAAAGTAACTAACATATACCTGTGCTCAGTGTAAATAGTTTATGCTAATTATTGTGTGAATTGTGGTTTCATTAAATACTTAAAGTCTGGGGCTTTATCTAATGTTTTATCTAATGTTTTATGTAATATTTTGTCTAATGTTTTATCTAATGTTTGTTTTATCTAATGTTTTATGTAATATTTTGTCTAATGTTTTATCTAATGTTTTATGTAAAGTTTTATCTGATGTTTTATCTAATGTTTTGTGTACTTAGAGAAGGTCCAACAGTGGCTGTGTATAGTCCTTATTAAATTTTTTTATCAAGGACATTTTCTTATACACAGATATCCAGAATGTAAGGCATTTCACAAGTTTTCTCCTTGATATTTATGGCATTTTAATGCTTTTGATTTAAATTCTGAATTTGTTTAATTCCCATTTTATATGCAAATAACAAACCTGTTGGTAGTGGATTTGAAACAGATCAGCTGCAAAAATTCTTCTGCTGTAATTTTACAGGGTAAAGCTTCATGCACATTGGAGTACTTTTGATGAAAGGTTTGCATGATTTTGCCTGGTTTGTATTTACTTGCATGTTGACCATAACATTTAATCATAAATGTTTTTAAAGAGACGTTTGACTTCCATTACATATTTACAGGTAATAATGCAGCACGGACAATAGGTGGTGACTATGTTCCTCCCCTCCTTGCCTTATATAATGACTGGCACCAGGCTGACACAAAATATCGACATGTCAACATTCGGAAAGGCATTCTGAATGTTCTTAAGAATATCACAAATTTGCGTAAGTTACTTTAAGCTGATTTTGTGAAACATTGTAGTATGAGTTTACATGCTGAAGGTTGAAATGTTTCCACACCTACAAATTGTTTATGAGGGTAGAGTTTAAGAGGACTAGAGTAAGCATTGATTATATGGGCGAAGTTAAAGAGTACTAGGTCAGCATTGATTTAATGGGTGGAGCTACAGTGTACTAGAATGAGCATTGATTATATGGCACCAGTTTAAGAGGACTAGAGTTAGTATTGATTATAAGGGTGGAGTTTAAGATAACTAGAGTCATTATTGATTATAAGGGTGGAGTTTAAGATAACTAGAGTCAGTATTGGTTATAAGGGTGGAGTTTAAGATAACTAGAGTCAGTATTGATTATAAGGGTGGAGTTTAAGATAACTAGAGTCAGCATTGATTGTAAGGATGGAGTTTAAGATAACTAGTCAGCATTGAGTATAAGGGTGGAGTTTAAGATAACTAGAATCAGCATTGGTTATAAGGGTGAAGTTTAAGATAACAAGTCAGCATTGATTATACGGGTGGAGTTTAAGATAACTAGAGTCAGCATTGATTATAAGGGTGGAGTTTAAGATAACTAGAGTCAGCATTGATTATAAAGGTGGAGTTTAAGATAACTAGAGTTAGTATTGATTATAAGGGTGGAGTTTAAGATAACTAGAGTCAGTATTGATTATAAGGGTGGAGTTTAAGATAACTAGAGTCAGCATTGATTGTAAGGGTGGAGTTTAAGATAACTAGAGTCAGCATTGAGTATAAGGGTGGAGTTTAAGATAACAAGTCAGCATTGATTATACGGGTGGAGTTTAAGATAACTAGAGTCAGCATTGATTATAAAGGTGGAGTTTAAGATAACTAGAGTTAGCATTGATTATAAGGGTGGAGTTTAAGATAACCAGAGTCAGCATTGATTATAAGGGTGGAGTTTAAGATAACTAGAGTCAGCATTGATTATAAGGATGCGGTTTAAGATAACTAGAGTCAGCATTGATTATAAGGGTGGAGCTTAAGACAACTAGAGTCAGCATTGATTATAAGGGTGGAGCTTAAGATGACTAGAGTCAGCATTGATTATAAGGGTGGAGTTTAAGATAACAAGTCAGCATTGATTATAAAGGTGGGGTTTAAGATCACTAGAGTCAGCATTGATTATAAGGGTGGAGCTTAAGACAGCTAGAGTCAGCATTGATTATAAGGGTGGAGTTTAAGATAACTAGTGTGAGCATTCCAAGATTTCATCATCATCATCATTAAAATGCACTGTTTGTGTTATTGGACAAAGAAAATATGGTATAGCATGTATTTTTGAAGATGTAAAGTATTACTTTATTAAAAAATGGGATTTAATTTTGTCTCATTATATTATAGTGATATTGAAACTAGGCGGGTTTCAGTATTTAAAGGGGTAAATTTTGATGAGACTTTCATGATCTCCATCAGGGACTGCCAGATTGCTGCAATCTCTCCACCACTTAAATTAATTGTTATATTATGCACAGTAGCTAGTCCATTCTTGTTTAATTAATGCAAACCAACCATTAAAATGATCAGAACAAACTACTGAGTAGACAAATTTACTTTAACAATGGAGGGTTTAGTTTTGATCTACCTAAGAGATTCATTTGAAATTGTTTCCATGAGTGTCAAGAAAATAACTTCTTCAAATCAGCTCACGACAAGATGATGTCCCACATATTACATGTACGTATTGGTAAAAGAAATTCTCAATATTTGTATCGCAAAACCACAATTAATTCCAAACAAAACAGTCTTATAGTTTTTATTCATGTATCTGGGAGAGTTCCCTCATTCAGATTCTGTATGAAAGAGACACTCCCATTTGTATTAGTTATTGACATATGTGCAGTGGTAATATTGGGGGGGGGGGGAATAGCCCTTTTCAAACATTTTTTACTATATCATGCAGAGGAAATGGGACCTGATGGCCTTTCCAAAGGTCACACAGGTAGGCAACCAGGCTGGCCAGAGCAGGTATCAAACCTACTACCCATGGATTATGAGTCCAGTGCTCAGTGAACTGAGTTATCATGTCTCCTCTGCAATGGCAATATATTTAATGAGGTAAACCATTGCTGAAAATTGAAAATCTGACCCATGACTGGAAAAATACAAAGATGATAATGGTTTCTTCCAGAGAGAATTTTAAATTATTTCTTTGCAATATTTAGCAGAGTGACACCTTTATTTCCCCAACTCTGCATACAAATGGTAGCCAAGTGGTTAAGGTACTCCCTTTACAGTTCACTGACGTCTCACCTCTGTCTGCATGGGTTCTAGTCTTGGCTGTGCCATTGTGGGTGTCTGAAAAAGCTTGCCATTATCTTCCTGTGGGCCATTGTTTTTTTCCTGGGGGTTTTCAGGGCTCTTCAACCAGATGAGCTGTATAGCCTATCACATGTTTAAAAAAAGCATTAAACCTGCAGAACCAATCCAAATGGGCATAAAATATATCCTGGTTATTAGTAGGTAACAGCAAATCAAAATGATCAAGGATTGGTTTGAAAGTCAATCAATCTAGAAATACTTACTGATTTTCCATCATCAAATATTAACAACTGTAGGAAGTTTTGGTTGTTTTTAATAACTGTTTGACATTTTGGGATAAAATCGCAAACCAAAATATATGAATAGCATTCCCTGTTATTGTAGCTTTCTGCTGTTTAGCACTTTCAAGGAGCAAACGGTCTATACATATGCCAGTCTGCCATTGTCCCTTATGGGACAGAAGTAACTTCACATTTATTAAGTGTTTGATTTTGACAGTGTCACTGAAAAAAACCCAGAAAATATCTTTGACCAATTGCAGTTGAGGGTTGGTCAGTTATAATAAACAAGTCATTGATATATAAGGTTATAATAAACAATTAATTCATAAATAAAGTTATAATAAACCAATCATTCATATATAAAGTTATAATAAACCAATCATTCATATATAAAGTTTTAATAAACCAATCATTCATATATAAAGTTATAATAAACCAATCATTCATATATAAAGTTATAATAAACCAATCATTCATATATAAAGTTATAATAAACCAATCATTCATATATAAAGTTTAGCTAATTTCTAACAATGCTCACTATTTTTGGTCTCAGAATAATGCAACATTCACTTTAACTTGGCGATGAAAGAAAGGAAATGAATAATAATTATTTTATGGAAATATAATTACAATATTCAAACTATTTATACAAAGGTGAAAGCTCATGGGATAAAACACATCACATGACGTCCATAATATTGCATTCATTCATTTGTAAATCCATTCATCTCAAGCTATGTGAGCCACTAAGGAAGATCAAGTTTGCAGGAAATTACTTATGACCTAAATTTAATTTTAGTTTTGTGGATAGCTACAGAGTGCATTTCCCAGCCTGATGATATAGGTGGGATTTTCTCACTCTCCTGCTTTGCATCCCTCTTGCAAGGATTCCCATAGTTGCTTGACCAGCCCACTTTTCAGAGGCCTGGTCCAGCCTAATGGATAATTGATGGTTCTCTCTGTAATAACAATGGAAGGATATTGGCTTCAGTTCTAGGAATATCCTTCTTGGCAATGGGTATGTGACCGGTTGGGTGGGGGGGAATGGAGAGAGCCTGTCTTCTTTCTTTTTCTGGACCTCTTGAACTTTACATCAAATGGGAGGATGTAATTTTCTTACATGGATGAGGGTAACTGTGGTCATGGAAAGGTATGCAATGCAATAGTGACAGCTGAATATATCATCATTGAAAAAAGTTTTTCCCCACAAATAACTACATTTTTGTGTGAAACCATGCATTCACACTGTTTGTACTTTACCTTCAGGTTTTTATTTTGATGAACACAACAAAATTGTCAATCAGTTCTTAAATAAGCAATATTTTAATAAATTAATTTTTTGCAATAGTAATAACAATATTGGTTGAATTACATTACAGTTCTACTATTATAATTTTGTACATATTGTAAGATACTTTCCTTTGTAAGCATATTGACTGCACCAATCAACATTTTACTGGTTTTACCTCACACCCCATTCTGCTGCTAGTCCCCCTCCCATGGCCCTTTGTTCATTGTCTTCTTCCCCAAATGGAACCTTTCCTGGGCTCTGACATAGCTTAACTCAGATAATTGCAAGCCCCTGAGGCTACTATTTTACAAAACATGTTTTTTGATAGTTCAAGCTTCAGCATGCTGGATGAGTGAATTTCATGCCATTTTGTTAGATTCGAGCTCCAGATCAGATTGGATAGTTTGGTTGCCCTAATGATGTTCCTGGGCTTCATTGGTAAGAGCAAGTTACTGTCTGCTGGCAATCAGAGGGTGTCATTCACTTACCCTAATGATGCTCCTGGGCTTCATCACTAAGAGCAAGTTACTGTCTGCTGGCAATCAGAGGGTGTCATTCACTTGCCCTAATGATGCTCCTGGGCTTCATCGCTGAGAGCAAGTTACTGTCTGCTGACAATCAGAGGGTGTCATTCACTTGCCCTAATGATGCTCCTGGGCTTCATCGCTGAGAGCAAGTTACTGTCTGCTGGCAATCAGAAGGTGTCATTCACTTGCTGTCTTTGATCAATATGTCAAGAGAGTCATTGCTGCAGAATCTTCTGTGTGCTTCCAGAAATGAGTCATGGGATCTGACAGCACTGATTCATTTCTGTAAAGGCTGAGAAATACAACATAATGTCACAGATTTTGGCAGCTTGACTTAAGTGTGAGTTTTTTTGTGTGATCACTCAGTTTGATACTACTAATGAAATTCTCATCATGAGATTTGAATGATCACTGCAAGCCTCATGATCAAACACATTTTGAGCCAAAACATGACTGAAGCTGTCAGCTGGCATGTACAGTGAGCTTTCTCCAGCTTCTGTCTTTGAGATGTGGTGTTGTAACTAAGGGAATGTAATATTGTGGGTTTAGTTACTGCAGCCAAGACCACCACCAGAAACCATTAAAAGCTGCAGAGCCTCCTCACTGGTATAGTTTCATATTTATCACAGGAAATTTTTCTTGGTAAGATAATTCCATTCATTTCTCATTACCCATGTGTTGACAATTGTCACATGACCTATGGTTGTTATGTCCATGTTAGCGAATCTGTTTATCTCTAATATATTTACTCCAGCCATATTTCCCTCAAATGTCCCTCTGGCAGAGGTTGAATGCTAATGCATTTTCACCTTTTGTTACATTTACCCTTATTGTTAGTGGGAAAGGATATGTATTCGAAAAATGGAGAAAATGTTGTAGTAAATTATGTTTCTTCTAAAATACTTATCCAGTAATTTTACTGAAAAGCCTTCCCACACCTTTCCACAATTGTGAGCATCATCGTGGATGTTTCACTCAAGTTTAAACTGAATTATATATGGTGTGCGGGTGCCAAGTGGAGGTAAACTGGACAAGTTTCTTACCTTCACTATATGATATATACAGATAAGAAAGAATTTGTCATATTTCTAGGTGGATTCAAGAGGTAGAGGCATTTATTTGTGATTGTGTAAGGATTCTCAGAGAATCAAATTACTACACTATGTCCCTGCTTCATAGAGTAGTTGATATTTTCATGTTTTTGACAGAATCTTTGTTCCTCAACAAAAACTGGAAAAATGCACAAAATTATTCACACTTAACTAAATCCTCTGTCCTTAAATAACAATATGTGAATTGCCCCACTCCAGATGTATTACAAATACAGCAGGGCTCCAGGTAGATCTAAAGTATTGGTCACAGAAGGACTACCAACTTAAAATAAAGTCACCATTTGCAAACATTTGGTTGCCAAAGTACACTGTGTAAAATGTAGCTTGAAATATTGGCACTGTTTCTTAAATGGATTGCATAAGAAGTGTCCTCCCTTGTAGTAGTTTTTAGTATATGTATCTAATAGGTAAATTGTAAGTAAGGATGTAAGTCTCTGTGATTGATATCAACAAGCTTGAAACTTGGTTATGGATGGGTGGGGGGGTTGTTGCCAGTCAGCAACTGTTCTACAAACTTAACTCACCAATTACAACTTTTGGTTGAGATTTTGAGTAATTTACTTGCAACTTGAAGCCTTGTACAGTCAGGAAAAAATATTAAGACAGACAAGAAGATCTGACCAATATATATACAAATAAATTTGTAAAACTTAATTCAAAGCTTAGTAATGCTGTGATAAATGTATTATCAACTCTGTATTGACGTCAAGCATGTCTGTTAATAGCAAGGGTTGTTTTTATTGTTGTTGCATATCTTTGAAGCTAATTATTCATTAATTTAAGATATTGTGCATTTTTTTAAAAATGTAAAAAATAAAACAAATTCACAATGTATGCTCAGATTTAGAGATATCCTTTGAAGGCAAGCCCTTGGCTCTTGCATTTACACCTCATAGGACATGATTTATATGCTGTAAATTGGCCCTGAGTGCTGTACTGTCTGTGCATTTAATACTTATTCTCTTTTTGTCCAAACCAGGTTCTGGGAGAAAGGCCCTGGTGGATGCAGATGGAATACGTATCCTATACGAAAGTGCACAGGATGTAATTGACTGCCGTGAAATGGAGAGCCTTATCCTTCTTGCAAGTGTGATCATGCGCAAATGCTGCCCACGTAACAAATTACCTCTTTGCCAAGTCAACAGTGCCGTGACATTTGAAAAACCAGAGTCAGAACTCTACCCTGAAATTTCCAATAGTAGGCCATCTATTTTTGTTTTTCCTTCAGTGAATGTACTGAAAAGCAGGATATATCAACCTGTAAAACATGTTGTTTTTTTTTAAACCTATGAACTTTACTAAAAAGTTGTTTTTGTGCTTGAATGTGTTGCTTTAATTGTCAGTTGTTGATTCCATAAATCATTGATGGGATGACTCTTTTATTGTCAGAGAACATTAGCTTTAGATGGAGCAAGGGATACACCTGATAATGAAGTTGAAGGGAAAAAATCTGATATGTTTATGCCACTATATCTCAAATGCTGAAATGGCAGTAGAGCAGGTGAGGTTATCTGGCAGAGTTGTACAAAGGCAAGAGAGTGTGTGAGTTAGTCTGGCAAAAGTGTATCAAGGAAAGAGAGTGGGTGAGTTTATTTGGCAGAGTTGTACAAAGGCAAGAGAGTGGGCAAGTTTATCTGGCAAAATTTTTTAAAGTCAAGAGAGTAGGTGAGTTTATTTGGCAAAGTTGTACAAAGGCAAGAGTGGGCAAGTTTATCTGGCAAAATTGTGTAACGGCAATAGAGTCGTCATGAAGAGCAGTAGTCACAGAAAGGGAGAAAACAATTGGAACATCCTCTGCTTTTTCAGTCACATGCTAAAAAAAAATATTAGCCATTGGTTGCTACTTTGTCATAATAACTTTATGATGCCACAATAATTTGATGATGTTGTCATCACTTGTAGAAATAAAAGCAATAGTTTGAGACTATTGAAGCTCTGAATTTGTTATACTTATTTTCATTAAAAAGTTGCAGGAATTTACATCACAAGATGAAAGTGCAGATATTTCATTGATGTTTGAAATTTCACTGACTATTATTTTATAACTCTACCATTTTATAAGGCCCCTATTGTTCACACATCACCTGAATGTGTGTCCACCAAAAATTTACTAATTTGGAAAGTATCACATTGATTATCTCTGTCTCATTAAAAAAGTCACTTTTTCAGCTTTCACTGGGAATAAATGGGGTTGTTCCATTCAGGGGGTGGGGGTGGAGTGGAAAAATTATGCAAAAGTCATCAGCATGAAAGTTGTGTGCATTTTCTGAATTATTGGAAATCAGTAAATATAACGTGACAGTGTTAATAGTTCCTATAGTAAATATGGTATCATATTTTTCTTTAGATAATGCTGGGGATGGACAGCTTGGGGAGGAAGGACAAGACAGTGATAACAGTTCCCTAGATGATGATGACATTGACAGTGATGATGAAAGATTCAAGACAGATCACACTGAAGAAGTAAGCACAGAAACATTTCCTTGCTCAGTTTTTATGCCTTTCTGTCCTACATAAACAGCCAGGATGTGGAGATATGATGCAAAAAAAAAGAACACAAAAATGCAAACAAGAGTTTTAAAAAAATACAGATCAAAATATGTATATTAAATTTTACATGCCATACACAGTTTATGCTGTTTCCCTGGTTGAAATGAACTTTTATTTAGACTGACCAATTTTGATAGAGTTATTCCCCTTAATCTTCAAAATGTAGCTCTGACCATCTTATCTAATTTAGTTTTCACTTCTACATCTTGTATGTACAGTTTAGTTTTCACCTCTTCAACTTGTATGTACAATTTAGTTTTCACCTCTACAACTTGTATGTAGTTTAGTTTTCACATTTACAGCTGTATGTACAGTTTAGTTGACCTCTACAACTTATATGTACAGTTTTGTTTTCAGCTCTACTTGTATGTACAGTTTAGTTTTCACCCTCTACACTTGTATGTACAGTTTTGTTTTCACCCTCTACAGCTTGTATATACAGTTTAGTTTTCACATCTGCAACTTTTTGTATGTACAGTTTAGTTTTCACATCTGTAACGTGTATGTACAGTTTAGTTGACCTCTACAACTTGTATGTACAGTTTATTTTTCTCATCTACAACTTGTATGTATGGTTTAGTTTACCTCTACAACTTGTATGTACAGTTTAGTTTGTCTCTACAACTGAATGTACAGATTAGGTATCACCCCTACAACTTGTATGTACAGTTTAGTTTTCACATCTACAACTTGTATGTGCAGTTTAGTTTTCACATCTACAACTTGTATGTGCAGTTTAGTTTTCACATCTACAACTTGTATGTGCAGTTTAGTTTTCACATCTACAACTTGTATGTGCAGTTTAGTTTTCACATCTACAACTTGTATGTACAGTTTAGTTTTCACATCTACAACTTGTATGTGCAGTTTAGTTTTCACATCTACAACTTGTATGTGCAATTTAGTTTTCCCATCTACAACTTGTATGTGCAGTTTAGTTTTCACATCTACAACTTGTATGTGCAGTTTAGTTTTCACATCTACAGCTTGTATGTAGTTTAGTTTTTCCCTCCTCTGCTCAAAAATAGCTTTGAAGTTTGAACATGTAAAAAAAATTGAGTATTGATACCAGGGATACTACAGACTTGATAAAGCTTGAGTGCAACTCAGAACTAATTATTAAATTCTCCTGATGGGGCCCTGGGTGTTTGAATAATCTAAAGTATTCACCTTTTCCTATCACTGCCAATTCACCTCACATGGGTTTGAGTCTTGTGCTCAGCTAATATGGGTATGTGGGAAAGCTTGCCAGTAGCTTTCCATGGGTCAGCGGTTCTTACGGGGGTTTTTCTGGGTTCTTCTTCCACCAGGTATACTGACAGCCAAGTATAGCCTGTCATATGCTGAAAAATGGCATTAAACCCGAAACAACAACATCAATTCTCTTGACCTTAAACTCAAGCTGGAAGGAATGTTGATGAATTCAAGATCAGAATGTAGAAAAGGTTGACAGTTTGAATCTAGCTACCTTATACTGTTACCATTTTATCTTTTATCATGTAAAACAGCATATGTACATTGCGTTTTTATTTTATGGAATTTCTTTTGGTTTGCCTCAAAGAGTCATATTAAGATAATATGCCTTTGCCCTTGAAAGTTGGAGACTGTACACAAAATTGGAAACTATATTATAATGTCCTGTTTTTCTGTTTTCTGTGCCTGATTGGTATTATGGCTTCCACATTTATTATTTGATTTCAGCCAAAAAAGTTTCTTGCCATGTCATCTCAATAAGAGCTCAGATGAGTTTGGTGATGATTACATTCTGCACATGTTTCTAAGAGTTATGGGCCTTGATCAGCTTAGCATTGGCATCCCTAATGCACAACCTTGTTATTCTTGCACATTTATTAATTCATTTCAGTCTTTAACTCTCAGTCTTCATCTTAACAAATGTTTAATGATGAGCATGCTTCACATGTTTCTTAGAGTTATGGGCCTTGGTTATTGTTGCTTGGATACAGTTGATTCACAACATTGTGAACATTGTAGATTCCAAGTCATTAGATATCGACCAAATATTCTGCAGAGCATCATCTTAACAAGAGCCCACGCAAGTTAAATGATGACCATAAGCTATGGCCTTTGAACAATTCCCACTCTCTCATAGAAGCTCGACAGTTCCGAGTTCCCAAGCACCTTAACACTTAGTTTCACGTATAAGTTGTTTCATTTAGTTAAATATCTTGTAATATTGAAACAGTCTTGAAAATTCCATCATGCAAAATAAGGACACATTTAATTTGATACACACTTATATAAAGCACTCAATCCACACTTGGATTTATGTGGCGGGCTACGTTATGCTTATTAATGACAACATTTTGTTTCTACGGTAATTTTGTTCCCAAGACCTTGAAATAAAATAGCTGTGTAAGAAATGTGGTTGCTTAATGCAGATGACAGTTAAGGCAGATCTGAATCTATACCCATCCAGATAAACCATTCCTTTTGGAGCAATCTTGTATGATAGATTTATGTACTCTTCCTTCTTCAGACAGAAGATTATGATGGAGGGATTGCCCCAGAGGCATACAAGAGAACCGCAGATGATTTGAGATCATATGACTCATTTTTCCCAGAGCTGTATGAAATTGAGATTCAGGAAGACTCGTCATCATTAGAATCCATTGTCATCCCAACAGCATCTTTCAGTTCTACCCTGGATAAAACAAGGGAGGAGAAACTCGGCCGGCAGGAAGGTCATCAGATGTGTAGTGCTAGAGAAATTCATAAGTCAGCCACTGTTCCTCTCAGCCTGTACAGAATGCAGACAGTGAGTGATTATAGTTCAGATAATTCAATATATCCTGGTGCAAGAAGTAATAGCTTCAGGGCTAGCAGTTATGTGACAGAATATATTGACAGTTTTGCCTCTGTTCGCTCAGAGACTGCATCAGCCATTAATGTGAAAACTGGAGCCAGTGTTATATCATTAGACTTTCAAACAGTGCAGTATAACCAGTCTGCAAATTCTCGAAAAACAGCCACAGCAAAAGCTTCAAAAAAGGCAAAAGGGTCAAAAAAGACCCAAAAGGACAAGAAACCTCGCAAAGTGAAAGTAGATCTTAATCCAGAACCGCTATTCACAGATGCATTATGCATAACACCTATTCCTGTAATCCGTGATTCTGAGGATGATGTTGATATTCCCACAGCGCTGGGAGATGACTGGGAAGAGGACTCAATAGATGAATCTTACAATCCTCTTATCTACCAAGAGATGGCAAGAAAAACCAGAAGCATATATAAATTTGAGAAAATTGCATACCCTGATCTGATTGGTGCAAGAGGCCCCTATGAAATGGAACCTTTCTACCACAGGAAATTTGGTGTTCAGAGGTGAAAATATGCGTGTTATTTAAAGAATCTAACCTATTTGGTTTTAAAATTTATTACATATATTATTTTACATAACTTTTGCTACACCCTTTGGTATTAATTTAATATAAGTCTGTCACATATTCTGGAGTTATTGCCATGTCTATATCCACATGTTTGGTTGCTTGCAAATCGTATCTAATTTTGGCTGGGTTGTCCGTTTACATAATATGAACATAAGGCACAAAAACACTAAAATAATCTTATGGGTTTTTTTGTTTAATTTTTGGAAGAGAAAAATAGATTTAGTTCAGTTATTGATTATGTTCTAGCTTTGGATGTTTGAAACAGTTTTCACTGTTCAGGCTATAATAAAGTGAGTGACATTTAATGCAGAAATTCTAGAAAGTCATGTGATTTCAAATGGTTTTAACTGAATAACAATTAATTCAGTGCTTTTAAAGGATAAGCAGTTGAAAACTTTCATTTTACGTCATAAGTTGTTTTATAGAAGAACAACCTTAGGCATAAAAAAAAGATGAATGATGCAATTCTTTTCTAGTTTTGAAATATGGTTAGTCTTTTCTTGATAAAAAACCTTTGATTCATAGAAAAAATATAGGAGGTTCAAAAGTTAAAGCAAGGTCTGTCAGGCAGTATGGTTACTGCTTTCATTTACAATTCTACAAATTTTACTTCAAAAGAACAGAAATTGTCATGATTTCATGTCCAAAAAAGTATGGTACATCTTTGGGTCTTTTTCATATGCATAAGTCATTTCAACCTCAATACTTACAGTGGAGTTTTGTTTTCAGAACCAAAGTGTTCGAGGACATTGACCGAATGATCCATCCAGAGCATGTGATTGACAGGGACTTGTATAATCTTGACACAATTAAGGCCTGCCAAGGGATGCTGTACAAGGTAGACAACTCAAACTTGTCCAACAGTGATGAGTTCAGGTAATATTGGTTTGCTGTTTTGAATGTTTAATGAGTATTTGAATCCACATTTATCTGAAGTTGGAAAATAATATTAAATTAATAAAGGGAAAAGTAGTTTGCATATATATTCACACAAGTATAAATCCCTAAAAATACATACTTCCTTTGCAAGTATACTCTCTTCAGATTCATGATACATTTTATCCTTTGTCTTATGAACTATTTAAAACAACATTGTATGTAGCAAATGTAAAATAGGGTTTGCCTTCATTAAGAGATGGAAGCAAGCATTATTTAGCCAAATTAGCATGTTTGGGAAGCATAGGTATTTACTATTTTAACCCCTAAATAACCCTTCCAATGCAGAAGGTGGTTTTGCTGTATGCACTAACCATTGTTACCAGCCACAACAAGGAGGCTGAACCCCAGGAAAACAAGGTGGCTTCCAAAGTTGCTAATATGTTGGAACACATTTACAAGTAAGGGCTGCTAAAATGGCCCAACGTGTTGCAGGATGACCCAGGCCAGTAGTTCATGTGGGCCATGATGCAGCTCTTAGCCAAGCAGGTCATGCATGTAAGGTGGGGTAAGGCTGATGTCCACTGCACACATGGCGTTGTGGAAAGGTTCAACTGTACATCTGGCAGCATGTGTGCTGTTTCAGTTTCTACATGTGCCTGGGGAGCTGAAAGGCAGGCACTATCAATCAACTGTGCCAGTGTGGCATACTGGCTTGACATCCAATGCCAACTGTCCATATTGCATTTTTCAGCCACCACAGTGGACACTAGTTGGCTTATAGCCACCAATGTTCCATGCAGAGCCAACATTTGTGAGGAACTGCATATTTTGCCTGAAGACACCCAGCTATCATCTACGGGTCTCATCCAATACTGGATGAGACCTGGCTTGTTGATGCAGAATTTGGCCAGCTGCATTTGTGACTATATGGAAGGATCTTTTTTTGGCATCTCATGGTGACAGTCTCATTTAAACATAATGGTATATGCCCATTTTGTGGCAGTTGTTGTGCATGGTAATCATAGGGAGGCAAAACTCCTTCCACTCTTGGTACCTCTTATGTACTTCACAGTGTCCCTTCAAACTGCTTTGGCTTTCTAAATTGTGTTCATCCACATATACTGTGATAATGTTCATTTTGGATCTGTAGCCAACCAGTCTCACAATCTTCATGTTGGCATTGCTGCCAACCAGATTGTTGGCTGTGTACTTGTTGATGTTGTATAGGTGGGCATCTTACACCGTGTCATTGCAAATGTAATAGGTCTCAGTCTGCAGCTGCAGTCTGTCCATGTCTGTGTACAATAGTCCCACCTTGCTATGGCTTTGACCTGGTTGTAGTAAAAGGCATATTGGGTACAACCTCTGTGCACTCTGCTTACTTTGTTGCACATTGGGTACAACCTCTGTGCACCCTGCTTTGTTGAATATTGGGTACAACCTCTGTGCACTCTGTTTACTTTGTTGCATATTGGGTACATCCTCTGTGCACTCTGCTTTCTTTGTTGCTGATGCATATTGGGTACATCCTCTGTGCATTCTGCTTACTTTTTTGCATATTGGGTGCAACCTTTGTGCACTCTGTTTACTTTGTTGCACATAGGGTACATCCTCTGTGCATTCTGCTTACTTTTTTGCATATTGGGTGCAACCTTTGTGCACTCTGCTTACTTTGTTGCTGATGTATATTGGGTACAACCTCTGTGCCCAACTAAGCACATTACCCATGATTTCCTTGTTGTGACACTGAAACTTTCTGATGTCACTTACCTTCACTGGAAAGTTAATGCTGGTAAAGTCAAGCTGGCCGGAGTTCCTGCAGCACTTTTGTGGGTGGTCACAATTTTTATCATATTTTGTTCACCTTTACAACAGCACAAGGTGGAAATCATGTGGGCATTGTAATAAAGCTCCTTCCGCGAAATGGGCTATACTTTGATGTTCCTACATCAAGAATGTGGAAGCTCACAAAACTCAACTGAACTGTCTCTCATGTACTCTTTGATCTGCTCTTGAATCTTACCATTGGCTTTAGCTACCAAGTGTTCTATCCTCTTAGTGCACTCAGAGTAGCATAGTTGCCCTGAGACCACCACCCACCCATGCACCCTGCATAGAAAGAGGTATCAGAGGTGAAAATAGTTAAAACCCTTGGTTTCCCAAAAGTGCTGATTCTGCAAAATTCCATTCTCTCTCGAGCCAGGCTAAACTTTCATTGTACGTGTATTTATTTATTATCTTAACCAGCTGTAATCATATATGCCAAGAAAAGCTCATTATTAAATGTCTTCACTTGTCATGCAATTAAATTGCCTTGTGAAACAATTTAAGTATATTCGGACCCTAGTGTTGTCAGTGTTGTAAGGATCTGCAGCAGTTTAATTAGAAGTTCTGTGGGAAAGATGGGTGCTAATATATATTTGAAGATTTTCCAACCAGTATAAATTCCCATTTTTTATACTATTTTGGTTTGCTTATTCAGTATTTTCTAATTTCTTCCACAAGACTGCATGAAATCAGTTCACAGTTGGAAATTAAACTGTAATGTTTTGGTTGGATTATCTAAAGGTCTGTTAGCCTTGATGTTCAATTCAGCTGTTTCAGATCCTTTCAGCAAAAATCAACGTAACTTTAAATTCTGATTTTGACAGATCACATTTGAAACTTTAAAAGCAAAGCAGTATTGTGCTTCCATGCTTTTTAGTAGTGTGTTTTAACCCCAGGTTTCATCCCTCCATTCTCAGTCATCCCTGTCAGCGGCATCACTAGGGTTGGTGTCACCCAGTGCGGTAAACTCATGGTGTCACCCCTCCAGCCTTCCACCATGGATTTCTTCTTAAAATAAATTTTGCTCCGACCAGCTCTGAATCTCATTCAAATAAGCACCAGACGCTCTGCAGACTGCATGGTGGCACCTTGTGCCTGCTAGTCGTGTATTTAACTATGATCGGTTATCCGCTTATGAAATCCGACTAGACCAAGCAGTGTGTGCTCTGTAAAATTTGCAGTTTTTCATTTTGGTGTCACCCCTCTGAGATGGTGTCACCCGGTGCGGTCCGTACCCACCTAGCGACGCCACTGATCCCTGTTGAGGCTGGATAATCATTGTGAGACTAATCCATTTCAGTCCCAAGATTTTTGACACTTTGTTTTTCACTGCTTTGGCTTAGGTGGCACTCTACAGTTTCGCATTTTGCATAGGGTTAGAATTTTAAACAAAAAGAATTTCCTCAGGTTTTCTTACTGGTTATACTATTTAAAAAAGACCTTGTATATCTTAGGTATATTTCAGAAAACCTTTAATTCCCTTTATTTTGGTGTATGATTGATGGGTGTAATATGGTTTATAGATTATACAGCTTGGCCTTACTCCAGATGTGCACCTTTCAAAAAGTGCTTGCTCCACTAAAAAGTGCTTGCTCCACTTGGTCATTTTCACTTCCTGAACTTTGGGGTAAATTGTATAAAAAAAGTGCAGATAATTTATTTTTCAATTTTATATGTTTGGTAATTCATTCATTGCACTTTCAGAAGCTGGTATTGTCTAGTCTGGAAAAATTCATTTTCCCTATTTTAAAAGCAGCTACAGAAAGTGTACTTCAGACTAATTTAGGCTGATTTTTTTTAGTTCAAGGGAGCAGTTATTTTAGTTAGCAATATGTTTAGATCATGTACAATTTCCATAAGTACAATATCCAAAGAAATGTCAACCACATTACATTAAAGTATCATAGAGGTATACCAACATTCTCTCCACTGTCCATGTTTTAAATGCAAACAACTTCACCTTACATACGTCACTCTCTCAAAAGTACATAACTGGTGAGCGCCCCCTTATTAGCTTCAAACAAGCAGAGGCCTATTACTGATTTTTGGTTTCATGGGTAAATAGTTGGAGTTATGGGTGATCATTTTCATTGTATCTCACATTTGAAAGTTTTTACCTCTTGCTTTTTTTCAGGCATAACAAATTTATAATACATGGTATGAATACATCTGTTTGGTTTCTCGAATACATTCCTCAATCACACTAACATCAGGAAATTAGTTCTGCTACCTCTTAAATCCAGCAATCCTGAAGAAATTACAATTTTGTCTTTCCTGTATATATGTCATAAAGACTAGGCAAGAAATTCTTACCAATTACCTGCGATTACCATTGCTAGGTGGCTGCTGTCTGTTTACCAGTTGAAGCTCTCACTGTGCTACAGTCACCATTGCTTCAATAAATCCTTCAAAATTTTCATCAGTTTTATTCTTTCTTCAAGTAAGTGGTGTGTAATATTGTGTTTTAAGGGAGCAGTATTTATTTCAGATTTTTTAGTAAATAATTATCTTTTTTTTTAAGTTTGTGGACTTGTTTTTTCTGACCTGGTAAGTCACACATGGTATGGACTGCAAACGCTGGTTTCATTATTATTATTCTTTAGAAAGGACAGTCACTTGCTCACTGGTACAAGACCACCTTGTAGTGTTTGTGGCTCCTGGTCACAGGGTGTTTGTTTTACAGTCGTGAAGAAATGTCTGAAGGTGATGATTGAAAGCCATATCAAAATCATCAGATGGTGATGTTGTAAGCCTTGATATAAAATCATCATTTGTTATAAACATAGTGCAGGACAGTCTGATGGCTCCTCCCCTCCAAAGATTCTTTGCAAAGAGCTGTCAGGTATCATCCCATCTGGCTAGCTTGAGGTGGAAAACTTGGTTGCATTGGCCTTCTGAAGTCACAAATGAGGAGGTTAATTCAAGAAACAATGGTGCAGTAGCTTTCAGTGGGGGGAGGGGATTTTGCCAGTCCCACCCTTTCTTTTGGCCCAACACACATTTATTGCATTACTTTAGGGCCTGTAAGCAGGGTAGAATGGGTACACAACCAACCCAGCTGTCATTGACACATGCTGCCATCCTGGTGGTCAACCTTCTGGCTCAATTTTCTGGTGGTCCATGCTTACCAGGTGATCAGAGATCAGACCTTTTGATGAGCCATGCATCAGGCTGTTCATCCTATTGTATATGGAACCAGACTGAGTCCTGTATAACATCCATTTCACAGACCAGCCACTTGTACAGTTAACTGCCAAGTCAGCATTCCAGCCTTCTGGCCATCCATGCAGGCAGAACATGCAGCATCCTTGCCCTGCCTTCCGTGCAGCCTGATATTTATGGTGTATCAAGTGGGAAAGTACTTGTTGGTGTCCAGGAACAATGGTACTACTATCTTCATGCTCCTTGATATGTTATATGGGGATATGGAAGCTTTCCAAAACAAGGACTGCCCTCTCAGTCAATGCAGGAAAACTGTGATCTGCCACCTAACTCATACTTTACCATGGAGAGGATATAATTCAGATTTGAGGTAGTGGTGGAGAAAATTAATTGGATCATAACACATCTGAATGCCCATTATGTCAGTCTGTGAACCAGGACTATAAAGTCAAGGCATTGGTAGACATTTGATATCTAGGAAGAACATCCTTCATTTCCTTTATCCTGCAGATATTGATAAATGGTGAGAGATTTCCAGTCATGTTTCTGACAAAATCCGGGACCTGGTTAATTCTAAAAGCCTCATCTCAGAAAGCTTGTAACCAATATTCCACCTGCTGGTATCACACACACTCAGACACATGATCTTAAACAAGAAGTGGGTTTCAGTGAGAGAGTTTTTGCAGTTTGGTCAAACCAAATGCAGCAGATTTGATTCTTCCAGGCCCATTGCAGGTGGCATTGCTGGCTCAATAGGCTGCTTTGTCAGGTTCTCAAGATCTGCACATTTCAGTCATGGCCAAGATGAAACAATTCATGTGTAAGTGGCAAGACAAGCAGTGGCTCTCAGCCTGAATTCTTGACCAGACTCTTTGTACAGATGCCAGTTCATCAGGTGGGGGGGGTCAGTGTCACCAGTTGCCTAACTTAACTTCACTATGTAATAGGTGTTGGAGATATCAGCTCTACAGGGATGTGATCCTTGTAATGTCAGACAATTGTATTGTGGTCACCCACCTCAAATTCGTTGGTGGGGGGAGGAGGGGCCAAATCACCCAACTTTTATGCATTCTGGTCTGTGGGACTCTGTCTAAAGGAGTTGAGTTTGTTTATTCATTTAGTTCTCCTCTTACCCAGTCCTCTTATGTTAATTTGATTGTGGAATGTATTCAACAATGATTAAAGGTAAATAATTTTATAGTAATTATGTTTATCAGAGAATACATGCTTGATCACATTACTGTTAAACCCATCCACACTTCAGTGCAAATTTAGGCGTCCTTGTTGATGTGTTGCTCAGCTTAAACTTGTAAACATTTGGTAGGTGACTTGTGGTCATAATGGGATGTCAGTGAAATAAGTTTCTTCTTTGTCTGTATGGTGTGATATGACTGATAAATTGTTAAAGGAATGTTAAAAATCCAAATCTCTCTCAGACACACACACACACACACACACACACATTGTCTATATGGTGTATAGATGGGAAAGATAAATATTGTCTTTCTATGATTGCTGATTCAGGAGGTAGAATATCATATTTCACAATATTAATGTGATCAGGTAAATATTCTCCAAGAAAATTAATTTACTAAATATAATTACTTTCTTAAGAACAAAGTTCTTACTTTTGGTTTGAAACTTTTACTAATAGTGGTAGTCTTTCATGGTTCCTTGTGTATAGGCACAATGACACATTTTTAAACCTTTTTACTTTGTATTCCAAACTGTTTTGAAAAAATAACAAGCATATTATGGCTGGATCTGTGAAATTCTGCTTTGGCTTTCTAGTTCACTAATTCTTCTGGTTCATTCCTTGTTTCTTTTTAATTGGAGCTTACATAAAATGTAAATATTTAATTGATTAAAGTCAAATACGTTTATTAAAAATTTGAGCAGAAGCAAAAACGAATTTGAATTTAAACCAGAAATAATACACATAATATACTTAATAATTTTAATCCAAAGTTTTGCATACTAGGATTTACTGTATCAAGTTTTTACTGTAATTTTATTCCTTTGAAATAAATCTATGTGTGTGTCTATATTCAGGGTTGGACCAGCCGGTAGATACGAGTCAGGGCCAGATTGTTTGCGCTTTACAGGCCAGTTTGAAAGTGGAAATCTCAGGAAGGTTATAAGGGTAGGTGAATCATGTAAACAGAAAGATGCCATAAAAGTCTGCATTGAGAAATATTTACTTTGATATTCAGAAGTTCTTTTTGTGAAATGTTTGCTTTTATATTCATTTGAATGTGTGTTTACTTTTATATTCAGTGGAATATGAAATGTTTACTTTTATGTTCAGCAGAAATGTTTGCTTTTATATTCACTGGAATGTGAAATGTACACTTTTACATTCATTGGAATGTGAAATGTTTACTTTTACGTTCAGTGGAATATGAAATGTTTACTTTTATGTTCAGTGGTTCTTAAGTTTAAAACCCCACAGCATAGCATAACCTATCATATATACTCACTTATAAGTTGAGTCCAACTGCAAATTGCACAGACCTTGATCTGCCATTGCATAATGCACTGGCAGATTTGGGTCTGTACTGTTTGCTAGGAGCAATCAGTAGAACAAACAACATAGACCCTGATCTGCCAGTGTTATGTGATGCCAGATCAGGGTCTATGTTCTTTGCAGTTGGATTGGACTTATAAGCAATTATATATTGTAGGTATGTTCATGAATTACATGAAACTGACTTTATATTGGTTTTTTAATTGCTTTTTATGCACCCCCCCAATAATAGCAGAAGGTTACATATTGCTTTGCTGCTGTCCATCAGGAATTTCGTTTTTAGCAAAGTAGGACATAAACTCGTGCATTTAAAAGCTCATGAGTTGATGACTTTATTAGATTTTCAGGCCATTTTACAATCTTCCATTTCTGTACACATTTATAAACTTTTTGGACATTTTTGAGAAAACCCCAGTTTACACATATTAAGCAAAATCCACTTGAGATAGACAGTTAAATTTGGTAGGTGTATTTTTATTCACACATAAACTTTCAGGGTATTCTATCAGTTTTTCAATTTTTTTCTTATATATTATTTGGAGTTTTTCTACTTTTGGGGGATAAATCTTTTTAGCACAATGAAGCAAAAACTGCTACTTGATCACAAGACAAATGTTGTTGTTGTTGTGGGGTTTAACGCCATTTTTCAGCACGATAGGCTATACATGGCGGCCAGTATTAATGGTGGAGGAAGAACCCGGAAAACCCCGGAAAGAACCACCGACCCACGAGAAGCTACTGGCAAGCTTTCTCACATGCCCACATTGGCTGAATCTTAGACTCGAACCGCCGCAGACAGAGGTGAGATGGCAGTGATCCGTAACGAAGAGTGCTTTAGACCACTCGGCCACTCGGGGCCCCCAAGACAAATGTAACTTTGTGACTTGTTTCCATGTCTGTCCATCCATCTGTCTGTTACCAAGGTTAAAGGTCAAGGTCATTATGGCTCAAAAAAATTGGTTTTGCAGCAAGTTTCTTACTCAAGTTTTTTAGATGGTTTGTATTTAGGGTAGTAAAGAAACCTATAGATGCTTGGTTTGAAAGGTCAAAAGTCAGAGTTATGGTAAATCTAATAAAAAATATGGTTTCTGCACATTAAGTTCAAGACCACATGATATGTTGACCAAAGGTCAAGGACATTGAAATGAGTTTGTCAGTAATCTCTGGAGTCAACCAAACTCTATACATAGAGGACTGTTTAACTCAAGGGAAGAGATAGAATGTGCCATTCAGGGTACTTTCATTTTCTGTTTCAGGTGCGAGAGTTTGAATATGACCTGATCCTGAACCCAGATATCAACACCAATCATCACCACCAGTGGTTCTACTTCGAGGTCAGCAATATGATTGCTGATACACCCTACAGGTTCAACATTGTCAACTGTGAAAAACAAAACAGCCAGTTCAATTTTGGTACATAATCTTAAATAAAATTATAAAAAGACATACCTACAGTATATCTTTGCATGACTAGAGATTGTTTTTGTCTGATCAACATAAGCTTGGTGGAACAAAGTTTGATAAATCAGACCTCCAGATTTGTGTTGATTCTGATAGACTATTTGTGTGTCTGTTAGCATCCATTCATAAAATCAAGAAATAGTGTGCAGACAAGCTTGTCTATAACATATCAGTATACATTTTAGACACCGATATTTCTTATGTCTCGTGAGCTATTGTTGGTTGAAGAGTCCTTGTGGCGATATATAGAGAATATTTCCTGATCAAATCCTATACTGGCAACTTGTAAATCCATGTGGAAAAACACTGTGTCCTGAAGCCATTTTGAATTTTGTGCTAGATATGGCTGTTAAGAAATGCCAGTAAGTGTCTAAAATGTACGCATGAATGTTCCAGAAAGATTTGATTGCAGTAAAATTGCACATTTTAATGAACAAGTGAGATCAGAAGAACAAATCATCCATCAGTATTAACACAGATTTTGTTACTAGTTTTCCAGCTTCTGCGTTACCATCAATGATAAAGTTTTTGGCTGAAGTGTTTGCAAGTCAGATGGAGGTTTGGGAATATTCATACTCCCATGAAAGCAGGAAAAACATAAGATTTTGCAGAACATATTTTTAATTTTCATCAGATTACTCTGGATTCCAGCAATTTTATTGCAATACCAGCTGAACTTGTCTTCCATTCATTTTGAAAGTGTCTCTTGAAAGAGGTGAAAATTGTCTTGTAACACTGTTGAAATTTTGCATAAATATTATCATAAATACTGAATTCTTTACTAACTGGGCCCGTGATCAATGATTATTTTAGTTAGTATGATAATTCACTTATTTTCATATTTTTTTAATTTTTAATATTTGTAAGCATATTTTGTTATTGGTTTACAGTCAGGATTGAATCAAGTTTAAGGTACCATTGGTGTATTGTTGTTAGCAAATTTTCAGTTTTTGTTTCCACAGATGTTAAATAAGGGTTGGTTTAGATGGTATTATGAGGCCCATGTCAACAAAGAGGTTAAATAATAGTTGTTTAAGATACTGTTAGGAGAACCATGGCATCTGAGTCGTTAGCTTGCCATGCATGCTGCCAGAAGTGTGCTGGTTCAAATCCTGCCCAGGCCAGGCCAGATTGGCCACTATAGTATGTTCATGGACAAAGCACTCTAGATGTCTCATTGTGTTATAACCTTTCATATGTTAATATGGCACTAACACCAAACGAACAGTTGTTGTTGTTCTTCTAGGGTTTAACGCCATTTTTCAGCACAAGATAGGCTATACATAGCAGCCAGTATTAATGGTGGAGGAAGAACCTGGGAAAACCCAAAAAGAACCACCAACCCACGAGATCAAGTGAACAGTATTTGAATTAAACTAAAATAGCATGTACAGGATGGAATGAAAATCTTTACACCATTATTGACATGTTTCTTCCTAAATATATCTGCAAATCACAATACATTAGGAGTACATCCTCTACTGCAAAGAATTAGCCCTCTCATGCTTGTTTTAGCAACAAAATTGCTAGAAGGTCATCAGATTGCCAAATTGGAAGTCATATGAGAGTGGTCTCCACTTGGATAGAGGGATTGGTGCCAAATCCCGTAATTTTGTCAGCAACTATTTCCACTCATGCTAGAAAGCAAGTTCTTTCTCAAGGATTTGCAAATTCTGAATCCACATGTGCTTTTTCATCAATTGAGCAATTCTTTAGTGTTTTCTTGCACCAGGAAAGTACATTCAGCCATATTTCTATTTTTTCCTATGCCTTTATCCTAGACAATTATTTCTCACCCAACCATCACAATTCCAGCAATGGCTTTGACCCAGACTTCAGTTATATCAAGTCTATTTGGCACTGGAATTTGGTAATGTGATCGATTTTCCTTTTATGTTATGTCCTGAACTAATGGCAGATAGCCCCGGACACTCAGCTATGACAGTTCAAAGCACCTTTTCAGACCCAAATATCAAGTATATTAAGCATAATCTATACCAGAATTAGTGAACTATTATCTTCCACTTCCCAGTACCAGACCCATGAAAATATAATGAACTCTCTTACACTGCCCAGTACCAGACCCATGAAAATATAATGAACTCTTACACTGCCAAGTACAAGACCCATGAAAATATAATGAACTATCTTTCACTCCCCAGTACCAGACCCATGAAAATATAATGAACTCTTACACTGCCAAGTACAAGACCCATGAAAATATAATGAACTATCTTTCACTGCCCAGTGCCAGACACATGAAAATATAATGAACTCTTACACTCCCCAGTACCAGACCCATGAAAATATAATGAACTCACTCACACTGCCCAGTACCAGACCATGACAATATAATGAACTATCTTACACTGTGCAGTACCAGACCCATGAAAATATAACGGACCAATACTGCAAGTTTCATCACCCATTTGCAGTACTGGCTATGGCAATACTGCATTCCAACATACCCAATACCTGACCCTAAACATAGGTGAAAATGTGACACTCACAAGTGCCATCTTCACTTTTTAACCTGATGATGTCCAGAGAAGACTCATCCTTCTGCAAATCAGTTGATGAGGTTTTCTGGCTTTTCCCAGCAGAGCTATGTCTGCCTCCACTTATACAGAGCTATGTCTGCCTCCACCTCTACAGAGTTATGTCATCCTTCAACTCAACAGAGTTTTGTCTACCTCCACCTCAACAGAGTTATGTCTACCTCCACCTTTGGCCTCTTACCAATTCCCAAATCCATTGATCTCTTAGATAAGAAAGACCAGCCTTTCTTCAAGCAGCTGCCAAAGTTGAGTTGAGTTGTTGACATACTTCATTGCTTTCAAAGGCCACTTCAAGACGTAAGTATCAATGGTTCTTTTTAATGCCATCAACCTCCAGTTGTTTTAACCCAGCATGCTACAAGACACACCTGCTGACAGTCATCAAAAGAGACATGGTGGGCATGTGACTGTGAAACTGTCTTAGTCAGTCTCTCATATGGTTTGTGTGCTAACAGCAGCTCAACAGTAATATAATAAATCCCATTGCTTCACCAGACAAAAGAAATGAATTTCTCTCCATGTCTGCAATCCTGGAAAATCCATTGCATTGCCGTTTTAGATTGTAAGAGGCAAACCTCAGATGCCCAGTAACCCAGATCCCTGCCATTATTTACTAGGCAAGATAAGAGAAACAGAAAAGATCCACTAGGCACACAAAATGGGGAACACCTCTTCCATTTCCTTTCTCTCAAAGAGGACCAAGTTTCCATGGTCCACAAGGACAAATTCAACCTCATCCAATTGTAGCATTTTGTTCACTTGGACATGGAGTTTAAAACTGTTGAAAGAGTCTGCTGCTTTTGGGAATGTGTCTTGAGAACATCTTTATCCTGCCTACCATTTACATCGAGAATCAAGTTTCATTCCATGCCTTCCTTTGCCTTTTTTGTGTCTTCAGTATGATAGCAGATCCCCTTGTTTTGGGCTACTTGTTTATGAGTTACTTGCAGATAGCACTTCTGTACCAGTGGCATTCAACCATTGCCCTCTAGACCAAATGATCAAGTTTTGGCCTACAGGAGGTCACATCTCAGCAAATGGAATGGCCTTACTTGGCTTATGACAGGCATTCCACTGCAGAAGCAACTGCCAAAAATTGAGATCTGCCCATACACCAGCATGACAGGCTGGGATATACACCTACTGCCATCTTTTCTTGAAATTATTAGGGTCTGGCCCCTTTTGCATTTACACATTCATCAATGGAAATGAAGGACAGGGTGCACACCTTTCATCATGGCAGGAGATGCAGTCTAGAAAGGGAATTTTCATTCTGCCACACAAATCAAACATCTTCAATTATATCAGAAGGCAAGGGGAAAGAAAGCCCCTGGACCTCTTCCTCCTTGTTTTGGATTGTCTCGGGTAGTGTCATCACTGATAAATTCACAGCAGTCCACCACATCCCTTGCAGGCTGAATGGCCTAAAATCAGTATCCCTTGCAGGGTGAATGGCCTAAAATCAGTATCCCATACAGGCCGAATTGCCTAAAATCAGTATCCCATACAGGCTGAATGGCCTAAAATCAGTATCCCATACAGGCTGAATGGCCTAAAATCAGTATCCCATAAGACTGAGCTGATTCATACAATACGGTTACTTCTCCCCTTGGCCTTCATTAAAATTAACATTCACTGTGGTTGACTGTCATTGATCATTTTGCAACAAATTGGAATCCAAAGCCCCCAACCATTGTCTCTCCAGTCCAAGATCCAAAAACCTGATCATTCAACACTCTTTTCCTGAACTGAAACAGGCTTGCAGCTCACAGTTCTCTTTTGAATATGTTCCCTGATCACATTAATGTTAGGATTATTATAGACCTCCTGAATCCAGCCCTCCCAAAGATGAAAATATATCTGTCTATAATATATAGACAAAGGGTAATAACTCTGGCCCATTACCCTTGCCATCTGCAGGTGGAAGCTGAGCAAAACATGTTGTAACAGGATGATCACATTGCAGGGAGGATGGGATGGTATTAAAGTAATGTGACTGGGAGGAAGTAGGGCTTCTTTTTATGATGTTAATTTGTTTGGGTAAGTATTCTAGAAGAAACATAATTTACTACAAAATTTGCTTTTTCCCACCCCTCTGAGTCCCAAGTCTTGCGAAAAGCAGGGAATCATGAGTTTTATCTAATATCAATTGCTCCCTTCAAATAGGAAAAATCATTGATCATCGATCTGTTGAACTTAGCAGACAAGATGCTAAGGAAACTCCTGCCTACTCCCTACCTCCCTGGGTAGTTGTGAATGCAGGTCTTCCATTCTGTACCTTGAGATGCTGAACCTGCATGCTTGATTCCTATCCCAAAAGGCTTCACTCCTATCCTGAAAAGTTTGACTCCTGTCCTGATAGGCTTGACTCATATCCTGATAGGCTTGACTCTATCCTGAAAAGCTTGACTCCTATCTTGAAAGGCTTGACTCTGTCCTAAAAGGCTTGACACCTATCCTGAAAAGCTCAACTCCTATCCTGTAAAGCTTGACTCCTATCCTGAAAGGCTTGACTTGTATACTGAAAGGCTTGACTCCTATCCTGATAGGCCTCAGAAAAGAATTGTTGTTAGAACAAGTGGTGAACAGAATTGCTCAGGGAAGAAGGCCCACCATTTTCAAAGTGTACACAGGGAAGTGGTTTATTTCTCTCTTAATGATGCAAGCAGAGACAATTTTACTCAGAAGCCTCAGTATGACATTTAGCTAACATCATTCTTTGAGTTCTCTAAATAGAAGAATTTAGCTCCCATTGCCATTTTTGGAACAAAATAGGTTTTTTCAATAATAATACAAGCACACCTTTCCATACCCTCCCCCACAGTTAAATCCTTAGAACAGCATGCCCATTCACTCTAATAGGAACTGAAGAATTGCTGGATTTGGCATCAATCCTTCTATCCCCTGGGAAACCACTTGTCTGACTTTCACCTTGGCAAACAGACAACTTTTTATTACTTTTGTAGCAGAAACAAGTCTGGGAAGGCTAGATTTGCAAGGTTATGGATGTCCTTCTAATGCATTTTGCTTGGGTAAGTATTATCTAAAACATAATTTACTCCAAAAATTTGTTTCTTCAGGAATGAAGCCAGTGATGTTTTCAGTAATGGAGTCAATGCAGGGGAGGCCCTATTGGGTTAGAGTGGGAACTGATATTTGCTACTACAAAAATCATTTCACTAGAAGTCCTCTGGTTACTGGTGGAGTAAAGGGGAAGACGTACTACACCACCACATTTACAGTTACCTTCAAACACAGTCGGGATGTGTGTTACCTTGCCTATCATTATCCATACACTTACTCCATGCTACAGGTATGGATCATTGCCTATCATTATTCATACACTTACTCCATGCTAAAGGTATGCATTGTCACCTATCATTACACATGCTACAGGTATGCATTATTGCCAGTCATTATCCGTACACTTACTCCATGCTACAGGTATGCATTATTGCCAGTCATTAGCCGTACACTTACTCCATGCTACAGGTAGGCATTATTGCCAATCATTATCCATACACTTACTCCATTCTATAGGTATGTATTATTGCCTATTGTTATTCATACACTTACTCCATGCTAAAGGTATGCATTTATTTGCCAGTGTTAGTAGTTATTATGGTATACTATATCAGGCAGTAAAATTGATACTGATAGAGTAGGTTGGATTCAGCATATAGCCAACTCCCTAAAGTTTAGTAATTATAATGTAAATCTGATTTATACACTGTAATTCACTTATCACAAAGAAATCACACATCAGTATACAGTACCTTGATTCTAATGAGGTTAGATGTCAGAGTCTTTGAGACTGAATATTATTATTTCTATAGTGAGTTTACATGTACACATTTGTTTTACACTGATTGTGCAATACATTTTAACAATTTATATCACACACTCTAAATGGCTCACATATTTGAATGAAGTTGTCTTTGAAACAAGTTAAAAAAGTAAATTATTGTCAAGGTCCTATGATTATCCCCCCCTTACAAAAAGAGATTACATGGTCCTAACTATGATTACCCCCCTTACAAAAAGAGATTACATGGTCCTAACTGTGATTATCCCCTCTTACAGAAAGAGATTACTTGGTCCTAACTATGATTATCCCCCTTACAAAAGAGATTACATGGTCCTAACTATGATTATCCCCCCTTACAAAAAGAGATTACATGGTCCTAACTATGATTATCCCCCCCTTACAAAAAGAGATTACATGGTCCTAACTATGATTACCCCCTTTATAAAAAGAGATTACATGGTCCTAAATATTATTATACCTCTTACAAAAGGTGGCACTCTACAGTTTCGCATTTTGCATAAGGTTAGAATTTTAAAGAAAAAGAATTTCGCTGGCTTTTCTCACTGGTTATACTGGCTTTTAAAAAACAAACTTGTATATCTTAGGTATAATTCAAAGAACCTTTAGTTCCCTTTATTTTGGTGTATGATTGATGGGTGTAATATGGATTATAGAGTATACAGCTTGGACTTGCATCAGATGTGCACCTTTCAAAAAAGTGCTTGCTCCACTTGGTCATTTTCACTTCCTGAACTTCAGAGGTAAATTGTATTAAAAGAGCCAATAACTTTTTTTTTACATATATTTGGTAATTCATTCATTGCCCTTTCTGAAGCTGTTATTGTCTAGTCTGGCAAAATTCATTTTCCCTATTTTAATAGCTGCTATGGATAGTGTACTTAAGACTAATTCAAAGAAATATCGTCCACATTACATTAATGTAGCATAGAGGTATGCCAACATTCTCTCCATTGTGCATGTTTTAATTGCAAACAACTTCACCTTACATACGTCACTCTCTCAAAAGTACATAATAACTGTGAGCGCCCCATAAAGAGAACATAGGTATTATTATTGTATGATTTAATTTTGATTGTATGGCTGAAACATTTAAGTTGCAAGCATCAAAACAGTCCTTTTGAATAATTCTCCTGTATTTCCCCCCACAGAACAGTATTTATGAGTGTCAGAATCTCTAACAAGTCCAGCGCCCCCCCCCCGCCCCCCTGCCCCCCCCCCCCCCCTAAAAAGTGAGCTATTTTAGAAATGCACATTACATTTTGTAAACATAGCAACCAATGTTATGCTGAATGACAGGAATATGAAACTGGCCAGAATTATTTCTAAGATATCAAGAATAAATTTTACAGTTTGAAAAGGGATGGAACAGATCAGGTTCATAAAGGTAAATGGTCAAAGTGTAAAATATTTGCCTATTGTTTAATATGGAAGAAGCAAATTTGCTTTCTCATCATTTTTTTTATTTATTTCATTGCAAATAAATGGAAAAAATTTTTTTTACTATATATTTCTTTTACTTATTGCAACAGTTTTAAATTTAAGTTGACTCTATTCCTATATTCTAAGACTTCTAATTTCCCCATAATTAAGGTCACTGCTCACACATACATACCTCATGGCAAATTATGTAAGCAAGAGCAAAATGAGAACACTTAGCTTATTTTCATGCTTAACATCAATATTAATGTACCATTTTATTCAGAACATCATACATAATGATATGAAAATAAAAAAGATAATTGCATACATTTTTTTTATATTTGTTTTAAGGTGGCGCTCTACAGTTTCACATTTTGCATAGGGTTAGAATTTTAAACAAAAAGAATTTCCCTGGCTTTCCTCACTGGTAATACTGGCTTTTTTAAAAAGACCTTGTATATCTTGGGTATAATTCAAAGAAACTTTCATTCCCTTTCTTTTTAGTGTATGATTGATAGGTGTAATATGGGTTATAGAGTATAGATCTTGGCCTTACTCCAGATGTGCACCTTTCAAAAAAGTGCTAGTTCCACTTGGTCATTTTCACTTCCTGAACTTCAGAGGTAAATTGTGAAAAAAAGGAGCCAATAACATTTTTTACATTTTATATATTTGGTAATTCATTCATTGCCCTTTCAGAAGCTGGTATTGTCTAGACTGGCAAAATTCATTTTCCCTATTTTAATAGCTGCTATGGATAGTGTAGACTAATTCAGGCTGATTTTTTAGCACAGGGGAACAGTCTTTTTAGTTAGCAGTGTGCTTAGATCATGTACAGTTTCCAAAAGTACAATATCCAAAGAAATATCATCCACATTACTTGAACATAGCATAGAGGTATGCCAACATTCTCTCCATTGTGCATGTTTTAAATGAAAACAACTTCACCTTACATATGTCACTCTTTCAAAAGTACATAATAACTGGTGAGTGCCCCCAAAAGAGATTACATGGTTCTTTGATTATCCCTCTTACAAAAAGAGAATACAAGGTCCTATGATTATCCCCACTTACAAAAAGAGATTACAAGGTCCTAACTATGATTATCCCCCTTACAAAAAGAGATTACATGGTCCTAACTGATTATCCCTCATTACAAAAAACAGAGTACATGGTCCTAACTATGATTATCCACCTTTACAAAAAGAGATTACATGGTCCATACTATGATTAGCCCCCCTTACATAAGAGAGATTAGCAGTTTGCCCTTTCACTAGTTGTGTTTTTTTCTTCAGTTGTTAATGTGTTCATTTGATAGTTCCATTTTCAGTCACCTTCCAAATCTTAGATTCTATGTCACATATAATAAACAAAATTAGTGTATGGATACATCTTGGAAAGAAAAACTTATCTATACCAAACATCGATCAAAATGATCTACTTTTTTATGCTTGCTTTTCTCTAGTATGTTCAGAGATTTGTTTATAACACCACCAATATTTTGGACTTTAATTTTAGCTATAACCATAAAAATTCTTGTTTTAAATTGGTCACATGGACCTCTTTTCAGCGATTGATCAACTTCATTTTTTTAAGCCCAATTAAGTCTGTATCTGATATTAAAGCCCTACAGCCATCAAACTTTATACATTGATTTACATTTACAATCATGGCAGACCAGTGTAGAAAATAAGTCACTGTGACCTACTTCCCATGTGACTGTAACAGAAACAAACTTTCAAACATTAAATATTTAACTTTCTTTTGCAGTACTGTACAACCTTTCTGACATGTCACTGTCACATTTTTTATGCACAGTTGACATTTTTATACACTTTGCTTGTTTATTTTTCACTCATTTGACTTTATTGGTGAAACTGATTTTACTCTATCTTTGTAACACTGACAGCTTTTCACTTGTGATGATTTCTGCATTTATGTTTTTTCATAATAAGTTGTACATTGCTATTCCAGTGGTGATTTAAAGGATTTCTTTTTCTTGGGAGACTTTTCAAATAAATTATATTTTAACCCATACATGTGACACTGTGACCTGTCAACATCACTGTCCTAAGTGACCAATGAAATGATGTAATATTCACTTACTACTACATCCAATTGCCTTAGCATCAATAACCTACTGATGTCCCATAAAGCATGAAGCCAAACCAATCCTAACTGCCTCTGCTGATATATATAGCTTGTATTCATAAAGAAAATTATAGTTGGCAGGGATTCATCTTTTGAGAAACACCTTGAAAATGTTTTGGGATTATACTTTGTTTATAGAGACTCTCAAATATAATTAGAATTAAATATTGACAGAGTGCAAATAAATTTTGATTCTTGTATCAGAATGTGTAAAATCATGATACACAGTGGTGGAAGAAAGAGTTCTTAAGGCCCGTTCATTAAGTGGATTTAAGATAATCCCTAGTAAAATTGAAGTGCATCATATTTTGAACTTGACAGCGTAAAATTCAGTAACGATCTAGTGCATTCTCTTTGTAGGTGGAGTTAGTTTGAAGTTGAACATTTTCATGTGATGTCAAAACGTTATATCTTTTTTTAAGATCGCAAATTAGATATTGTAAAACAGATCAGTTTATTTTGTTTTCTTTAGTCACATTTTACAAACTGCAAATGCAGTCGTTTATTTCAATGGGTTACACATAGTGACATATTGTTTCTCATTTCAGACTCACTTGAAGCTCCATGAGTGTAATCATGACTCCTCTCAGATCTTTTTCCGAAAGCAGACACTGTGTCACACGATGTCTGGCAACCCAGTGCCAGTATTGACTATCACTGCCAAACCAAAATCCAACTCCAGGGAGCATGTGGAAGAACTCAGTAAGTCCAGTGCAGTTTCAAAAATGACACATAATGAAATAAGGTTGCAAGTGAAAAAAAATGAAAGACCCTCTCCCAAATATATACAAATTTTTTTTATTTATTATAACAATTATACATTTTTAATGGACATATCACTATCCAGTATTTCATATCAGTCTGTAGCACCAATGACTTAAAAGAACACTTTGATCCATTTTTCATTGCACTTTAACAGTTTTTGTATTCTGTTGATGTATATTTGTGGTTTGTTTGTGCAATGATATATAAATAAATATATATATATATATATATATATATATATATATATATATATATATATATATATATATATATATATATATATATATATATATATATATATATAAAGATTAATTTATGATGCAAAAAGATTTTTCTTATTTGATTAAAAATGTTTGCCCTTCTATGTATCAAACCATTTTCATTTAGAAATTGTATTTCAGTAGAAGCACAGACCATAAGAAATGTTGGAATTACTATTTTTACAGAACCTTTTATTATAAGTAAACAAAATAGTTAAAAGTTTTTTTAGGTTTGATGAGAAAGAGAGGGCAAATACTTGTTAACAAATGAAATATTTTTACATCATGACAGGAAGCAGACCTTACATTTTCTTGTCAGCCAGAGTTCATCCAGGGGAGAGTAACTCCAGCTGGATAATGAAAGGTGAGTTATGCACTTTTTATTATAAAATTTACTCTTATGGTGTAGAGTCTAGTGTATTCCTTGTTAATTCATGTGACAAAGTAAAGTTATCCATTATCTGCTTCTGCAGTTATAGCATGAGGTGGAGATGTCCGAGAAAAACAAAAACAATCTTTGCTGGGAAAACGGGGGTAATGATAGGAAAATGGAAAATTGCAAAGTAAATATTGATGCATTTAAGTTTATTTTATCTCCCTTGAAATGTACAAAGTAAATATTGATGCATTTAAGTTTATTTTATCTCCCTTGAAATGTAATATATGTTTTTTTGATATAGAAATTTGAGAAATGATTATAGGATATACTGTTTTAGCCAAAGTTGCACACATAACATACATCAGAAATGTTCTGTTATTGGTGGCCAAATTATGCCAGCCTACTGTATATGACTATTCTTAATGTGTACCCAGATGGTATGTACCCAGGTCTGCAATTGTATTGCATGCCAGCACATCAGGATCTCTGCAGTACACTCTAATGATATTAAGAGTGAATAGTCAAACCAACCTCTCATGTAGCTCTGTGATATCTCCACCTTACAAAGATCTGGTATAAAGTTTCCTTGTAATACCAGAATGAGGCTTTGCAAAGTGATTTGATTGGTTGATGAGATAAGATGATGTATTATATTCTTGTAATGATTAGATGACATCATGTTTTCTTGACTGATTTTGAAATGCCTCTTTCATCAGAGTTTGCTTAAAAAGTGATGACTAATAATTTCCTTTTAAGCTTTCATTGTGTCAAGTATGTCTGGATTTGCAAGAAATGTCTTTGTTTTAATAAAGTTTGATTGAAGTGCATCCTGTCAGTAGCAGCAGTCGGTGAAGATCTTCATATGGCGGAGATCTCGTAGAGCCATGTGAGGAGTTAGTTGAATATTTATTGAGCTGCATAGATCTGTATCTGTTGGTGTTATATGCCAGCAGATCTGGGTCCATGAAGCTTACATTATAACAGAAATTCTGCACAACTAAATATGGTATGTAATGAATGTTGCTGCTTGTAGGTACCATTGACTTCCTGATGAGTAAGAAACCTGTGGCCCAGTTACTGAGGGAGATGTACATAATAAAGATTGTCCCCATGTTAAATCCAGATGGAGTCATCAATGGAAAGTAAGCATTGATATGTGTCTTTAATATGGACTCGTATCCATCTGTCACTTCACATGCAGAGTAGGATTTTGACTTCATTGACTAGAAAGGATTTTCAAATAGAGATATACATTACTGATATTATAATGTCAGTTAAAAATAGATCTCATTTGTCTTACTTTTGTGGCCATAGTATCAGTCGTCATGTATTTGTCTCTCCGGTGCCATCAAGGTGAGACATGGATATCCCTTTTCTGGCCATGATGGCAGCAGCAGGTAGGAACAACATTAGTGTGTTAAAAAAGTTATACAAGTCAGATACAGCCTAGCTTTCTCGTCACATAGATGGAAGTCAAATAATGCAGAACACTTATTTTTTCAGAAGAATACTGACGTTAACATTTTCGTTGATGCTTAAAAATTTTTGATTTATCTTGGTATGATGTTCATTTATCTAGGTTGTTGTTGGAGCAGAGAATTAATACAAACTTGTGTTTTTAGAATCGGTCCAAAGACAAAAGCCCACCTAAAGCTACTTCTAGCAACTTCCCCTCTGCTTTTTTTAGTTTGACTGATTTCTAAGATGTTGATAATGGTGAGGATTGAATTTGTCCCAAAATCTGATAGAATCGTTAACCCTTATACAAAAGACTGAATTATTCCATATAACCTTTGTTATTATTTCTGTGGGTTTTCATAGATAGGATGGGTAGAAAGCAGTACTGTCTGTCCTGACATGCATGCTTATGTTTGTAATGTTACACAACTGCTCTTGCACCATTTAAGACAGAGACTTGCAACCTTGAGATATGATTAGGGGTTCACAACACAACAGTTTTAAAATTTAAATCGCTCTTTTGTGAGGAAAGCTTGTGCAGAGTTGTGAGACTTTTGTATCTGTTTATTTGTTATGTAACTCCATTTACACTGCTCAAGGTAGAAAGTTAAAGCCTTGTGATGTGAATCGAGATAGATTGTAGCTATGCAAAACATTTTCAAATTTTTTATCAACCCCTGGTGGTGGAGCTAGGTGGTTGGGATCATCATTGGGTCATATTTAGGAAACTACTGAGATCTCTGCTTAGAATAAATACATATATATATGTTACTGAGCATGAATAGTCAAATTCATTTATTGTACCTAGGGGCACAGTTCAAGGGGAGTAGGAGTGAAACAAAAGCAAGGGGAGCATATGGGTATAATTTATATCGAGTTTTCTATCTGAAGGTGATATTAATAAATTTTTTATTTGAATAGAAAGTGACATTTATTCATGGTATCAAATTAAATGTATTCTGTCTTATCTACTTATTTATTCATTTTATCAAATTGAATGTATCCTGTCTTATCTACTTACTTATTCATGTATCAAATTAAATGTATCCTGTCTTACCTGTTTACTTATTCATGGTATCAAATTAAATGTATTTTGTCTTATCTACTTACTTATTCATGGTATCAAATTAAATGTATTTTGTCTTATCTACTTACTTATTCATGGTATCAAATTAAACATATCCTGTCTTATATACTTACTTATTCATGGTATCAAATTAAATGTATTTTGTCTTATCTACTTACTTATTCATGTATCAAATTAAATGTATCCTGTCTTATCTACTTACTTATTCATGGTATCAAATTAAACATATCCTGTCTTATCTACTTACTTATTCATGGATATCAAATTAAACGTATCCTGTCTTATCTACTTACTTATTCATGGTATCAAATTAAACGTATCCTGTCTTATCTACTTACTTATTCATGTATCAAATTAAACGTATCCTGTCTTATCTACTTATTTATTCATGGTATCAAATTAAATGTATCCCGTCTTACCTACTTACTCATTCATGGTATCAAATTAAACGTATCCTGTCTTATCTACTTACTTATTCATGGTATCAAATTAAATGTATCCTGTCTTATCTACTTACTTATTCATGGTATCAAATTAAATGTATTTTGTCTTATCTACTTACTTATTCATGGTATCAAATTAAATGTATTTTGTCTTATCTACTTACTTATTCATGTATCAAATTAAACATATCCTGTCTTATCTACTTACTTATTCATGGTATCAAATTAAATGTATTTTGTCTTATCTACTTACTTATTCATGGTATCAAATTAAACGTATCCTGTCTTAATAACTTACAGCCACCGTAGCTCCCTAGCAGCAGAGGATCTCAATCGCAGGTGGGATAACCCCTGTCCCAAACTTCACCCCACCATCTACCACACCAAGGGGCTGCTGCAGTACCTACAACTCATTAACAAGACTCCACTAGTAAGTTTTATACACAGGAGATTGTTGCAAGTCTCAAGTCTATTTTGAAATTTGACTAAAGACTTACAAAACAAAATTTAGCATTTCATTCACTTGGTTGATAGTTCAAGATCAAATATCTTGCATGAGTACACTTCATTTATCAATATCCACATTTGTGCAATCAACACATACTGCATAGCCATACATGACCATTACATTATCACCACATGGAGATGGCATCACGTTTTTCATCTAGGCGAATTGTTGCAATAAAAACTCGAAAAGGAGTTGGATACAAAATTATGTAGTTGCAACTTCAGTCTCTAATTAAATAATGAAAAAATAAATACTTATACAATTTTAACTTAATTGCAGTCAATGAGAAAGTCAACAAAATGTCTACGAGGCCTTGGAAAATCTTTTGGCAATTTATAATGTGCCATAGACTGGCAATGTAGGCATTCTGTTGCAGAAATAAAAGTGACATCAATAACTGTCATACTGACCAACATGCACTTTTCTTTGTATCCCTGATGAAGGGAGTCTGTGATCTTCAAGCTAAACAAATTTGATTTTTTTAAAATAATCGTTGAACTATTACTTCATGGGCAATTACTGACAGGTACCTTTTCGGATAAATTTCTGAGTTATGGCCCTTTGTTGGAAAGAAATATTTATCTGAGTGTAGCGGTAGTGAATGCACATAAACCAATTGATTTTAAAGTGATTTAGAAACTTGGGATATTGTGCCATTCCCATGTATGATTTATGATGTTATGTGATAAATGCCTTACCATATATACTCAAAAATTAGATCCAACTGCAGTTAACATAAACTATAATCTGTCAGTTGCATTAAGCAACAACATATCTGGGTCCATGCAGTTTGGGTTGGACCTGAATCGTACATGAGTGTATAAGGTATATCAAAACTTGTGAAATCGTTTGTATGAAATCAGTCATTTACATAATGTGATAAAATACAACAGACATTATGTAAGTCTTCATGAACTCTTTATCATTTTCTATTATACTGAATGCTTGTGAACATTATGATTTTCATTCCTTTGTTTTTTTTGGTAGAGGTAGAAGTTAATGATGAGCATTTATTAAAAAATTGTTCTTTGGTGATAACATTGCCTCATGAGAACACTTTTTCACACTGTAGGTGTATTGTGACTACCATGGGCATTCACGGAGAAAAAACATCTTCCTTTATGGCTGTTGTCCAAGCCAGTCCTGGATTGTACCAGATTTAAATAATCCCAACTGCACAGGCAATAAAAATGAAGACAATGGATATAAGGTAAGGCGGCTGTGATTTGTTTTATGAATTGTCTCTTGGTCAGGCTGATTCCGATTGGTTTGATATAGTGACATATCTGACATCAGCTGTTCTCAAGCATTGAAATTCCATGTGTCGGAGACCAGTAGGTTATGTTCTTTTTTCTTCTTGAGATATATTACCAATATTTCCATCAACTAACCTCACTTATCCAGCCCTCCCACATTTGTTTTAACAACAAAAGTGCAAGAAGTTACCTGCTTGCCATGGTGAAAGTCAGGCAAGAATGGTCTCCCTTTGGTTTGATGGCTTGGTACCAAATTCCACAAGTTAATCAGTTCCTATTTCCACTTGTGCTGGAAAGCATACTCTCCTTTGAGGCCTCACATATACAGAATCTACATGTGACAATTAATTGATTCTGTAGAGTTTCCTCACACATGTGCCAGTTAATCAGTTATGTCGAGTTTTCTCAAACATATGACAATAGATTGATTCTTCAGAGGTTTCTCAAACATGTGCCAATTAATTAATTCTATAGTGGGTTTTTTCATACCATAGAGGTATATTCCAGCAAATATCTGGCTATGTCTTGCTCCATCTTCACTGTATATGAATATTTTATGCTTCATTAGTCTAACATCGTCATCTGATAAGCATGTTGGAGCTATTTTCTTTGTTTGGGCTAGTGTTCACATTACTTAAATTCAACTACAGTGCTTGATTTTGCATTTGAATCCAGTCAGATAATTGTTATTATTTTATACTCATTTGTGTCTCCGTTAACTTTACATTGTCAGAATCATAAAGTATTGTACGATGCTGAATGCCTTCATATTGCATGTACATGCATGACACATGACACATGTGCCAAAAAAATAGTATAGTATATTAGGAACTACTTTTGTAAACAAAACATGTACACTTGTAGTAGACACTTTAGGTTTTGGTTGATTAAATTTGTTTCAGAATGAACTAAAGCAGCTGTTTTGTCCATTTGAAATTATAGATGATAAAGTTGATGATGTGGATGAGTTCACTGAGTCAGAAACGAAATTTTCAAACAAACAAATAAACATGATATTCACAATGTCAGTAACAAACGTGAGAGGTGCAGTAATTGAAAATACAGTTCAGATCATTGCTCAAAATACTAGATTCGAGAAAAAAATCAACTGATGGTTTGCTAGGAAACTAAGAGCTTAGGAGCCATTAATCCAAGACAACAAAAAAGTATTATTTCTGCTGGGTAAATGGAGTGTCACACAGCTGCTTTTAAATTTTCCCAGTGTAACTATTTTGATACAATGTTAGGCTAACGATAGAAGACACTATATGATGCAGGTCATAGCTGGGGTCCCTCTAACAATGAGATGCAAGTGACAGGGCATAGTCATGTTTTCTTTAGCTGGTAATAAAAATGGTAATAAATATACTTACATTTATGCATCTTGAATTTCCTCAAATTTTACTTTCTTAGTTAGTTCTTCAAATCCAACTGACTTGTCCTGCAAAACCTGATACACACAGCTGTACTGGAATTTCGAGTAGCCTACATTTCCAGCTGAAATCCATTCACCTTACTACACTGGATTGACCCAATAATCCAGCCCCTCATAATCAGAAAAGCAGAATTGAATTGGATCACCATAGAAACAAAATCCATGCACGTTCGTTCACAATATGACTCTTAGTTTCAATTTTAAGTGGACCAGAACAATATTTCTTTTTTAAACTGATGTAGAGCATGCAACTAAGTTAAAAGGTCACAGGGCAGATCTATGTGTGCATGAATACTGTTATTGTGTATTGATGAATATACGATTGTGAATATACTTTTGTAATAAAGTATAAATTCAATTACATTGTTTCTTGTAATGTCTTTTAATTTTTGTGCCTTAGATAGGTAAACAAAATGAGCATATAATAAAATGTTTACAGCATTTGTATTGGAAAATATGAACTTGGTTTTTTTCTTCTGAAAAATACTGCACTTCACAAGGTCATGCAGTATTTTTCAGACAGACGCGTTCATATTTTCCCATACAAATGCAGTAACCTATAATTACAGGCAGTTTTTTGTTATCATTAGCATCATTACAGTAAGTTCAGCATGATGCTTGACTGATTTCAACTGTATGCCATTGTTCTACTGCCAATATGTACAGGTCCCAATACAGTTGGCAGGATTAAATGTGTGGTTCATGTAAGTCTAAAGCCAACTGATGACAGTATACTTTACCTGTATATCAGTGGCACAGGATGCAGTTTGGGTCATATATGGCTTTTTGAATGTATTACAAACCCACCACTTATCTTGATTTAGTTGTGATCATCACAAATTTGTTTTTGTTTAAAAGTTTAAAAAAATCAAATTTTCTGGTTTTTTTTAACCCAAAATGCAAATTTTTAAAAATGCAAAAAAAAATCTTTTCTTGGCAAGTCTTGTCATAGTATTTATAAAAAAGCACAGCATATAGAAAAAAATAAACATTTTGTATTATAATATAGGCCTAAACGGTCAATCATACCACATTACTTATATTTTTATAAAAATGTTCCATAAAAATTTCCAAATAAAGCATACAAATTAGAGTAATGGGAAGGTTTTGACATGTTTTTTCTTTTCATTTATGGTTTTTGATGTTCATTGCGGGGCCAGCATCTAGTGTTTTTTCTAAGAGGATTTTCAGCCTAGCAGGCAATCTTACAAATAAAAAGCGATCTCAGCTCAAACCAGAAAATGTGGATGTGATGGTGTTTCTCCATAAGAATATGAAGTTGTTCAGTCTTGCTCCAGAGATGATTGAATGATTTATTTATACCTACATGTATTAACTTAGTCAACATGTTGAAGATTCTTCAGTTCAGAGTTGAAAATTCTAGAATTTCTTGTTACAAAAGACTACTCTTTATGTTACCAATTTCATCATCTAATCATAATCATGGTTAAATGGTTCTAATCATGTATCTACTAATCATTACATCATTGTCATGACATGATTTTAGCTGTTCACCTGTTCTTAAGTTCTTGTTATTAACAAATAAACACAATTTTGATAATTTGTTTTTCATTAACCAGTTTTTGTTATAAACAAATGAACACAATTTTGATAATTTCTTTTTATTTAAAGATATATGTAACAAACAACAATAATAAACAATTAAGTATTATTACAACATTTTGATTATATATCAGTTAGACCCTCGATAAAATTTATGCACTACTTTGATTATTACAGTCATCTGGCAGCCATATTTAATCAATTAATAATCAGTCATCGCTCGGTTGGTGTAACCAGTAATCAGTCATGAAATTTAACCAATTCCCAACACTACTGTGCCTTCATTTCATAACGTTTTACATATATATTACAAAAACTGGAAGCAGAATTACATGTATGAATATTTGCATGATACATTTATAATGACATTGATTCCAGGCTTCACTTCAGAAAAACATACTTTGGAATTGTGAGTCAGAGTTTGATGCTTAGATAGTTCCAAGATTCCAGGCTATAGTGGAGAGTTATCTCCCCAATTTCACTCTGGTGTTGGAAAAGAAAAGACTATTTTAAGTCTATTCAAGACAAGATTTTATTACGATCATTAATAATCTTTCAGGTTCTACCTAGAACATTAGAAGTTCTAGCCCCAGCATTTTCTCTGCAGAACTGTAGCTTCCTTGTAGAGAAGGCAAAAGAAACAACAGCTAGAGTTGTGGTATGGCGTCAGATTGGTGTCATCCGCAGCTACACCATGGAGAGCACATACTGCGGAATAGATAAGGAAAGCAAATACAAGGTATTCTAAATGAAAAATGATTTTTTTTAATGGATGTTAGTTTGACCAGTCATGTAGTATGTTACAATGGCAAGCATTTTTATGTTTGACCAATCATGCAGTATGTCACAGTGGCATACCTTTTTATGTTTGACCAATCATATAGCATACTACATTCACATATATTTGACAGTAAGCAATTTGTCATACCTTTCTGTGAAGACCTCTTGTTTTTTGCACATCATCAGGAAGATTGTTAAAGAAATATTGGAAAGTGTGTTCCATGTGTGTTTAAATATGTATATAATATACAGTGAAACCAATACAAAATTTGAACCCTTTAAAACTTGTAACACAGAAAGGACTGTTCAAACTAATTTTATTTTTCATGCATAAATTTAAACTTGCACAATTTCTTTAAACTGAAATTTTAAAAATATTCATTACTGGAGACTTTTATTGTCAGTAATAAATTGGTGGCATTATATCATAAAGATATGGAGGTTATTTACTTGGAATGAGTGAACAACAGATATATTTAATCAAAGTGGCTGAAAAACTTAAATATTTTCACCATCTTTCATTCAATATATCTGTTATTCACTAATTCCAAGCAAATATCCTCTATATATTTATGATATAATGCCACTGATTTGTTACTAACAATGAAAGGCATGAAATATATTATTCACCCAGAGCAAGCAAATTTTCTTGTTATTTTATGTTAATAAGTTGTAATATATAATGATTTGAGGTAGCAGATTTCTTACTGTATCCCATGTGGTAGTGTCAGTGGTTTACTATTTATATTCTGCTGTGTTTTGTATCTGTTTGCATAGAGACTATCAGTAGGAACATAATTCACCTCCCTAATTCAAGGTAAGCAGCACATTTTACAAAAATGAAGAAAAATAGTATATGCAGATTGTGGGATTTAAACTTGGTTAATCTGTATAAAAGGCAGCCATACCCACCACTAGATCATGAGAGCATCTAAAATTAGCCCCGAATTTCTTGGTCATAATGTTATTGATGTCTATTAATGGAGCAGTGAAAAAATAATCCTGGTGTGCCAATCCAGTGAATTATCAAAATTACTTGTAAAATTCATGACCTAGTATAAATTAACAAATCTTAAAGGACAGATCTTGTATGTCAAATGTGGCTTCACTCTTTCTAGGGACATATCTAAGTTGAGGAGAATAGGATGTACTGAACAATTCACAATGCTACATTTGGATGATATTGATAAAACATATGGATTATTTTGAACAGTTAAGTATTAACCTTAAAAACGTTGTGTATCATAATCATATTAGAGGAAAACATTTTATTCAGAAGAAAAGGGGCACAAACCTCCATATGTTTTGTAATCTTCATTTTAGATCCTACCTGGTTACAATTCAATCATGGACACAGAATGATGATTTCATTTCTTAAATTTTTACAGCATGCATAGAATAGATACTGACTCCCTATTTATTTTTATCAAAGTACTTAAAAGTTGTCTGCTTGCTTTGTTGGAAGTCATGTGAGAGCGTTTTCCTGTTAGATTGAAGTATTTGGGCCATATCCAGCTAATTCCCAGTTATTACATTTGATTATGCCTGGTTAGCATGCTGTCTTGAATGCCTTCAATTTTGTGCCTTTCCACCTGTTTGTGTGACCTTGAGGGCTTCTCTCATCTCTAGGAAGTATACTCTAGCTTTTTTTTCTCTCCAGAATTCACTGATATCACAGTAGATGAATATTATTCATTTTTCTTGTCTGTTCCATGATAGCTAATTTAGCACCATCCTAATTGTCTGCCCAATTGAGCAGTAGTATTCACAGTTAGTTTCAGTACAAATTAATTAAGTAAATGATCGTTTACTCCTAGACTTTTTCTAACATTTGCCTTAAGTCACTGCTCCAGTGGTCTAAGTGGTTAGAACATCTGCCTCAGATGCAGGAGGTCATGGGTTCAAACCCCAGATGAGCCATACCAAAGACTTACCAGCATTAAGAGGTTAGTGATGGGACTGGTCAGTCTGGTGTCAGGAAAATGAGACTGAGTAGGACATGATGCCACATGTCTGCAGCATGATGTCTCAGTGCTAGACATCATTATAAACTGCCACACTGCAGACATTGTAGCAATATGATTCAGATTGTTAAAGCTACATTAGTGAAGACAAGACACAGGTAGAAAAGAACTGGTTTTAGCTAAATTTCTGTGCCTTGCAGCCTTCCACAAGAAATGATGCCATACTTATAATATCTATTCAAATTTTTTTCATAGAATGGAAGAAACCATGCCCTGGCAACCAGTGGGTCTTGCAATCTCATCTTGGACAGCCTACACATCACATTCAGTGACACTACCTAGCTGTCAAGGATCTGCAGAAGGAAATAAATATTCTTCTTATAACAATGACAGTTGGGATCATTCATGATTTCACTCCAGATTATTCCTAGTTACCATGACCAATGACAAACTCCAATCAGTCGTAGATCTAAGTTATTTCAGCCAATTCATTCATGGACCCAAGTTCAGAATGAAAACCCAAAGATTGGTTCACAATGCCATTCAGAAGAGAGATTTTGCACTCTGCCCAGACCTCCAAAATGCATACCATCCTATTCCCATTCATAAGTCTTCCCAGATATTCTGGGTTCACTTTTAGGGACACTGTGTATGAGTGCATGGCACTCCCTTTGGTCTGAATCTCAGTCCCTAGACCATTATAAGAATCGTCCACAAATTTGTATCACACTTCATTATCACATCCATGTCTTTGAAAATAAACTACCTGGACAGTGTGCTCCAAAAGCACAAGGTAAGCAATCATTTGTACCAAAACATAAAATTCCCTGATTTGTTTTCTGTTTTTTCTATTCACCTGAGATTCTTCTTCAGCAAGGACAAATCTGATCCCTTTTTATTGCATAACTTCATTTGTCTGGGCATGGAGTTCAAAACCTCTTTAAATCAAGTGTGTCTCACTGAAGAATATGCCTTAAGATCATCTTGGTATTGTCTTACATCCACAAAAAGAGTTGAATTTCATCCCATGGAGAAAACTTCTTCGGGTCTTCTCAGTGCAGCCACAGATCTCTTTGTTTTGGGCTTCCTGTCATGAGACCCCTTCAGCTGATCCTTATATCCTAGTGACAGGCAGAACTTTGCCCACTTGATCAAATCATCAAAGTTTCAGACTATGTAAATGGGGCCTGTCTTGGCTTACAACCAGGATCTGACTACAGGATCAGCTACCAGAAAGCATGATCTGCAATGATGCCAGCAGGACTGGCTTGGGTGCCCTCCTTTGTCCCTTTGCCAAGAAGTAGATGGGGTCTGGTTCCTTCAGATGCACTCCATGCACATCTACCTCATGGAGATGAGATATATAATGTGTGATTTAAGGAGACTTGATGTGGAAATAGCATCCTGAGCCTTTCCAAAAACTCAACTGTCATTAGTTAATCCAGAACATGGAACCAAGTCCGCAGATCTCTGCCTTTTTGTTTGGGATTTTCTCAGGTGGTGTCATTATCAGCCAATCCACATTCAGATACACCACATTCCATGATCCTAGGCAGACTCAGTGCCACACATAATGGTCCAGTCACCCCTTGGTCTTCGGTCTGATCAGTGTCAACAGGGATCAACCTCTTTAGAAACTCATTGTGATGAAATCGAACACCAATCTCTGAACCATTATTTAACGAATTCCAGAGCCGAAAGCCTGTGCATTTGATGCCCTGTCACTGAACTGGAATGGCCTCAGTGCATATTATTTTCCCCCCAAACTTTATGATTCCCAAGGTCATTTGGAAAGCAAGAGAATTCAGGTGTAGACTGATCCTGATAGCTCCCTTCAGGTGGGAGAATCATGGATCAGTGTCTTTCTGAATCTGGCAGTGGAGATTTCCAGGAAAGTCCAGTCTTCTCACCTGCTGAAATTACTCTGCATGTAAGTTTTCCATCTCAGCCCAGAAATATCGAACCTGCATGTCTGACTTATATTAACAGAAAGAAATGGTTCTCTTGACAAGAGGTGTTGAACATTTCTTGGGCAAGAAGGTCCACCACTTGGAAGCCTGTAAGGGGCCATGGAAATATTAATTTCACTGATGCAAGAAGAAACCTATTTCTTCCTTAAAGCCATATGTAACACAGATAGACAGGTATCTCCTGTGGCTTTGTAAGGGGAAGTTAGGCCTGATTACAGTTGAGATCTACTGTTCCATGACTTTAAACGTGTTTTACCCTTATTAAAGAGACAGTCAGAACAAATACCTTTCTGACCTTCTAGTCAATTTTTACTTATCTTGACCTGAGGCAGAGGTACACTGGCTCAGTGGTTAGCATTCTAAACTCGCAACCAAAAGGATATGGATTTGAATCCTAACATCGGGTTGGTTACCATATTGTGTCCTCCTTGGACAAGGCAGTTTACTCCAATTGCCATGGCACTGAATCAGCTATTTGTGTTGCTGTGCCAAATAATACCATTCCAACAACAATAAAACAGTTTGAAGTAAGATATTGTCCAAAGATTCAAAATGGAACCTGCCATGGATTGTAATTTGGTTGAACTTAACCACTGTCTAGAGCCTTTTTGACTTGCCTTTCAATCAAGACTGGTTACTCTTGCTAAAACAGGCAGAATCAGTGAAATCCACACCTTATTGGTTGACCCAAACTAGCTGCAATTCCATAAAAAAATGTCTCATGATAGCCTGCTAAGAACAGGCCCTGACTCTTAAGAAATAAATCTTGAAACACATCTCCTTTGAACCATTCTTCCCAGGTGCATCTACAGAAAGGACCCTGTTAGCACAAGTTTGTTATCACTACTAAATTACTTGAAAGATTTCCAATAATCTTTACACGTGAATTCAACCCATAGTCTAGTTGATACTAAATGGGAATTGTGCAATTCGGACATCCAGTATGGCCACTAAAGCAGCCATCTTGAAAATCTTGTTATTGCTACTCCAGAATGGTCTTATCAACCTGTGGTTTTCACTGAAAGATGTCTGGATGGTCTTAAATAATAACTGTGCTGCTTTTTACTGCTACTCCTGAATGGGAAATAATTTCAGCATGGGGTTTTCACCAGAACACCTTTCATAAAAAAAGCTTGGCCATAAATGAAAATAATGCAGATCTGTAAGGTCAGTAAGGTCATCATGGCAACCATGTTGGAAATCTTGTTATTGCTACTCCTAAACAGAAAATCATATTGATGTGGAGTTCTTATGGTGTCTAATTAGTCCAAAATGAAAATGGAAGCAATCTGACCCCCAATATTGGTGCCTATTTTGAAATCTTGTTATTGCTGCTTCTGGCTGGATGGTCATATCAACATGGAGTTTCACCAAAAGACATCATACAATATCTGTATGGCCACCATGACAGTCATCTTGAAAATCTTGTTATTGCTTCACCTTTGAAATTCATGATCATATTGACATGGAATTTTCACATGAGACATCTTTTTGTGTCTAATTGATTCTTGATGAGGACATCTTTTATTGTCTAGTTGATCCTTAATGAAAATGATGCCGATATGACATCCAGTATGGCCACGATGGAGTCCAACTTCATAATCATGTTACTGCCACTCCTCCTGTATTGATGGGCTTGTCGGCATGGAGTTTTCACCAAAGACTTCTTATCATTTCCAGTTATTCCTATGTGAATATAATCTGGAAATTACATCCATTATGAAAACCTTGTTAGACCACTCTGGTGGCCTAGTGGTTAGAGCATCTGCCTCGGGTGCGGGAGGTTGTGGATTTGATCTCTGTCCGAGTCATACCAAAAACTTATAAAATGGTACTTAACAGGTACATTGGTTGCGCTCAGCATTAAGAGGTTAGTGTTAGGACTGGTCGGCCTGGTGTCAGGATAATGTGACTGGGTGGGACATCAAGCTACATGTCTGGGGCATGATGCCCCAGTGCTAGACATCACTGTAAACTGCCACACTGCAGACATTGTAGCAGTATGAATGAAAAATTGTTAAAGCTATGTTAAAAATCCAAATCACACATGCGCACACACACACACACACACACAGAGTTTTGTTAGGACTACTCATTCTGAATGGATGGTCATACTGACATACTGTTTTCACCAAAAGAGTTCTTATGATGTCTAGCTGATCTGAATTAAAATGTTGCCCATCTTACATTCAGTATGGCCATCATGGTTACCATCTTGAAAATCATGTTATTGCTCAAGAATCTCAGGGATGGTCTCAACACTCAGCACTTGACACTCAACACTTAGCACTTAAAATGAAGAAAACATTCATATCTTGGATTCCTGGAGATTATTCTTGGCCATAGAATGTCAGTCTCTTCAAAGGACTCTTTATGTATAATGGCAGATTCTAGTGCTACTTTTCCTTCCTGATATTCAAGTTATAGGAGGGAAGTTGGAGGTAACCATTTCAGCTTTTACCTTAGACCTTTCATACCTGGTGGAACCTGTATCAGCAATGCAACAGGATGCCTTCCTAGGTCACTCAGCAGCTTTGTGATAATGTAGGTTAATCTGCTTGAGGTGGATTTGTAGGAGCAAGCATTTTTCTTTAAACCACATCAATGCATAAACTATATGCTAATTATAGCCTGAATATCAGTCAAGGCCAACTCTAGGAACTAGAAAAACAACTGCCTCCTTCCTTACCTATTATAATCAGGTAACATATTTGAAGAAGAAAATATGATTTTTAGAGAAAAATGTTTTTTTCGATTACACTTTCCTGATCATAATTTGAGCACATTCTCCCACCCATTCCTAGTAACATCACTGGAAGAGGAAGCACATCTGCTTGAACGGTAAATTAAGATTTATAGGATTTAGCGTGAATCCCTCTATGCAAGGGAAGAACACTGGTTTTGATGTGTGCATTGGCAAGCAGACCTTTAGCAGTTTTGTTGCTAAAGCAAGCCATGAAACTTGGTGTGCATTTTTTTGGGGTATATTTTGGGGAGGGCTGGACTCACTGGGTAGTATTTGTACTCCTACCCTGTTGTGATCAGGAAAATCAGAGTGGTCCAGCTGCAGACCCACTGTCCGAGTGTAGCCTGCAGGTAATTTTTTGTGGCCCATGTGCATACAAAGTCAGTTCTCTAATTTTAGCATAATTACCATAATATATATGATGTATGGCCTACAAATTTTACATTTTTGGCCCATGTGGCTCATGGTGTTGAAGGTATTGGGCCACCCTGAATTAGATTACCAAAGAAACATATTTTACTCCAGAAGCTGGTGTGCCTGCCGTAGTTGCATGTACAATCATGAAACTTCATAGGTGTGTTGATCATGGGCAAAAAGAGATTACAGTTGACTACCTTTCATGCTTCAGTGATTACAGTTGACTATCTTTCATGCTTCAGTGATTACAGTTGACTATCTTTCATGCTTCACTGATTATATTAAATTTTTTAACTCAGTTTCTGCATAGATGTCTTGCACAATGTAGAGCTGGACATACTATGAAATTCTTGTTTAAGAATGTATGTAACATATATTATAATGCAGTTGTCCTGTAATCCAATGTCTAATTGTGTTTGTTGTCAGGATAATCATATCTCAACACGCATGTTAGAGGAGATGGGACAGAGGTTCTGTGAGGGACTGCTACGGCTAGGGCGGGGTCGTGTGGCTATGCCATCCCTACTGGAGTCTGATGCCAACTTGCAGATAGGGGCCACAGCCCAGGATACAGACTTGAGGTATGTAGGCTTACAGGATTATAATGACTGTTTAAGAGAGCCATTATTTTACAATACATATGCCGTTCTTTTCTGCATTGAATTACTCCATTTTATGGATCCTCAGGGAAAATGTTTTCCTACTGAATGAAGATTTTCAACATAAAATAAGTGGGCTGATGGTTTGGTTCTGCTGTCTTCATGGGGCTTTTCCGCTCACTGAAGTTGAATCATAATGCTTAACATAACTTTTATTGCCTAAATTTAATTCTGCACATTTAGTTATAACCCACTTTTCAAGAAGCTGCTGTCCATTGGCTGTCCTTGTCCAGACTGTATTAACTTGATTTGAGATACACTAATTAAGATCAAACTTATTAAGTGGGGCTTTTTTGCATATTGGGATGAAGGTGTACTGTACCTAAACTGGGTTGTTGTGACCATTATTAAAGAGTTTATTCAACATTGTTCCATGTCAGGGATTTACATCTGATATTTAATTTCACCAATAATTACCATATTTGCAATGTGGGTGCATCTGTGGATTAATGTGCCATGCATCCAATCTGAGTCACTGTGACTTTATGCAGCATTACTTTGTGGCAGAAATGAGGTAGAACCCATCTGACTTCATACAGAATTTACTTACAAAATACTGAATCATGGCAGAAATAGGGTGTATCCCATCTGAGTCACTATGACTTCCTGCAGCATTACTACTAAAAAATACTGAATCATGGCAGAAATGCAGTGTATCCTATTAACTCATCTTTAGAACAACTTGTTAGTGTATTTTATATACTAGTTCATAAGCAAACAAACAATTTTTTTTCCAGCTTGAAAAATTATGTGTAAAATGTGTAATTATCATCTCTGGGTAATGTCTAAAACAATAATGGACCTCTAGAAAATCAATGTAACTGTTAGTATTAAATTCAGTCAGTCCTAAATAAAAATGCTAGTACTATATTTATCTGAATACACAGACCCCGAAAAAGGTAATTTTGCCAAATCAGCATTTCTTTGCATTTCTTTTGGTTTCCACTTGCATTACTTTTGGTTTCCATTTGCATTCTGTTTGCACTTTGTTTCCTTGCATGTTTTCATTTCATCCGCCATCTTGTCTTTTTTCATTCATGGTTTCAGAAATGCATTTATGTTTTGCATTATTACTTTTATCTATCATTTCATAATATTTCCCTATTGTCTGGGCTTTCTATTTACAAGAGTGTTCAAGGGAGAGTACAATAGCTGTCATATCTTGTCTTACTTTAAGTGTGCCTTAATAGAGAAGCAAATGCACAAAAATGCAAGATAGCAAAGAAGTTATAATGACAATAACACAGCTGCAATAAGGGTACACATATACATGTAGTTGCAGGGTATTTGTAAGTAAATTTTATTTTTCGCTTCATTTTGTTCCAGTAAATATTAGACAGATACAATCACCAGTGATGATGTCATCACATCAGTGGTAGTGTCTGCATCGACAGGAACATTGTCATGGCTCATAAAGGGTGAAATATTGTCTGTCAGTATAAAGAATCTGGTGATGGATTATCATGCGAACTGCTTTCACATGGAAATTAAGTATTAGATTGAAAACAACAACATTTCAAATCCATTCATGAAATGTATCCATATTTCATTCCATTTTTGTTTATAATTCATCATTTGACATTCTGTACTTTACATTTTATTCATTATCCATTTCTTCAAAAAATGCAGTCATCATTTGGTATAAATTCATTCCACATTTGGTTTCATTTGCATTCACTGAGCATTTTATTCTGGATGCATGCTGCATTCTGTTTACGTTTTCGTTTCTCTCATTAAAATGAAAAATTTTAGGGTCTGTACACCTGCTTGTTAGTTAACACTTGTGAGAAAAAGAATGATAAATACCCAGGGTTTGTTGGAAGAGTTCTAAGTTAAACATGTGGATAATAATGACTTCGGATGACGGGATCCAATCAACACCTCTTTATTCTGACATGTCTTGATTTGTGTTAATAATGACTCACCTTCACTTTAATACAGATTAGTCAATACAGTCTGCATGCTTTTGTAAGAGAGAAATAAAAAGTGAGAGCGATTCCAATCTTGTCTAATGCAATTTTGCTGAAATGTATTTCCTTTAAAATTATCATAGACTACAAGGTTTTGTCAAATAGAAATCAATAAAATGGTGTAGTATTTACTAATAGTCTTCAAGTGCCTACATTTTCAGAAATCCCAAAATATTTTGTACACAATCATTTTACGCACCACGTGATTTTGAAAAGTCATGGTTAGTAATTTTATTTGTTTATTTTTGGATGGATTAAATGTGACAGTTATAGTTTGCATGAAGAAACAGAAACATAATGGTTTAATACAGCATGCAGTATTTTGAATAAATGAAAATTATGGTGACATCTGCTGCCTCTACACAGGGCCATAGAGAGTGATCACGGGCCCAGGGGTAAGAAACACCCCGGCCTCTCTATGTTCTTGTTCAAACAAATTTTTTAAAAAATAAAATTAAAAAGTATTGTTCGGCCTTACAGGCCTGGGTGGGGGATATATCCCCAGTTGCCCCTACCTCTTGTTGGCCCTGCCTGTACAAGACTGTCATGGTTTTATTTTTTATGTATATGTTGTGGAATAATGTCTGAAAATTTTGACTTTCTTAAGTTTTATCTCATATATCGTTATTATTTTCTACTTAACATTGATTGGTGGATATGATAAAAGAAAAGTCTGTATTGGCAGCAGTAAGAAGTTCTGTTTTGGAATTAATAGTTTCCCAGGAGTTGCATGATATTAGTAATGAAAACAAATGGATAAATGTATAAAATGGGTATAGGCAAACTTTATTTCATCCTATGCAAGCAATATTGGGACTCTTCAGTTGAAGATAGTCAGTCCGCCATAAGTTGCCCTTTTGATGCCCTATCTTGAAATAATGTATAAAAATACACACTCAGTACCATGGCTAGATATTATTAAATTTTGTCCAACTTCACTACATATCAGTTTCAAATTGGTAGATTGACAAATTTATGTAACATTCACATTTACATACATCGGGCATTTAGAACATTAAATTCCCATTATAATTGATCAGACTAGGATAACAGTCTTCAACTATATAAATGACATTAGTCGTGTACATTTTATCATTGAAAACTGTTTCCTCTTTTAAATTTGAGAGAGAGATGGAGTCCACAGTGCCAAAAACATAATTAATATTGACCCTGCTGAATACCTATGAACCCTTGTAGAGGTAAACATGAAGTTTGAATTGCAATAATAACAAAACACTGCAATAACACTTGTACCTCATGTTATCACTGCATGCTGCTTTATTAATGGTTCATTACAACAAAAGTGCTTATTAGCTTGTTGTTCAGTCTCTATGAAAATGGAAGGAAGCAGTATTTATTGGATTTTGTTACATAAATGTATAGTAGGTTTTTTTTTAATCTACCAATTTAATTTAACAGTACCATATATACATGCTTATAAGTCAAAGTCCAACTCTAAACTGCACAGACACAGATCTACCATCACATAATGCACCAGCAGATATGGATCTATGCAGTAAGAGTAATATATAGAATAAGGAACATAGATCCTGATCTGATTATGTGGAACAGGATCTATATTATTTGGACTTGACTCATAAGTGAGTACATACAGTATACAACAGGATGTATGTTATTTGGACTTGACTTATAAGTGAGTACTTGCAGTATACAACAGGATCTACAATATTTGGACTTGACCTATAAGTGAGTACATGCAGTATACAACAGGATCTACATTATTTGGACTTGACTTATAAGCGAGTACTTGCAGTATACAACAGGATGTATGTTATTTGAACTTGACTTATAAGTGAATACATACAATATACAACAGGATCTATATTATTTAGACTTGACCTATAAGTGAGCACTTGCGGTGTACAACAGGATCTACATTATTTGGACTTGACTTATAAGTGAGTACATACAGTATACAACAGGATCTACATTTGTTTGGACTTTGTCCAATAACGCAAACAGTGCATTTTAATGATGATGATGAAATCTTGAATGCTCACACTAGTTTTCTTTAACTCTACCCTTATAATCAATGCTGACTCTAGTTATCTTAAACTCAATCCTACCACTCCGGTGGCCTAGTGGTTAGAGCGTCAGCCTCGGATGCAGGAGGTCATGGGTTCAGTCCCTGGCCAAGTCATACAAAAGACTTACAAAAAAATGGTACTAACAGCTACCTCATTTGGCACTCAGCATTAAGAGGTTAGTGTTAGGACTGGTGGGCCTGGTGTCAGGATAATGTGACTGGGTGGGACATCATGCTGCATGTCTGGAACATGATGCCCCAGTGCTAGACATCACTAAAAACTGCTACACTGCAGACATTGTAGCGATATGACTGAAATTTTTTTAAAAGCCACGTCAAAAATCCAAATCACACGCAAACATTGTTTGGACTTGACTTATAAGTGAGTACATACAATATACAACAGGATGTATGTTATTTGGACTTGACTTATAAGTGAGTATATACAGTATACAACAGGATGTATATTATTTGGACTTGACTTATAAGTGAGTACATACAATATACAACATAAGATGATGATGCACAGCAATTCTGACAGCTAAACTCAGACATCACTAACATTGACAAACTGCAGTTTTAATGTATGGGGTTGTTGTTGTATGGAAACAACAGCTAGTATAGAAAACTACTGTGAGCATTTGATAAATAGACTACATTTTCATTTTGTCATTTAATCATTGCAGTCACAATCATTATTCAGCCAACTCCAGAAACAAAAATGAAGGCTGTTTTTCTAATCTTGCTTTACATCCCCTGCAATCTGAAGTTTTCAAACAGGCTTGTTGGGAAATGTTTGTTGTTTTTTGTCACTAAGTTTTGGACATTTAAAAAGATAATTAGCATTTGCCTTACAAACACATTCGCACGCATTTTCAATTCTCATTAATGTTGATACTCTGATTTGAGATTTCTTTTCTATGAAATACTACAAATTAAGAATAATAAAACAAACTTCCCTGTTCAAACTGTATAATTAGAAAAAAGTAATTGTGACTTTTATAGATAGGCTGTGTATGAAAATTACATTTGATATGGTATACCCAGACCTTGAAAATACTCGTTGAAGCGACTTTTCAGAACAATCACCATCTTTGTTTTCCAGTCTTGATGTGCTAGTGGAAGAGGAGGATAATGACATGTTGGAACTAGAGGTGGAGGAGGAAAGGGACTTCTGTAGTGATGTCCTTAACGAGGAAGAGGATGTAGACTCTGAAGAAGACTATCCTGAAGATGATGATGATGAAGAAAATGACAATGACACTGAGGCTTTGTAAAACTTCATATTATGGATTCAGTTCTAGTTCACCTAGTAGTAAAGTCAAGTTAGCCAATGGTATGGCACTCTTATTTGCATTGTCAGTCATCTGTTGTGTGTTGTCCATAAACATTGCTGTTTTCAAGTTCTATACAATTACTGGGGCAATTAAGTCAAGCTTGCTAAGAATTTTCGTCAGAGCAACTATCAGCAGTTTGTTAAGGGGTTGCTTCCCTGGCAGTGGTCTGGCTCTCATATCAACCAAACTGGAAAATCCCATTTTGACTTCTTCTCTGGAATGGCTGTCTCAAATGTTGATTCAACATAGTAGGAATGTTTCTTTGTGCATGCTGTATCAAATTATATCTAGGTTGATTTCAGTAGCAACAACGTGGCATCCATATGGACAGCCTTTTCAGTTTCTCCAGAATGGATGAACCAGTTTCGGTCAAACAGGTAGTAATGTTTCTTAGGATGTGCTAGCAAACTTTTTTCTGGGGTAGCTTTCCCAGCTCTGGTATGGATCTTTTAGAAACTAGATATAAAATATATTGTCTACTTCTTCTTTGGAATGACAGGACCAGTTTTGATCAAAATTAAAAGGAATGTGTTAGGCATCGAAATTGCATATGGGGTGACTCCCAACAATGGTATACCTCCTTAGCAAACAAGTATAAAAACTAAAACTGTCCGAGTCAATTTCTGTCACATTTTTTATAAGAGATTTTCTCACTACACTCATTATTAAAACTGTGTCTAAGGTGGATTTTCTAGCACCATTGTGGCTTCAGTACCATCCATATTGAAAACCTATTTTACAGCTTTGCCATTTTTTATCAAAATTAGCGGAAATGTTTGTTAGGCATTGAAACTGCATCTGGCGTGACTTCCCAACAATGATGTAGCTTCCATAGCAACCAGGTGTAAAAGCTAAAAATGGCAAGACAAATTTGATTGCATTTGCTTGTTTTTCTGACTACATGCATTTTCAAAACGTTGTCTGAGGTGGATCTCCTAGCCATAGTGTGACTTCCATAGCAACCATATAGAAAACCTAGTTTACAGCTTAGCCAGTTTTGATCAAACTTTACAAGAGTTTTTTAGGATGTGCTGTATTAGAATTGTGTTTGGGATGATTTCCTGAGGAACAGTGGCATTCATAACAACCATGTTGAAAACTTGTTTTCAGCTTTTTGTCTAGAATGGATGATCCAGTTTTGATCAAATTTGGTACAAGTGTTTCTTAGGATATGCTTCCTGAGAATTGTGTCTGATGTGGCTCCCTAGTAACAGTATGGCTTTCATGGCAAAAACAAGACAATAACAGGATTCTGCAACAAGTAAAGCATATTGAGAGATACTTAAATTAACACAAATTGATCATAATGATAATGTTGCACTATTATTGATAGGTAGTCATCTACTCTCTACAGAAGAAAACAAATATTTCTTGGAGTCTGCCAGTTCATATTAGGTAGCAATAAATTTTCAGTTTAATCAAAGATAAATGGCATTAGTCAAAACTAAATTTGGATTAATCAAAGATAAATGGCATTAGTCAAAACTAAATTTGGATTAGTCAAAGATAAATGGCATTAGTCAAAGATAATTGAAAAATTCATATTCCAGTTGCCTTCTTGCCATCAAATATGTACTTGCAATTTTGTTTATTGCATATGTTTGAAGTAGCTCTTTTGCAAAGATATGATTTTGTCTTGAACACTAAATTTCTCATGTCATTTAGATGTATATATTTTCTTATCCAGAGAATTACATGTACTTATAAGATGAGATAGCATAATAGAAGAATTTTTTTGTATTGCTTTATCCTCGATAATAATCTGAGGGAATAGCATAGGCACAAAATGTAAAACTGTATGCAGACTTTTTTTCCTGTATTTTTCTTCTTGTTTTTGTATTTTATACCAAGTTTTGTTTTGACTTTGATGATTTACAGACCCTAAAATGGGTCATTTTTATGAACTTTGCATTTTTGGGGGCATTTTTCATGTGCTTAATTTGCATTCAAAATGCATTCAAAATTCATTTTGTTTATCTTCAGTTTTATTTTAGCCAAGTTCAGATATCATTCATTTTAGTTTATGGTTTTAGAAATGCATTCTTTTTTTTGCATTTATTACTTCATTCATCATTTTCTTTCATTTTCGTTTGTTTAGAAATTCATTCAATGGGGCGGGGATATTAAAGGGAGGTAACTGTTGCTATCATATCTTGTCTTAGGAAGTGTGCTGTAATGCATAAAATGCAAACGATGGCATTAGATTTACAATAAAATTAACATATAGCTAAATTGTTCTGCATTTTGCATTAATTATGTGCTTTTTATTTTCTTCAAAATACATAGCTTATATTGTTTACATTTATTCTGTATTTTGTTTGCATTCTAATTAGTTTTCATTGGTAAATTTGGCCATTTTAGGATCTGCTGATAGCTAGTTATACAGCTGAATTGAGTTGTAACAATAACAATTGTGTATGTTATTGTGATTTATGTCATATCAGTGTTTCTCTTTGAATCTATATTTTTGTATTCAGTTTTAAGTTGTTCTGAGGCATTTTTAAGAGCAATCTATTACTATCATACCACCTGACAAAATTGATTAGCTTGATGGTCACATGGTCATAAATATACATGATGGTCACATGGTCATAAATATACATGCTTTTGATGTTTACTGACAATGTAGTTTGCACAGATACCATAAACGCTTGTGTAAGATTATAACCATTTGGCAAAAATAATTAAACATGAAAATATGAATCACTGCACAGGAACAAGATTATTGACATGCCTTGTTTTTAAAATCTAAATATCCCCCTGATTCAAGTAGCCATTGTTTGATATCTTGCAGATTTTTCTAGCTTTATCCCTCAAAGATTTTCATTTACATAATTCCATACTATTGACTCGAAAATCAAGCAGTTAAACTAGAAATGTAAATGAGTATGGAGACTGTGTAGATATGTATAACTAGTCAGACTTTGAATGTTATGCTTATCAGTAATTGGCTAGTCATCTGTTTATTACAAAGGAATTCGAGTTACTAGTAATTGTCAGTAATTGGCTAGTTTCTTGTTTGTTACAAAGGATTCAAGTCAGCAGCTATCATCAGTAATTGGCTAGTTGGCTGTTTATTACAAAGGATTCAATTCATAAGTAATCAAAGTGTTTTGTTATGCCAACAATAGTTTTGTCATAGAATATAAAAGTGCCAAAGTTAGAAGCCATCACATTTAATTTTGCAAAATAAAAATGTGGTTCTTGGTCTTAATAGTACTGTTGTGATGACTTTAGTGACTTTGTGATAATGGTACTGTTGTGATGACTTTAGATTAGTGACTTTGTGATAATGGTACTGTTGTTATGACTTTATATTACTGACTTTATGAAAATGGTACTGTTGTTATGACTTTAGATTACTGACTTTGTGATAATGGTACTGGTGTTATGACTTTAGATTACTGACTTTGTGCTAATGGTACTTTGGTAATGACTTCTGATTACTGACTTTTGTGCTAATGGTATTTTGGTCATGACTTTTGATTACTGACTTTGTGCTTATGGTACTTTGGTTGTGACTTTTGGTTACTGACTTTGTGAAAATGGTATTTTGGTCATGACTTTTGATTACTGACTTTGTGAAAATGGTATTTTGGTCATGACTTATGATTACTGACTTTGTGCTAATGGTACTTTGGTCATGACTTTTGATTACTGACTTTGTGCTAATGGCACTTTGGTCATGACTTTTGATTACTGACTTTGTGCTAAAGGTACTTTGGTCATGACTAGATTACAGAGCAGGGCATGAGAATGTCATTTGTATGCATGCAGAAACTTGTGTCTTGCTTGCCATGACATATTTATACTAATTGCTACATTTGAAAGATGAAAGAGTTTATGGCTTACTTGCAGGCAGCAAGTTTTCAGAGTGCAGATAATTTCAGCTTGAGTAATTATTTCTAAAGCAGGTAACAACCATTTCAAGGAGACACTATGATTTATCTTTAGGTGGGTTATGTATCATTGAAATATAAGATTCACATAATTTTTGGGACTCCGGCGGCTTTGTTCACTTAAGTGATGACTGAATCAGTTATCAATGTTTGTGTTACTTTCAAATTGTACAGATATATTTGGTGTAGTTTGTTTCCATAAATTTGAAACAAATACTGCTGAGATGCTAAATTGATAGTTTGTATGTGTAAATGGTGTGAATCTCATCCAGTAGGTGTGCCAAGTTTTGATTCTGTAATAAAGTTTATGATGCAGTCATCCCTTCCATCCTCCCATAGATGCCACCCCCACCCCCCCCCAAAAAAAAAAACTCCTTTACATCCACTTGGAAAATTGATCCAGTTTGTGATTGTCTGTTCAGGAGAGGTTGCATTGTGTTTACCTGGCTCATGAGTGAAATGTTAAGGTCCATAGTGGGTATCAATTGTTTTTGCTGTTTGAAAATGTTCGTTTGATTAATTATATTTGATTGTCAGTAAAAAATGTTTACATTTTCATTAAGCTAAATCCTAAGTACACACTGTTACAAATGGTGCTGTATGTTTTCTTGGATAGATGTTTATTGTTGCACTGGGAAATAAATTTTCTCCGATACTGCCAAATTTTTTATGCCATTTTAGTCGCTCTATATGTAACTAAAATTTATATGTTGCGTCATATTTGACTGATTCAGTCCTTGATGGACTTTGAAGGTCCTTAATTTAGGGAAGAATACTGTCTTCACCCATGTATAATATGTATTTGGCTGTACTCACCCATGTATATCATGTATCCAGCTGTATTCACCCATGTATCTCATGTATCCAGCTTAGTCATGCAATGATCCAACAGATCAGAGTCATGAAACTCCCTGAGCAAACAGACTTAACTCGAGTTCAAATTTCAACAGTTTTGATCTTCTTTAACTTTACATGGACAAGGTTAGAATTGTGAAAATTTGTATTCCATAACATTAATGTGAGGAGGGTTACAATTGTGAACATTTTGATCATCTATAACTTTGCTTGGACTTCTCGTGGGTCAGTGGTTCTTTCTGGGATTTCCCGGGTTCTTCCTCCACCATTTATACCGGCCGCCATGTATAGCCTATCTTGTGCTGAAAAATGGCGTTAAACCCTACAATGACAATGACAGTGAGTTTGCTTGGAGTGAGGTTAGAATCATCAAAATGTGGTTTATGTTACGGTTCCAATTTTAACATACATAACGAATGTCAAACATATTGATGTTGTTGTTGTTGTTGTTGTAGGGTTTAACGCCATTTTTCAGCACACGATAGGCTATACATGGCAGCTAGTATTAATGGTGGAGGAAGAACCCGGGATATCCCCTGAAAGAACCATCGACCCTCAAGAAGCTACTGGCAGGCTTTCTCACATTGGCCCAACTCCGAGACTCGAACCCACGCAGACAGGTGAGATGGCAGTGATCTGTAACGGAGAGCGAATTAGACCACTCAGTCACTCAGGGCCCCATCAATCATATTGAAATGTTCCAAGTATGATTTTTGATTTTGAAGTTTTGAGTCTAAGTTAAAGTTTTATGATCAATAGCAATTTAACTTCAGTGCCGGGCTTTTTTTCTACCACATTGTTAAGCAGATAGAATATACCTAAATCTACTAGTGTGTTATTCAACAGGTAATTTTGATCTGTGAGTTTATAGTTGAATACATGATATGCACAGGTGAACATTGAACTAGATGTCCATACAAGAACAAGGTGTCTAGATTTTATATTTTTGTATGTGCATAATTTTAATTTTCTGTACATATTTTAATTTAAAGATAGCAGTAGCCTAACTAAGCAGTTGAGTTTATCATTCGATGGGCAAATCAAATAATGTTGAGTACGCTTGTTTCTTTGAAACAGTTTACACAGTGTAGATATAAAGTTTTAACATAGTAAATGTAAAGTCTAATATGCATGAAATTGGCACTGGTTTATTGAGGACACATTGCTCCCATTTGATACGTCTTTTTCATGAAGTTGTGTACTGTGAACCTTTAAATGACCTGGATCAAATGGCCTTAGGCCCATAAGACCAAATCTGAGACTAATTTAACAGTATTATGTAGCTACTTCTCTTTCCCATGGGTAACTGTTAAACATAGTTAAATTAAGCTGTGGTGGTTCATTGGTTAATGTGTTGGACTTGCAACCAAAAAGGTGTTGGTTTAAATCCTACCATCAAATTAGCCCAGGTTGGCCACTATGGCTTGACCTTGAGCAAGGCACTGTACTCAAATTGCCTCAGATTAGCCCAAGTCAGCTATTTTTGGCCTGACATATGGCAATGCACTGTACTCAAACTGCCTCAGGTTAAACCAGGTCAGCTACTATGGCTTGACATTTGGCAAGGCACTGTACTCACACTGCCTCATGTTAGCCCAGGTCAGCTACTATGCCTTGATGTTTGGCAAGGTTCTTTATTCAAACTGCCTCTGGTTAGCCCAGGTCATCTTTCATGCTTGACATTTGGCAAGGCACTGTACTTGAATTGCCTCAGGATAACTCAGATCACCTACTATGGCTTGACATTTGGCAAGGCAATGAGTTCGAATTGCCTCAGGTTAATGCAGGTCAGCTACTATGACTTGATGTTTGGCAAGGCAGTGTAGTTGAATTGCCTCAAGTTAACCCAGGTCAGCTACTATGACTTGATGTTTGGCAAGGCACTGTACTTAAACTGCCCCTGGTTAGCCCAGGTCAGCTCCTATTGCTTGACATTTGGTAAGGCACTGTACTCAAATTGCCTCAGGTTAGCCCAGGTCAGCTACAATGGCTTGATATTTGGCAAGGCACTGTACTCAGATTACCTCCAGTTAGCCCAGGTCAGCTGCAATGGCTTGACATTTGGCAAGGCACTGTACTCAAATTGCTTCAGGTTAGCCCAGGTCAGCTATAATGGCTTGGCATTTGGCAAGGCACTGTACTCAGATTGCCTCTGCACTACATAACCTACTTATGTTGCTGAGGCATAAAACACCAAACCAATAAACATAGACACCAAACCAATAAACACAAACAACAAACCAATGAACACAAACACCAAACCAATAAACACCAGTTAGATTGTATGTTTTTTGTATGAAATGTTTGTCATTATTTAAAAGATACCAAGCTTACTGACTTAAAATGATTGTATCATAAGATTGAATCTTTTTTTCCATCTGTATTTTTTGAACTTGTGTTTCTGTTCCATTGAGGTAAGTATTATGTTATGTTAGATTTTGTGATTGATTGATTTTGTTGGTTTGCTTTTGGTTGTCTTGCCTTTCACTAGATGGTTATAACCACCAAATTAGTTTTTTTTATTGCTGGAAAACATTTTAATTATTTTCATATTTTCCAAAAACATCAAAGTTTTAACTATACAACATTCTAATAGTTTGTGTTTAAGCTGTTTTACAATTACTGTCTATAAACACTTATAAGCCAATTCCAACTGCAAACTGCAAAGATCCAGATCAGCTATCACATAATATGCTGGCATATCTTGGTCAGTGCAGTTTGTTATAAGTAATCAGTTGAACAAACAACATCGACCCAGATTTCCCAGCACATTATGTGATGGCAGATCAGAGTCTTTGTTGTTTGCAGTTGGACTGGACTTATAATTGAGTGGATACTGTAGTCATTCTGTGGTTTTATAATCAGTACTATGACTTGATGTTTGCCATTGGACTGGACTTGTAATTGAGTGGATACTGTAGTCATTCTGTGGTTTTATAATCAGTATGCATTTCAAAAGCACTCAAGATGTGAACTAAAAGATCTTTTCACATTCTTGTCAATGCATTTCTTGCTTCTTAAGGTTTTTTCTTATTTTGGGCATTGTTCTCTATTTAATCATACATTACTGATTGCTGGTCATTTCTATAGCTAACATTTAAATTTTTTTAAAAGTTTGATTAAAAATAATAGCCATGATAAACTTTGGTATTTTAAGTGCATCAAGGAAAACAGACCTGTTAGCTTGTGAAGAAAAATATGAAATAAAGTTTGCATGTTTTAGATCAAACATTTGTTATGATGGTTGATTAGTTATGGTTGTGTATTTAATTTTTTAATTTTGTTACTAAGCAACTTCTTGTGGTGTGTAGTTTAAATTACTGCATGTAAATGTACATGTGATGTACCTTTAGAAAAAAAAAGTTTGTTTTGCCTGTCTTATAGTAAGACAATGAACCCAGAGACTTTGATTGTGTTATGCCAATGGGAGCTAGAGTAGTTCAGTTGATATAAGGCATCGGACTCAGAATCCAAAGGTAGTGGGGTTGATTCAAGTCCAGATCAGTATCCTTGGGAAAGGCACTTCAATCCCAATTCCTCTGCATGATATAGCCAGTATTGTGTTAAATGTACCATTAAAAAAAAACATTTCCTTGGCATGATATTGCCACTAATGTGTTAAATGTACCATTAAGACCCCCATTTCTTTACAGTGACATTGCCACTAATGTGTTAAATGTACCATTAAGACCCCCATTTCTTTACAGTGACATTGCCACTAATGTTTTAAATGTACCATTAAAACCCCCATTTCCTTGGCATGATAGAGCAACAAATGTCTTAAATGTACCAAATAATCTCAATTTCCTTGGCAGGATATTGCCACTAATGTGTTAAATATACCATTAAAAAACCCATTTCCTCAACATGACTTGGAACTAAAGTGTTATTTTGTCCCATCTACTGAGCATGATATAGCCACTAATGTGTTAAATGTACTATTAAAAACCCCATTTCCTTGACATAATATTGCCACTAACATGTTAAATGTACCATTAAAAACCCCATTTACTTGGCATGATATTGCCACTAATGTGTTAAATGTACCATTAAAAAAAAACATTTCTTTGGCATGATATTGCCACAAATGTATTAAATATACCATTTAAAAACTCGTTTCCTTTGCATGATATAACCACAAATGTGTTAAATGTACCAATAAAACCATTTCCTCTGCATGATATTGCCACTAATGTGTTAAATGTACTATTAAAAACCCCATTTCCTTGACATAAATGTACCATTAAAAACCCCATTTACTTGGCATGATATTGCCACTAATGTGTTAAATGTACCATTAAAAAAAAAACATTTCTTTGGCATGATATTGCCACAAATGTATTAAATATACCATTTAAAAACTCATTTCCTTTGCATGATATAACCACAAATGTGTTAAATGTACCAATAAAACCATTTCCTCTGCATGATATTGCCACTAATGTGTTATGTGTACTTTAAAGCCCAATCCCATTTCCTTAGTATAATAAAACTACTAATGTGTTATGTGCACTATTAAAATTTCCATTTCCTTGGCATGATATTGCCACTAATGTGTTAAATGTACCTTTAAACCCAATCCCATTTCCTTGGCATGATATAGCCACTAAGGTGATAAATGTACCATTAAAAACCCCATTTCCATGCATGATATATCCACTAATGTATTAAATGTAGCATTAAAAATGCCATTTCGCTTCAGTGATATTGCCCTAATGTTAAACGTATCCATTAAAAAACCCATTTCCTTGGCATGATATAGCCACCACTGTGTTAAATATACCATTAAAACCTCCATTTCTTCTGCATGAGATAGCCACTAATGTGTTATGTATACTATTAAAACCCAATCCGATTTCCTTGGCATGATATTGCCACTAATATGTTAAATGTACCATTAAAACCCAATCCCATTTCCTCAGCATGATATTGCCACTGTGTTATGTGTACTACTAAAACCCAATCCCATTTCCTCAGCATGATATTGCCACTGTGTTATGTGTACTACTAAAACCCAATCCAATTTCCTCAGCATGATATAACCGCAGATGTATTAAAAATCCGATTTCCTTGGCATGATATTGCCACTGTGTTAAATGTACCATTAAAACCAAGAAAATGTTATATAATGTAAATCATTATACTTAAACGTAATGTTTTAAATGTACCATTAAAACCACACAAAAAGTTATATAATAACAACTTTTATACTGAAACATTACCGAGGTTGCCTTAGCTCTACAAACCCCTTGCTATTTCACTGATGGTGGGGACTGAAGAGCTATGGTCAACTGCTTAGGATTCTTCAACAGAGTTGCCTGGTCCAAATGATCGGACACTTAAGACTTCTTTATGGTATTTATGTGTTGATGTTAGCCAAATAAAAATGGTATCTGTTAAACACCCATTTCTCAAGCTCCAATTATTTTAAAGTACAGTACAACCAACAGCTTCAGATTACATACAGATGCCATTGATTTACTGATTATAACACCTTTAGCCTTTGTACATCCCACAGTGGTAACCTCTCAAAGTAATCTTGGAGCCACTCCAGTCAAGAGTAATGTAGACCGTACAGTATACACCCACCATGGTGTAATAGTAACATTGTGATTCTTTAGGACCCATTCAGCTCATAAACTATACCACTGTTGCTTTGATGTAGTAAGTTATTTTCTTGATCCCAACATATAGTCCTTCTGACCATGACCTTTGACCTTTCAGCTCCCAAGTCAGTAGGTGTTTTCCTGGTGTCATATGCAAGCTGTATATAAAGTTTGTGTCAAGATATGTTGTACAGAAGTCAAGTTTTATGGAAATCATTTTTCTTTCTTTCAGTCAATGACTAGGACCTTTATGACAGATTGAAACCATAACTGATAAGCTGATTCCATGCCCAAATACAAGCAAGTTTAGTTGTGGTAAAACATAGGGATTAAACTGATATAGAGTATTGTTTGCTGACTCACTGTGAATACCAAATCATACAAATTTGGCACTATATTCATTAATCCAATTGATGCATTTACATGTATCAGTAAATTTTGAAAAAGAGTTGCCCCATGACATTTAACTGCTTGTAGCAGTCATAGCTACAGAACCATTCAAACATGTTATGATGCAGTTTGGTATGTACATTGTTTTATGGTCTTCCAAGTGCTATTTATGGGTTTAGTCTTGTCAACTGTTTTGGACTGGGAGTATTCTTGGACAGCTTAACTAAAGTCAGATAATCATGTATAAACAAACTTACTGTCATTGCTTTAATGTCCAGAGATTTAATGTTCAATATAAATAGCTATATCCTGCTCACGTTAATCAAGAGGTGTCAACTTATGGCCCACAGACTCCATAGTCCTGCCCACCTACCAGCAAGAGGTGTCAACATATGGCTCACAGACACAATAGCCCAGCCCACATACCAGCAAGAGGTGTTGAACATATGTCTCACAGACTCCATAGTCTGGCCCACTGACCAGCAAGAGGTGTCAAACATATGGCCTGCAGACTCCATAGTCCAGCCCATGTACCAGCAAGAGGTGTCAACATATGGCCCACAGACTCCATAGTCTGGCCCACATACCAGCAAGAGGTGTTGAACATATGTCCCACAGACTCCATAGTCCAGCCCACAGACCAGCAAGAGGTGTCAAACATGTGGCCTGCAGACTCCATAGTCCAGCCCACATACCAGCAAGAGGTGTCAACATATAGCCCACAGTCTCCATAGTCTGGCCCACATACCAGCAAGATGTGTTGAACATGTGGCTCACAGACTCCATAGTCTGGCCCACATACCAGCAAGATGTGTTGAACATATGGCTCACAGACTCCATAGTCTGGCCCACAGACCAGCAAGAGGTGTCGAACATATGGCCCACAGACTCCATAGTCTGGCCCACATACCAGCAAGAGGTTTCAAACATATGGCCTGCAGACCCCATAGTCCAGCCCACATACCAGGCCTCTTGTTAGTGTCAAATTTGTATGCTTATCATATTTCTTATATGTGGGCCCCTCACAAGTAACCAGCTATATAAACTGGTAGCCTTGGAGGAGTCCCCCACGAGCCTGAAAGATTAATTAAAGATACTTACCATAGTTCATGATATTTATGGCCCAAGCGAAGTACATCTGTATGAAATCTGGCCCACCATAGCAAATGACTTTGATGCCCCTTCTTTAATCCATGCCATAAATGAAATCATCACTGACTTAATCACTGATCTAAGTTTATTTTGTGCAGCATGACAGAACACCTATTTCACAACTTCAAAAACAATATCTGGATTAGCCAGTTACTCAACTAGCAAAGAACAAAAGACAGCTTAGTATGTGGGAGACCTGTGATGAATAGGGAATCAAGTTACAGATTAGCATGTGAGAGGCCTGGTAAATAGCAAATCAAAAGACAGTTTGTGAGGCCTGTGATAAATAGGGAATCAACAGACAGATTAGTATGTGGGAGGCCTGTGATGAATATGGAATCAAAAGACAGTATGTGAGAGGCCTGTGAAGAATAGGGAATCAAAATACAGTATGTGAGAGGCCTGTGATAAATAGGGAATCAAAAGACAGTATGTGAGAGGCCTGTGATGAATAGGGAACCAAAATAAGCCATAAATGGCTTTTAAGTAACTATGATTTTTGCTTTGATAACATGGCTGCTTTCCCACCATTCAGAAAATGAACTACTTTGACCCACTCCTGTTAGGTTAAAAACCTGCCTTGCATTTGAAGCCAACATATTGGCATCTTTGAGTTGGACTGGATATTACTGCAGTATGGGAGCCAAAGTCAATTCACATCTTATGCCTTTTTCTAAACAATGCCTTGATGATAAAACAAAAGTTTTAATACTCAGAGTGGTCACTGTTGATTTGTCGGTGTGACTGCTTAGGTCGTGGGAAATGACTGTAGGTTAAACAACTTGCCACAGACTGCAGAAGGCAGGTGGTCATTATATATAGGACAAATATATACAAAATTTATTGTTACGAAATTAGAATGGCCACTATGACCAGGTGACTGCTAAGTAACAGGTAACTGTGTGTGTTAGGACGTACGTGTGTGTGTGTGATTTTGGTTTTAACATAGCTGTAAAAAAAAAAAAAATCACTTGCCACAATGTCTGCATTGTGGCAGTTCATAGTGATGTCCAGCACTGGGGAATCATGACGCAGACATGTAGCTTCATGTAGCACCTGAAACCAGGCTGACCGGTCCTAAAAGTAACCTCGTAATGCAGAGTGCCAAGTGAAGCAGTTGCTAGTAACATTTTTATAAGTCTTTGATATGACTCAGCCAAGGTTTGAACCTGCACCCTACCAATACCGAGGCAAATGCTCTAACCACCTAGGCCACCAGAGAGGTTGACACATACATACATACATACATACATATATAATGACTGTTGGAAAATATTTCTTTTTCTTATCTAATTTTCTTTATTTTTCAAACCTCAATTAAAAGTGAATTAATATTTATTTACCAATATTTAAGGCTAACTGCATTGGTAATATTGACTTGCATGATATAATATTCCAAGTCCGGCTATGCCAGTGAGTTTTTATTTTATCTAGACATTGGGATATCTTTTAAAGTATCATTTTTGTAGCAATATCAAATACGATAATAAGGGGGTTAGAATTCTCAACATTTGTATACATACATACATAATGTTACAACTCTATGTTTTTAAACTATGTCATAGAAAAGAAGTGAAACCAACAATTAAAGCCAAATTCAACAAATAATTTATTTGCCTAGAATAAAAAGTGAAAATTCAAAAGACTCAGTAATTTGAATTAAATTCCAAATAATCCCAAATGTCCTATCATAATTCTAAAAGTATAGAACAGTCCGAATAAATTCCAACAGTCTCGAATGTCCTTATGTACCACAATGATATATTCCAGTACGTCTTTGAATGAGTTCGTAATGATCCCAAAGTAGTGTTTTTTGTCCGAGCACTTAGTAATTCCAATGAATAATTTAAATAAAAATTCCTCTCAAATTATATCTGAACACAACCATAAACTCTGATCATAAATTCCCAAAGACTGATATTCAACTGATACGAATAATTGTTTGCCAAGCTTCATCATTTACAAATACCCACTTGACGTAGGACGCAATTGATTGCTCTAGAAAACCAAACTTTCCGATTGAAAATTTCACCAAACTGCAAGAAAAGGTCCGCATCCAGAACCATTTAAACTCGTAAATAAGGCTAGGGTTTGAACTCAAATTTTAGTAAATATCGTAAAAACATTATAAAAGTCAGGTAGGCAAAAACTCTACACTCAGTTATGGACGAAACTCAAGCATACAAATATTAAATACATGAACATAGGTGAAGACGAACGTGTTGAAAGCTGGCCAGAGATATTGTTTAATGTCCGATTTAAAAGTAAAATATGTTGGTTTATATTTGCAATTTTGTTTTAATCCTTCATTCTTAAAAACTCCATTTGTCTATAAGCTATTGCGTTTAAAAGCTACATTAAAGTTCGAGTTACGTGTGTGAAAGTGGCGCATCATGGGAACCAAATAAGTGGAGCTTACAGTGATGCACAATAAGCTATAGAATGAACAATGATCCCGTTAAATTTTAAGAATTGAAGCGATTAATGCTACGTCTCCAATTAAAGTCAATAATCATTTGTCTGTAGCCATAAATAAATAGAAAGATAAAAATGTTGGGAAGACTTATGAAAATACAATGCATTCCATTGCAGTGATGCAATCTTGATGCTAAAGATGTAAATATATTTTCTTACATTTTAGTCACAATATTGCTAATAACTCTGACAATGTACTGTAGTTAGATGAAATGAAACATACGGGACCCCCCTCCTCTTTAAATGTTACCTCTCTCCTTGATGTTACCCTTGCACGTTACTCAGCATAATGTCACCATGTTCTCTCTCTCTCTCTCTCTCTCTCTCTCTCTCTCTCTCTCTCTCTCTCTCATCTGAAAGTAAAGGTGACATCAAAGTTGTTGCCTCAATCTATTTAAATTCTTTTTAAAAGTTTAGAAAGTTTAGTGAAAATATTATCACTTTAACTACGCTCAGAATTAAGTTGAAAGTGAGCAGTACTTCCCTTTTTGACGTTTCTAAATTAATCGATTGATATGTGTTGCGCTTTCGTCCAAACAAATTAAAGAAAGAAAACGATTGCTACGTTTAATTGTGTTTTCAGAAAAAACGTTATTTTTTTTATACTGGAAATAGCTGTGTACAGTAATAATGAATTTTTGCCTCGTTCTAGAATGACGTCACTCATAGCATCATCCCGAGTCCAAGTCTAAAAAGGCAGTGCAGTCGGAAAGTTTGGACAATCTAACTCGTCGCTAAATTTAGGGCTTAATTTGCCAATTATGTTTGAGCGAATTGCACTAGAGTAGCGGATTTGTAATTTACACATAGAGTTCTATAAAAAGCAATAATAAATTGGATGATTAAGATTTTCTCCATACACGACCTTTAAGTATTATTCCATTTCTCGTGACCCATAAATCTGATTTTGAGAATATATTTCGGCTAATTCCACATCCGTGTATACAATGTTACACTCAAGGAGTCAGATACCTAGAGATTCAAACATCTGCGTGAACGTGGCTTGATAATCCGTTTTCCCTATATCCAAGGTCATCAACAGTATTGTGGTTGTCGACGTGATGTGATGTGATTTGACTTTTTTAACGTAGCTTTAACAATGTTTCAGTCATATCGCTACGATGTCTGCAATGTGGCAGTTTATAGTGATGTCTAGCACTGAGGTATCATGCCGCAGGCATGTAGCATCATTCCCACCCAGTCACATTATCCTGACACCAGGCCGACCAGTCCTAACACTAACCTCTTAATGCTGAGCGCCAAGCGAGGCAGCTGTAAGTACCATTTTTGTAAGTCTTTGGTATGACTCGGCCGGGGATCGAACCCACGACCTCCCGCATCCGAAATGGACACTCTAACCACTAGGACACCGGAGCGGTCGTGCGTGTCGACTGAAACGTTCGTAAACACGCAGACACGAAAAAAAAGAAGAAAAAAATCAACTTTAATTCCACACATCCATGGTTTCTTGATTTAAAATTGTATGATTCATAAGTAAGTCTTTTCAAGCCGAATATTAGTATTTCAAGACGCGCAATACAAAACATGGTCCAAACCTCCAAGTCAAAGCATTAGTCCTATCTCAAATTACTAAAAAGGTGTATCTACAAATATTCTCTATGTTAAGAAATTAGGTCCATTTTACGAAACTCTTCCATGCTGTTATAAAGTCTCGTGAATGCTGTATATTATGACGTCTGCTCCTAGATATTAGCTAATTACTCGGGTTGAAAAATATCTTCCCAACACCGACTTCCCATGCTCAACAAATAATGATTAAATCTATATATTTTTTTAACAAAAAAAAACGCTGTAGCATGAATACAAAGAGCACAAGTCCAAGATTCATTATTCCCAGACGAAATTAAAGGTTTTAAGCATTTTCTCTCGCAAAATTGGTCAGTGTAAGTTTATGTGGGAAGCCAGAATTTTAGCTGCGGGAAATAACAAGTATTTTTCGTTATACTGTACGCGAGACTGGAGTCTGGAAAGTTGATGACATGGGAAAGATAGGTTCGGCTGCGTAGAAAAAGCGAGTCTCTTGAAGGCACAAAGGTATTGTCTGAATTGCATACAATATGTTCATTCGTCTAATTTTGTACTTATTTGTCGAAATTTACTCGTTTAAATCAATTCATAAATGTTCCGTGAGTTCAGAAGTAATGGTTTGATTGCATTTGTCTCATATGCTATATGACTCATGTATTATATGAATTTGTTTGAACTGATGAGAATTTGTTCTGGACAATTACCTGCATTACGTCTGCTACACGTTGTGAGAATATATGTATCTGTCTTAAATTATATGTACCAGGTATGCTAAGAACTGATTTTACTAATTCTCTGTCAAAGAATCGCTAATTGGCAAGTAATGTGGTTAAAACAAGATGTGAAGTCCATTAATTCCATTGTGTAAATTAGTTGTGTATCCACTTAACCGAGAAATCGGTGAGTCTTGACAGACATCGTTCCGCTAGCAATTTACAACTGTTACGTATATCTGATTTAATTCATATTTATTTTAATTTAATTGTTTGTCAGTTTTAAATTTTTTATTATATGTTATTATAATGTTATTTTATTTACTAGAGAGGATATTTTTTCAGAACATTGTTTGACCTTGACTGTTAGTTTATAAACAACAGGTGTTGATCTAAATTCTGACCTTGTTTCAGAATTGTAGCTACCTTCGTAAACAAGTTCTATTTTATTTTAAAATGATTGGTTGTTTCCAAGGTCATGATGGGGCTACATGATTTAAGATATAAACAATTTTTAAAAAAATTTATTTCTTGGAGTAAAATGATTGGTTGTCGTCATGGTCAGTTTTAGTGTAAACACGATCACGTGACGCCACTTTTCGATTTCGCAATTCCGGTTTTTCCATTACGCGCATTTGTTAGTTTTAATAGAGATGCATTGAGAGAGATTTCTCAGTTTTGGGCTTTTTATACTGATATCAAGTTATTTTGTTGTAGCCGGATTTTTGTTCTAATTTTCTTCAGATCAGTTGGATTTCAAAAGGATTTTAAACAATTTCCTCTGGAAATATTTTGAGGAGTGCTTACACAGAAATTTTGGAAATACATTGCTTACAAATTTAATTTGGATTTCCAACACCGGAGTGCCATTATTTGTATATCTACAAGGAACTACAGCATACGTCATCGTCATCCATCTTGGATATTCCATCAGGATTCGAACTTGAAATTATTAGAACATTTGTTACTAGGACTTTTGAAAATAATTCGTGGATTATTCTTTGATTATTTTGGGATTTGATTCTTGAAACCGTAGATTCTTCTCCTTTTTTCATTTTTACAGAATTTTTCCAGGAAAATAAGTTATTTGTTAAATTTTAAAAAGCTTGTTGTTTTCACTCTTTCTGTGTCACTGTTTATTCGAACCTAAGCACGTAACAACAACCCACAGTGGGATGTAAGAGATATCTAAGAGGCCTAGTTCAGTTAGGAATGCCAGTAACCGCTAGAGAGACATTAATTTAATGATAATAGGTTGTGTGTTTATCAGGTTGCGAACGGACCACATTAGCTTAGTTCTCTTGAATTACAACGAGACGATATATGACGTAAAAAGAGTGTAATATTGTTCGTTCTCAGGAGAAGAAAAACCTGACAAATATTTAGGTTGCTTATTTTATTTATTAAAGAGAGAGAGAGAGAGAGAGAGAGAGAGAGAGAGAGAAACGCCTACCTGTCACAACAGTGATTTGGAAAACACCGGAAGCAGCCAGGTTATGCTGGCATACCGGCAATTTGAGTTCGATCATTCATTTTCTATTTCTAATTTTGAGAGAAAGTGTATGATTCAAATATCGTGTTCAATTTCATTTTGTTTATGTAATTGATTACATTGCTATATTTTAGATACGGCGGTTCGTTTTGTTATATTCTATATCTCTTCTCAGATCTATGGTATTCCTTCCATTAATTTCATATTTTATATTATAAATTACTTGATCCGGGCAATAACAGCGTGCTCGATCATCTCCTAGAAAACGATAACCAAAGCACTACAACAGGTGCAGGATCATATCACTTCTCTATCATCACACCTTCAGACTACATTTATGTATAGCATTAAATTACAGAATGTATTTAAAAGTATATTATTACAACTATATTGGTCTTAAACTAAGTAACATAAAAGAAAGAAAACCAACACGTTTTGTAAAATAAAATAAATAATGTATTTCCCTCGAATACAAAATGAACATTTTGATAGAACTTACAGTATTGCGAACTAAATAAAAAATCATCCAAAAAGTTAGAACTATCACCAGTCCTAATGAATAAAGTTCTGATTAAATTCAAGTAGTGTTCGAAATAAGATCCAGCGCTGAATGTGCTGATGTGCCTGTGATTTCGAATGTAGTAATATACCAATGGCCTGAAATCTGATGATGTGTCAAAAGTCTTTTGATGAAACACAAAAAATATAATCCAAGATATTCTTCTTTGATTTCACTACAATTCCAAGTTAATTGTCTCTGTCCAAGAATATTATTTATGAGACATTATATCTCCTGTAGATAAATAATTTCATCTAAATGAAATACAGAACACAACAATACAGCTGACTCTGCATCAAAGTCTCACAGCATCAATGACTAATTTCTAGAACGATTATAAAGCCCTCTACTTGACCTAGGTCACAATTAGCAATTTCTGGAAATACTATGACTTAATGGAATTCTCCATTCTAGATCATTCCAAGTTGTTTACAAGATAAAATCTGTTACTAAAAATTATAATAAGGATGCGGTAAACATCAATTAGGCTATGCATTTTTATGGGAGAATTCCAATAACCATGACCCAGACCCAAATACATATGTTTACTTGTAATGATAATGATCATAATATTGAACCCACACTCATTGACCATATACTTACCGTAGCAAAGAAACTATCTATCATCATATCTGGAACAACAATCGGGCCTATTTTTATGATGTAAAGCCTTTTCTATCTCTTGATGGGAAATATCTTTATTTAGTTCATTAAACATAAATCATTGTCACATTTTACATAGCTTTCATTAAAGCGTAAATTATTTTCACCTGGAATAAAAATGTAAGCGCTCACTAAAATCGTTTACATCTCGAAAGGGTTTTTCACAAGTATTAATTGTAATAGTGTAGTGTTGTCATTCGCAACATATTTTAACATTTTCTACTGCAACTTTGCATCACTGAATGTCGCTTTATCAAAATTCTAATGATTTCGGTTCATCTTGGTCGTGCCTATATTTTAGCAAAAGTTATTTTAAAGTCTTATCCTATACTTGTCGTTTTTTGTTTGGCTTCAGATTTCATTACAACTCGACGATGATTACAGTTGCTCATAAAATGTAACCATTGTTCTTCACAAATATCATTAAACCAACGATTAAATTTTTGTTTCATCATATTTCTCAGGCACTCAAACTTGTGACATTTTTAAAATCTTTTAAAGGATGGCAAAAACATTGTGAAAATAAAATATGCAATTTTTAGTTAATAGTTTATATCTATTCGATAGCATGAATCGCCATTTAATTTCGAGCTATATTATTTATTTTTAAAAAAACTGTTCATGAATGCGAGTCAGTCACGTATACATTTCTAAAACAGACAAAAGCTTAAGTAAGTCGTACCAACGACTCTCATGTAGTTGCCTCTCGTTGTAATACTATCACGGTTGAGTCAGTCATTGATTGCTCGCAGTAGATCGCCGTTCGCTATACCAGTCTAAAAACGCGACCGAGGGTTAATAGGGGCAAGAAATCTAAGTGAAAAAGCCAGTGCTGTTAAACGCTCTGTATTTTCTTTTCCTGCTTCATAACAGCACTGAAAGATTATCAACAATTCCCTCGGTTGTGTATAACCTCACACTAATTTCTTTAATTTATAACAAAACGGGTGGCAAAGACGAACAATCACCAATTCGGCTAGTTATTGAATTTCATCGGAAGCGACCTCTTATCGTCACGACATGGTGCCGTATAGTTACAACTAAGATTTAGTTCTCTGGAAACGGGCTTTACATTTACTTTAACGAAATAGATCTGCATCATTTGTTTATCAGAATCTATGACATTTTATTACAGATATATACATGTGTGAATAAAGCAGCTCGAGAAAAACATACAATGTCAGGAAAAGACTTTATGTTAAAAAGACTAGGCCTAACATTGGCGCACAGTGTTGACTTCCGTATTGATACGTCCCAAACACAATCGGTCGTGTTCTTTTTACCGCAACGTCAATTATTATGCTTGAGATAGGAAGCGATTGACAGGAAGTGCAGCAAACTTGGACGGATATTTCAGCATAACGACGGCAGGGGTTAAAAGTGGGTCAGTTAAGTCAGTTAGTACCAATTTTAATGCTTAAACCTGTCGGTGCATTGGTATGCAGAGCCTATCTGAGAAAATCGCGGTATAAAAAACTAGTAGGGGGTTATACAGTTACGAGTACATGTATTACGAGAAGTTCTAATGGATACGACTTCTTAATGTTAACCGACCATATTTACCTGACCGTATTCCTGACCTTCGTATTCAACATACTGCTGTCCAGGACAGAAACTTCTGAAAATGAAGGTAGGTATCTGTCCTTTCTTTTTATCATTTCTCTCCTGTCCCACCTCTATATCTACAACCTGTGGCACCGACACTCAAATACGCTGTAGTGTATGCGATGTTTTGTGTTTTTTTTTTTTTTGTTAATCAGATATCTGCATGCATAATGATTTCCTCTGCTCTATGCCCTTCAGACGTAGAAATATTACGAAAAGAAAGACATTCCAACAACTACGTGAAGTTAGAAAAAGAGAAACTGAGCTGACTATGTAGAATTGTTTTTAAATAATTTGCTAGGATATTTAAAAGCGATTTCTGGTACGAGGAAGAAATTCTCTCTCTCTCTCTCTCTCTCTCTCTCATACACACACACACACACAAATATTTTTTTAAAAACATGTCTTACAAAAATATTTAAGAGCTGATTGGATTTTTTTAAAGCAGGCACTTGCACGATATCCCCTCTCTATCTCTCTCTCTCTCTCCAAGAACCGACCTCGTTGTCACAAGAGTTTAACCTTCCTGCGTTATCGGTGTATATTATTTGTTTTCTAACAAAGCAAATAATGATGTCAACGGTTTTTGGACACGCTAGTCAATGTTATCAAGTAGGCTATCTCATATTCGGTAGTAACCGTCGATAGACACGTTTTAAAGAACCACGAATAAAACGAGACTCTTGGATTGAACCATTATCACTTCAACGTCTTTCGAGCTTTCTTACAATCATAGGAATCTTGATATATAATATGGGAAACTGGGCCGGTGTGTTTTCGGACCAGCTAATATCAACACCCTATTTCTTTTTCACACACTTTACTACACTTTTTTCTCGCCTGCATTAGCACAGATGAGACCAAATTATTACTCATTCCGTGGGCGGCAGTAATGTCAACATGGGTAAGATTTTGTGCCATGGTTTTTTATGATACAAGACCCAGGCCCAGGGAGGGGTATCTGTTAGACAAAGTCTGGATCAGTTTATAATCTTTGTTAAGTTTTCGGTTAACGTTACCCTGCATTGTTATAAGTCTCAAGCCCTGCAAGGAATATCTATCATACTTGGATAATATAACCAATTAGGTCTACCCTTCTGTATCCATGCACCTAACCTTCCCTCTAATCTTGATCATCATTACAGTGTCAAGGTTATTTGGAAATCTTGGTTCAGTTTTTGATTACAGGTTTTCTATATGGCCATAGATCCCCCAAAATGGAAGGGTTGGCTGTCATACTTGCACTGTATAATCTGAAATGTCTTTTTTTATGAACCCTTATTGATTTGCTCCACAGACAGTTCAAACTCATTTCAAAGTGAAAACATTTGTAAGAAACAAGGAAGCAGGCGAGACATAATTTGTTTGAATTTTTTGTGGGGTGGGGGTGGGATGTCTGTGTTGATAATTTAATGTTATCGTTTAACCACAACAAGCAGCACGTTTCTTTGCTTGACAGAGTACGGTTAGAACTTGTACCTATTTGTTCTAAATACAGAAACTACATGTATATACGACATCACGTTGCACAAAAAGACATATATACATTTCAGTACTTGCTATAGTAACAAATAATGGCGAGTACAGTACGATCCTATCCACGTAATTCCATATGATGACAATTGACATCGTTGAAGACATCTACACTTGAAAATAGACGAACTTGAAAAACGGGTAAAGTAATGAATTGTTCTGAATAAGATAATGTTTCCAAAATGGCATGTCCCTTTACAAACCTGTAAATATTAACGAAGAGTCTATAAACACGTACACATATCTCGAGTAAAGATCCGGCCAAAATATGTACGAAAATCGATATAGCTCACTAGTGAAGTTCTTTTATGAAACGTTTACAATTATTTTATTGTTGTTGTTGTAGGATTTAAAGCCATTTTTCAGCACACGATAGGCTATACATGGCGGCCAGTATTAATGGTGGAGGAAGAACCCGGGAAAATCCCCGGAAAGAACCACCGACCTACGAGAATACAATTATTTTAAATTAACGTTCAATCATGGTGTACTCCAGTGTTTTATAACTGACTGGTGGACAAATGGTGTTCAATTAAGACAAATTATTGCGAGTCCACAGTTGAAACAGTCGATAAATCTTTCTCCTTTCGTAGAAAGATGGGCAGACAAAGTGACAAGGAAAGATAAAATAGATGGACAAGCTAGGGTCCATAAGTATAGGGATGTGATTTGAACCTACCTCTTATTCCCTCGCCCTGCTAATATCTTACATTTAATTTTATCCGAATTCCTAATTTAAGTAGCACAGAAAGCGAAATGATCTGAATAAGGAGAATTTAGCTTCCAAGATACAAAATGTATGGGCATAGTTGCTCTGTCATTGGGGTCATTAGCGGTGTTATTCTACAATAACATTTAGCGTAGCGCATGAAAATGTACGGAATAGTTTTTCCGGTGGTAACACTACACTTTTTATAGACGAAATGTGCCTGAACGACGTAGTGTTAGTTCACCAAAACATTTAAGGTATAGTACGAAATTTTCATCATCACTTAAAAAGGTGTAGTGTTACTCCGCCACAACATTTAACGTATCGTATGAAAATTTGATCATTAGTATACCGGTGATGCGCTATATCTGTTTTTATTGTTCCCGAGAGAACTACACGAGTTCCCGAGAGACTACACGAGTTCTGTAAAGACAAATGACATAATGTCATACATAACCTTTAAATTATTGAGGCCTATAGTAATCGAATGTAGGAGTTGGATATATGCCATATCAAAGTCACGTGTCAAAAACAAGTCTGACCAGTGCTACCGAAATCAGATATTTTATTATACCTAATGCATGACATTTTGTTCAGCTGTAACGCGGCAAGAATAACACGCTCGTCATTGCATTGCTCATCAACGTCAAAACTAGGCATGCCGTGACCTTTATAATACCAATGAAATTTACATAGTCCTGTTTACTCGGTTCCCAGCTCTTCTAAGTTTTATTCCTTTTCTTCCTATTTGTTTTATTTCTAAATAATCTTACGGTTCAACATCGCATACAGCAATTACAGTAGAGAGATTGGTTGATCAATTATTATGCAAACCAGTTTATTATAGAACTCTTTTTCTCTCTGAAAAGGGGGCCCCGAGTGGCCGAGTGGTCGAAAGCACTCTCCGTTACCGATCACTGCCATCTCACCTCTGGCTGTGTGGGTTCGAGTCTCGGATTCGGCCAATGTGGGTATGCGAGAAAGTTTGCCAGTATCTTCTCGTGGGTCGGTGGTTCATTCTGGGGTTTTCCCGGGTTCTTCCTCCACGATTAATACTGGCCGCCATGTATAGCCTATCGTGTGCTGAAAATGGCGCTAAACCCCACAACAACATTCTCCCTGAAAAGCATGTTGCGCGCTATATATGAACATACCTACCTCTCATTCGACTCATTGGGTTGTCCTATTTCTTGTCACAGACCCCGACTAGATGCGGCGTAATTACCGCAATAATTAAAGTTTACAACTGCAACATATTCAAGGCTTACGTTGAACAATAAATTACTAAATTGTCACACACACACACACACACACACACACACATCACTTTCCGTTCTGTCTGGTGTATATTTATAATTCTCTAAAATTAATTCTATATACCTTGATTCTTTCATAGGAATCCGGAATGACTGTGTAGATACAGGAGTGCATATAACACCGATTGAGTAACATCATTTTTTGGTGATGTGTGCTTAGTCGTGAGGGAATATGGGTTCGTGTGTGCAGGCAAGGCGATGTGTGCCGTTTACCCGCGGACATAGGTTCGAACCTCCGTAGAGTACGAATTAAAACTTCTCTAACCTGTATGATAGTAGTATTTGTATTTAAATATTAATTATGCCTACTATTATCGAGCATTCTTCTATAGGAGCCAGGGATAGTACTTTCCGTTCTGTCTGGTGTTTGTATATATATGCGTGTGTGTTAGCAGATGAAGCTATTCGGTATAAGTCAATGTGCAGTTATATTTTCCCCTTAAGTTGTAACTGTAAAACGACTTTTATAGTGTGCGACGGGTTGTTATGCCGTCACTGTGGTAGGTGTGGGGTGGGGTGCTTACAGTATTTTATTTAAATTATTAAAATTCTTCTCTACTATTCCTCCAGTTCCTTCTCTTCCTCCCGACTTTCGAGTCGCGGGCTCGGCCCATGTGGTTATGTGAGAAAGCTTGCCAGTAGCTTCTCTTGGGTCGGTGGTTCTTTCTGGGGTTTTCCCGGGTTCTTCCTCGACCATTAATACTGGCCGCCATGTATAGCCTATCTTGTGCTGAAAAATGGCGTTAAACCCCACAACAACAACAACAACAAAATCCTCCCGACTTTCTTTAAATTCCTTCTCCTCCTCGACTTCTCTGTACTTCTCCTCCTTTTCCACTTTCTACTCCTCGACTCCTTTTCCTCCTCCCCTTCCTTGATTCTATATACCGACTCGACTTGTCGACTCCGACTACTCTTCTAGTCTCACTTCCGTCTCCCCTTCGTAGAGACTCGGAACTTATCTGAACTCGCAGTTCTGACCCCCAAAAAGGTTCCTGTGAAAACACAAGGACTGTACAGTATTTTCCTGAGCTCTCTCATATCACACTACACCCAGCCTATCATCAGATAACGGCTATTAAATTTCTTCGGTCATGCATTCATTCACATCGAAATACTCAAACGTCCTTGTATGGTAAAACAACGTCATAATAAAAGCACGGTATCAATTACTTCTCGTACATACATCAATAAATTGCGTCACATCAGTACATATTCCTAATCCCATTATACTATACAATATCACAACAATCAGACGCATTTCTTTACATTACAACTCATACAAAGTACACAAATATTCAAATATCCTTGCTCTGATATATCCATACATCCATATTAACTAATCTTACACACTTCAACCATTTTCCAAATTCACAATTAAAGTATGTATAAAATCTAACATATCACATGAATAAATGCACTAGTTTATTACGAAGTAACCTATTGTCGAATTACAAAATTAATTCTGACCACAAGCTAACAATCTTCATAATTCTGTACATAATACTGAAGCTCCTTTCTCAAAGACGCATGTAAATTAAACACTACAAAGGTAATTCTACGTACTAAACAATCCTAGTAATTAAGTATACATACTAAACATAATTACAATTACAATGCCGTAATATTCTGCAAAAATCGAATAAGTAACTTACTGACCTTTACGAAGCATCGTCTTTAGATTCTCCTCTCGTAAGTTTTATCACCAACTTGCGAGCGGCTCTCTCGGAGTAACCCTATATTGCTCAACAGTCTTCCTAGGCGAGACTAAATTTTCGCTTGCTAGTTAGAAGTTATAATTCGGATCGAAATTGTTATCACACCCTCCGTCTAAATTCCGATTGGATGTCGCTTTGACCCGATCCAATCAACTTAGAACACGCCTTGTTCCCTAGCGGGTACCTCTGATGTTAGGATTAAGCTGTAACACATAGGTGGGGAGTCGCTCGATCTAACGCGTATGCCGATTCAAGATGCCGGATTTTACCTCTGGTCACTGTAACCTCGCGTAAGAAGATTGACTATAGCCTGCGGCAATATTATGACTTCAAAATATGGCTTGTAATAATACCTTAGTTTATACACGACTTACTAACTGGAGCTGAGCAAACGTGACATAGTGGATAACTTTAAATGTAGAATTATGTCCGTGTTGAAATAGTTATTCTTCAAGTAGCTTCTTATCCGTTCATCAAGGGACGCCATTTTGTAAATTTGTTAAAAGTTACGTGGTTTATAATGTTGTTGTTGTTGTTGTGGGGTTTAACGCCATTTTTCAGCACACGATAGGCTATACATGGCAGCCAGTATTAATGGTGGAGGAAGAACCCGGGAAAACCCCGGAAAGAACCACCGACCCTCGAGAAGCTACTGGCAAGCTTTCTCACATACCCACATTGGCTGAATCTTAGACTCGAACCGCCGCAGACAGAGGTGAGATGGCAGTGATCCGTAACGAAGAGCGCTTTAGACCACTCGGCCACTCGGGGCCCCGGTTTATAATGTATTATCGTCCCGTGTGCAAAACGAAAACGCTATAAAGTGTGTGTGTGTGTGTGTGTGTGTGATAATTTAGTGTGTAATTTGGATTTTTAACGTAGTTTTAACAATTTTTCAGTCATACCGCTACGATGTCTGCAGTGTGGCAGTTTATAGCGATATCTAGCACTGGGGCATCATGCCGCAGACATGTAGCATCATGTCCCACCTAGTCACATTATCCTTACACCAGGACCACCAGTCCTCACTGATCTGTTAATCCTGGGCGGATAGTTTAGTAATTTATTGGTAAACGTAAGCCTTGAATACGTTGCAATTGTGAACTTTAATTATTGCGGTAATTACTTTTATTCCGGGTTAGAGCGTCCGCCTCGGATGCGGTAGGTCGCGGGTTCGAAACCCGGCTGAGTCATACCAAAGACTTATATAAATGGTACATGCATCTGCCTCGCTTGGCGCTGACAGACACACACACACGCATGCACGCACACACTATTATTCCGGTATTTATTGAGGTAAATATATTTATTCCGGTCAGTCTAGTGACCGCCTGGTTTGTAGTTTATTCTCCTCCCGTGTGCATGCCGCGATGAGGCGATGGAGCGAAATTAACATCGTTCCATCGCACCGCTTTATCGCTCCATTGCATCGCTCCATCGCATTGCTTCATCGCTCCATCACCCGATCAAATACTACACGATGGTGCGAAGGAGCGATTGGCCCTAAAAAGATTCCATAGTCTGCAGGTTGTAAAAACTAAGCACACTCTTAACACATGAACCGAGCCCTGTCAAGCACTACTTCGGATGATGACGTGGCACTTCCTCTTGATCCTACCTAGGAAGGCAGGATTACATAGACTCAGTCGAGATAATATATCATAATTTCTCAATTTTATCTAAACCAATAAAAAATTTCGGTTCTTTAATTTATTCAAATAATGCTCAAGCATTCAGATTTTAGCAGTATGAAAAAAATGTTATGTTAACAGCTTCAGTTTTTGTGTAGTTGAGTTTACCTCAGTTATTGCCTTCACATTTCCAATACATCTTGTCATTCATCGAGGTAGAGCTGTAACGTCATGTAGGTCAAACACCAAAGCCCTATCTGGGTGTCACATAATACTGTACACAGAAGAATGCGTCTAATTAGAGGACGTTTTCGCTTAGGAAGAAAAATTCGCACTTCAGATCTATCTTCCGCATTACAGTATCCAGGGGCGCCCGCAAAATTATTTTGTGGGGGTTGGGAAAGTGGTGAGCTGTTAAATGTTTAGGATTTCGGCCAGAAAAATGCCCTTATGTGCGGGAGCCCATGTCAGTATCTTTAATTAAACATCTCTATGGCCATCCTGAAAAATAATACAAAAATAAAATGTTACTTTGATTACTGATGATTTGATCATAATTGTTGATCTCTTTCTTTTCTATTTACGTTCAAGGTCTTCCAGTAATTATTGGGTTGGGACAGGATATGTTGATTCCGATTGGACAATATGTTGCTCTTCAGTGTGACGTAAGATCCATCCCGAAAGCAGCGATAGAATGGGTCAAGGACGATAGAGTTATCACAGACAGCACAGATTTCGTGGTAAAAGAATATCCGCAGGTTGAATTCACATCCAGCCTCATTCTGTGGATACACAAGGTGACGAGAGAACACGTCGGTGACTACTATTGCAGAGCACAAAATAAATATGGAAGTGTTGTAGGTCGGACATCCATTTATGGTACGTGTAGATAGATACAGAAAATATCTTCTTAAAAGCAATAATTTAAAACAACACTGGTAATTTGTTGAAAGTTGACATGTTTTAAAATACAAGAGTCTCAGAAGCTATAAATTTGAATAACTCTTCAGTGACATGGTAACCTTCAGTCCTACAATGTAAGACCTCGAGACTAATATTTATGTTTTGGGGGTCGAGGTCTTGCTGCCCAAATAACGGCGCTGTGTAGCGTTTTGATGTCGACTAACATAGTAACGAAAGTAAAATTTTCAGGAATATATCGTAAACTTGGCAGCCCATAACGACGCTTTGCTACAAATTAAAATCATAATGTTTTAGTCCGACTTTGCTTACTCTTGTCTTTTTTCTAATGAATTTAAATTCTCACACAAGCAAATGGGTCTGTTTTCAAGTATCGTTGGCCTACATTTCAATTGGTTGGAACGTGATGGAAGCGGGAATGCCGAAATCGGGTTAACTTATAGAACACTTTTGCATAATACTGCATACGAAACAAATAAAAAGTATATTAATATTGAAGAAAGTGGTTAGATAGCTTGGTATTTGTTCAAGATTCTTATCATCCTTTTAACCGATTTTGGTATACCCGGCTTCTATCGCCACATTCCAGCCAACTGAAATGTAGGCTAATGGAACTTGAAAACGTTAATTTGCTTGTGTGGGAATTTGTTTTTATTAGGAAAAAGACATCCGAGTAAGTACAGTCTAACTAAAACATTATAACTTTAATTGTACAAAAGCGTCGATTTGGGCTGTCAAGTGTACGAGATATTCCTTAAAATTTGAATTATCGTTCCGATGTTACACAGCGCCATTATTTGTGCGGTACGACCTCGACGCCCAAAACATAAATATCAGGGTTGAGGTCTTACATTACGTTACGACATCGACGCCCAAAACATAAATATCAGGGTCGAGGTCTTACATTGTAGGACTAGATAACCTTGTAAGTAGAAGGATGACCATCCGTAACGATTTTGTGTAAATTTAAAGTTTCATACATGTTGAAAAATCAAGAAATTGGAAAATGTGTAATATTTTGAATAGCTCGTCAGTGACAAGATAACAAGATAACATTGTAAGTCGAAAGATAACCATCCGTAATCATTTTGTGTACATTTGAGTTTCATAGAATGCTTATAAATAACGAAATAGAAAAATGTGTAATATATATATATATATATATATATATATATATATATATATATATATATATATATATATATATATATATATATATATAATAAAGTCATGCTTTGTCATTTATAATTTCTTATTCACCACCACTACGACCACCACCATTATCTCTGTAATAACAAGCGTGTTCTTTGTTCAACCTTCCAGGGATGCAGTCAGCCAGTTTTGCCTGGAAGGAGATAGAAGTGATAAGTCAACAAAGAAGCAATGCGGGGTTCATTGAATTTAACTGGATGCTTACTTTTTTCCTTACTGCAACGATTGCATTCATATGCAAGTTTGAATGAAAAATGGATCTTATTTCATTCTCTTGTTCCTATTTAAATTTCCACTGATGAGGATACGGCGAGATAGAGGCTGCATTATTCCAGTTGTCTGCTGCTGATCAGATATCAATAGAGTGTCCTTCATAAACTACTTGTAAACGAAGTTCAACACAATTCATGGTTGCAATAGACACCAATCAAAGTAAAATCACACAGAAGAGACTTGGAAATTTCGACGAGAAAGCTTTCTCTTTTTTTTTCTCATCTTTTTTTGTTGTTGCAATAGCGGCACTGTTATTGTGGTTGATACCATTTTTTAAAAAAAAGGTATCTGACTTGCGCGTGCAGTGCCAAGGCGATAACAGGCAATGTTTAGCTAGCAAACTCCACCATTCGCGCGCGTGTGTGTGTGTATGTGTGTAGAGTAAATTGTCAGTAGTCGTCATGCTAGATAGGTCTTGAGATAAAATCAGTTATTTTAAGAAAAATATAAACAATAAAATAAAATTCCATACATTTTACAATTGTTTTGTTTGTTTTGGGGCCGTGGGGGTGGGGTGGGTAGTTTTGGTTATTGTTTGATTGCTTCTTTTTTCTACACCAAGTTTGAAAGATTATCCGGACCAATAATACAGCTGTAAGTTAATTCAACTTTATCCACAAGTGTTCAAATGATTTCACACTTTTGTTTTTGATGCCATAAAATCTGTTGATATTATAAATTACAAGCTGATAATAAGTTAGTGGCTATTTCACAAAAAAACTTGTAATATATGATGTCCAGAAGTCAAACTAGCAATGAAAGATAAACTAATCCCATCACATTTCGTAGAGTGCCATTTTTCGTCATGGTTGTGGGTTTAAAGACCACGAAATTGAAATCACAATGGAAAATGAATCCATCCGCTTTTCGGTGAACTTCATCCTTTAAATCCTGTGAGTTGATGATTGTGGCGTTCTGTCGTATTTGGGTGGGGTTCTCCCAATATAATTTAATTAAATTAAATTAAATTGAAAGTTCCACCCTGGCTCGTTAGGTTAGAAAGTTAAATTAGTGATGATGTAGATTTACAGCTCTGAGCCCCCAGTCAGCAATGCCGACGGTTAAATTATAGAGAACACGAAGATGAAATTCAATCAATAACAATTTAATAAATGTGATAATTTAAAAAACGATAACTTCCAATCACTCGTCTTTCCCTCGACCAAGTGACAGCCTAATTCATCCCGTGATTTACAGTGTGAGTTCGATTTTCCCCCTGTCCTTGCATCTACTCATCTATTTCTTCCCGCTGATTCTTCCTTCTTTCCGTTCCTCTAACTCCTTCTTTGTCTCTGTTTCTCTCTCTACTATCTCCTCCTCCAACTTCGCTCCCAGACTTCAACTTATCTTGACTTCTCCTTTCCCTCTCTATTATCTCCTCCTCCAATTCGCTCCTAGATTTCAACTTGTCCTGAGTTCTCTCCTTTCTTCTCTTTTCCTCCGTCTCTCTATCTGAGACTACGGGACCAAACTTTAACTGGTCTGTCCCTCAAAGCTTCCTGTGAAAAACCACAAGGCGTTAACAAATGTTTTATCGAACCTCACCTCACACTATAACGACAATTAACCATCAGATAGCTGTCACTGTTTCGGCCACGCATGCATACACATCGAAATTCCCACACACTTCTTGCAGGATAAACAATGGCGTAATAACACAGTATCAGCGAATTGTTATACAGACATCAATACATTGCGTCACGTCAGTATATACACATATATATTTAATCTCATCGTACTACAATCTGAAAAAATCAGACGCATATCTGTACATTACAAATATTCAACAATGGCAAAATCTATAATCATATGAACATATGTGTTAGTCTACTATAAAATACCCACATAGTAAATTACAATATTAACTCTTACGACGGCTGGCAAGCTATATAATTCTTTACAAATATCAACTCATTTCTTCAAAATATGCAAACATATTAACAAAACAAAGTAATTCTTCGTACTACGATTCTAGTACTAATAAAGTATACATACGACCTACAATTAAAATGCAGTCGCATTCCACAAAGACCGAACAAATATCTACTGACCGTTTGAAGCTTTCTGTACTTAGACCTTCCCGCTCTAAGATTTTCCCGCCAATAACGAATGGCTATTCGGAGTTACGCTAACCTCTTCTCTGGGTAATTTCTCTCAGCGAACTAACTTTTGCCGGAAAACGCAGGGATATCATTCTACCCAAATCAAGGTCTCCCCCCTATCTCGATTCCGATTGGGTGGCGCTGTGCCCCTGTCCAATCGTCTTAGCGGCCAGTTCAACCTGTCCGTCTGTTTGCAGGGGAAAGAAGTTAGGACACTCCCACTTCTTCAGGCAATTTCTTTTGATCTTGGAAACATTTCGACACCTAGGTGATAATTGGCTGTCTGTGACTTTGCAACTCCGATGTCCGGTTCTTCTATTCTAGCCACAACAATCTTACGTAACGGATTAGTGCTAGCCTTCGGCAATGTTCGACATCAAACAATGACCCGTCAGAATTACCTTGATTATACATGTTTCAAACTGGGCTACTCTGGGTCGGGGTAAACATGACAATGATATTCTACGTAAATTAAAAAATGCAGAATCGAATCCATTCGAATGAATCGTATTTCTGTACATATAAATTATTTTATGAATTTGCCATCGAAAATTTTCTACCATCGCTAGAATTTGGAGTAAATACTTGTACCTCTGTGCAACGCATCCGGTATTGGAATATATGATTAGCGGAGTTGCTTGTTCCATAATATAACAGAACGGTTACATACCTCTCTTCGTAAGTTATATTTGTCAGATGATGTTTAATCAAAGGACATCGTCTGTTGAAAATATTAACGAGCATTTAGAACAAATAGTTTGATTTCATCACCATTCGATTTTACAATTTTTTAAAACTCTTTAAATTTAGCCAAGATGTTTTTGCGATATTATCTTGTACCAAGTTTCATTAAATTTGTTTAGAAATAAAACTTGTAGTGCGGCATGTGAGGTATCTTTGCCAAACATTTGCTAGACCAGCGCAACAATATGCGCAGATGAGGCTATATTTTCAGTGAACCCGTCCAGGATCATATAAATATAAAAAGTGCTGCATCCAGATTTATTATCAAACAGTTTATATAGGATGTTAAAAAGGTCAGACAAGTGGTTGGAGAGACGCCTTGTATTAACACATCAATCATTGTTTGACGGGTTCATTATTATGTCATTGAGGAGTCCATTTTGAGAAAGAGGATGACTTTAATTAGCGTAAAATAGCGTACCCCACCACACTTCCAGAATCCCTCTGCATCCGCTACTGTAGAATAAGTGAAATGGAAATACATGGGATAAAACAAAATTAAAAAAATTTCAGTGACCATTAAAATGACATAGCAAAGTAATTATAGCAATGCACACCGTACTCCTTAATATAAAAAATACCGCTAATGAGACAAATACATGCAATCAGAAAAACCTTTATGGCATCACAAATCATACCGGAAAATGTAAAACACTAATTAAATTATCTGAGTGAATTGTCATCCGTTTGTAATAGAAGCTGATATGTATTTTATAACAAGCAGCAGAGTCTACACCGGATATATATCTATTTGCTATTTTAGCATCGGGTCAATACCTAATTGCGAATTTCGCATAGGGTAAATACCTAATTGCAATTTTCGCATCGGGTAAATACCTAATTGCGATTTTTGCATCGGGTAAATACCTAATTGCGATTTTCGCATCGGGTAAATACATAATTGCGAATTTCGCATTGGGTAAATATCTATTGCTATTTTAGCATCGGGTCAATACCTAATTGCGAATTTCGCATAGGGTAAATACCTAATTGCTATTTTCGCATCGGGTTAATACCTAATTCGCATCGGGTAAATGCCTAATTGCGAATTTCGCATCGGGTAAATACCTAATTGCGATTTTCGCATCGGGTAAATACCTGATTGCGATTTTAGCATCGGGTCAATACCTAATTGCGATTTTCGCATCGGGTAAATACCTATTGCTATTTTAGCATCGGGTCAATACCTAATTGCGAATTTCGCATAGGGTAAATACCTAATTGCGATTTTTGCATCCTACGGAGCCGATTACAGCTTATTTGCATTTGCTCGGTCGATTCGGGTTAAAAGCGTACCGTTGTCGGTCGAATGAGTAGTTACTGTTTCCGTGAAAAGCGAAAAAGGTTCATTTATAATTTACCTTGTTATAAGACAAGACCCCCCAAAATTGTGAATTGCTGTTTACAAATTTCATCATTCAGACTACAGAACTAAACATTAAAAAATCTATAGAACCAAATCACCAAATCATCTTTTCTGTTTTTTTTTCTTCATACAAATGTCTTAGAGCATCATTTTTAGTTTGAGATGACCTAATTTTGGAGGTATCATTACAAAGGTTCGCGCTCGCTTAATTTTCAGCGGTGCAATATTAAAAAGTGTTAAGATAAGATTCCATATGTACTAATGCGTATACAAAACCGAAATTATGATACGGCAAAAATCGCGATAACTAAGTAAATTCTGTTTGTGATTTCATATATACAGACACGGACGTGATTTTTAAATAGGGATGTGTATACGATTGTTTCAATCGCTACCTTAAGCGTACGCCTACGTATGGAATCTAAGCTTCAGTGGTTAAAGTTTGAAAGATGCAGTTTGTTGTTAATGGAAATTGGTTAAGTATTGAAAATGGACATACAATGACGCTGCAAAACTCCACCGGTATGTAACAAGGGCTATCAAGGGTTTGCCTGAATATGTCGAGCAAATGTTGGACATGTTGATTGACTTTGGTTTTGAAAATGTGTTGAAAGTAGCCCTAGCCATTTCTTTAATTCCAAACGGCATTCAAGTCCAATACATAGCCAGATAACTGGTATAATCTAGAAACTGTACTTTCCCCACATTCATGTAAACTATTTTAACTCAGTTCAAGTTAACTGTTGGAAATTGTGCTCCTTGTTCTGAATAGTTTAAAAAGGAATTGTCTGTCCTATCCTGTGAAATTTTGAGCCATGACTATGGTGTTAATTCTATAGGTGTACTTAACTCGATCCACACGGGAGACTTCAAACTGATCCGAGGGAGTGATTGTCTTAAACAATCTTAATATTCTGCTCGACATTCAAATCCTCTAAAAAAAATCAGTAATAAAGACAGCTGCTCCCTTCTCTGAAACCTGAGATTTTCACTCTTAAAATTGTATTGTGTATTCATAAGCCGTCATTATTTGTGTTCTGAAAGTAACGTTTTGGATACGTCCCATGTAAATATAATCTTTCTTTCTTGCCTGATATTGACTCTAGGTATTGTGGTGGAGGTTGATGGTGTTGGTTCAGAATCACTCATGACGTCTTCATAATCGCAAGCGTGAACCTCTGCCAGCACTGTTCTCAGTATGTAAGGTACGTAGTGTCCTATCTTTTCTGTTTTCTCGTTGGAATGGCTTGATCTTTTCATAATAATTCGAAATTTGAGTTGACCAGAGTACACACCACTCACTATATATAGAGAAACCCCCTCTACCTAAGAGAATACACATATTCAGTTTCAGTCTGTGAAGATGGACGAGCCAAACCAGATCAAACTTCTGGTCAGAAATGTGCAGAATAGTCATTCAAAAGTACACTTCTAACCATACTTCTGACTACTATTCTTGGTATAAAGAGAAGATACCTGCTATGTCTGTCAAGAGAAAGGACATTGGGCTCCAGGATGTCCACACTGTCAAAGGAAAGAAACCTCTAAAACATGAGAAAAGAGAGATAAAAGTAATAATAGCTGCCATCATTGTCAAGAAAAATGGCATTGGTCTTAGTGTCCCAAGAATAAAAAGGAGAAGGAGCGTTCAAAAGCAGACAAACAAGAAGAACCCATACCATTAAAGAAACTCAGAAATATCAGACAAGCAAACAAACAGCAGAAGAACCCATACGAAGGCAGAATTCAGAAAAGAGATAGCAAAGAAATAAGAAAGAAAATGGGGTTGTGTGATGCGTTATCTCTGTGATTCGCAACCTTGAGAATAAAAAAAAAAACAAAAAAAAAAAAAAACAAAAACAAAATAAAAAAAACAAATGTACATTTGTCTTGGATTCTTATTTAAATATGGCTAAGATAACACACACATACACATTCACACATTTTATAATGAGGTGATTTGAGTTTTGTTTGATTTGGCAATTATTGAATAGTATCTCTTTTTTATGACAATAGGTTATATATAATAAAGAAAACCTTTTACACTTGAAAAAACAAATTCATAAGAACGAAAGTCACTTCAAACTTGGAAATGTCTTCCTAACACACGTTGGAATCGATTAATTACAGTTAGCAAATACTGTAGTAGGTTTATACGTAGGACAACGACCCAGAAAATGTCCCAAGTTCACGTTAGGTTAAAACAATACTTGACACGCGCGCCAATACATATTAGAGCAGACAACAGCCTAATCTAAACTCTTTGGACCATAAACAAACTGTCAAATTTTAAGGCGAATTATTAATAACTTAATGTGTGTAGGTAAGCCATTTAAGAAATATTATATGAATCTGATAATTATCTCATTGTGATTGATGTTATTCATTTGTATAAATGATAAATATAACATTCTGTGTTTTATTCTTTTAATTAAATATCATAGCTGTATTAACCAGGCATGGGGCCTCGCTTTTGATGCTTTGCCCACTTAAAACGACAAAACAATATTCTAAAATCTAGATTCGCCCAATTGAATTTCAATGGAGAAAAATCATTACCAATATGTAATTAAATAGCCATGACTGTCATTTGTCTTCACTCATATGTCGGGATGTTAGAACGACTTCCTAAGCATCGTGGGATTGAACAGGGTAGAATTAGTCGGATCAGTGAGCGTAAATTAGTTCCAAAACAAACACGCAAGAAACAAGGGGGGCGACATTCTGCATGATTTAAGATATTCTAAAGAAAATAGAATTTGTAATCAACAGTGACGAAAACAAGTAATGTTTCAACAATGCCTTCAATTTGACAAAGTAATAATTTTGTGTGGCAATGGTTTGGCCAAGGTAGAGCCAAAAACATTCCAATCTCAATCCCTATAATATACCTCTCTCTCTCTCTCTCTCTCTCTCTCTCTCTCTTTACATAAGTGCTTGGAAAAAAAACATTTTTTTCTTCACATCTATAAAAACCTCAGTAAATCGATTTTTTGCGGGTCCCACGGTAGTAGTGAATAGGGATAGTATAGCGTCAATGGGACTTATCATTAAAAACACCCTTGGGAACATATAGCGTCAAGGGAAATTTAACATGGAGAAAAATCGTGGGAACATATAGCGTCAAGGGAAATTAACATGGAGAAAAATCGTGGGACTGTATAGCGTCAAAGGAATTTAAACAGGGTGGGACTGTTGAGCGACAAGGGAAATGGAACATGGGATTTTTTTTTAAAAATTTTTTTTTTTAAAAAAAAGGGTAGGCAATGGAAAAGCTATCTCTTTTCGAGAAATATGGCTGGCCCTTAAAAGGGCCTTTGGGTTTTTCTTCTTCTTCTTCTGCTTCTAATTTCTTCTTTTTCTCCACCAAGTTCTTATTTTATCTCCTACACTCTTTCTCTTCTTTTCTTTCTTTTTTTCTCCTCCTCTTCTTTCTTCTTCTCTTCCTCCTCTTCTTTCTTCCTCTTTTCATTTTCTTCTTCTTTTTCAATTTTTTCATTCCATGCTCTCATCCTTATCGTTTCCTCTTCATCCTCCTTCTCCTCCTTTATTTCTTTCAACAGATCACTGATGATTACCTTCATTTTTCGTAAATTGTTTATCTCCATCTTCACTCGATGGGGACTATATGAATAGTGATCCTCGTTTAGGTTAACCAACATTTGCTCCATCATTCCTAAATTGTCGAGGACGTTTTGCAATTTTTCCATTTTGTCAAGGTGGTTCGAAGCCATCTTCTTTTTTATTCTGTGCAGAATGGTTTGAACGACGAATACTGTGGGTTCTTATACGAAAAGCGCGGACGTGAAGGAAAACATCCCCTAAAAAACATAAAATGGATCTTACCTAGATGATGACCCAACATCGCGCGGACGTGAAGGAAAACATCCCCTACTTTCTCATTTCATATAATATAACCCTAACTATACTCTCTACATACGCTAAGAATCAATAAAGAAACCCATAATCTACTATTCTCACAAACATACCTTTACTCTTACAAACACAAACACACAAACACATACTCTCACATTTGTTAAAAAGAGTTAGTGTTTATATACACTCTACTCTACCTACACACATTGGCAAATCGATCGTTATTTCTTTTCTAGAGTATTGGGTAGCCCTGAAAAGGGCTGTTTTGTTTGGAACTTCATGGACACCTGGTTAATGGTGGCACCTTCCAGGCCTGGCGCCACATACACATCTTATCCCCCAATTACATTTTACCTTTTGGGGGGAGAGAGCAGAGGCAGGATATGTCGCTTCAGAATCCCAATTTTCGCTCTCTGGGATTCTGAAATTTTTTCTTCTCTCCTTTTCCTCCTCCTCTTCTTTGTATCTTCTCTCCTCCTCTTTGTATCTTCTTTCCTCTTCTTCTTTATATCTTCTCTCCTCCTCTTCTTTGTTTCTTCTTTCCTCCTCTCTTATCCTTCCCTCCTCGACAATGGCTTCCGCGGCCAGTTCATTTAATATGCGCCTGGCATATTCCAGATGCACATGAAGTTCCAACAGTTTCTCCAGTCTCGTGTTCATTTTTGGTGTTGATCAATCAACAAGGGTAGCTGGACTGCCGAACGAGTTTCAATTTATACTGAAAGCGCGGACGTGAAGGAAAACATCCCCCTAAAAACATAAAATTCATCTTACCTAGATCGTGACCAAAATCAACAACAACGCGCGGACCTAAAAGAAACACTCACTCACTTTTTATGCTCCCCATCACTATTTTAAATTTTGTTATAAATCACTTCAAGCGACTATCCACATACGCAAAGCAATCCAATCTAACCCCAAATATACACCTCAAACACCAAAAAAGACATCATTTTTAATCTACTATCCATACCAACTTACTTAACCACTTACAAACACAAACACATACCCTCACATTTTTTTAAAAAAAGAGTTAGTGTTTATATTCACACTACTCTACCTACACACATTGGCAAATTGATCGTTATTTCTTTTCTAGAGTATTGGGTAGCCCTGAAAAGGGCTGTTTTTTTTGTTTGCTATGGCATTCTTTTTTTTAGTTTCTAAGAATGCGATGTCCTCTGAGGATAGACTTTCTGGCAATAGGTCTGCTTCTTCGAAAAGAGAAGAAGAACTCTTTAGTGTCGATACGACAATCGACAAAACCTCTGTCAGCTTCAGGTTGCTGCTGCTGTTGTTGCTGCTGTTGCTGCTGTCTCTGAAGTCTGTACTTCTCTGTCCATTCTTCTTTTTCCCTGTTCATTTCTTCTCTGAAGAGCTCTTCTATCAGGTCTTCAGTGATTTTTAACATTCTCACATTCTCTATTTCTTCTGGCTTCGGTATCAGACTGTGTCTGACCCTATGCAAATTCACGTAGGCTTCGTTGAGCTTAGCTAGTTTGGAGCACATCTTCGTAGGAGGATGAGTCGACAATGGATGGTTAGACTGGGAACAAACCGGTTCTTAAAGTCAAAGCGCGGACGTGAAGGAAAACATCCCCCACACGGTTTTTGAGTCGCAACGTTTAGTGAGTGTCATGAGAGGGATAGTAAGAAATGAAAGAGCATCAATCCAATATTCTTATAGCTAAACAAACCACAAAGGCATTTTTTTCAAAACACAACATTTTTATTCAAAAATCACTTAACACTAAACAACAACTCTAACATTTTTTAACAATAATCCAACACTATAACATCAAACAATTTTTTTCAAATCACAAACATTTTTTTCTCAATGTACAATCTACTTTAAACAGGGCTGACAACGTTGTGAATGAAATTGTGATTTCCACTGTTGGAAATCATTAGGCCATTGATGGACACTACGTTTCCTAGCTTGAGACAAAAGATAAACATAATGGTCACAAAACCATCGATCTACTTTCACATCGTTTCTAGCAGAAGAACGAGGATCGAAATGAGTCACTAAATGTTCTAAGGAATAGCCCAGGCTGCGATGATGCAGAAAATACACACAGTACTGTCCACACACCAAGGAATCTGTGCCTTGTAATTTCACATTATTGAATCGGGTGGTTTGAGCATTTCTTCTCATAAAGTCGATGATATCGTCTTCCAAAGGGGGCAATCCGTACGAATCGAAATATTCCACACATCCTTCTTGAGGAAAGTAGACGGCTACCCAGTGGGTTCCTGGGAGATGACTGTCGTCCGTGTTGATCACGTAAGCTTGATGGTCTTTAGGTTTGCGATGAGGGAGTTCATCTTTAGCACAGACGACAGGATTCCAAGAAGCCGTATACGAACTGTGGTTCAAAAGGTAATAAAGTTCCCAGGTATCCATTGATTTGTGTGTGTTTTTTCTTCTTCACAGGTAATAATAAGTCGTCAATTCGATCCTGACTTTTTGCTTGAAAATGTCTGACGAATAAATGGTTATTCGTTCTGTTTCCTCACTCTGATTCAGGAGAGCTTCGATACGATGGATCTCTTGAGTGGTTAATGGTGGACAAGAATGTTCACGCAAGTCTTTATACCACTGGTGCAACACGTCTTTGTTTGAGATGAGACTCCAAGCTTCGTCCAAATACTCGTCCAATTTTTCTTCTTGACTCAACATCAGGCATTTATCGTGTTGAATTTGACTGGGATGATCGTTTTGACATCCATAGCAATTTTTCTTGATCAATTCCGTCATTTTGTTGACCAAGTGTTTGGCAAAACAGGAGACTAAATGGGCTTCTTGTTCTGGCCATCTCGACTTCATCATGACAACTTCGTCTTTGTCTTGGGATTCTCCTTCCACGGTCTCCTCACATTCCATGTCCAAAGTTTCTCCACTTTGTAAAGAGGGATAACAGTCTTCCATGGCTTCTAGTAATCTAGAATGACTTCTCTCAAACTGTTGATTTCTATGGTATTATCGAATTCTGCATACAGGATGACGTTCACCGTGTCTGGTAGACCAACCGCAAACTGAAGTTCCACACGAATCTGGCCGGATTTTATAGGGTGGAAATGTCCCTCGTCGCTGCCCTGGTCAGGAGTGAAATCAAAAGCCCACAAAGCATAGCCTCCGTCATAATCGTCGTACGTAATGCCGTGACTGGTGTTGGTTCCTAACTGTCCGGTGGCTTCGTACAGGGACAAGTACGATCTCAAGTAATTCGACTTAGTCCTATCGGCGGTATTAAAGACAGGTTCGAAAGGTCGGGTACACAAGGTCTTGCCGTCGCGACTGACTTCGATCTTGGACACTTTGTAATGTTGAAACTCAAAAGGATTTTCGTTATAGACACCATTGAAAGCTGAATTCTTGACGATACCAACAATCAAACGTTTGGGTAACTGTCCTTGGAACAGATGATCTTCGATCTTGGATCGGAGTCCAGAGGCAATGGTGAACGTTTTCACTTCCACGCGTCGTATGGGATACTTGGCGATTGTTCTGCTCAATGTCTGACTGATGTCGTTACCTACTTTAGGTAACACTTCCACACGACGCACGTAGAGTCTGGCTTCTTCGATGATGGTTTTGTAAGTGGAACCATCAGCAGCCATCAAATGGAAAGTGGCACTGCTGCGATTCAGTCTTAGGCGGACATCCACCCCGTTCAGCAAATACTTTTCTTGAAACCACATGTCCAAATGCAAGCGATCCATTAGTTCTAAACTACGACTTCCAGCAATTTTCTTTTGTCGTTCTACAAATCCCGTTTTATTTGGATTATCCGCCGCAGTAAGTGTAACTTTGTTGAACCTAGTCGCTTGGTCAGGTTTCCATACCACGCAAGCATCCAGATGAGTGTCCTTGGCTTCTTTTCCGTACGTCAAGAGATTTTCCAGGTAGGCACGATAAGGGTAAGTATCCATGCTGCTGCTGACCAGTTTGTTATTCAAGTACAAGTCCACCTCGCTGAACAAGGAATGCATGAAATTGTTGACGGGAGCTACTGCTTCATCAGCGTCTATGTTAGTGGGAGGTGTTCCTTCCATCACTTTCACTTTCAAGTACAAGTAACTGCTATTCAGATCGATGTAATCTTCGGGCTGTCCTTTGATTTCGAACTCGATGGGAGCGGAATCGGTCAATGAGGAGACGGGATTAAATTCCACCCACTGGGATTCTTGCATGGTCATCATGGTGGGGGGCATGGCAAACAGATCCAGTTCCGTCTTGGAACAAGCGCAAGACTCTCGGTGCATCATTTTTTTCTCTTTCTCAATAATCGAAAACGTCTAAGTCTCGAACGGTTCTTCTTTTCTTGGCCTTTCTCGCTTGAAGTCTGGTGAAAGGGTGTTTTCTTCGTCGTCTCTTTCTGCCTTGTCCTTGCTGAATGCCAGACTCGGTAGCGTGCAGGGCATTTATAGGTGTGTCTCGTCGGCCCAAAATGTCTTTGCCTGTTTGCAGCAAGACATTCTTGCTTGCCCTCATGAAGGCTTCTTTAGGGTTTTGTTTGTCGATGATGACATTTTGGAGAAATTCTTTGCCTTGCGTCAGTGCCGCATCTTTCAAGGCGTGCAATCCGCGTGTCACCATCGGTTTCAACACCGGGGCCACCGAACGAAAGGCCGATTTTAACATATCTCCTAAACCGTGTCCTCGCTGTCGTGCAACCCCTCGGTACACTGGATACATGACTTACTTATGAATCGTGAGAGAACCGTTTTCGAAAATGGAGTTTCACCGTGACTTTTCCTTTGGTGAATGGAATATTTTGTCCCAAATCTCCTTTTATAGTAATGTTGACCGTGTCCAAATATGACTTGCTGACCGGCAAATAGTGAGGATGGACAAATTCGCGGTGGACGTGGTAAGTGTTTCCACCTTCCTCGTCAGCGTTCGTGGCAGAATCTACTTTGAAAGGAATGACACGCAGTAACGGTACGGAGGTGTGTCCCACCACGTTGTATTCCACCACATCGGAATACACAAACATCAAATTCAGTCCTTGGTTCAGTTCTACCGGGGTACGAAAATACTTGACAAAAGTATCGTTGTCGTAAATGACGGTTTTTTCTTTTAGTGTTTGTTCTACTTTCTTCCTCATCTTTATGTCACCACCCAACATGTCAAACAATTCATCATTAAAATAGAAACCCATGATTTTTTCCCCCTCAGGAAATTTGATCAGGAAGCGACGAGCTGTTTTGTGGTATTCCAGGGTGACAGGTTTGGCATTCTTGACATTCTTAAAAGCTTCCCCAAACACGACATTAAACTTGGTGACTATGGTGTTGACCAAATGTTGACCACTAAAATAATAGCCTGAGGGAATGGACAACTCATAGTCGGTCCAATTTGGATTGACTTTGTTTTGTTTTTTATGGGGATATTTGCTATTGTCATTCATCCACTTTTGCAATGGTTCGTCATAAACTTCCACCGTAAAAAAATTTTGATGGGTAAGGACATTGAGGACCTGGGTTGGGTGAATCATTTCTACCAAAGCCACTTCCCAATGGGCTTCGTGATCTAAGGGGATGGCTTGAGGTAATTTGGCCGTGTAACAGCACAACGTGTTATTGGGAAACACCTCCATGGAACTGTCACTGGGTAAAGTTAAGTAAAATTGGTTTTGGTGACTCATAATTCCAGAGTTCTGTGGCTGTCCGAGGGGTTAGTGGATGTCAGAGGCGTGTCTCCGCCCAAAATGGGGTTCTGGTTGTGGTTGATGTTGTTGGAGTGGTGACTGGCACTGGCACTGGACACAACGTTCCCGTTCGAGGAGAATTTCAGGGAGGGATTGGGAAGCAGGTAACCGATGCAACTGCTCAATAAAATGGTCCACAATTGTTTGTCTCCTTGTTGCAAACTCAAATTGGCGATGGCTGCCCCGATGACACAATACACCACGAAGATTTGGCAGAAAAAGACGATTTGCGTTTTAGGCACACGTTCTCCACACCACACCCACAAGGGTTGTTTTTGTAAATCTTGCACAGAAGAACTAGGTGAAGAAGGAATGGTCGACGTAGCTGCGTCTGCTGAGTGAAAGGGCATGATGGTCACTTTTTCTTTTTATAGTCGATGACTTGCGAAGCGTCGATCCAAGAATCGAAACTGGGTGGATATCCTTTCCAACGTACTTTGACTTCTTTGACACGTCGTTTGCCCACTTTACGGGTTCTGCGCTCGAGAATGCTTTCGATGTCGTACACGTCGTCTTCTTTTTTGGTGACACGTTGTAACTCGGGCAAATAAAACGATCCTTTGAGTACTTCTCCGTTCATGTCTTCCAATTTATAGACGGCAGGATGACGGCCATGCACTCGTCCAGTGACGCGAAACAATTCGGTCGTCCAGTTAGGCAAGTAACCTTTGTCGAAAGTGCGTTTGGTTTTGCCAATGCGCACCCAATCTCCTACGGTCAACTCTCCACTTTTCTTGGGGACAGCCCTCGTCGGGGACGTACCGAACAGGCGCTCAAACACCAGCACTTCGTTGTCGGGAGTCACGTCTTGCGGGGCACGTCCGATGCTTCGATGGTAAGATTGGTTGTACGCTTGCACCAGGTGCGGTAAGATGTCGATGTACTTCAGAGTGTGGTGATGCGTAAAATATTTCCACATGCGTTCTTTCAAAGTGCGTTGAAAACGTTCCACGATGCTGGCTTTGGTTTCGGGATTCTCGGTGGTAAAAAAATGAATGTCACGTTTCTTTAATTCTTTTTGGAAAGCTTGGTTCAGAAATTCGGTGCCTTTGTCCGTTTGCCATCGAAGAGGGTGACGACCGCTTTGTTTCAACACCCGTTGCAGGGCTCGCACTAACTCGCTGCTCGATTTGGAAGTCAAGGGCACGACCCAGGCAAATTTGGAAAAGACGTCGATGACACAAAACAAATATTTGTAGCCACGATTGTAGCTGGCCAAATGAGAGACATCGGCTAAATCGGCTTGCCATTGATGATCGATGCCTTCCACTCGGGTGCGACTTCTGGCAAACTTGCGTCGAATGGGTTTGTGTAAAGTGTAGGTAGCTTGTTCTTGTAACCATCGTTGCACTTGAGGTAAACGGAGACTTTTCAGTCGCGTTTTGGCAGCACGATACAATTTTTGAACTCCTGCGTAACCTGCAGGATGGGAGGGATCGTAGTAAATGCTGGCTAAGACTTTTTCCATTTTTTTGTGTTGATTGGTGTGTTAATAAGGCACCCACTCTTGGAAGAGGCTACTCTTTTTCTCTTGGGGTATTTTCTTGGATTGCAAGGCTTTGCGTGTGCGACCGGCAATAGGTGTCGAAGAGGAGGAGGATGTCTGAGCGGGGGGTATCGGTTCTTGTTTCACTTCTGTCTTCACTTCTGTCTTCACTTTCTTTTTCTCTTGTGAGGAAGAAGGGGTGGCCATCATCTTTTTAATCCATCCAATTCTGGAGGTAGGTGGTGTTGTTAACTTGCGTACTTTTTCTGGTGGAGTTTGAAACCCTTCCTCTTCTTCTCCTTTTTCTGTCTTGGTCACGGGTACTGGTGGTACTGGTACTGGTACTGGTACTGGTGATGGTGCTGGACTTTTCATCAAGGTCTTAAAATCTTTCAGAGTGGGCAAAGCTGTTTCGTCTAAAGCTTTCTGGTGAAAGAGTTGCAGTCTTTGCAAGAGTTGACCGTACTTTTGCGATTTTTCTGTTTCGGACAAATCTTGGCGATCCATCAAGGATTGCAATTTGTGTTGTAACTGGGACATCTCGCTCAAATTGGGATTGGGAGGTAAATGCGGGGTGCGTTGTTCTTGCCACCGATGATATTCCATCCATCGTTTGTAAGGCACTAAAGCTAGTTTTCGTCCTTCCATGGGGTTGTCAGGGGTCGATTCTGAGATCTTGGGACTTCCGAGGCCCTTTTTATCTTGCTCCCACCAGTCCTCCCAACATGGTTCCCAAGACTCCTTTCAGTATGGGGCCTAACAAGAGAGGTAAAATACCTCCACGTTGCACTAACATCTTCTTTTTTTGACGAATGGGAATTTTCTTTTGAACCATTTTCCGAAGAACGTGACGATGTTTGCCTAAGCATTGTTTCTGGTGTTTGGACAAAGGGATCGTGTCTTTCAAAACGTTCAAACAACATTCGCACACGGTATCGATGACCTCTTTGGAGGCCGTTTGAATGAGTTTTTTTCGTAGGGGTGGAGAAGCTTTGGACAGGACAGATAACAGGTCCCCATGTTTGGCTAAACGTGGTGGCAGTCCTTTCCTTTTCTTTCCTTGGGGTTTTCTGGAGGGTGACATCTTTGAGTCTTTAGGAGCACCTAAAAACACTGATACCCTACTCGGTCACAGGCCTTTTTTATACTGGAACGCGTCGCCACTGATTGTCTTTACGTCGTATCAGTTTGAGGACAGGCATGACACGTCGTGCAGGGGTACGCAACGGACTAAATCGAGCCAGTTCTTGCTTGGACAAATCCAGTAAACTTTGTAACATGCCCGATCTTTCATGGACTTTGATTTTGGGAGAAGGTACTTTGTGAGCAGCAGCCACTGCCGCTAAATTGGAAGGTCCTGCCACTGGGGAAGTTCTTTTGGGGGTCATCAACGGAGAAGTTCTTGGTGTAATCAACGTCTCCAAGTACTCTTCAGTTCCTGGTGACATTAACGGAGAAGTGGATAAACGTGAGGCTGCCGGAGACGCAGTCACCGCTGTGGCAGGTCGTGGTTTGCGAGTGTAAGGTTGCGTCCTGGCCGAAGTGCCTCTCTTGCGACTAGTTTTCTTCTGTGGACTTTTCTTTTTCTGGGGACTTTTTCTCTGTTTCTTTTTCTGGGGGCTTCTTTTCTTTTTCCGGGGTGGTGTCTGGTAAGAGGAGGGTCCTGCCACTGGAGAAGTTATTCTTCTTGGGGACCTGGTTTTTTTCTTTTTCTTCTTGGGGCTTCGTTGGACTTTTGTCTTGGGGATAACTTTGGGGGCATTAGGATCCCATCTTAAGAGTGAACGAATGATGACCCCTCCTAGAGTACCGCTCCCTCCAGGTTTCAAAATGATTTGTTTTTTGGTTTGAGTGTCGATGCGGGGATCGGCCAGTTGGACCAAAGCGACTTTGTTTCGATCGAAAAAGCGTTGGGTTTGATGAGGAATCTGAATGATTCCTTGGAGTATTTGACGTGCCGTCACCGTGAACCATCGTAAGACTTCTTTGAGACTAGCTTCTAAGACACGAGCTCGTGTTTGTGGATCTTTTTCTCGACTGATGCCATACAAGGAACGAATCAATTTGACGGGAAGATGCGACTGAAGGGACGTCATGTTCACACTGTGTGAGACAGACGAAAAAGGGTCTGAGGTTTTTATAGATTTTTTCATGGGGAGTGAAATGAAGTCGAGGACGGAGACGTGTACAGGACAGGCCCTCCGTCTTGGCACCAGTGGTGAAACAAGTGAGTACGAAATCGCAAATCCTCGGGGGTCGTAGGTTTCAAATCGACGAGTAAATAGGCGTGTGGCGTTTGAGTGGCATCGTCGTACGCCTGAGTCAGCCAAGGCGTTCCTAACTGTTTGGCTAAGACTTGCACTTGCGATTTATCTCGAGGGCTTTTAAACAAGACCACGTAATGCGCATTGAGACTGATGGTGCGATGGGTTTTACTTTGTTGAAACAAATTTTGGGTGATGTAAACGACACTGGCATTACGGTGATGCCCTTTGCGCGTGAACCACAGTTTAATTTCTTCTTCGTCTTCTCCTAACATGTCGTCGAAAATGACCAAATGGGTTAGACGGGAGTCAGAGACGATGCCATCGTCTTCTTTAGGAATGCCTTCCACAAACACGATGGAATCGCCTTGACTTTCTTGCAAGAGGCTGTACGCCGATTGCCACTCTTTGTAACACCACACGATCCGTTGAGGGGGTCGATCGATCAAATGATGTTTATGTTCGATCAAACGTTTGACGAATTCGGTTTTGCCAGAACCGCTAGGTCCAGCAATGAGCATGTTAAAGGGATGGCGAAGATACAAAGCCTCCCAACTGGCACGATCTAAGTGTTCGTCGATGACTTTGACAGTAGAGGAAGAGGGAGCAGAGACAGCAGAGGTAGCCATGGTGTGAGAAATGTCACTTGTGACACGAAAAACAAACAAGACAAGAGTTTATATACTTTTTCAGAACACGTTTATTCAATGTTTTTTTTTCAAACATGAATACGAAAGACAAAAATACATAAAAGCCAAAGGCTTAAGTACAAGGATAAAAGGCACATGATAACGATGAACGTGGAATAAACACAAGTGTCTGTACAACAATCACATGTTTTGGGTAATGTTCTAACCAGTTCTATAGTAGGGGGTAAGGTCACACAAGTGTCCTCCCGAAAGGGTCTTTCAGGTCTGTCCACGACAGTCCTGTCCTGGGTGACGGGTTCTTCTGGCACCGTCACTAACACGGGTTGAAAAGTAACTTTTTTCCTTGAACAACTCTCGTGCATACTGGGCCACTTCTTGGGTCCAAGCCTCAAAACCCCATTCTTTCCAGGCACGGACATCTGTCCAATGGGGATGTAAGTCACAAGCTACACACACATCGTCATACACGTCTTGGGTAGCTAAAAGTTGACGAATCTTTTTTTCCCGTAGAGGTCGAGAAGTATCCAGATGAAAACGCAAGGCTTTGAGCAAAAGAAGTTTTTCGTGACCATTTAAGGCCATGGAGGTGGTAAGTACTGATCGTAAAGAGTCCACAAGGAATCGGCTGGTAAACGAAATCCCAAAAAACAAGTCACTAAGACACACACCACTTGTCGTCCCAAATTAAATGGATACAGTTCTTGTAATAATCGATGGTAATGATCCACGGTTTGAATATGGTCATTGAGTTCCTTCCACGGAATCTGTTGAATGATATGTAACATAATCCGTGGCATGGCAACTTGATTTTATAGTGTCTTTGTTTCGGAAGCAATAAAGGTAATTTCTAACGAAACACGTTCGTTCTCCAGTAGGGAATTTAAATGTTACATACTGTAACTGAAACGTCAGAGTTTGTCTAGATGTTTCGTCTTTTTCTAAGCAGATTCCATGTAACAAATGTTGGTAATCCTTTAACTCGTCTTCCTCAATACGTTGCAGTAAGTGAATCTCCAAGTAACCAAAATTACGAACGTCTAGCCCATCATCATTCATATACTGAAAGTATTCAACAAGGTCTGACCAGTGAAAAAATTTCTGACGAATCAGTCCTCTTATACCTTTCAGGTACCAGTGGTTAAAGATCTGGTGACGTAACGGATGCAATTGTTCTTTACGTTTGACTTGCATTTTGACCAGCTCTCGATAAATCCTTTCTCTCAACTCCTCAGGCAAGCCCAAAATGTTCTCTTGTAAAGTATCCATAAGTATATACACTGTTTTTGGAATCGCTGGGTGGTAGCCAATAGCCTCGTTTAACTTTGTGCCTAATGTAATATCCACTCATAATCAGTCTTCTTGTAGTTTGGAACATAGCATAATTTAAAAACGGATGAATCACTCTGAGTTTGCGTTTCACTTGTATTTTGATCAGTTCTCGGTAAATGCGTTCTCTCAACTCCACAGGCAAAGCACGAATGTTCTCTAGCAAAGTATCCATGAATAGGTCATACTAAATCCTCTTTGGTCTGACACAAGAAATGTACTCTTTGCACAAACATGGTTTTAATTCATTGTCGAATCTAAATCGTTTCACCACTAATCTACACATTACAATTCGTTCAGAAGTTTCCTCTTTCACTAAGTTGACATTGCGTGAAAGATGTTGGTAATTCGTTAACTCTTCCTCTGGAATTCGATGCAGTACGTTTACAATGTAGTAGATAGAATCGTCCATACCAAACCATTCCTTTTTATAACCAGGAGGTCGTTGATCAATGTCTGTCCAATGGAACACTTTCAACTCAATCAGTCCTCGTATAGCCTGAAGGTACCAGTGGTTCAAACACCGGTGACGTAACGGATGCAATTGTTCTTTACGTTTCACTTGTATTTTGACCAGTTCTCGGTAAATGCGTTCTCTCAACTCCACAGGCAAAGCACGAATGTTCTCTTGTAAAGTATTCATGAACAGATTATTATGGTAAGAAGTTACTTCAATGTCTCGGTCCCACTAAAGGTAAGTAATGACAATTAGGTGACCATCGAGCATGTTCAACGTAGGCCGAATCTTGCGGTTCCCAGTGGTGAAGTGACACACCGCAACTGAAGCACTTGACTTTATCTCCTTCGCCCAAGTAGAAAAATCCGGCTCTGGCTAATTCTTCGGGGGTCGGTCCTCCCAGATACTTTGGCCATTTTCCTTTGAACGATTGAAGACGATTTTCAAAGTCGCAGTATTCCGACAAACGCACAGGAAACGAATATTCGTCTTTCACAGGTTCGTTTCGATGAGGGTTGAGTGACATGGGTAGGAGTTTGCTCAGGGCTGGATGACATCCGTAGGGGGGTAGACGTGAAGGTGAACATTCCCCTTTAAAACGAAACCCAGTAAAATGTCCAAGAGGACGAGCGGCATCGCTTTCGCATCCCACAGGTTTGACACGCACAGCATCACTTTCCATGATAGGGGTAGGGGCACTAAAGTTCCCATGATGCTTTACGGCATCGCTCAGGTCACAAGGTACAGCATCGGTCCCATCGCAAGGCTCACAATCGCATTCCACTTCCGAAGCCTCACACTTGAATTGTGCCCTTCTAAACAACTTGTTCTGTGTTTCTCTGAAAGTATTCATCTTGTTCGCTCGGTCTTGGTAGTCACAATGAACTATCGATCTTGACCATAGCCCCCTTTTTATACTAGTCGCAATGCAGTCTCCAGCTTGTACATCTTTCCTTTTTTACGTTTTTTATGTCCTGTTCTGGAAGGCACCATCTCTAAGGTACCGTCAACATTGTACCGTAGTGTGATGGGTGGAAAGGCCATAGAAAGGTAAGGACAGTGCGGAGACCATCGAGTATGTTCCAGAATAGCTGAATCTTTATAGATACATAGATCCATTCGTAACTTCAGTCCGCAAGCGAAACACTACCTCGTATCCCAATCCTGACTCAGGTCCCAAGTAGACAAATCCTGTTCTAGCTAAAACATGCGAAGAAGGTAATCCTTCCCTATCCGTAGGCCATTTCTGAAACGTGTCCAATCGACGGGCACAATCACAATAGTCAGGTAAGAAGACTGGAAAATGGTAGGGTTTGAACTTGGAGTTCTCATCGGGTTTCTCACTCGATTCTTGCTGTGGCGAAGTCATCTTTCTGGTGGGGTAACTATCCTCTTACAACCAATGTTTTATACCAACGTGTCCATACGGTAAGGTGAAATGATTGGGAAGTCGAACTCGCTTCTGGTACACGATTTGATAAACTTTTTCCAAAGGTCGACTGACGATGTGGTGAGTGGGTAAACGTACAATCTTGTTCGGTTGGTGAGTGGTCACTTTAAAGTTTCCATCCTCTCCCGATTGCAAGGCTTCTTTCAATACCCCAAAGTTGACCACTCGACTGGTACGATAATTCAGAGTCAGTCCTTTCACTTTGCACGTCGTGTGCACTTCTCCTTGTTTGTCCCGGTATTCGTAGCCGTAATTTTTGGGACCGCCACTGACGAAACTTAGAATCTTGTCGTCGGGATGCTCGTCTGTCCAGGCTCCTAAACGGTCTCCTTCGATGTTAGGGTGATGTTGAATCGGGTGATGGATGTAAATGCAACTGTCCGTGTCAAAGTACAGGACGCGTTCTTCTAACAGTTCTAAAGCTTCGTACAATTTTAAGCGAGCATGAGCTGTCACGTAAGCCGCAATGATGACATTTCCAAAAGGGTCGTCTTGTACAAAGTCCAGATCTTCTTCGTAATTGACCAAGATTAAATTCTCTCGAACGACGTCCACGTGTTTCATGTATTTGGTTTTGTCGTGAATCATCTGGAAGTAGCGGGAAGGTTCTGTCAAATATTCCGTCTTGGGTAAACACGGTCGTTGTGCCATTTTACCCCACAAGCAATTTAACATCACTTTGGCAAACGATCTCCTGCCTTCGTTTTTCTCGATGTGGTCTAAAGTGATGCCTTCTTGTTCCCGGTATTTCTCTTTGAATTGTATTTGGTCTTCGGGAGTGTGACACCAGGAAGGATAGCCGCTGGCTTCTTGCTTCAGTTTCAAAAAGGCATCCACGTAGTCTGCGAAAATGCCTTTCTGACTGGGATCACCCTTGCGGTACTGTTGTGTCTTGGGAAAGTGGCAAATTTCGTACACTTCTAACAGTTGGTATCCCATGTCCAGAGCTTTGAACAATTCTACGCTGACCCAGGTTCCCGTCAAGGCCCGTTCTTCCTGGGTGTGCTGACAAGGTTGGTCTTGGTTGCACGTTTCGGCACAAGTACGGCACAAGGGAAACATCAGTTTGCCTTGACAATGGTGAGGTAAGACGGGATGGTATAGGTTCGTGGGAGGCAAAACTTTACACTTGATCAAGCCTTCGTATTGTCGAATGTTTTTCAGGTCGATGTGTTCCGTTAACAATTGCGGGTGCCCTACAGGAAAGCGACAATATTTGCACACGTAGGGATACAGCGAACACACGTCCAAGTATTTGATTTCTTCTCCTTTCTCTTCGTCGGCTTGGTACAGCAAACAGGTGGCATTGGTCCTTCCTCCGTACAAACTATCCCTCGGGTTCAGCGGGTCCATGAACTGGTAACTTTCCACGAGGCGTTTAAACTCGGGATCGGTTTTCATACGGTGATCGTACTCGTGTTCCCACATTTCCACCACTTGGTATCCTTGCTGTTCTAACTTTAGGCGCCGCTGACAAGTGTCCTGGTACAAGTCTTCCATGGTTCGTTGTAAAAACTGATTTTTAGTGCCACGGTCAGGGTAACAGACGGGACATCCGTGAAATAAGCAACCGTTAAACTCGTACACGATCTTGGGGTTTTCTAAGTCCCAGCCATCGACCGAATACGTTCCGATGGTCTTTTCGCCCCCTCCGTTGCGGGCATGCTGAATCCACTTGTCTTCCTTGTCGCACAAGTAATGTAACCAGCGTAGGGCTTTGACCGAGTATTGACGTTTGACATAGTGGGTCGTTTGAGGGCTGATGACAGCCACGGTGTTTTCAGGCATGAATCGTTGTCGATACACTAAGGAACACGCTTTGGCAATGGTGCAAGCTTCTTTCAAAGGATCGACCCCTCCGTGTTCCATGAACAGTTCTCGAAATTTTCCACAGCAACGCCGTAAAATGTCCACGTCGGAACGACAATACTTTAGCATTTCTTCCTGAAAGTCGAAAGGGTCCGAGGCGTGAGCCTGGTACCAAGCGTAGAAAGCTTCTCGTTGTTCGGTACGCATGTTGTCGGGGTCGTAATAGTGAGCCTCAGGCAAATGGGGTAGAATGGCGTGTTGATTGGCTTCCGTATTGAAAAAGTGTGGAAAGTACCCTTTAGCCATTTCTGTCATTCCAAACGTTTTAGGCATTCGACTCAAAGGCATGGCCAAATAGCTCATCGAATCTTTAAACTGCACTTGTCCCACTTGCATGAAAATGATTTTGGCTCCGTTCAAAGTCACTTTAGGACGCTCGGTGCCTTGTTCCGTATAGTACCTCAAAAGAAACTGTCCATCGTATCCGGAGAAATTGTGAGCCATCACCGTGGCATGACGATGACAATCTCCGTAACGTTCGATGTCCTCTTGGCTCCACGTCTTGTCGACGGGGTCTAAGACCCATTGGGCAAAATCGGCTAACGTGTTCGGTCCCCGAAAGATTTTTTCACGCCCTCCGGGAATCTTGCTGCAGTGAGGGCAATGACTGAAAATAGGTTCTTGAATGCACTTCTCGCACGCTCGATGAGCCACGCAAAAATTAGGAATGTGAATGCCGGTTTCTTGCATGCATTCGAAATCGAAAAAGATGAAATTGCCTTTCTTCTTGTGACTATCCTCTTTCTCTGGTGGGGGTTGGTATTTTTGCACGTAACATTGGTGTTCCAAGTCCACGATGTGGTGACAAATGTGACATTTTTTCTTTCCTCGACATACGTGTGCCTTGGCAGCATTGGTACATATGACTTGTTCACACGTAGGGCACAATCTCAGGAGTTGACAAGCACATTTCTTCTGTGAACCTTGCGTTTTCAGATGTTGTTGGTAACAGGTAGGGCTGACAAACGTGCGCAGACAAGTTGAACAAGGCACTGGTTCTTCGCTCAGACAGGGTGAAGAGGCCAAACATCCTGAGCATTTCAATCCACAATGCTTGTGTTGCTCTCGATTATTATAACCATGGTCACATTTCTCACAGTAATAACCGTATCCCAGGAATCCGGTGATACTGGTAATCGTATCGAAATGGTCATCGTGATGATAAACATGAATGTATTTTCCGTCCTTAAAATCTTGCCCTCGAAACAACAGAGGCCCGCGCACTTCTTGAGGGTGCACTTTCAAGGTGTATCATGGAGCTAGGGCATCTTGCAATTTTTGCATCTCAGGAATGCCACAGGGTGTGTCTTTGGACAGGCCAGCTTGTTGCAACAGGAGTTCTGCTTCATTTCGTTGTTTGGCTCGGTCCGATTGTTGAATAGTTTTCCAAGTTCTTTTCCATTCTACCGTGTCGTTCTTGTTGGCATAGGTTCGTCCCACCACGATGGCACGGGCTAAACACATCTGGTCATGAGGATTGTGAATTTGGACAAGGCTACGCTTAATGCTGCGAAGGTCGTTCACCAATAACATCTTTTTGCGTCCGGTCCCTTGAGGAGGAGAGACGTGGGTCATGTCCAATGTGGCTTTTCCATCGGTGATGTCAAACTGGTCATTAGATTGTTGCACATGTTGAATCTTGTCCATGACTTTGGAAGCGGTCAATTCTGCAGGGGTGCTAAACTCGATCCAAACAGGGGATTTCAAACCGTCGTGTTGTATGGAAAGTCTCAAGCGATCGTCTTCTTTGGGTTGATATTGTCGCTTGAGTGCAGTGAGCAGAGAATCCCACACTCCGGTGATGAACCCTTCTGCTTTCTCTAACGGTACTTCGGACTTGAAATCTTTAAACTTCACCGTGTATTTGTAAGCCGTGGTTCTAAATTTTCTAGAGGAGCGCTTTTCCGTCTCTCGAATGGAATAGTATTTTTCAGGGTTGACTAAGGGTGGTGAACTTGGTTTAGAGGGTTCTGATTCTGGTTCACTCATGTCCTCTTCAAAACCACTGGCATGAATTTGTGCCAAGATTTCAGCCCTGGTTCGAGGCGATAGATCACGTTTCTGCCTCTTACTTTCTTCTTCTTTCTTCTCGAATGAATGGGATCGTTTCATCTTGAAAGCAAAAAGTCAAATGACTCAAGTTCAAACACCATGAGCTACTTTATAGTCATAGCAGACCAGCGTATATAAAAGGGTGTGTGTCTTGTCCTTTCACTATTCATTTCACTCTCAAGCCGAGCACAACGATGGAAGAGACTAACCAGATGGAACGTTTCGTCAGAGCTTTGCGAGGGGTCATTAGAAAATTCTCTTCAGACCAGCCTACGGACTACTCTCCTTCCTTTCGAGATAAAAGTCAAGATACTTGCTATAACTGCCAGAAGAAAGGGCATTGGTCTTCAGAGTGTCCAGACCGTCAAAAAAGAACAAAAACAGGGGCTAAAAAAGACAAAAGTCAAGATACCTGTTATTATTGTAAAGAAAAAGGACATTGGTCTCCAGATTGCCCAAAAAAGAAACAAGAGGAATCAGAAGAAAAGAGGAATTCTTCAGAAGAAGAGAGGGATTCTTCAGAGGAAGAGAGGGATTCTTCAGAGGAAGAAAGAAGACAGGTGAAGAAAAAGAAACAGGAGAAAAAAAGAAGAAGGGAAGAAAGCGAGGAGGAGGAAGAAGAGGAAAAGAGTGTGACGGTGAAAAAATTCAAAAAACAGAGAGACTAAACAAGGAAACAGAAGAAGTTAATGAACTTTTAATTAAAGTGTTTTGTTGTGAATTGTGAAATGTATTGTAACAATGGAGAAAAGAATAAATTAATGATATAAGGTAAGTGTCTTTGAGTTTTGATTTTAAAATAAGAAGATACACTCACGCACTCATACAAAAAGACACGTACTATAAGGGTAAAATGGGTGAGTTATTTTTTTGAGTTATTGGCAAAATTGAAGGGCTATCTCTTTTCGAGAAATGTGGGTGGCCCTGAAAAGGGCCTTTTTCTTTATGGTGTAGGGGTGAGTTTAAGCAATCAACTTTAACTGCCTTATGCCTTTGCCACGGCCAAGGCCTACTTCTGGACTGCGTAATGTTGATGATGATGATAATGATTGGGTTGAAATCACTAAGGGTGGTACGGTAGGCTTAGTCACAGGGTTGACGTGTTTAGCTCGGGAAGGTCGTATTCTCTTCGGTCGTGATAAAGAAGTCTGATACATTTGTTTCAGACTTCTTAACTCCGCTAAAATGTCCAACAGTACTGTGACCGTTTGATTTTCACCCTCTTGTTTCTTTGCTGCTACTTCTTCTTGCTGTTGCTGCTGTTGTTTTTTTCTTACCTCTTCTTCTTGTTGCTGTTGCTGTAGGAGAAAAGCCTGTTCCGCTTCCTTTTGTCGTTGTATAAATTTCTCCAATTCTTCTTTCTGTCTCTGTCTAAAATTCTCCACTTGCGGTAATGAAGAAGGTAACGAAGGTTCCGGAACAAATTCTTGCGAGGAGAGAAAATCCACAAAATCCCAATTCACCTCTTCTGAAAGTAAGTCCGGGTTCCCTTGGGCAGTCTCCCCTGCTGGTGCACCCCAATGGATCGTTTTCTGAGTTTCCGTCATGTTGAATCACTGTCGCATAGATTGACTGCACACAAGCGCTAGCGAATCTATATAGACTTCGTGACGTCACAGACTGCTCTCTTGGGATTGGATGCGGGCTAACTGAATTTTGTAACGCGTGTTCGGATTGGTGAATGAACTCAATCCGTTTCAATCCTTTCTGTCCCTATAAATAAGCGCAGTTCACTGCATTGATTCACCTATTGTCGGAGCCTCAACATGTGGACAGACGTTGAATCTTCAACCCTTGTGTCAACAATGATGTTCAGGACGGACATGCTCATGTATGTCCGATCCAAGTGGACCGTTGTCCACAGGACCACCAGCAGTTTTTGGATACGAAGAGTCTACATAGAGAGACAAGGTTGCCTCAAGAGGACTCTGATGTATGGCCCTGCTGTAAGACGAAGTTTGAGGAAAAGAAGATGCCACAGATGCCCTTTATGTTAAGGGCATATTAACATAAACCCAAAGGCCCTTTTCAGGGCCAGCCATATTTCTCGAAAAGAGATAGCTTTTCCATTGCCTACCCTTTTTTTTAAAAAAAAAAAATTTTTTTAAAAAAATCCCATGTTCCATTTCCCTTGTCGCTCAACAGTCCCACCCTGTTTAAATTCCTTTGACGCTATACAGTCCCACGATTTTTCTCCATGTTAATTTCCCTTGACGCTATATGTTCCCACGATTTTTCTCCATGTTAAATTTCCCTTGACGCTATATGTTCCCAAGGGTGTTTTTAATGATAAGTCCCATTGACGCTATACTATCCCTATTCACTACTCACGGTGCAACAGTGTTATGGATATATATATATATATATATATATATATATATATATATATATATATATATATATATATATATATATATATACATTAAAAATAACATGGCCTTTAAAGTGTTGGTATAAAGCAATTTGATATACCAATAATATTGGTATGATCCGCCCATGGCGCAATAATACGCATATATAAAGATTCTCGCGACGGTGTGCGGTTGAATCTAGATCAATGACGAATTTCCACACATTAATCACTAGTGACGCATGAAGAAAAAAACAACAAGAAAAAGTATTAATAATCCCCGTTTTCTAAATGAATTTAGTATGATACACATTTTCATCGTAATCCTGTATGCTTTCTGTTACCCCTCCTTTCATGACTAACGGACAAACTACGCAGAAATGTGGAGTGAGAGAGAACAGGAATTTTGGCTGAATTAAAACCTTGAAATAGAAATTACGATGTCTCTGGACTTATGAATGGTGGTAAAAGTTAAGTCAAACCTACCAAGGGATGAGAGAGAGAGAGAGAGAGAGAGAGAGAGAGAGAGAGAGAGAGTTTATGGTCGGTGGTACTGTTGCTAAAGCAGAATAATGACTTAGATGAACTGGAAATCAATAAAATATTTTTATTACCTCTTGTTGGTTCGTTATTTCGCTTAGTTTCTATCCACATTAATTTCCATGCACCGGAACGTGAATGGCGAAGCGTTCAGGTGAATAGCGTAGCTAACCAAGTGTTTGAACAATCTTTCATGTTTAAATCATAAATGTCTATTTTTTTTGATTTAATCAATGTCAAGAAAAATAGAAACTAGAAAAAGAAAACGATCAACTTATCGATATGCAAAGGTGATTGTGAATTGCCACAAAAGGCATAGAACTACATTTTGTAACGGACACACTCGGGGATGTGAGGAGTTCGTTCGCTCGGTCAATACAGCGCTGCCTGTAGTAAATCGTAACTCCGTTCAATGGGCAAATATATGTATTTACATGTGATATGAATAAAATATATGTATATTATGTACGCTTTATAAATGATACACCGCTCGTTGTATACATTTTTCATTATAAGGAAACTCGGCAAGCCTCGTTTCCTTTTAATGAAAAATGTATACATATCTCTGTCTGTCTATCTATCTATCTATCTATATATATATATATATATATATATATATATATATATATATATATATATATATATATATATATATATATATATATATATATATATATATATAGAGAGAGAGAGAGAGAGAGAGAGAGAGAGAGAGAGATCTGAACAATGATATAGAATAGAACAACACGTATGTAAAATATAACAATTTAATCAATTAAATAAAGAAATATGGGCGATCACACACATACTATACACGTCTTTCTGACAGAGAAGAATCTATGTGGAAATGCCATGAACCCTGAAAAGAACATTAGCCTCTGGATCAGGTTTTAAGGAAAAACCTGCGAAGAAGAACTGTGAAGCCCTGCCACCTGTGGTAACCTTCTTTGGTTAACATACGACAGGGGTTCCTTTTCAGGGTCACCCAATTATCTTCGAAAAGAGAGATGCTACTTTAAATCATTGCTGCTTCATGTTTTTATGTTACTTTATGTTTATGTTTATGTCTATGTCTATATACAGGCAAGTGGAGGTTAAAACCCATTATACCCCTCTTGTGTATGATAATGTGTTTGTGGGTACGGTGTGCATGTAAACACTACTACCATTTGGCTTGAGTGGCTGTAACTATAGCTCTTAAACAGGCCTAGATGGTGTGGTAATGCATGTTTTCATAACCCTTCTTTTAGATCTTACCCACTTCGCTGAATATTTGGTATGCGGTTTTGGTCACTACACGCGGCCTTTTGGATTGTACTCAAAATGTAGGTGTTGGATAGTTGTAGAAAATGTGGTCTGTCGGATAGTAATGAACAACTGGTTATTGAATTTTAAATAAAACTGTACGTTGGATAGAAAGAAAAATGTAAGGTATTAGTCACGGACCCAATACTGCCATCTCCATGTTAAATTTCCGTGAGACGCGTACATTCTTACAATATGCCCCCCCCCCCCCATGTAAACGTACGGCATAATGTTAATTCCCGTTTACCTCCATGCAGCACATATTATTACTCATATCCAGCTAAAATAAACGTGCCTGCTTTGCTTTCCCTTTCTTGTGACAATTTAATGTTATATAAATGCCAGTAGAAAGTACTTTTTATCCATACCAAAACTTTTATATAGGCCATTTTCCAACTTTTTTTGAAAGGATAGTTAGTATTGACATGTATTATGTATTTTAATACGAGCTTTGCTGTGTAAAAATTCCATATAATTGGATTTACAATTTGTTTATTATAAAGAATTTTTGTTTTAAAAAAAATCTTCAAATTATTTTAAAAAAAAGCTAGAAAATAATATCCTTTCTGTCTCTCTATTATGTTACAAAGAAACAAATCTTCACGTAGGTCGATAACTCTTCCCGGGATTTTTCTAGGGTCTTCATCCACCAGATATAATGGCCGCCATGTATAGCCTATCATGTGCTGAAAAATGTCTTTGAAACACAAACCATTTACAATTGTTCTCTAAAGCGACGGTTTATCGATGTGTCGGAGGAAACAATATATCATTACAGAAAATGGCTACAGGAATACGGCTACTCCAAAAGGTAAATTTTGTTTTCTTTATTATTTATTTGCTTACTAAATTTCCATGATGTTTTTCACATTAGCTTTTGTAACGATTAATTCTTTTGATTTTATAAAACATAGTTGCTAGTAGGCCGTTTTGGGGATCTTTTCTCCAGTTTTCAACCACAGTTATATCATATTCCTATTGAGTCCTTCGTTTCGACGCATTTATTTACACCGTGACCTTATTTGAAATATATTTCTTTCATCGTGATGCCTATCATTTAGTTTGAATTGTTTTTAGTTATTTTAACAAACCATGCACATCAAATGACAATGATCACCTGTTGTCGGAAAGTGCCTGTGTACGCACTTCACGGGATAGTCCTTCAATGTAAGACCTCGCCTTTGATATTTATGTTTTGGGTAGTCCTACATGAAAGACCTTGACTCTGATATTTATGTTGTGGGCACTAAAACAAAAACAACATGTGCTATGTCTTACATTGTAGGACTATATTTTGGGTAGCACTAAAACATAAATAACATGTGATACGACTTACGTTGTAGGACTATTCACATGAGTCTTTCGGTGTATTTCGGTTTTTCAGTGTATTTCGGTGTTTATGGTAACCGGGAGTCTACTTCTACCAGTGGCACCTTTGTACGACATATGCCCTTGAAAAACAATGTATTGCGGACTAACATTAACGTTAATAGCACATTGAAAACAAAAGTCGATAGAATGTGTTACATAAAGAAATGTAATTTAGCACACAAAGTGTTTATAATATTTATCATTGTTTCGGTTTTCAGAGATTATTTGTCTTTCCAAGCTAAAAGATTCAAATTGGGAAAATCATTTGCATGTAAGCACAAGAGCTTATGACAGACTCATATTTTTTAAATATAAAATTTGTTTTTAAATTAATGGGCAAAGTGTATTTGTACATTCTTAGCATTATATCCAGGTTAATAAAATTCAATAAATTACACTTGGACATAAAAATTCTCTTAAGGATGATGGCAGATTTACTGTTAAGATATGTATTTATTATCAGATAGAAAATCCAAATACAAATAAGACAAAAATGCAGTGGATGCCGATTTCATTATGAAAAATATCATAAAAGTTTCTTGTAAATATGCACAAATGATAATATAGAACCACAACTAAACGTCAGTAGTGGCAGATCCATTTGAAACTCAGTGCTATTCTCAACAGTGTTACTGATGCATTTATCAGCTGTAAGTCATGTTGGAAACTTCATAAAGCTAAACACTTTTATTAAGTGTTACTGATGCATTTATCAGTTGTTATTCATGTTTGGCATTTATCAGCTGTTATTCATGTTGCTATCACATTTTGAGTTATTGTAGCAGACTGGACGCCTATTATGGTGGGAAGTTTTTCCTCATGAGAATACTTAGTAAGGATTTTTATGAGGACATGCTGATTGGATAATAAATGATTTATGAAAGCCAGGACATCAATATCCATCAAAAGTTCTAGTAGAAATCTTCTTTCTGAAGGCATGCTTTAACATTTGATTCATTTTGGTTGTTAGTGCTATTTTATGCCTGTATTATACACATATAAAAATGGCAACTTTCGTTTTAGGTTTCAAGGGTTACGTCACATTGGAACAGAACAGGACATAAAATCCTGACTGGACATGCTGACCCATGCCTAATGCAAAGACAGCACTTCTGGGGATGGTTGAACGCTGTGTTTAACAAGTAATTTTTTCTGTTCCTTAAATCTTGTGGTCCATTATTTATTTGGGTTATGTCCACTTGATAGCTAAAGAGTTATGCTTGCATAGGAAGTCATCCTTTTTTAACAAATGTAAGGTAAATGCTTATTAAGTGACCTGTTAGACCTTTTCCAGAAGAGAAGAGCATAACTGTAGTACTGTACAGCACAGAGCTGTGTTAAACATCATTTTGACACTTAACTCATTCGGCCCCAGAGGTTTTTGTCGTTTTTGCTGGAAATGTGCATAGGAAAGACATTTGGGGACCTATTTCTGAATACATCGTAATACTTTGGCTTTCAACAGATTTTCCATGAGACTAAAACCTAGTTGTATTAGAAACATCCTTTTGCATTGGTTTTTTTGCTCGCGCATGAGCAGAAGGGTAAAAGTTGGAGTTCTTTTTTTTTATTTTCGTATGTAGACCACAATTTATTCCAAATGCCCACCTTATCCTAGTTTTTGCAAAGAATCACCTGTCTGTGTGCAGTTAAGACTGGTATGCCTTAGATCTGAGGCCAAAAGGTCTAAAATTCGGACACAAAATCACATTCCAACCTCAAGCGAATTTTGGATGAAAAAAAACCAGGTCCAAAAAATGAGGCTTCTCCCTCTGTATTTTGTAGTGCAACTAGAACTTCAGATTATTTGGTATCATTTTAGAGCTGTATCTGTCTGCTTTTATTTAATACCACCCACGTTGGTGTATCTTAAATGATCTTGATGCTGCAGAGCTTGGAAGTAGGGTACAGCCTCATTACACCTACAGACGGGATTGGGGCCGAATCGGTTAATCAGGTTTATGGAAATTTCTTAGAAATTGTCAAAGAATGGCTCTTTTCTTACCTTACGTGCAATAGTGATGTACAAATGATGAAATAAATAAGTAGTATTCAGATTTGGTGATGTCACCAAAATTCTCCCATTAATTCATTCGGCCTCAGAGGTTTTTGTTGTTTTTACTGGAAATGTGCGTAGGAAAGACATTTGGGGGGCTGTTTCTGAATGCATCATAATACATCAGCTTTCAACAGATTTTCCATGAGACTAAAGCCTAGTTGTATTAGAAACATCCTTTTGCGTTGGTTATTTTGCTCATGCATGAGCAGAAGGGTAAAAGTTGGAGTTCTTTTTTTTAATTTTTTTTGTGCTTAATGTTAATGGACCCATCATTTTCGTATGTAGACCACAATTTATTCCAAATGCCCACCTTATCCTAGTTTTTGCAAAGAATCACCTGTCTGTGTGCAGTTAAGACCAGTATGCCTTAGATCTGAGGCCAAAAGGTCTAAAATCCGGACACAAAATCGCATTCCAACCTCAAGCGAATTTTGGGTGAAAAAAAAACGGGTCCAAAAAATGAGGTTTTTCCCTCTGTATTTTGTAGCGTATTTTGTAGTGCAACTAGAACTTCCAGATTATTTGGTATCAGTTTAGAGCTATATCTGTCTGCTTTTATTTAATACCACCCACGTTGGTGTATCTTAAATGACCTTGATGCTGCAGAGCTTGGAAGTAGGGTACAGCCTCATCATGCTTACAGATGGGATCGGGGTCAAATCGGTTAACAGAATGTTTTGTTTCCTCCCAGACAACTTGTGTAACATTCTTTGGTTTACATTCTCCCATCATTATTAACCCTTTTGTAACCTGGCCAGGCCCGTGGCCCATAATCTGGTGAACCAGGTCCCAAAATGTGTTTTAACAACAGCAGCCATAGACTTAAGATATGACTATTTGCTGGCCAGCAGGGCCATTCAACTTTGAAAGAAACTGGTCAATGAGAAATATAATTTTCAATAATAGAATACAGGGAAACCATTGATAAACTTCAAAGATACAGTATTTTAATGAAAGACAAACTGCGTAAATTTGACTAGAACATGACGCATACATGTAATAATATTAGTCTGTTTTTGACTAGATATAAAAGAATCACTATTTCCACAGATATCCTAATTCAGCATGGCAGTATAAAATGACAGAACATGTACCTTTTGTAATCATAACAATAATTAGTGAAACATATGCTATGATTGGCTGAAAACTTTGTTTGACCAACAACATTGTGTAAGTTCTGCTTATGTACAGTGTAGTGTGGTATCCTGTTATAAACAACATACCCACTACTCCAGTAATATATAGTAGAGGTGGGCACCACAAAAAATGTGTACCACTGCATTTTCCAAAGTACTGTGATATGTACCACAGTAAACCACAATTATATAATGGACCAACAATTCAAAGTTCTGGGACAAGGGCCTGTCACCTTTTTGTTTACTTTCCATCTGTGAATAACTGGAAAAATACCTTGCTCTGATTTATAGCAAAATAACACCATATTCTATTCATGATATTATTAGGAAAAATATTAATTATCTTGAGATAAAAGACTAGGAAATATTTCAGCTCATACGAAGATCACAACCCCTGCCCAATAATAAAATGTCCAGTACCTTACAGTAGATGAATTTGCTGTGTATGTTAATTTTTGTGTAAGTTGCAATCTAAAAGCTGTAACTAAAGTGGGATGATTAAGTTTACACTGTAGCTGATACTGCGAAAGACATTGTGCTGATATTAAAGTGCCTATTGATAAAAATTGGAAGTGTAGATTATGAAGTCTACTATATTTTCTAGTACACTAGTGATACAATATGTGGGGAAACTTTGAGTGGGATGCCAACACCCAGGCAAGATATTTATCAGAGAAGGTCAGTGAACATTAAACATACTTACACAACGACAAAATATTTAGTGGACCTGAGAAATTACATATAGTTCAGAAAACAGCTGCGCTTATTAAATTTGTGTATAATTGTATTTAGTACTTGACCTAATCAATGTTATGTATAATTGTATCTAGTACTTGACCTAATAAATATTATGTATAATTGTATTTAGTACTTGACCTAATAAATGTTGTGTATAATTGTATTTAGTAATTGACCTAATCCAAAATTCATGTTGTACCTGACCAATAACATTGATTTTGTAAACAATAAAATATGTAACTAATATTTTCTTTGATTGTGGATTAATTATTCAAATCATTACATTTCAATATAGAAAAAATCTTTATTTGGATGTGGGTCTAGGACATTGGAATTCCCCCATAAAATCCAGGTCTTCCTGATGTTTGCTTTATTATAATTTTAGTAATAGACCTTATCTTGTTGACTACTTAAAATGTTCTAAAAATGATTTTTGACCCTCATCCTAGTTCTGTTTTGTGTCTTGACCTTTTATATAATCTTGTTTACTTGAGAAATTACTCATTCTTGCTTTAACATCTTTAGCAGAATCATTCTTATTTTTGTATTCAGTATTTGATTTGGGTAGAATTATTCGTTCAAATTATTATTCACTGGAAATACAGAAGTGATCATCAGTAATATTCTTGGACTGGAAAAATAAATTGGAATCATAGTGAATTCAGATAAGAACATTTTAGGAGATTATATTATTGTGATACGTCAAAAGTCTTAGCACATCATCTCTATCAATGTGAGAAGCATATCAGCATATCTGAGACTACAGGCATATCAGCACATTTAGTATTGGAATATTTTTGGAATACCACTGGAATTCAGTTGGAACTTATACTTTTGGACTTGTGATAAAACTTTTAGGGCTGCTTTGGATTTAATTCATAATACTGTGGTTCTTTTTAAATTTTCACCTTGAATTCAAGGGAAATAAATTATTTGTTCAATTTTACAAAAATATGCTGGTTTTCTCTCTTTTATGTTATTTAGTTTAAGACCATATAGCCATAATATCATACATGACAGGTGTCACGGATGTAATTAAAGGATCAGAAATAGATTTATATTTGTCACCATTAATTTGTGACAGTTACAACTGTTTTGTAAAAAGAGATGCTTTTTAAAACTATTTTATCATTTGTCATACCATTAAAGTCTTAAAAAGATTGCTCAGGAACTTCTATACAGTCCCTGCTGACAGAAACTACCGACATACCGGTACAGTTAAAACATTGTAGTATATATCACCAGAACAAAATACTGCAGTAAACTGGTATACCAGTACACCATGCAGCTCTAATAGATAGTCTATAAAAACTGGACTTGAGCCTTAAAAGATTGCTTCATCATATCAGACAATCAAAGGGAAATTTACATTTGATAGTATTGAAAATAATTGACTGGCCCAATGATCTCACTTTTAGAATATTCAGCTGACTGTTACAAATCTGTGGTCTTAAACTAGGAAACAGAGAAAAGCAAAATCATCAGGTTTTGTAAAATTCAAGAAACAATTTATATCTCTTTATAAAGTGAAAATTGAAAAAGGAACTTACAGTGTTGTGAAATGTTCTGTCACAAATCCAAAGGTATAGAATATTCTGTATAAATTCCAAGTCTTGAATGAGCTGATGTACCAACAGTCTTGATGTATCCCAATGGTATAATCTAGAATGTCCTTGCATGAAGTGACAATGATCCCAAAGTAGTGTTTTAGTCCAAAATATAATTGAGCACTTTGTAATTCCATTGAATAATTTAAAAACATGATTCCTCTCAAATTATATCTAAACACAACTGAAAATTATTCCACCACAGATCTTAAGACACGAATGAATAATTTGTTTGACAACAAACATATATAAAACACAATAAAATGACAGATGTGGGTCACACATTTTCTTCCATCACATTCTAAGTTTCTGTATTAAAAAAAAATGGACATTGAACTAAGATATCAGTAAACAGCCTATTTATAACTTGCAAACATGGCAAAAAGCAGCTACACACAAAAACTCTATCCTCAGTCACAGACAAAAGTCATTCACACAATACAAAATAAATATACATAAAACAAATCCAAACCAAACTCACTGGCCACAGTCAGTGGACAGCCTGATCAATTGTCCCCTGGATAATTCCAGCTTTCCAGTCACGTTAGTAATAATTATTTTCATAATGCATTCAGGTAAGATGAGATTTATTATAATCTTAACAAAACAAGATGACTAATGTGAAAGTTTCATATCTTGAGCTTGGAAATCCCACATTGCATTGCACTTTTGCTTTTCCAATTTATATTTTTTTCACGTGTTTTTACAATATTTAGAAAGCAAAATAATTTATCCTGTACAAAACACCAAACCAAAAACTGTGTATCATTTACAAATTGACCCCTTTGATTAAAGTCTTCTTTGAATAGCCATTGATTTAATAAAGATTGAATGAATATAAATTGAGATAATTTACTTAATAAAGACATAACGAGTTGTACAGTTGACAAAATGTGATAATTCAAGACCATAAAAAAAGATACCTACATATTAATCCAAGCTTGTATGATGTTGTCCCATGCATCATTAACTGATCATTTTTAGTGATGGTGGCAACAGAGAGGTTGTCTGGGAATAAATATAACTTTAACTGACCATTTGCATAGATATGCCCAAATCAAATGAATAGTACTTTTGATTCACTTATTCCCTTACTAGTGTCTGCACCAGATGGACACTGCAGTTGTGAGCAGGCAAGAAATGACACATTGAGATGACTTTATTTTCTTGATTGGTCTTTGCAATTCAGTTAATAGGTACAATTAGCTGGCTCATGTGGAAGGGGAAAGTTTCATTTTGGAACATTTGGGATGATGGGTTTATTACTTAAATGTATGAGTACAAGGTAAGTTTCAAGGTCATCCACTGGCAGGATGGAGAAAAAGTCAGGCACATACAGTATAATACATCAGGATATCACTGTTTATAAAGAAAATCCCTAACTATCCTAGACAGAATCCTGTATGCAATGAGTCAGTTAAGTTTTTCTATAACTAAGACATCTGTTGACTAGATAGCCATCCCATCCCATTATCCATGTGTTCTTCAGACCCCCAAACAGATCCGCTGACATTAGAACTGAAACTAGTATCAAACATTCATATTGGAATATTAATTGAATGGATTTGGACAGCATTATTTGTCAATATAAAAAAGAGCTGTAAAATTAATTTTTCCCCTGTCTGCTTTGGTATTTATTGACCTAGCCCCAAATTAAGCAACATTCTAAACACTATAAATGAAGAAGGTAAGTAACATGGTTACATGTTCAGTTAAATGTGAAGATTATCTCAGAAATCTATTGGAAGTGATTTATTTACAATGAAAGATGCATGCACATGTGATCAGTTTAATTTAATTTTCATACAGTGATTGAAATGTAAAGACTTAGGTCACATTTTGTTAAAGGCCCCTGTTTTATGCCATGTATTTTATGAGCTTGACATATTAAAGGCCCCTCTTTTATACCATGTATTTTATCAGCTTGACATGTTAAAGGCCCCTGTTTTATACCATGTATTTTATCAGCTTGACATGTTAAAGGCCCCTGTTTTATACCATGTATTTTTTCAACTTGGCATATTAAAGGCCCCTGTTTTATACCATGTATTGTATCAGCTTGACATGTTAAAGGCCCCTGTTTTATACCATGTATTTTATCAGCTTGACATGTTAAAGGTCCTTGTTTTATACCATGTATTTTATCAACTTGACATATTAAAGGCGCCTGTTTTATACCATGTATTTTATCAACTTGGCATATTAAAGGCCCCTGTTTTATACCATGTATTTTATCAGCTTGACATGTTAAAGGCCCCTGTTTTATACCATGTATTTTATCAGCTTGACATGTTAAAGGCTGCTGTTTTATACCATGTATTTTATCAACTTGGCATATTAAAGGCCCCTGTTTTATACCATGTATTTTATCAGCTTGACATGTTAAAGGTCCCTGTTTTATACCATGTATTTTATCAGCATGACATGTTAAAGGCCCCTGTTTTATACCATGTATTTTATCAACTTGACATGTTAAAGGCTCCTGTTTTATACCATGTATTTTATCAACTTGACATATTAAAGGCCTCTGTTTTATACCACGTATTTTATCAACTTGACATATTAAAGGCCCCTGTTTTATACCATGTATTTTGTCAACTTGACATGTTAAAGGCCCCGTTTTATACCATGTATTTTATCAACTTGACATGTTAAAGGCTCCTGTTTTATACCATGTATTTTATCAGCTTGATATATTAAAGGCCCCTGTTTTATACCATGTATTTTATCAACTTGACATATTAAAGGCCCCTGTTTTATACCATGTATTTTATCAACTTGACATATTAAAGGCCCCTGTTTTATACCATGTATTTTATCAACTTGACATATTAAAGGCCCCTGTTTTATACCATGTATTTTATCAACTTGACATATTAAAGGCCCCTGTTTTATACCATGTATTTTATCACCTTGATATGTTAAAAAGACCAAGAGCATCAAGTGATTGAGAATATAAGTGGCAATATTATGAAGAATGCAACTATCAGATTCTTGACATGATTACTGTATGAGTCGGGGTTTGAATTTCAGGTGATTTTACAGGTTTGATGTTCTTTCCATGTAAAAAGATTCAATGTTGCATTGGTTTCATTTCATCTTGTTTGTTTTTTTTACAAAATATGCTGCTAGACATGCTAGGTAAACAATTGATTATTTGAATATTGACTTTCAATTTGAATATTCATTAAAAAATATTTTGATTTGAATGTTTGGTTATTCGTTTCAGCTCAAACTGACATAGGCATGGAGAAATTTACTTGTAGAGCTCTACAATAATAAGCTGCAATTAAACTAGTAGAGGTAACTTTTTCCACTGATCTGCTGTTATGCATTTACATTTAAGGTAATCTACCATTATGCATTTACATTTAAGGTGATCTGCCATTATGCGTTTACATTTAAGGTGATCTGCTGTTATGCATTTACATTTAAGGTGATCTGCTGTAATGCATTACATTTAAGGTGATCTGCCATTATGCATTTACATTTAAGGTGAAATGCTGTTATGCATTTACATTTAAAGTGAAATGCTGTTATGCATTTACATTTAAGGTGATCTGCAGTAATGCATTTACATTTAAGGTGATCTGCAGTAATGCATTTACATTTAAGGTGATCTGCTGTAATGCATTTTCATTTAAGGTGATCTGCTGTAATGCATTGACATTTAAGGTTACATTTGATCATAATAGTATTGCCTCTCATCACAATGAGAATGAAAGAAAACAACAGATGTATTAGTGTTATTTAGTCTTGAAAAATGTGATGTGATGAGTATTACTGTAAATACTTTCTTATAAGTCAAAATATATATAATAGTTACTGTATATACATGCTGATATGTTGAGTCCAACTGCAAACAGCATGATCTGTCATTGCATAATGCACCAGCAGAGCAGGGTTGTTTGTACTACTGATTACTCCTTATACATAGCTTAAACCCAGATTTGCTTGTGCTTTATGTGATGGCTGATCTGGGTCTATGCAGTTTTAAAATAAGGGGGAAAATTTATATAAAAATACTGTTATTAAATAATTAATAGTGGATGACCTTTGTTAAAATTTAATGGTATTGCAGGCCAACATATTCATTCTTCTATACAAAGTTTGATTTTCTTTGCAATGCAAAACCCTGATATATAAAAACATTTTATTGAATGAAAAATCCTGGATCAGCCATGAGTTCATGCTGAGCTAATGAAATTTGTCTAAGAAAGGCATTTGTCATGTTAATAATAATAACAGTAATAATAATAATGAAAATAATAATAATGGAAATAATAATAATAATAAATTTTAAATAGCAATGGTACCCAGAAAATAGTTTATTTTCAGGGAACTGATTATTTCTTTCTCATTCTTGTATACACCATGAGAGATACAGACCTCAGACATTCTTGCATAGATTTGCACTTGACATCTTGTACACATTAATATACATGTTTCTTATTCCAACTCCAAATGGGATATTAAGATTTGTCTAATTTTAGAGTAGACGATGATCGAATAAAGGAAGTAGGTCCAGACAGAGCAGCTGCAGAGTGGTTACTGCGATGTGGTGCTTCCGTCCGGTGGAAGGGGTTCAACCACATTGAGAAGGACTACAACAGTCTTCCTGGAGGAAGCTTTGACAGATACAAGATAGAGGAAATTGATGCATCAGGATCCTGCATTATGTTTATTGGTTTCCCTCACTTGAGTAAGCACATGTTCTGGACTTATAGATGGTTACTTCTGTTTAAACTTGTCTGTGTTAGTATTTAAAAAGGAGGAAAAATAATCGGCTTTATACCACATGCATTAGCAGGGTATATTGTGATGCCATCTGTCTGTCCTTGACCAGATCCTGTCCAACATGATTGCCTGGTCATGCAATGATATTGCCAACCCTTCTGCTTCTTTCTTTAGTTCTGCAACAAGAAGCCATATCCAGTTTCCCTCACTGATTTGATGTTCTAAGCTTATTTCCTTAGCATGTGAGTTTACATATTTACCTATTTTTTAAAGAAGTTTTTCGCCCACTCCCATCAGAGTTCTGTCCTCTTTTTCTTACCTGCCAGGTCTACAGTTCTGACATCTGGTAATCATTGTCTGCAGAAGAACCTTTATTCCACAATCTGAAAAGTTACTGATATTTTGGAAATGCTTATATCATTAATTACATTTTCCAAGAGTCTATGGACATTTTTTCTTGCAAAAGCCTTCCCTCAATTTTCAGCTTGGATACCTATGAATTGATTTGTAATGTGGGATCAACATCGCATGCAATGTCAATGTTGATCTTCAATAGGTGGAACACAGCTTGCCTTTTTCCACACCAAATTTCGCCAGAAATGCATGGGCCCCGTTTATAGAATGGCCCACTTCGTAAAATCTTGTCTTGGCATCCGTCCGTCTACGAGAGACGATGGCATAGCTCCAAAGTACGCTTTTGCTTATCCTTCTTTTTAGCTCTCTTTTCAGCTTGCTTTATTCTTCTCTTTTCCTCTGCGTTTTGAACTCCCTGCCTGACAGCTAGACGCCAGCTGGAACGGTTGTTTGCACAGCTCTCCCAGTCGTTGACATTGATGTTTGCTGTCTTCATATCCTTCTTGCAAACATCTTTGTAGTGCAGGTGTGGTCGTCCAGTTGGTCGTGCACTTTCTGCTAACTCCCCATATAACAGGTCCTTGGGAATGCGACCTGGGTCCATTCTCTTGACATGGCCGAGCCAGCGAAGGCGCCTCTCGCTGAGTATGGAGAACATGCTGTTCATGTTGGTGCGTTCTAGAACCTCTGTGTTGGGTACTTTGTCCTGCCACTGGATGTGCAGAATGCGCCGCAGACATCTCAGGTGGAAGCTGTTGAGTTTCCTCTCGTGTCTTGCATAGGTGGTCCATGTTTCGCTGCTGTAGAGAAGTGAGCTGAGCACGCACGCTTGGTAGACACGCAGTTTGGTCTTCTCTGTGAGGTTGGGGTTGTTCCAGACCCTCTGGTTAAGTCTGGCCATCACTGCTGCTGCCTTGGCAATCCTGCCGCCCACCTCAGAATCAATGGAGAGTGAGCTGGAGATGTTAGACCCGAGGTATGTGAAGTTCTCGACAACTTCCAAATTGTACCCATCGATGGAGACAGAGGGAGGGGAGTCTGTGTCCTGTGCCATGACATTTGTTTTCTTCAAACTGATGGTCAGTCCAAATTCCTTACATGCATGGGAGAGGCAGCATACCAGCTGCTGGAGTCCATCTTCCGTGTGTGATGTCAAGGCTGCATCGTCGGCAAAGAGCAATTCACGAATGAGTACCTCTGTGACTTTAGTCTTAGCACGGAGACGGGCGATGTTGAACAGCTTGCCGTCAGCCCTGGTATGGATGTACACTCCCTCGCTGCAGTCCTTGAATGCATACTGGAGAAGCATGGAGAAGAAGATGGCAAAGAGCGTCGGTGCAAGGACACAGCCTTGTTTGACTCCGCTAACGACTGGGAATGCTTCAGATGTTGCGCCATTGAAGCACACTGTGCTGTGCATGTTCTCGTGGAACGACATAATGACAGCAAGCAGACGTGGGGGGCAGCCGATCTTCTGCAGGAGTTTGAAGAGTCCACTCCGACTAACCATGTCAAATGCCTTCGTCAGGTCTATGAAGGCAATGTAGAGGGGCATCCGCTGCTCGCGACACTTCTCCTGCAGCTGACGTAGTGAGAAGATCATGTCTACAGTTGACCTGCCGGCTCGAAATCCACACTGGGATTCTGGGTAGACGCGGGAGGCTAGGATCTGCAAGCGTGCCAAGGCAACACGGGCGAAGGCTTTTCCGACGATGCTGAGGAGGGAGATGCCCCGATAGTTGTTGCAGTCGCTACGGTCTCCTTTGTTTTTGTACAAAGTGACGATGTTGGCATCACGCATGTCCTGTGGGATGTATCCCTGTTCCCAGCAAAGGCAGAGGAGTGTGTGTAGGGGCTGGAGCAGTGCTGGTTTTCCGCTCTTGAGGACTTCAGGCGGAATGCCGTCGCTTCCAGGAGCCTTCCCACAGGCAAGGCAATCGATGGCTTTTCCGAGCTCTTCCAGGGTGGGCTGTGTGTCTAGCTCCTCCATGACAGGCAGGTCTGGAATGGCGTCCAGGGCAGTTCCAGTGACATTGTTTTGGGTTGCATATAGCTCAAGATAGTGCTCAACCCATCGCTGCAGTTGTTTCCCCTGGTCTGTGATGACTTCGCCCATCTTGGACTTGAGGGGGGCGGTCTTGTAGCTGGGGGGGCCTGTCGCTTTTTTGATACCCTCATACATTCCTCTTGTATCCCCGGTGTCAGCAGCTGTCTGTATACTGTTGCAAAGGTTCAGCCAGTAGGTGTTGGCACAGCGGCGGGCGGTCTTCTGGGCGTTATTCCTTGCAATCCTGAGGGCTTGTAGTGTTCTGGGGCTAGGTGCAGCCTTGTATGCCAGAAGGGCTTTCCTCTTTGCCTCAGTCACGGGCTCCATCTCCTCCCAGTTTGCCTCATACCGGTCGACATTCTTTCGCTCCCTCTTCCCGTAAGCTGTGATGGCTGATTTGTACACAGAGTCACGGATATGGGACCACTTGGAATCAATGGTGTCATCAGGTGTCACTTTGGTGAGGGCTTCCTTCAGTTTGCTGATGAACTGCTGTGTTTTCTCTGGGTTGCTTGCACAGCAGGTGTTGATACGTGGGTGACCCTTCTTCTTGGCGTGGTGCAGCTTCTTGGGTAATATTCGCACCTTACTGGCCACGAGGGAATGGTCCGTGTCACAATCGGCACTGTGGTAGCTGCGGGTAAGGAGGACACTGGCCAGTTCTGCACGCCTGCTGATGACGAGGTCTAGCTGGTGCCAGTGGCGTGAACGTGGGTGTCTCCACGACACCTGGTGGATCTCCTTGCATTTGAAGAAAGTGTTTGTCACACATAGGCTGTGGGAGCAGCACATCTCCAGCAGTCGCTGACCATTCTCGTTGATCTTGCCCCTTCCGTAAAAACCGAGACAGGTGGACCAGGCCTCATGGTCAGCTCCCACTCTAGCATTGAAGTCTCCTAGTAAGTAAAGGCTTTCATTGTTGGGGATACTGGATATTGCCTGATCCAGAGCCTCATAAAACTTGTCTTTCTCCTCGTAGGTGGAGTAGAGGGTTGGGGCGTACACACTGAAGATGTTGACCGGGCCTAAGGATGTTGACAGCCGGAGGGCAAGGATTCTCTCAGTACCTGATGATGGAGGTTCAATGAAGGCGATTAGCGTGTTCTTGACGGCAAAGCCTACACCATGCTGCCTAGGTTCATCCAAGGGCTTCCCCTGCCAAAAGAATGTGTAATTGGCTTCCCTGATGGTGCCGCTGTCAGCCAGTCGGGTCTCCTGGAGGCAGGCAATGTCGATGTCCAGTCGGGAGAGTTCTCTGTCAATGACGGCAGTCTTCCGTGCATCGTCGATCTGCTGTAGGTCAGTGGTCAATCCAGGGCACATGGTCCTGATGTTCCAGGTTGCAAAACGAAGAGTTGGAGTCTTTTTATTTCTTCTTTTAGTCTTTCCTGGTGCAGAGTTTTGTGGCCCACTTGTCGAGATGGTTCTCTGAGCTCCACGCACCCAGTGAAGCAGGCAGGCCATGGCGGGCAGCACCTTACTGACTGGGGGCTGCCCAGCTTGAGGCGGGCGGTAGCTGTCCAGTGAGACCTGATGATCTCTCCCACCGTCAGAAGTAACCCCTGGCGCCAAGCTCTACGCCAATCGAGCTTTGACTTAGAACCGGTAAACTGCTACTTCTCGTGTTGTGCCGACGCCGTACGACGACGCTGGAGTGTCCTCTCCAGTGGAGCTATGAAGCCTGGGCAGGGTGGTATGGAGAATCAGCTGTTGCCCATGCAGCAGATCCCCCCTCTCCACGCAGCTGGTGTGCCCAAGGGAACGACGAATGCCGATACAGCTTGGCACCAACGGCGTCGCAGGAGTTGCCGGAATGACGTTGAAGCCAATGTCATACCACCTTAGGGACTCCATCTCCAGATTTTCTGTCGGGGTTTACTCCCTTAGCCTTTCCCATGAGTGGGTATAGCCACAAGGCAGCAGAGGTTTGGAATCAGAGTTTTCCTTCTCCTAGATGAGCTACCATCCAAGGTTTACGAGTCCCATCTACCCGAAGCAACTGGTTTTAAGGCGCCAGTGGGCCGCCTTCACCCCTTCTCCTGTTAGTAGAAAACATGGTCTGCCGGGCTTCAAATCTAAGCCACTCGCGAAGGCCAGGAGCTGGATTTTAGTTGACAGAGGCAGTAGGAGACGCAGGCCGTATGGGGCATTTTGGAGGATTGGGGCGCTTGTCTCCCAGTCCCACCCCGGGCAATGTCAACCTTAGACCACAATGGCCCACTTCGTTTATAGAATGGCCCACTTCGTAAAATAGAGGCCTAACATATTATGGCCATGGCTGTAACAGCAGCTGAACTTTCAACGGGTTGGACAAAAGCAATGCTTTCTACCTCCACTGTCGTAAGGATGATCATAGACCAAACTACACTCACAACCATAATCATCTAATCTCTTTAATGATAAGGTTGATGGAATTTGCAACAAGTCACCATGGATACTTTCCCTCCATCCCTCAGTCTCAGCTGTAGCAGAGGGATTGAAAGATAGCAAACAAAAGGTTGCAGGGATGTCACTAGAGCACATGCAACTGGGAAGCAGTCCTAATGAATTTACAACCTTCAAAAATTACAGTTATTGTGAACAAAGTGGAAGAGTCAAAGGGAGGTCAGTTGTTTTTGACAGCATTTTATGAGACTCTCCCTATCTCAAATGATATACATTCATGCCTCCTCCCCCTTATCACAGATCCCGGTAGGGAGAAGGCTTAAATCTTTCATTGCTGAATGGGGAAGATTTACCTTGGCATGTGGTGGACCTAACAAGTGGTTTCCAGTGGACTCAGTATCAGGTTACACACAGCTATTAAGCCTTTGCCCAGAGTTCTTTCAGCTACAATGCAGCACATATCACGTGGTCGTTAACCTAAGCACATTCAGTCAATTCATTTATGCTCTGGGGATCGCGATTGGATGCAACAATAGGTTCTGATACCCTCCATTTTATAGAGACACTGCAATCTGTGGATTTGCAAGGAATGGCTTCATGTTCCTACTCACATGGCTTCCAGATGTTTTGTGATTCCCCAACAAAAGTCTGCTAAACAGCAAGCTAGTTATATTCTAGAGCAAGACAGGATTTCATTGTTACCTTCCTCATTCTCAATCTACTTGTCAAGAAGGACATATCCAGCCTCATACCCTCTCAGAATTGCAGCTGACTTGGTTTGGAATCAATAATCAGGCAGAAATATTTCTGAATTAATGCATTCGTCGATTCTTGAAGGCAGTGAAACCAACCTGGACTTGCCTCCAGGATACTTCTGCAAGTACAACCTCTGGCAATCATGATCAGATGTGAACACAGAGGATTGGGGGGTGCAAGACTCTATTGTCCTGCAAAAAGGAACTAATGTAAACAATGAAATCATCATCTCTCAGTTTTCTTTCAGTAGATGCTAGATGGGATCATCCTATGATAGAACTATTGGTGACAAGGTGGAATGCCTAAATCCCAGCCTTTGTCTCACCTGTCCCAGATTCAAATAGGCATGAATAGTTCATATTCTTTCTGTGAATTGGAATGGCCAAATGTGTATATTTCTTCAACACCTCAGGTTCTGAAGGTGATACAGGAATTAAAAGAATCAGAGGGTCTCATTCTGATTGCTCCACTCAGTAGGAATCTTGGACCATCCTAATCATTCTTGCAACAGAATTGCCAGGAATCAAGATATTCCCTGAACTGCATTAAGCAAGCATGATGGCAGGAGTTTCATTCCAACCCAGTCACTCAACCTGCTTATCTGGATGTTATTAAAATATGCCCTTAAGAATCAACAGTTCTTGAGAATCACTCAAGTGATAATAATAATAATATTAATATTAATAATAATACGATTGTTAACAGTGTTTGAATATTATATACCCGCTATGCTTAAAATTAATACTTCTAGGCAATACATATTTGATTATCTTAGAGGCATACGAAGGCAATGGAATATATTCTCAGTCGACTGCACAAGAGTACTTTATACCAATGTTGGCATCCATACAGCAATATCTAACTTCCTATAGCGCTTCATTGAGAAACAGTTAGCATCAATCACAATTAAGCCTATCAGTCCATGATCACTGGCACCCTGTTACCATGGAAGAGACGTCGTCAGATAAACTAAAGACCTATCCAATCTTCTGTTCATATGGGATTTCACATGGTCAGTGACACTGGATCTATGCTTAAGGGAATTCATCATGGCGATTAATCAGGTTGAACAAGACACTATTCAAACTGCTCTCAGGAGCTTAATTAGTTCACCTCTCATGTAAGTCCTGCCACCTTACTCCTTTTGGCAGTCAGCAGGCAAAATAAGCCAGTACATTTCCTATTGGTGAACCCATCAACATGCAGTCCCAACAAGATGGATCAGGATCTCATGAAGCCCCCTGATTTCATTGCCAACTACAGGCTACCATTTGTGGGTAATCAGATAATGGTAATAATTCTTGTCTACTTTGGACACTTCATCTCATAGTCATCTACAGGATCCATTGTGAGCTCTTAAGTGGTATTTCGGGAAGACTGAGCCATTGCATCGAGGGAGATCATGACTCATTTGCCTTCGAAGAGGTGACGGATGATATATCAACACAGACACTTTTGTCTTTAATAAAGTGGGCTATATGTTCTGCATATTGGACTAAACTTAACCCACATCAATGAATTTGCTTTGCATATCAGCTCTTGAAGTTAGGGCAGTTGCCACAAACATTGCAGATGAGCAAAACTGTTCTTTAACTGTAATTTTGTATGCTGTGGGATGGTGATCCAAGTACACTTCTTCAGTGTTTATCAGAGATCTTTCACCCTAAAATGCTCAGTTCAGTCTGAAGGAACCTCTACAAGTGGTGCAGAAGGTTATCTTTCCAGGTTGTTTAACAGCTTCATAAATATGTGGCTTTATGACTTCATCTTGATTTGATGGAGGGAAAATCTTTCCATTTCAAAGTCACTCCCCAACATATGGAGTCTATTTTCTGATCAGGTTATCTAGAAGCTGTCTCACATACCATACGGGACTGAAGTTGGTCTCCTTGGGGTAAAGTGATGCATCTACCTCCACCTCTTACATGTTCTTCTAAGGTATTATGATTGGGTAACATATTTGAAGAATAAACCAATTATTTCTTGTAAAATATGTTTCTTTGATAATACTTACCCAACCATAATAAACATACACTCTCTTGGTTTCCCTGCAGATGCATCCATATAGAGAGTGTGCCTTCTGCTGCAGTAGTAAATGACAAATTCATGGGATTTGGCACCAATCTCTGTATCATAACTGTGAAATGTCCCATCTTTTTTTGTATTTGTTCCATATTTTGGAACCGACTACAGCTTTACATTTTTCGTCTTAAAAATCCATTTAGAAAAAAAAAAATGTATAAAAATTGCCATACAATTTTCTGTTTATAACAGGCACCTGGTTCCATTCTGAGAGTAAATGAATAGCATGGATATAGGGATATGAGTTCTGAAATATGACATTCAAAACAAGGCTACCATGCCAGTCTTTAACCACCATATTGGATTGTGCAAACAGTTGGCTCTGTTGCTATATTTCATCTTCATAGTATGCCATCCTGTTTAGATTTGTGAAACCATCTAGTAAAGGAGAAAACCTTGTGCTTTGCAAATTGTGTAATTGTGATTTTGCTATTGGGCATGGAGGTGCCAATGAACATAAACAGCATGAAAAAGATAATAAACATCAGCTTGCTGCTTCATTATCAACAACTCAACCTGAACTTGGGACATTTATAAATGCCAGAGAGAACCTTGATGTAATTTGATCAAAGTAAATTTTACTTAATTTCTTTTAGAAATGAACCTTCCTCACTTACTAGCACTACTGGCGATTTATTTTGCACACTTTATCCACACAGTAAAATTGGAAATTATTGCTCCTGTGCTTAATTTAATAATTAAGTTACTTTACAGATGGTTGTAGATGTTGTTGATAATTACATATGCATTTAAAGTTTTAAAAATCAGTATTTGTTCCTGAAAATCAGTGTCAGTATTTTTTTACTCTGGGGTTGGCAGGTATGCTGTATCAATGGGAGTTTCCTCTATCTGACTGCCACCAAGGTGGGCTGATAACGTTTGCTATTTAGCTACAAGGTTTTTATCAGGGAGGGCTGGATTTGCAGGGTAGTAGTAGTTCTCCTAAGGTATTATTTTGGGGTAAGTATTATCAAAAAAACATTTTATTAGAAACAATTGGTTTCTTGACCCTGTGCAAAATTTCAGGGTTACAGGATGAACTTCTGTATGCAGTGGGTCTTTAGTATCAATTGTTGGTATGCAAGATCACTCAGGAACATGGAATTCTGACTATTGGATATTGAGATGCTTTTGAAAGATCTCAAGACCTTAGTATGCTTTGATGACCTTGACCTAATTTTAAAGATCACATAATACACTTTGATTTACATTGATTTCATTCTTAATATTGTCTCAGCAAAGTTTGATTCAGTCATTTTAAACCTTCACATAAACTATACCAGTCAATAAAGGATGAAATTAAGTGGTCCTGTTTGTATCCTTTATTGGCAGGTTTCATTGTAACTTGTATCATTTCCCATGACAATGTAATCAACACAGATGACATCATTTTTCGTCACCAATGGCTGTTACAGAAACTTAGAAACTCGCATTGTCATAACACTAGTTCACTAAATTCACTTTTCTAGATTGTTCCTTTCACATAATAATAATTTTAATTTTGGGAAGGAGAGAAACATGTTTCTGCTAATTGAAAGTTGAATTCCAGTAATATAAACTGTTAACGATTGCAAACACCTTTATTATTATTTCAGATGGTCTTAAGCATGTCACAAAGATGATTCTCCATGAATGTATATACTTAGAAGACAATGCACTGGAAGATCTGTCCCACATAAAGGACACCTTGAAGTTTCTGCAGATCAGCAGATGTCCAAACATCACCAAGAATGGACTAAGCAAGCTTGTAGTGCTAGAGTAAGCATGTTTATTACTTTTTGTGATTTGGTCAGTTTAAAAATAAAGGTCTTTATTATGAAAGTAAATTTCTTGTCAAATAGATTAGCTAATCATAACACATTATGAGTATATCCATTACTTCACAAGTCAAGCCTTCACAAGCTTCATTTTAACAACATGTGTGCAAAAGGTTTTCTGCCTACTTAGGTTGACTTATTTTTTCTTCGATAGAGGGGGCTGGCACAATATTCCATCCATACTCCAGTTACTAGTTCTGCTTGTGTTTGGAAGCATACTCTGTTTGGAGACATTGTAAAACTGATTTTTAATTGAACCTCTGTTTAAGGTTTTTTCTCACACCAGGAATTATACTCCAGCTATATTTCTATTTCAAAATCTAATCTATCATAGATGAAGATCTAGGATTTGCATGACAGCACCATTTTAGTTACCTGCCCTAAGGTCCATAGTACTTACTTCATCTCAGTACTTGACCTGGTTTATGAATTTCCACTGTTTAGCAATACGTGTTGTAAGGTCATTCATGTAATTATTTTAGACTTTTGTTTTTGTCATTAGTGCCAAATAGGTTGATGTGACACTTGACAGTTTTTAGCTGCATATGCCGTTGTTTTTGCAGAATGTAATTACAAGTATCAACACAATGGCAGGACAAAGTACTTAGGGTGTTGCCTGTCTCGGACAATTTGGGCCATAAGTACATGATGGTAAGCAAATGTATGGGCAACTACCTTGGTCAAATTATTTGAACATGTAAGAGTGCAAGGAAGCGAACTAGCAAAGCGTTGTACATGATCAGTATTACCCTTTAGCTGCCTCATTTGACAGCTTTCTACTAGAAGAGACACTGGAGGCAGAGAGCTCACCAATCCAGAAGAAAATTCAACAAGGCCACATCATCACAGGCTACACATACAGCACCAGCTCCACCCTCATCTTCACATCTGGAAGAGGTCTTCTTGGTTGTACCAGCTCCAAAAAAAAAAAAAACAGCCTCTGCCTGGTGTACACAAGACTGTACAGTCAAATATTTTCCAGTTGTACCCAGTCTTAGCATAATGAAGGAGATAGCTTTCAACATATAAAATTGCTCTGACTGCTAACATTGTATTCCCAGCACCAGCATCAAAGAACAAATAGTCTCTATTCAGCACTGTTCCTGGCTCTGTCACAGCCTGATAGAGTCAACATTGATGCTTTGGTCCTGAATGCTTTGTACCATTCCTAGACCATTGCAAGTTTGAACAGTATGTCTAGTTCACTGTCTTTCCCAGTAGGCTTCACCAGCTTCATCACAGCTATTGCAGTTGCTGTTTATATCACCCAGTTTGAAGACTTGCACTCACAAGACATGTCTTCCAAATGGGATCCAAATAATGTCCAGAGAGGACTCGTTCTTTAGCACACCACTTGGACATGTTTTCCAACCTCTGCTACTTTGTTCGCCTTCTCCATCACCATTATTTGGAACTTAAAACAATCCTGCATCTGTCAATCCATTGGCCAAGAAAGACCAGTTAACATTCAAACCACAACAGTCTGGGTGAGTCTGATTTATTACAAACATTGTTTTGAGAGCCATTTTCAAGATCCAATTGTCAACAGTCCTATGTTTTTGCACTGAAACAACAAGGCTTTCTTGAAGACTTATTCTCCAGTTTTTCAGACTGGGGCCCCATGTGTCAACCGACACATTACCACCTGGGAATGTCAAAACCCACATTAGTTCATATGAATGGAAAGACCTTTGGTGACACAGTAACTGGTTCAAAATGTGATTGTAAAAGGATCCAGTCTTGACTTGATATCCATGGTTCTATTTCAGTGAACAAAGCACATCTTAGCCTTATCCATTGATACGATTGCTCTTTGCACTCTGGACACAGTCTTGTAGATGGGACTTATTCTAAACAGAGTAGCAAAACACATGTTGCCGATTCCATAACAGCATCAGTAAACAGAACTGACACAATGGCCTAGTGGTTAGAGCATCCTCCTCAGAAGCGGGAGGTCATGGGTTCAATCTCTGGCTGAGTCATACCAAAGACTTATAAAAATGGTACTAACAGCAGCCTCGCTAGGTGCTCAGCATTCAAAGGTTAGTATTAGGATTAGTTGACCTGGTGTCAAGATAATGTGACTGGGTGGGACATTATGCTACATGTCTTCAGCATGATGCCCCAGTGCTAGACATCACTATAAACTGCCATACTGCAGATATCATAGTGATATGACTGAAAATGGTTTAAAGCTGGATTAAAAATCCAAATCACACACACACGTGCATGCATCAGTGAACAGCTTGCTGAATAATATTCCTTTCACTCCATCCAGGCCTTGATGAAGAAACACCATAAAGCCACTTTAAGATAACAGCCACCATATCCAATATGCTCTTTCATGGTCATATAGAGGAAGTTTTGAAACAACTTTCTGTAGAGGCCCAGTTTTAGTGTAGAGAAGAGAGAAACAGGAATATCCCCCAGCCCATGCTATACTAAACAGAGAAACAGTCGTACATGCCTTTTCTTTGACAGGAGCAGTTTTCAAGGCCAACTGATGACAAAAGTCAGGGTGATTAGGTTTACTTTCATTCTAGTTTATCTTCCCATCAAGCACTTCACCATAGAATGGGAAATACTTTGACTTGGCAATCCATGGGCCTTGCCAAATTAAGTTGGAGGGCTTCCAGATCACATTCAGTACCCATCTTCAGTTGTAAGTTGCCTTTGCTACAGATGTCCCAAGAAACCCAATCAGAGCTGACATTCTTCAGAAAGAGATTACAGTCTCCTTATCAGAAGAATGGTAGAGATTGTTCATAATGTTAAATCAGCAGGATTTTACTCCAGACTGTTCTTGGTGGCAAAGTCCAGTGGCACACTTTGGCCTATTTTAGGTTTATTCTCAGTCTTTTCTTGTAGCACCATGGTTCAAAATGGAGATAATGAGACAGATTCTCAGTGCTTTTCAGGAGAGATTTTGCTTACATTTTAGATCTTAAGCATATGTACTAAAGCACATGTCTTTTAAGGAATCCTTGACATTCACATTCAGGTCTATGATATACCAATCCAAGGTACTCCCTTTTGGTTAAAACAACTGTCATTGTTTCATCATGATAATTATGGACAGAGTCACACTTCAGAGTCAACTCTGTGTCTGTGACTTCAAGTTGTCTTGATTGTAGCTGGCTGAAGATCCAGGTTTGTTTTATTCTAGATAAAAAATTTACATCACCTTTTTCACTTCTGATCCACCTCTGATTCCTTTTCAACAAGAACAAATCCAATATTGCCCCATCCCAACATTTTACCCACATGTATAAACAGGGTCCTATTCCCTCACGTTCTGAAATTTCTTTGCTCATTTGGTCTCCTTAATGCAGCAGTAGAGCTTTTCGTCTTGGGCCACTTTGTTTATGAGACCACTGTAGATGATTCTCTTGTGCCAGTGGCAGCTGAATCTTTACCCACTGGGTCAAGCAATTCCAATTTCAGGATATATGAGGCTGCATATCAGCAAATGGGAGAACTTCACCTGACTTATGGTGGGTATTCCCTTGCTGATTCCACAAATCTGTGCCAAATGGGGCCAACCACTCATGGATCTTTTTGCAATAAGGTGGAATTCAAAGCTACCTACTTTTGTCTCTCTAGTCCTAAGTCCAAGAGTATGGACAGTCTATGATCTCTCCATGAACTGGAATGGTGTAGATGCATACATCTTGCATCCCACTCCAGAAAATGAGGGAATCCGAGTGCCAGGGAAAACACACCATTCCACTGGAAACCTTAGTACACCACTTTCTTCTTTGACACGTTGAAGAGAAGAAGCTAGGCCTTTAAAAAGCTACCATCCCACTATCATAGTCATGTTTCTTCATCATGGAATTGAGAATAGAGGCCAAACCAAAGACATTTGAGTTGCCTTGACTGAACGTCTTGGTCACACTTCTAAAGTAGGATCTGCATTTGGTTCTGACATGGCTGAAGCATTTTTGAAACTTGTGTCTAGAGCCACCTTTACAAACCACTTATATAAAATCTGCTTACTTGTCATTTTAGTGTATCAGTATACATTCCCTGTTGGTTGATCTGAGATTTCTGCATATCCATTGTAATGATTTCATTTCACTTATAATGGTTCCTTTTTTCATTGTTAAGAACAGGCCCCCATTCATTGGGAGTCGGTTCTTTGCTGTGAAACACCATTCCTCATTGTACCCATTGCCTCAAGAGCATCTTCAGGGGCTTTGAAGTGGTACCTGAAGTGAACCAGGCCTGTGAGAAGATGGAGATATAATTTATTTCTACCATTAAAAGAAGGAAAGGATTGTATCATGACACAACCACTATTGTCCTGTATATGATAGTTTATTTACTCTGTGTATAAAGAAAAACCCAAGACCAGATGAGTTTGTTGCAAATATAAGCTCAAAAGATTTGACAGTTGCTACTAGCATAGCACCATAGATGGCATTATCAAAGGTGTGTGATGGAGGACAGAGACAACTATGTTTAGCTATTACCTGAGTGACCTTTCATCGCAATGAGCTGTGTGAACTAATGGGACTTGTAGCAGCATAGCATATCAGCAGCACAACAGGTTACCTTTCTGGCATGTTCAGCAGCTTCACAACAACATGGCACTCGACTTGTTCTGGGTTTGAGTGGTATGGGAGGAGGTATTTTCCCTGCAAGTCCAGGCATATCTATATGACTATTCTAGCCCATATCTCTCACAAGATTTGGAACTGGATATTGCAACTTTTCAGTGTAAGAGGAAATTAAACTCCCTTCACCTCTTACCTGTTCTTGTAATGTATTATGATCAGGTAACATATTTGAAGAAGAAAGTCATTTTTGGAATAAAATTTGTTTTTTTCAGTAACATTTACGCAATGTTAATAATGGCAAGCCCTCCTAGCTTTCCCTCAGTTACAATTTTAATCCTGAAGTAATTCAAGTGTGGACAGGATTTGGCACCAATCCCACTATCAATGAGAGACCATTCTTGTCTGACTTATCCTTAGGTGATTGTTTTTAGCACCATTGGAAAGGCTGGGTTTGCAAGGTAGTAGCTGTACTCTTGATGTATTATGATTGTTTAAGAAGGTAGTGGCTATACTCCTGATGTATTATGATTGGGTAAGTAGGTAGTGGCTGTACTCTTGATGTATTATGATTGTTCAAGTAGGTAGTGGCTATACTCCTGATGTATTATGATTGTTTAAGTAGGTAGTGGCTGTACTCCTGATGTATTATGATTGGGTAAGTAGGTAGTGGCTATACTCCTGATGTATTATGATTGGGTAAGCAGGTAGTGGCTGTAATCCTGATGTATTATGATTGGGTAAGTAGGTAGTGTTGTCCTCTTGATGTTTTATGATTGGGTAAGCAGGTAGTGGCTGTACTTTTGATGTATTATGATTGGGTAAGCAGGTAGTGGCTGTACTCTTGATGTATTATGATTGGGTAAGTAGGTAGTGGCTATACTCTTGATGTATTATGATTGGGTAAGTAGGTAGTGGCTGTAATCCTGATGTATTATGATTGGATAAGTAGGTAGTGGCTGTACTCTTGATGTATTATGATTGGGTAAGTAGGTAGTGGCTATACTCTTGATGTATTATGATTGGGTAAGTAGGTAGTGGCTATACTCTTGATGTATTATGATTGGGTAAGTAGGTAGTGGCTGTAATCCTGATGTATTATGATTGGATAAGTAGGTAGTGGCTGGAATCCTGATGTATTATGATTGGGTAAGTAGGTAGTGTTGTACTCTTGATGTTTTATGATTGGGTAAGCAGGTAGTGGCTGTACTTCTGATGTATTATGATTGGGTAAGTAAGTAGTGGCTGTACCCTTGATGTATTATGATTGGGTAAGTAGGTAGTGTTGTACTCTTGATGTTTTATGATTGAATAAGTAGGTAGTGGCTGTACTTCTGATGTATTATGATTGGGTAAGTAGGTAGTGGCTGTACTGATGTTTTATGATTGAATAAGTAGGTAGTGGCTATACTCCTAATGTTTTATGATTGGGTAAGTAGGTAGTGGCTGTACTGATGTTTTATGATTGAATAAGTAGGTAGTGGCTGTACTCTTGATGTATTATGATTGGTTAAGTAGGTAGTGGCTGTAATCCTGATGTTTTATGATTGGGTAAGTAGGTAGTGGCTGTAATCCTGATGTATTATGATTGGGTAAGTATATAGTGGCTGTACCCCTGATGTATTATGATTGGGTAAGTAGGTAGTGGCTGTAATCCTGATGTATTATGACTGGATAAGTAGGTAGTGGCTGTAATCCTGATGTATTATGATTGGGTAAGTATATAGTGGCTGTACTCCTGATGTATTATGATTGGGTAAGTAGGTAGTGGCTGTACTCCAGATTTATTATGATTGGATAAGTAGGTAGTGGCTGTACTCGTGATGTATTATGATTGGGTAAGTAGGTAGTGGCTGTACTCCTGATGTATTATGATTGGGTAAGTAGGTAGTGGCTGTACTCCAGATTTATTATGATTGGATAAGTAGGTAGTGGCTGTACTTGTGATGTATTATGATTGGGTCAGTAGATAGTGGCTGTAATCCTGATGTATTATGATTGGGTAAGTAGGTAGTGGCTGTACGTCTGATGTATTATGACTGGGTAAGTAGGTAGTGGTTGTACTGATGTTTTATGATTGGGTAAGTAGATAGTGGCTGTACTCCTGATGTATTATGATTGGGTAAGTAGGTAGTGGCTGCAATCCTGATGTATTATAATTGGATAAATATTATTAAACAAAAGTATTTTACTCCAAAAGTTGGTTTCTACTGACAATATTATACTGGTTTGAAGATTTTTTTTAAATAGAATGTTGGACTTGTTGAAGTAATTTATATATTTATTTTTTACATTGTAAGTATGCCTTTTTATCTTTTGCCATATTATCTTGTTTTGTCAACATCTAAATTTATTGCAATGCATCAGTTTATTATTGTGTGGGGAGGAAGTGGTCTAAGGTGCTTATCTTTGCAGAGCACGGACACCACACATCTGACCACATAGGTTTGAGTCTTAGCTCAGCCAGTGTTGGTATGTGAGAAAGCTTGCCAGTAGCTTCCTGTGAGTTGGTTCTTTCCAGGGATTTCCCAGGTTTTTTCTCCACCAAAATATACTGGCTGTCATGTATAGCCTATCTTGTGCTGAAAAATGTTGTTTAATACATTATAAAAACCTGACCCAAATCAGATTCTTATTCAAGCTTATATCACTCACTTTATTTCAGCTTATGCTGCACAATAAATGGACTGCTCTGGTGGCCTAGTGGTTAGAGCATCTGCCTCTGATGCAGGAGGTCGTGGATTCGATCCCCGGCCGAGTCATACCAAAGACTTACAAAAATGGTACTAACAGCTGCCTCGCTTGGCGCTCAGCATTAAGAGGTTAGTGTTAGGACTGCTCGGCCTGGTGTCAGGATAATGTGACTGTGTGGGACATTATGCTACATGTCTGCGGCATGATGCCAGTGCTAGACATCACTATAAACTGCCACACTGTAGATATCATAGCATTATGACTGGAAAATTGTTAAAGCTATGTTAAAAATCCAAATCACACGCACACACTCAATAAATGTGGATGTTCCTGGCAGTGTTGCACTTAAAATCCATCAGGCATGGGGACATAGTGTGTCTCTGTCCTACAACTCTGGAGGACATACACAATTTTGAAAGGGGACAGTTGTTTTTATTATAATTAATGAACCAAAGAAATTTAGCCTACAGGGGTCTAGATTTGGAGGACATGAGGTATAAAATAGTGGGAAACCCATAATCGTGTACTGAAAGTGCAACACTGCTTAGGTAAGATCAGTTTTGTAATGCATGTTTAGCTTCAGGGTTATGGTATACAAGTCTATTTGTAAGTACAATACCTTTCTCATTAAAAAAACATAGATCAATGTGACCTATATTTCTCACTTATATCTTGATAAGTGTGATGTGTATGTTTACAAGAGTATATAACATATACTTCCTTGTACACTGTTACTTGATCAGTGTTACAGTGTAGTAGGTGGGTGTTCCTTGGCAAGTACAACACCCTTTACAGTTGGTCACCCTGAACTATACATCATGTTTATTAGTCTTGTGTTAAGTTTTGCATTAAAGCTTGGATCATGCATTTTTTTGTCTACGTGTATTGGTGACAATAACAGTCTCCAGATGTAAACTTGTTGGGAAGTGTGTGTTTTATTAGCACTCTTAATATTTGCTGTGTTTCTTGTGAACATATAATTTCATTGGCACTAATTTTCTTGCTGTTTTTAAAATCTGTCTTTGGAATACCACAACAGTATATGCTTGCTTTTGAAAATACATGGTATTTCTTCCATGATAAGACCAGGGTACCAGCCTTACAAATTTTTCAAAATGTATAGGGTTGGCATATTATCAGACATAGATATCCTTTGTAAATATTTGCAAACATGTTATAAAATGGGGGACAGAATTATCATCTAGCATGGGCTTATCCTTGGATAAATATGTTATGTAAAACAGTTGAAGCCATAAAGTATTGTATATGCTCACAAGTCAAGTCCAAATGCTGACTGCACAGACCCAGATCTGCTAGCACATAATCTTCCAGTAGATCTGCCTGTGCAGTTTGTTGGGGGTAATCAGTAGAAGAAAAAATAGACACTGATCTATCACTGCATTATGGTGATCACAGATCAGGGTCCATGTTATTTGCAGTTGGACTGAACTAATTAGTGAGTATGAATGGTATCAAATATGGGCTTATTATTGGATACATATGGTAGGTAAAACAGTCAAAGCCCTGAATATTAGTTATATCAGATGTTACAGTTATTTGAGGTAATTGTTTGAGGTAATTAGTTTTTATGACTATTTCAGAAACCTCCAGCAACTGGTGTTGTTTCAACTCCCTGAGGTGAGCGACAAAGAGGGAACTATCCATATGTTACAGAATGCACTTCCAAAATGCCAAGTTCAGTTCTTGGAGACGAAAAAAGAAATGTCTCAAAAGGAAAACACTTGAGAATACCTGATGTACATTTATTAACACAAGACAATATTGTATGGTGAGAATTCCCAGTCTTATAAAATGATTTTCCTTATGAAGCAGGTTCAGTTCCGAACTGTGATATGGATTTAATGTGCATTGTCTGAATAGACATAATATATTCGATTTCATGCATTAATGATTGGTAACACATAAATAATACTTGATCTTAGTAGTTGATCTAGAGCACAAATAAAGACCTGGAGGATTTTTATTTTTGATGGAGGATCTATGTTCAAGCTTTAAGTTCAGTTCCTGGATAATGAGAGAGAGAGATAGAGGGAGAGGGAGAGGGAGGGAGGGGGAGAGAGAGAGAGAGAAAGAGAGAAGATGTATGTATGTTTGAGAGAAAAGGCTTGTTCTGCTGCTTATGCGCACCTGTAAATGGATTATGCTGTAAATGGATTACACTTTTACAGTTCATTAAAAAATAAAATTAAAATAAAGCAAGAAAAAGTTGTGTTTGTCATTTTTGTTATCATCTTTTTAATTCTACTCATATGAATTTGAGAATATTCTAAAAAGAAAGACTGCTGCATAAGAATAGCATAAGAGTTAATTTATCCATCCTAAACCTTCATGTACATTGCTAATGTTCATTTTATAGCAACTACTTATAACCCATTTTCAAGGAAACGAATCAATGGATTTAATTTGAAATTTTACCTCATAGATTCATTATTTTTAGCAAACCAGTCTGTATTGTGAAAGAAAATGGCACCAGATTTGAAGTAAATCAGGCTTTTACGGTTTGACTTGTGGATGAAAATTCTTAGAGCAGATGGATGAACATTTTGGGTCAGAAGGACAAATCAACACAGTTTTACAAGTTTGAAAAGAAGAATATGAGATTGAGGGCAATATCATACTCATGGCAGAATTTGCGGACTTCATGATCATTTGGCTAAAGTTATAAATAAAAGTCATGCAGATCGAGTACTCATTCAACACTGGTTATTTCAGTAGTGGATGTCATCGTTTAGAATTTGATTCTACATACCTTAAAAATATCAGTTATTCACTTAACTTTATTTGGCTCCTCATATATCCATATTCATTTGGAAGGTCATTATTTACAAATCCCATGATGAGTGGTCTAAAGTGCTCTCTGTCATGGATCACTGCCGTCTCACCTCTGTCTACTTGGGTTTGAGTCTCGGGCTCGGCCAGTGTGGATATGTGAGAAAGCTTGCCGGTAGCTTCTCATGGGTCGGTGGTTCTTTCCAGGGTTTTCCCAGGTTCTTCCTTCACTATTAATACTGGCCGCCATGTATAGCCTATCTTGTGCTGAAAAATGGCGTTAAACCCAACAACAACAACAACAAACCCCAAGAAATACGTACAGCAAAATCAATATTAAGGTAGATGTATGTGGACATTTTTGGATATCAACCTAAAGTTGTGATTCTGTGAATGAAAACTCCGCATGTTGATAAACATATTTGTACTACCATAAATTGTGATGATTCAGCTTTACTTGCACCTTTCTTGACCCATTTTGATACATGGCTACATTGTTAAAGTCCATCGCGATCAATAATTTTCATCTGGAAGTTTCTTGATGACAGTTAAGGTGCAGAATATTCAATAATCAAGATTAAATGAACTTGGGTTAATCAAAATTAGTATTACATTTTAAACTGACAATTTGTATTGAAGACGAGTAAATGTGTATACATGACCTGTAGGCTTATTATAGGCATGTAGACTAGTTAAAGTCAGTGTTTTAATATGAATAATTTGTCAGCATGTTTTAGGTCTGTATTCTGGTTCTAATCCACATGGATTTTGCCCATTTTTGCCAAGTATTTTGACCTGCTGCAGACAAAGGTTAGCAGCAAAACTAAATGTACATTTCTCATACAGTGTAGTATAATTATGGCATGTAATATATAGATTACAATTTTTATGCTCAGATTATGCTCTTTTTGCCACTGATATTATTAAAAATAACACTTAAACCTCTCTTGGGATTGGCATGTTTGAAAATGTACACAGGTTTATTCTCAAGGGGAAAATTTGCATTTACTCAGTCCAGCCAATTTTCGTTTGGTCAGGATGAGTGGACAGGTGGGTGACCTGGGCTGTCAGTGAAATTAAAAATTGTTTCCAATGATTTGAATGCTTATTAGAAGCTTTAGGTGACCAGTAATTTTTGCAAGTAATTTTTCTATAGCATGGTTTGTATGACATGCTTTTCATTAAGTATTTATTACTTCAAGTGAACTAAATTGCAAATAAAGGGTAGTTTGTTTTCAAGTGCTATGTTGTTTTCATTTTGTTACGTTAATTGATCATACTGGATAATAATATATATTTAATCACAGATCGTTGCTTTAATTGCAGCTGCAGCTTGTAAGAACAGCTGGAATTTTATATAAAACCAAGCTGTATTACTATTACACAGAGTCATATTTGTGGGTTTAAAGACCACAAAATAGAAGTCACAATGGAAAATGAAACCTTTCGCTTTTCGGTGAACTTTACTTCATCCCTTAAAACCGCTCCGGTTGCCTAGTGGTTAGAGCGTCCGCCTTGGATGTGAGAGGTCGTGGGTTCGATCCCTGCCCAAGTCATACCAAAGATTTTAAAAAATGGTACTGACAGCTGCCTCGCTTGGTGCTCAGCATTAAGAGGTTAGTGTTAGGACTGGTCGGAATGGTGTCAGGATAATGTGACTGGGTGCGACATGATGCTACATGTCTGTGGCATGATGCCCCAGTGCTAGACGTCACTATAAACTGGCACATTGCAGACATCGTAGCCATATGACTGAAAAAATTGTTAAAGCTACGTTAAAATTCCAAATCACATCACAACAAACACAGTTGCAATTACTTTGATCCACATATGCAATACGTAAGTCTCATGTACAGTCTGATGTTATAAACTTGATACAGATCAAACCCATTTAAGTGTTTGGTTCATTAGATTTTCATATAAAATTCACTTGAGAAATGCATGATAAATTGTCTTGGTAACATAATAAAGGGAAATTGGAATAGACAGAAAGTTGGTATGTATCATATTGAAGGGATTTTGGGACAGACAGAAGTTGACATGGTATCATAATGAGGGAAATTGAAATAGAATTTGGCCTGGTATCATATTGAAGGAGCATTTGGACAGACAGAAGTTGACGTGGTATCCTACTGAATGGACATTTGGACAGACAGAAGTTGACATGGTATCATACTGAAGGGACATTTGGACAGACAGAAGTTGACATGGTATCATACTGAATGGACATTTGGACAGACAGAAGTTGACATGGTATCATACTGAATGGACATTCGGACAGACAGAAGTTGACATGGTATCCTACTGAATGGACATTTGGACAGACATAAGTTGACATGGTATCATACTGAATTGACATTTGGACAGACAGAAGTTGACATGGTATCCTTCTGAATGGACATTTGGACAGACAAGTTGACATGGTATCCTACTGAAGGGACATTTGCACAGACAGAAGTTGACATGGTATCATATTGAAGGGACATTTGGACAGACAGAAGTTGACATGGTATCATACTGAATGGACATTTGGAAAGACAGAAGTTGACATGGTATCATACTGAAGGGACAGTTGGACAGACAGAAGTTGACATGGTATCATATTGAAGGGACATTTGTATGTGTATGTGTGTGTGTGTGATTTAGATTTTTAATGTACCTTTAACAAGTTTCCAGTCATATCGTCATTTGTCGGCACGTCAGCACCATTGTTTCCGTTCTTGCCAATGAGAAAGGATGAAGTTTCCAGTTAAATTCAAATTGAATCTACTACTGTGAGGGAAAGAGTTCTGAATCACATGTATGAATTCAACTTGATCTTTTTGGTGTTTGACAGGATGGGTGTGATTCTGTAAACATTAATTACCAAATTTTGGGCCATTTGATTCTCGGGTGATCAGAAATCATTTAATACATTCCATCTATTAAAGTATATCATCAAATCAGTCAATCAATCATTATAATCGTGTAAAAATGAAATTAAGAAAGATAAAACAATGAAGCTGGACGATCAAAGAATCCCAAATTAATATACTATATAACGGGTATCTTCTGCGGCTATTTTGATCTGAAACGGGTTTTAAATTTGGGATAAATTTTAGTGATGGCAGAGCTAAGACTAGAATATATAATGTGATAATTTTAGGAAGTAAATATTTTCGTGATCTCACTGTCAGCAGAATAGCGAAAATGTCTCCACCGCTAAATTCCCGCTTGCCGTTTGATTTTTTTAAACTTGGTTTCAGTCTGAAGCGCATGTTGTCAGATGTTATTATCTTCTAGCATCAACATAAGGGAGAGAACTTTAATAGCATTCGGTTTGTTCAGAATAACAAACGCAAGTTTCATTACATTAATTCGAAGAAAAGTCACAAAGATCAAATATTATTCTCCACAAATGTCATCTACTACTACTACTGCTACTGCTACTACTATTACTGCCTCTACTACTACTAATATTACTGCTTTTAGCAGTTTGCTACTGGTGGTGTGGTATTATGAGGTTGTACCTTCTTACAAGGTGTCCGCTTTATTTGGCTATCGTTATCTAGAGGGTGATCGCCCTCGGTATTGTTGCCCTGATTGAGTAAATATTAAAATAAAGGGTGAAATTAAAGATGGAATAAATAGAACAGAATGACACGAGACCCCGTACATGGAAAAACAAACATTTAATCAATTACATAAACAACTGAGATAATACATTACATCAAGAAGATACACTTCTTTTTGGAATAAATCTTTCACCGAATTTTAACAAATATATTTATCCAAAGCCGATCTGTTTAAATGATATAATTGGTTCATCATATAATCGAGTGAACGATCGAAGTCATTGCCTTGTGCAACTTCATAACCTGCTTATTCCAGTCCACTCCAACTTCACTATGGTGGTTCCTCTAGGTCCCTTCGCTTTTTCCCTTTTCCGACCTCCCTGCTGCCTCGCCTCTTTTCGGCCCTCAAACCTTGTGTGGGTAGGTGGATACGTAAGTAGATACGTCCGTGGAGCTATTTCCCCTTACAAAATAAACAGAGACAACCTACATATTCTGTCAGTTGTCCTACTGGGAACAGATCATTACTCCCCTCTCGTTATGTCAGATATCGTTTTATCGGAATTCAAACAGACCAAAGGCTCTCTGGTCAAGCTAAACATGGCAGACCGTGAAGAAACCTAGTTTCACAAGATTAATGTACTTCCTAATGGCTATTTCATTAATGATTCCCATTAACATTACACGAAACATAACGGTTCCGTTCTCGTCTAAGTTACACAAATGAATGATTGAAATTAATTACATGGCTTAAATACTTTTTTTTTATAGCGAATACACACATTCAAGTCTTCAACATACGCGATATCTTCTCAGATCGGTGAATTCAACGGATTCTTGTAACTCATATCAACTAAAGTAATGCATGAAATTCTTAGATTCCTATAACAATCAAGACGACAAATTCAAACAATTCGTCAAACTTATATAAAGAAGATCATTGTACGAATTCAGATGTCTGAACTCAACACAGTTATACACATATCAGGAATATTGATCTACGAATTTAAACAAATAAATTCATGCAAATATAAGCAATTAAATTCAAGCAAATCATTATATGGGTATCAGCGAACTACATGAAATTGACGCAGTTACCTTGTGCTTTCAAGCTTTGTTCGCTTCTACCGCTAAAATTTTTGTCCATTGACTTTTCAGACATCCGGTCCCTTTGACCAATGTTTTACTAGAGAACTTCTTCCAAATTCAGTCTCGGAGTCCCTTATATTTTCACTCTTTCAGGAAAATTGCAGACTGAGTAGATTTCTTTCGATGAGGGCAATTTAACCCCAAGGAATTTTCGTGTGGGAACCCCGCCCTTTATTTAGCGTAACCAATCAAGATTAAACATATTTATCGCCTTTTATAAATAGTCGCCTAAATTGCGGTCAGCATGACTTATAGAATTCCAAACAGCAGATCTGGAAAATTTCAAATCTGACAGTTCCGATATAAAATCGAAGGTACCCTTCCCTTTTTAAGTCGTCTAACGGCTAAGTAAACGAAGGCTTAATTAAGAATCGCTTCCTCTCCCGACACAGGCATTATAAATCATTGCAGTATAGCGATTTAACAAGCACATGTCCCCATAAATCTAATTAATTGTTCTCTGGTCCCAAGTTAATGTGCCTTTCATACATCGACAGAAATTTGCATCCTTACACTGCCTCTACAGCTACTACTACTGCTGCCTTTACTACTACTACTATTACTGCCTGTACTACCACTACTATTGCTACAACTAATGCTACTAATACTACTGATGTTGCTGCCTCTATTAATGGTGTTTCAACTGCTGCCTGGGGTCCAGTGTGGCCGAGTGGTCATATACCTCGCCTTCACAGATCACATAATCTCACCTCTGTCCGCGTGCGTTGAGTCTCGGCTTCACCGACATGGTTATGTGAGAAACCTTGCCAATAGCTTCTCTTGTGTCCATGGTTCTTCCTGGAGTCTTCCCGAAGTTCTCCCTCAGCCAAATATACTGACCCCGGGTCCTGGATATGGTAGGCCAAATAGGACAAAATTACAGGGGCTCACAACGGTCAGGAGGCCCATCGGCGTCACAATTTGTAATTCAATGGGGCCTTCTGGAGAATTTTTCCTAGGGCCCACAAACCCTGTCCTTGACCTTGTTCTGGCCACCATATATAGCCTGTAATGTGCTAACGACGTTAAATCCCACAAAACCAAACGAAACTACAGCTGCCTCTATCACTGCTGCTACCAGGGCCGGATTATCCCAATATATGCACACGGCGGTCGCCTAAGGCGCTAACTTGTGGTTTTTTTTTTTTTTTTGGGGGGGGGGGGCACCAAAAACAAAGTACACTGGTACACTGTCAGATTATTCATTTATTATCATTAAATATGTAGACTAAATAATGAAATTAATAAATTATTAATACTAATGAACAGCGTTTAATAAGTGATTCTGGAGGATGGGGGGAGCGCAAAGTGGAAAGTTCCACTTGCGCCGGACCTGACCGCTAGTACCACATCTACTGCCTATACTTATCTATACTTTTGCTACTGCTGCAGCTACAACTACTGCTCCTGCTGCTGCTGCTACAATATCTACTGCTGCGTATGCTAATGCTACTACTATTACCATATCTAATATTGTCCTTTATTACTAATAGTTCTGCTGCCACTACTGCTAATACTACTGCTACTATTGAGATTTCCGCTGGTACTACCACCACTACTAGCACTTGCAGCAGCCTTCCAAATTTTGCAGAAAAGTAAAATTGTAAAAAGGTGGGTATTCTTGGACAAAAATATTTTAATGCTTTTTTGCGAGTAAGTCGAGTAACTTTCATGACATAAATAATATGTCACCGTTAAAGTCCTGTTTTATAATCACAAGTGCGGTGATGTAATAATCCTATCTTTTATTTTGGACGAAAAGTACTTCCAACTAAATTTACGTAAGGTGTCCATATTTCTCTGGATTTCTGCTCTTCTTTTGTACTAAAGTTAAAAGAAAAAAAGATTTGTTTTGTTATTGAGGTAGAGATGAAAGTCATAGCTAATACCGGCACAGTGTTTACTCCCACTACTCCTTATCAGAATTGTAATCCTTCTGCCATCAACTCGTCCTCGCAATATATCATGCCAAATAAGGTAGCACTCTTTCAGTCGATGAAGATGAGTTCAGGTTGATAAGGTGAACTTTGACCCCACTCCATCCCCTTTTCCCAAGAGACGTCGTCCAAGATAAGAAAATCCTTTGTTCCACTCAGCCTCATGAAACAACAAATCCAATATCGTCACCCTCTTTTATTAGGGGCAGATGGAGTTCACAAAGAAGGTCTAAAGGACAGAGAGACGCACGAAAAGACAGACAGATGACCAATCACGACTATATCCGTAAAAATATAGGGAAAATATTTTCTTTTGCTGCTACCTTCGCCAAAACGTCCAGGAGAACAATAGTCTTAAACGTCTTATTCATGAAAACAAGGCGGCGGAGCTGGAGTTATTTCCCATTGACCGGTAACAACATAGGAAACCCAAATGTTAGTTGACTTATTTTTTTAAGTTCGTTTTTTGCACTTTAAGGTGGCCACCCAACAATCCGGAAAACTCACCAAATTGGAGGTTTCCACCCAAGGTTAAAGACGATAAACTTGCGTATCACAAAACTCTACTGAATTGCTTTGGAAATTGACCTTAGTGTCACTCCACCCACCCACCAGGACCTACTTTCACTAAATATCTAAAATTTCTTCCTGAAAATGACGCTTTTGAATTATCTTTTAATTTTTTGATTGTTTTAACGAACATTCAAAATGCGTTTTGGCCGTTATACATGATAGGTCATATCTATCTCCACACGCATACAGACATGTAGACAAGTAGTCATGTTTTAGTTGAATTATATTGTAACATTGAACCTCAATATCTCATAACGTTAGGGTGGAATTTTATGAAAAGTTTAGGTTAAATTCAATGTCTATCATACTTTAAAACTGAATGACGTTATTATTCTAATGATAAATGTATTCGGTTTTAAAGTCAATTAACGAATAGATAATCACTCGTCAGCATTGCACTTTCTTTAAAATTAAAGTTTCTTTCCTTTTTGTAAGTTTTACCACTTTAGTATAATGTTTTGGCTCAAAATTAAATTAAAAAGCAAACAAACAAACAGAACACAAAAAACCACTGATAAGAGATTGTGAATTTATAATAGTTTGTATTTGTCAATGTTATGTCAGCAAATCAGGTCAAGGCAACAGACTATCAGCAAACCAGGCCACTTTATAGTCTGAAAAGCTGAGAACCCTCGACATTCTTACGTACTTAATCAAACATGGTATGGCTTCAGAGTGGGTTAGAATGTTAAATAAACATGACAGGTGATGGTAGGTAGGTGGAGCTCGGAAATTCGACAATATTCTAACTGAAAACCTTTGCATCGGTTATCATGTTGCCCATTGAAATAAAAACACCTTTCCTTTTTAAACTCCATTTTATCCATGACTGAAATTTTCACGTGTAACGATCGTGTTTGGTGTTTATACGCAGGTTGAATATAATCATATATTTTTAGTGTTTTATTAACAGGTTGCTTATCTGTGTTGCAACATTCATTGGAGAGAGAGAGAAAGGGAAGCAATACAAGAGAGCAGTTTTGAAGATGAATAGTGTGATTACGTCCCTTCTACTAGTTACTTCAGTCGCGATGTTTAAATCCAACTTTAATAATCTTGTGCTGAGTAATAACTTTTTTAAAATATCAAATGAAATAGTGAACAAAATGTTTATACTTTAAATTTTCCACTATATATAAAAATACAAAAACGAGTGCAGATAGTACGAGGCAAATTATGACAAGGAGTAAATGGGTTACTCTGACCCGTTATCGAGCACGAGATTTTCTATACGTAAGTGCCTCTCCAGTTTGTGCGACTCCAGTTTTTTAATCTTTCGATTGATATTATTCTGGCTCAAGAATATGATGTTATTGAGTCTGTAAATTATATATTAACAGATCAGGGAGCAAACCACCCCTTTCAGACAGATACGTAGACAGACAGAGAAGTGGGTAAAAGATAACATATATAGGTAGCTAAGCAAGTAGTAGGAAGGTGGATAGACAGACATATAGATAGAAACGCATCCATTCACAGTCATGCATACGACTATATGACCTGGCAAATACGTCCTTTGAAGGACGTTAATACAACACATTGCTAACGCCGTGCCGTACTGTTAGGGACTGCACAACAATATTAATTAACGGCTGTCGAGGTTAGTATTGTTGTCTTGTTTTATATTTAGTAGAGTTCACTAACTAATAGTCCTTGTGACTAGTAGTTTCTTTTAGGAATTTGGCCTAACCACGTAAAAGCTTATTATCTCAATGATTTTTTGTTGGTTTTTTTAGGGGGGTTGGTTGGTTGGTTGGTTATTTTGATTGTAATTTTTCGATCGATGTAATTTTTTTCTTCCCAATGCTATGTAAACCTAAGGCCACTGGTTTATTTTTTTTTTCGTTTAGACTTTTTGTATATTGAGTGTAACTTCCATTCGTCGATATCTTCCAGAACATGGGCGACCAGTTGCAAGGAGTCCACAGACAATATTGGGTACTTGAAGCATATCTTTCTTTGTACCTTGTCAGGTGATATTAACAATTATGATCTTTTGTAAAGGACTTTTGTAAAGAGCCTTTTATGTATACTTTTTAGGGATACTTAAAAAGGCATTCTTGTTGTAGTGGACTCCGGGTGCAACCTTTTTTAAGCCTGGGCTCCGAGTACAAATGATGGCAAAGTTCAGGTCTCGTAATAAGAACCACTGTACTGCTGTATAAAAAAATAAAAAAATAGATAAATAAATAAATAAATAAAAAAATAAAAATAAATAAATAAATAAAAAAGAACCTGTCCTTTTACCCACCCACTCCGAGCGGTTGCAAGGCCCCACTGTTCCACTCTAAATCTGACTGAACTGTCCGTACGTGACTGCATGGGACTGATGGCAATTTTCAAACAAACCTAATAAACTATTGAAAATATAAAATATCAAGCTTTAGGTCAAAGGAATGCTCTTCACGACCACATGATCACCAGATATCATTAGTCAGCTTTTTACTATCTCCATTTGCATCAATACAACGCCCGAGTAACAAAACTCGTGGGTCTCAAAAGTTAATGCTACAAACATGTTACAGAATCGACCCACGACTCGATTGCGTAAAATAAAACATTTTTTTTTTTAATAGTCGTATATCATCATATCGACTACTAGATCCCCTTGAAATCTTGATGAACTTGGGTTCTGTTCTTTGGCTATTGATAGTGATATACAGAACCAAAGGCTAAGAACAGACCATACGGATTCAAGGAGTGTTTCCATTTGTACCGCTGTGGTCGAGTTGACTTTAAAGTGTTCTTACTGCATGTTCGACTTCTACATTCTAAAGTAATTTTTGTTTAAAACAAAAGCATGCATTTTCTTATTACACCCGATCAATTCTATTTAAAACGTTCCATTGAAAACCTAATGGGATTTATTTAATGTTCGTTCTTATTCTGACTTTGGAGACGCTCACTACATTACTTTCTGATTCACTCGAGTGCGTTAATTAGGTCAGAGACCATTACCAGCCATTATCCACATTCCAACTTCATGATAATTTAATGACACAGATATTAAACCGTTAAAGGACATACGGATAAAGTTCAGTCAAATTGCACCCAGTAGGGATGTTAAAAAAAGATAACGTAATTTAAATATGGCGCATTATATAACTTCAGGGGAGAATGCTCCAGGCAGCTGTTTGACTGCGGGATAACTGTAAAAATAACGTAGACTGGTTCGCTGTAGGTACACGAAACCCGACTGATCAATACTTATTTTACTTATTTTCTGATCAATATTATCTGGCATTGAAGGCAAACATGAGCAAATAATTGCCAATGAGTAATGGTACTGTAATGACGGACGTGAGAAATGCTAAACTTTTATATTGGGATCTGTTTAAAACAGAAGCGTGCGTCTGGAACTCGAAGCACACCAGTTTCAAACGGATGCGATTGGGCACTAAAATAATTTACATGGTTAATAAAAATTGTCGTGAACATTCATCTCTGCGTTCATTGAATTATTTTTAAAAAATTCCATCCCTAATTAGGAGAAAACACGTCCCAAGACAATTCTTTTAAAGTATGACGAAAAGTTATTACTATTGTGCCGCTATATACGCATAAGTTACTATAATGTTTGATGTCTGCATTGCTTATATATATAAGTATAAGTTTTATTTTTAAAGGAGCAGATTGGAAAGAAAGGCAACAATGTTTTAGAACTTTTTACAAATTAGAAACTGAAATAAATGAGTCTCATAAATGAAATATTTACATAATGTTTGAATAATCACGTATAGTATTTACTTATCAACATGCATTTATTTAATGAAAGTTGAATGTGTGCACTGAGCAAACCTTAAGAAGTTTAAATGTCTGTTTTTAAATTTACAATTTTTTCTAACAGAACATTATTTTGTTTTTTTACATTAGAAAGTTGAAAATAGAAAATAAAGATCTGAACACTTATGACACAGTTGTCACTAGTTATCAAATTTACATTTTTCTTTTCATGAAAAATTTATGTGACAGCTCTGATTCCATTAGTCATAGACATGGTAATTTCTATCTTTGGCACATTTGTTTCCACCTCAGCTGTTATAAAGGTATCATTATGCTACACCATGTTCTATGCGCACATTATACCACGCTATGTTCCATGTGCACATTATGCCACACTATGTTCTGTGTGCACATTATGCCACAATATGTTCTATGTGCACATTATTTCACACTATGTTCTGTGTGCACATTATGCCACACCATGTTCAATGTGCACATTATGCCACACTATGTTCTATGTGCACATAAGGCCACACTATGTTCAGTGTCCACATCGTAGCATATAAGGCAATAATTAATACAGAAAATATCTCAGAATTCATATTTATACACTATTATGATTCATATTTATACACTATTAGAATTCATATGTATACACGATTATAATTCATATTAAATCACGATAAGAATTCATATTTATATACGATTATAATTCATATTTATACAAGGTTAGAATTCATATTTATACACTATTATAATTCATATTTATACACTAATATAATTCATATTTATACACTATTAGAATTCATATGTATACACGACTAGAATTCATATTTAATCACGATAAGAATTCATATTTATATACGATTATAATTCATATTTATACAAGGTTAGAATTCATATTTATATACGATTATAATTCATATTTATACACAACTAAAACCATACTGTTGCTCCCATGGATCGCTGATCGACGAGTAGTTCATACATATCATCATATTTGTCATCAAGAGTTGGGATGTCTAAGCACACGTCATGCTGCATCAAGTAATTTCACATAAAAAGACTGGTTACAAAAATTCCTATACCTTTTTAGGAAAACGTTTACAAAGCCAGAGGCAGAGCCAGAGGCGGATAAAGATTCTGACAAGGCAAGTTCACACTAAAAGTTGTTACCTACGCGACATGGAGGGTTCACTAAAAGCTATTACCTACGCGACATGGAAGGTTCACTAAAAGCTATTACTGATGAACAACTGAATATTCAATGATCACCCTAGGTAAGCAGATAACATGCTCAATTCAGATTCGGTAATTTGAGTTGCGAGACCGACCATTTAATTTTCGGAGTGGTAGGGGGATTAAATTTTCTTTCAGATCAGGATATTTGTTGGTATTTGTTACCTAAAGATAACATTTTTTATGCCCAGTATAATGGACATAACCAGTTCTTTTATTACAAATCATAGCAAGAATTGTTTTTGACCACTCCAGTGGCCTAGGGGTTAGAATGTCCGCCTCGGATGCGGGATGTCGTGGGTTCGAACCGCGCCCGAGTAATATCAATGACTTATAAAAATGGTACTAGCAGCTGCCTTGCTTGGCGCTCAGCATTAAGAGGTAAGTGTTAGGACTGGTCGGCCTGGTGTCAGGATAATGTGACTGGGTGGGATATGATGCTACATGTCTGTTGCATGATGTCCCAGAGCTAACCTTCACTATAAATTGTCACACTGGAAGCACCGTAACTATAAATTTGAAACTGTTTTTATGCCACGTTAAGAAAATCCAACACACACACAATATTTATTTTTTTAATCCAACTGAGTGATGAACATTAAAAAAGGAATAAAATCAGAAACTCAACCCCCAACCCCCGAAAAATTAAATGGTTGGTTTCTCGAGGAGTCAAAGACACAACAGAAGCAGTATGCATATGGTCAGATTCTTCCTATGTCCTCCAACAGACGGTTGCATGATCACCCCACCCACTTAATTCGAACCGTGCCCATTCGAGAAGAGTTTTCTTCATATTGTTGCTCCTATTACTTGCCGATTCAATAAAAGCCGTATAGTCTTTAAACAAAAAGACAAAAAAAAAAAAAAAAAAAGAAAGAAACTAATTATCATCCTAAGAAATATATTAATCTGTGAAACTCCTACCCAGACTCTCTCTAGGTTGATGAACCGTACTGCTAAAATCTGTAACAGGGTCGTAGCTTCCATATAGCAAAAGTATCCAAAGCATAAGGGTCCACGAATTATTTTTTTAAACTCTGCATTAGGCAGGGACCCATCGGTAAACTTTGCATAGGGGGCCCGCAGTGGAGTCCAGTTATCCTAGCTACACCACTGATCTGTATAGAAAATGCCCCTTGTATTCTTTTGCTACCTATCTGCATACTCGTGCATGTTGTAGAGTCCATTTGGTCTCTTCTGCATGCCAAATGAATCCATATGTACTCTTCTGCATGTCAAATGAGTCCCTATGTATTCTTCTGCATGTCATATGAGTCCGTATGTACTCTTGTGCATGTCAAATGAAGCGATTAATGGAGGCATGAACCACGAGGACCCAGTGGTCAGCATGCCAGACATTGTACCGAATTTTGCCTTCAGATCTGTCCAGGTTGGCTATTGTGCCGTATCCTTGGGCAAGACACTCTACTCCGATTGTCTCGCCACTACATAACCTACCTGTGTTGCTGTATCGTAAAATACTAAATCAAACGAATTGTGCTGCTACATGTAGGTGTCTATACTTATTGACAAGAGATTTCACATATAGCCCTACAAATCCAATATATTGCTTCCATGTTTATGTATAATGCTATTGAATACTTTTCAATTTCAAGATTGCACATTTTAAGCTTGTCTCATCCATTGGTTATTCCTTTTAGAAAGACATATTCCATTAATTTTCATTTTAACAGCCATTTCACAATCTGTCTTTTTTTTCTCCACCACTAACTTTAAAATCTCAGTTGACTATATTGACCATGTTGACTATATTGCATATGTTGACTATATTGAATACGATGACTATATTGGTCATGATAGCTATATTGGCCATGATGACTATATTGGTCATGATGAATATATTGGCCATGATGAATATATTGGCCAGGATGACTATATTGGCCATGATGAATATATTGGCCAGGATGACTATATTGGCCATGATGAATATATTGGCCAGGATGACTATATTGGCCATGATGACTATATTGGCCATGATGACTATATTGGTCATGATGACTATATTGGTCATGATAACTATATTGGTCATGATGACTATATTGGCCATGATGGCTATATTGGCCAGGATGACTATATTGGCCATGATGAATATATTGGCCATGATGACTATATTGGCCATGATGACTATATTGGTCATGATGAATATATTGGCCATGATGAATATATTGGCCATGATGACTATATTGGTCATGATGACTATATTGGTCATGATAACTATATTGGCCATAATTAATATATTGACAATGATGACTATAGTGACCATGATGACTATATTGGTCGTGATGACTATATTGGCCATGATGGCTATATTGGCCATGATGACTATATTGGCCATGATGACTATATTGGTCATGATGACTATATTGGTCATGATAACTATATTGGCCATAATTAATATATTGACAATGATGACTATAGTGACCATGATGACTATATTGGTCATGATGACTATGGTCATGATGACTATATTGGCCATGAAGACTACATTGGTCGTGATGACTATATTGGCCATCAAGACTATATTGATCACGATGACTATATTGACCATACTGACTATATTGACCATGATGTTATTATCCTATTATTTGCTGGATTATTTTTTACTAAAAATTGGATAGTGTACATATTTTGTATATTTCCTGGAACATATAATACGTTTCTTATTTGGATTTTTTAAAAATTAAATGTTTGTTTTTCTTCTTCTGAATAAGACAAGGATTATGTTAAGATACAAGAGAATTACCCATGTTGCTTTAACAAAACTGTGTACGTGTACCAAAAGTTTTTATATGTGAACTATATCATTCGTTCAATGAACAAGACAGTGTGTACCTCCCCCTAATTTAATATGATAATATATGTGATAGAAATATCTTACAATATGACAATATCTACATATAAGCAATGCATTATTTACATATACTGGAACATATAAACTGCATGTGATATCTTACAATATCATATTATCCTAGTAAAATTCCCCGCGTATATGATAATCTATTGCATATATTATCAGATTTTTAAACAAAAATTACACCACTCAAATTTCCACTTTTTTCTTTGTACTTGTGATAATTATTCGGTACCCATATGTTTCATTATTGCTGTCTATATACGTTTTATCATGTCCACATATTACAGTTCAATAAATCGCAGATGTGCTGCGTTTGATACCTGTATTTGCTATGACAATTGTTCGTGGAATGATTAATCATTAACCGTATGCTTGTCTGTTGCATGTATTATACATGTTGTATTCTATCGCACGGTTTGATTGTGTCGATTTCCTTTGTTCTTTTTCTCATATTTTGTTTTGTATTAATAGATGATAATACATTTGTTTTCTATTGGAAAGCAATACATAATACAAGTTAATTATATTATACACAAAACCCATCAAATTGCAACTGTATCAATTTTCTACCTCTTATTTCTCTACACAGCTGTAGTTTTTGTTATGTCGAGTACCAGCATTATTCTTGCATTGAATAGATGTGTATCTATTTGTAATTACATTTTATATTTAGTTTTTGTATATTACATGTTATATTAACTACTTGTAATTACACTTTATAGTTCCTACTTGTAAATTACATTTTATTGTTAGTACTGGTATATTACATTTTTTCTATACTACTTGTAATTATATTGTATCTTTCTTAGTTGTAATTACATTTTATCTTTACTACTGTATATTACATTTTATCTTTACTAGTTGTAATTACATTGTGTCTTAGTTGTAATTACATTTTATCTTTAGTACTGGTATATGAAATTTTATCTTTACTATTTTTAATTACATGTTATCTTTACTACTTGCATGATACATTTTATCTTTACTATCTCAACATTTTTGCTTTCAATAGCATTATGGTCCCCTTCAAACTGTTCACATCATCCACGAAAACATTTACCAGCATTGTACTTTTGCATATGTATATATATATACATACATACATACATACATACATACATACATACATACATATATATATATATATATAAATATATATATATATATATATATATATATATATATATATATATATATATATATATATATATATATATATATATATATATATATATATATATATATATATATATATATATATATATATATATATATATATATATATATATATATATATATATATATATATATATATATATATATATATATATATATATATATATATATATATATATATATATATATATACTTTTTGCTTTTCTTGCTGCCATGGTTTGCCACTAAAATTCCACAAAACGGAATGCAGTCTATTATTTCCAGACTAACTTTTTTTCTTCATATAATTTGTATTTCCTTATGGATGATGTTATTTCTCTGTATACGGTCAGATGTTTTACATTATGAAAATTTTGTCAGGAACAAAGCTATAAACTTTTGAGGATGCAGGACTTTGTTTTAAAAACACGATATTTCTTCTTGCAATCTAAGGCTGTTATCAGACATGTTGATCAAGCACTTCTGTCTTCATCACTTGCATCCTAAAAGCTCTGACTTAGTGCTTTCTTCTATAAAAGAATCCTCCAGAGACAGCATGACTAATACAAGACGTGTACCTAAAAACGTGCGTCTAATTTCAAAATTTTATTAATTATTTCTGATTCTGTAATTATGAGTAGTATTATTGCTTGTAATTTTCTCCTTTTTATGAGGCAGCATAGAAACAAGTCCTGACTCTCCTTTAGATGCAGTTGAATCTTTTCAGAATGATTTGTGAGGCGCCGTAGCGGACAAAAGCTGGTCCAATGAGAAATATGAAGTTGAAATTTAAATGTCGTATGTCGAGAAATCCAATATCACGTGTTGGATCAAATTGCACATCGTTAAAGTTCCATTTTCTAGATCGAGAGTTTAGATTTGATATGTTGAATTATACAGTGGTAATTTAAAGTTCTATTTCCTATGTCGACGTTTTACAGTGTATATTTTGAATTACACAGCGGTGGCTGAAATTTCAACATCATGTGTCGAGAAACCCTCTAATTCACACGTTGAATGTAAGTGGTTCTGATGAAAGTTCCATATCATATGGCGAGTATTTAGATTCATCTGTTGAATTTCACAGCAACGAGAGGCATCCACCGTGTTTAAAAATACCACGGCGGTCCGTTCACGAGAGCGACCTCTAGCGAAGAAATTCAAAGCAATTCTCGACTTGTTAATGGTAACTTTCAAACTGTAAATGCATGAAATTAAATGGCGCCTCATAATTGAATACACGAATGATGTATCTTAATACACGATATTGTTTTGAATTGTTAAAGTGGACATTGTGTAATGTTACTTTTAAAACCAACCCATCATTTCACTTTATAAAAATAACTATTCTGACAAAGCGCAATAAAATATCCAACCACCTCTGTGTAATTCAACAGATACAAACTAAAAACTCAACATACGGAATGGAACCTTCAGCACAATCAATGTGATTCAACATGTTAAATTGAAACTCTCGACAAATGACGTTAAAATTTCAACAACCGCCGTGTAATTCAGAAGATACAATCTAAAATCGCGTCATCGTCAGCGCTTTGTAATTCAAGAGATGAAATCCAAATACTCAACATAATGAATGGAACATTCAACATAAACTCTTTAAACCAATACGTGAATTGGGAATTCTCAACGTATGACATTGAAATTTCAACCACCACCGTGTACTTCAAACGACACAGTCTAAAACCTTGACATAGAAAATATAACTTTCAACCACTACTGTTTAATTCAACAGATACAATCTAAAATCTCGACCTAGATAACGGAACTTTAAGGACATGCAATTTGATCCAACACGTGATATTGGATTTCTCGACATACGACATAGAAATTTCAACTGCAACTTTCTCATTGGACCAGATTTTGTCCGCTACGGCGCCTCATAAATTATTCTAATCACGCGAGAGCCTGGACTTTGATAATACTTGCACAGCATTCTACCTGAATGTTCAAAGAATTAAACACTAAAGTAGACGATGTCGTAGCGTTCTACCTGAATGTTCGAAGAATTAAAAACTAAACTAGATGATGTCGTCAATAACTATCTGAGTTTGATTACTTTCATTTGTTTTTACAAAGACATGTCATAAGATCTGGTCTATGAATGTTCAAAAACCTTTATTCTAAAAATGTTTTGATCTTCATTTACGAAATGTTAACAGTTTGCAAATTTAATTAGAACAAAGCTGGACTTTAATTAAAATAAAGCTATACTCATCGAGTTTTTAAATTTATATTTATCATGGTTTCCCTAGTAGACAGTCAAATTTCGATTTTATAGGTATAGCCTATGTGTCATATGGGGTATTTAAAACTGAGCCTCTTTCCCAAAGCGTGTAATGAATAAGATGGCTGCTTAGTCGAAAGTTCAACATAATGACCGAGACAAGTATGGTGGTAGAGTAATATTTTATATATCAAATAGCTTATAATTTCCATGTTGACCTGACTTATATATCAGAAATTTAGAAGCAGCATGGTTTGAAATTATTTGTAACATGGTAGCGCAAGTGGGGCTGGTTGTTTGAAGCTCAAGGCAAACGGGGATTCTGTCGGGAACATTTTTGTTTTCCTTCTTTGAAGCTAATAAATTTCTTAGTATTTCGTCTAATCCCTAGTGTAACGGGGTGGGTCGGTAATTTTTTTACAACACTTATAATGGGGTGTGGGAAGCGGGTGGCAGCTGACATTAATCTGCTCTCTGTAGCAAAGTAGGGGTGCCATTAAAGAACAGTAACCCTTGACGCCTCGAGCCCTCGGACGCCACTGATTTGCAAGCAGATGACAAACCCAATGTATACACACACACACACACACGCACACACATACATACACACAGAGGTCTCATCATGAACGTAATATGTTGTATATAGATCTCAGCAAGAACCCAACTCCTCTCGGAATGATATTAATATCAGTGTGGAAAAGGGTTTAGTTAGTAACCATAACATTATAATTGCTGGAGATCAAATTGTCTAACTCATAGATTACAAATATTACAGGCTATGACATCTCTTGCAAAGTAACAGGGAAGAAATATTACATCTTATGAGATCTAATGCATACTAACAGTTAAGAAATATGTCACGTTATGAGATCTGATGCAAATTAATATTTAAGAAATATTATAGACCAGCCAACTTGTGAATTTGCGATAAGAGTGTACCTTGTAAATCCCATTTTAGTATTAAACATGTAAATACCATTTTTATATTAAACTTAGTAAAAGTTTAAATCTTCTACTATCATAAAGTATGATAGTGAAATTTCGGAACAATTCGGAAGCTATGCAAGTTTTGAAACAGATTACGAAAGCAAAGCATTTTTGATCGGTAAGATAATGCTTAACAATGAAATTACGAATTATCCTTGGAGATAACTTTTAGACAAGTGTACATTTATTTGTGATGCGTGTGATGCGTAAACTCAGAACTTTTTTGAATGGCTAAAACGTTTTTTCCTTGTTAACAACATCCGCTTGCACAATTGGGTCAAACGTGTCCTATGATCAATTCTCTCAAACAGAATCTGTCCTTTTTTTTTAAACCAGCAAGTCATAGTCTACACCGTGAAATTTCCCTATGAAATAACTGAAATAGTCTACACCGTGAAATTTCCATATGACATAACTGAAATTGTCTGCACCGTGAAATTTCCCTATGAAATAACTGAGATAGTCTACACCGTGAAATTTCCCTATGACAAAACTGAAATAATCTACACCGTGAAATTTCCCTTTGACGTAACTGAAATAGTCCACACCGTGAAATTTCCCTATGACATAACTGAAACAGTTCGAAACGAAATAGAGTTGGAATCAATATCAAGTACTTTCTATCATTTTGAAAATAAAGTTCGGTATAATCCTGCCCTTGAGAAAATGTTCTCAAATTTAATATTTATATCATAAATTTAATGCAGTTTATGCCTTTATGATTCAAATCAGATTCATCTTCCTTTCAGCTGTTTCTGTTACCGATATTCTCACCACTGATAAATATTTTATACAAAATTGAACTCTCTCGAGGAACATGCCATATTCGGCAATATTCTAACATATCTATATTCGATACCTGGAAAATATATGAATTAAATTTTGTTGTCTAACATCTGGTTTTCAAAGTTAATCGATTGATATTTTTAGCGGAAGTATTAATTTCGTCTATATTTTACCTGAAATGTATATTTCTTTATCATATCTTCAAAAATTAAAACACTAACAGTAACAGTGAAAGAAAAAGAAACATCACTTACGTAGCATAGTTACAATACATACTTATAAAAAATATATGACTTAAAAAATGAGTTAATCATCTGTACTTTTTCACAAAACAGTGAACTCAACAGTATTGCAGCGTAAGCAAAATACTTCCTGATGCAAATTGATGACGATTTTAATTTCAGTTTCATAATTATTCTACTCTGATGTCTCCGTATAATCATTATAGCGAATTTTGCTTCGTTGTTGATAGATGTGAAACACATGGTTGGAGCTACACCATCGATGTCACCTAGAATTTAATTTGCAATTGTTCTCAAAACTAAATGAAAACGGAGAAATTGTGGAGTCATTGACGCATATTTCAACACAATGAAAGTGAAAACACGAAAATTATACTGTAAGGAAACACCTCTTGGTGCGTTTTACAGTAAGCATCAATGCTGTAGAGAAAAGTGCAGATTGCGCGATGCATATTCCAGAAGCGCTTTTTCAGATCAGATGATATCTTATAGTTGTCTAATGAACACTTGAAAACCACAACTTATTAGTGAAGTTCATTACACGCATTTTCATTTATCCTATCGATCGATGAGCAAACCGCAATTGGCGGCAGAGCTGTATCATTAACACAATGCAAACAGCGCGCTGTAACAATACTCGTTTTTTCCCCACTGTGATCTCCGCTCAAAACAGAAGACATTATTTGGTAATCAATCAAGGCTGAGATAAAAGTTTAAAGCGAAAACCGTCTTCGTTTCTTCTCTCCAAGAGTGCGGCTCCTTTTCGTCTTTAATTATTCTTCCTTAAAATGTAACAAAGGAAAATAAAACATGCTCGTGAAGAAGAACATATTATGGTAATCTCGGAATAAATATTACAACCATCCTTGAAGTCTGTTAAGTTCAATTTTACTTGAAATCGATTGTCTATTTCGAAAAATATTCAATAAGCTGAACAACATGCACGTGTTGCTTGGGTATAGTCTAGAAACAACATGCACGTGTTGCTTGGGTATAGTCTAGAAACAACATGCACGTGTTGCTTGGGTACAGCCTAGAAACAACATGCACGTGCTGCTTGGGTATAGTCTAGAAACAACATGCACATGTTGCTTGGGTACAGTCTAGAAACAACATGCACGTGCTGCTTGGGTATAGTCTAGAAACAACATAAACACAACGTTACGATTTTAAAAAATAAAACTAAAATGTATCCCTTTTTGATATATATATATATATATATATATATATATATATATATATATATATATATATATATATATATATATATATATATATATATATATATATATATATATATATATATATATATATATAGTTTTTTAAAGAGAAAAACAGGAATAATAGGAACTGACCACATGAATACTTAGATTTGAAAATATGTAAGACTGTAGTCTTTTATTTACAGCTGATATCCTGAGAGTAAAATGACACCAGAAAACCGTTGAGATAAGCAGTTATAATGAATGTGGCTCCAATGACGTGAAGATAAGAATGGGTTTTGCTGCATCTTTTACACACAGTTATTACAGTATGCTATTCTTTCAGTCATTACCTGAAGTGAAGTCTGGATTTGCAGAGAGAGAGAGAGAGAGAGAGAGAGAGAGAGAGAGAGAGAGAGAGAGAGAGAGAGAGAGAGAGAGAGAGAGAGATGTGACAGACTTTGATGGCAAATAAATTAATCATAGGTATTTACAAAGAACATCTTTCTGTAATAAGTTTTTGAAAAGAGAAACAACGAAATTTCTCTCTTTTTCTGTCAAAATCAGGAGGGCAATCGTCTGCAAAGTAACAGTTCGGAAATTCACGATTTTGTCTCCTCTGCAAAGTGATAGTTCGGAAATTCACGATTTTGTCTCCTCTGCAAAGTGATAGTTCGGAAATTCACGATTTTGTCTCCAGTAGATTAAGACTGTGTTCGTTTAATGCATTATTTTTAACCATTTGATTTGTCTTATGGTAAGACAAAATAACTTGGTATAATATATGACAATAGTTCCACAAAAAAAATATTCCGATTGTCATCTTCCATATATTCCAATAAAAGAAAAGCTAGATATTTCCCGTGACTCTGATTACGACGTTTGCCTTATGATTGATCTCATATCGTAGATTATGGCCTGGGGACGAAAAGGTTTGGATTGGCGTGCTTCCAGAAGAAGCTGTTTATTTTGATCACTGCAAACAACAGACAAATGACCTTAGGGACAAAATTCGCACATCACTCTTACCGTTATACATCAAAACGGTGACGTATTGATCAAAATGTGTCAAAGGCCATTCTGATGGGCTTGTACTTAGCCTTTTAATTTGTTTACCTTTGACTCTAAAAACATCAAATAACTCGTTGACAACTCTTTGAAGATGATAAAACGTTCTTTTTCAATATTATGGGCCTGTTATTTGCATGCTATCAAACATGAATTACAAATGTCATGTACAATGACTTAATTGATCTTGGCTTGTCGCTTAAATCAAAACTGTTTCTCATACATTTCTGAAACGACATGTAAACAGAGTAGAAAATATTATTGCATCGTGTCGGGCAACGCTCAATATTAACGATACTGAAGCCCATATCAGAAAATTTAACCTTTCATATTGTGTGTTAAGATCGCACAGAAAATAATACTCTTTTATTCCGGACATTGCTGCAGAAAACGACGTGTCTCTTAAATTATGTTTCATTGTTTGATGCAAGGTACATTTGTAGAACGATAAGTCTAGCATTCTTATGTTTTATACATGTCGTTGTTTTGCATGGTGGATTTAAATGACTACTTAATCTGTGTGAATACATATGCCACCCTTTAGAGTGCCAATACACCCTAAATCATGATTTTATTAACCCCACTTTCATAGCGTATTACCGTTTTCATAAAGACATTCGTATTTACCGATGGATTGTATTGGTTCTCTTTTATTGGTTACAAGATGCAAAATTTGACTATGATGGACATGCAATAAACAAAGATTATTATTTCCAAGTAGTTCCGTAGTTTTGAAAGCACTCGATCACTTTTGTTGGATCTTTCATTTACACGGCAATTTCAATACATCATTTTGTTAGAATATAATGTGTTGAACAAACCTCAGCCAATACTTTCGATGAACTGACAATTGTAGGTAGGCAGATTTGATTAGTAATAAAGCAGAATGCGATACGATGGTTGAGTGTGTATACCATGTCCTGATTTTGTTATTTGATGTCGCTAAAATTAGGACTGATATAATTTCAATTTGTATTGATCCTGTTTAGCAAGAATATAAATATTAGTTCCATTGCTTTTTAAATTCATATTTTGATTCATAAAGTTGTTATGTGTAGTTGATTTAATTATGTGATTTAATATATATTTATTTCAATTAATTTTTTGTCAATTTTTTTTTTCATTACATGACATTGTAATATAAATTTATTCACTAGAGATGATACTTTTTTTTTCAGAAAATAGTTTGACCTTGACTGTTAGTTTATAAACACCAGGTGTTGATCTAAATCCTGGCCTTGTTTCAGAATTTGTACCAACTTTCTTAAACAAGTTCTATTTTATTTTAAAATATTTGGTTGTTTCCAAGGTCATGATGGGACTTTGTCTTTAAGATATAAACAAAGTTTTTAATTTTTGTATTTCTTAGAGTAAAAACGATTGGTTTTCGTCAGGGTCACACTGGGTAATTGAAGATGGCGGACTGTTCAGATGGACGTTGCAGTGCTTATGTGCAAATCATGGATAATTCTGTTTATGAGACTCGCTCCAGGAAGAAATATACTGAACTGGAAACAGAAAATGAAGGTGATTGTACTGTACATGGGAATTGTGGTTTAAATGCTTTTTATGACGCAGATTTGGTGAGTGATGAGCCTGACAATGCAAACAAGGCAGATCTATGCTCGCAACCTCAGTACACGAGTACACAGAATGTTGATAATACATGTTTTGACAGAGATGCCCAAGATTCGAGTCACCGTTGTAACAGCCCAACATATCAAGATGTCATATCTCAGGTTCCCAATCAGGACTATATTAGAAGACTTGATCAGGAACTAGATAATCTACCCAGAGACATGTATATTGAGAAATTGCTAGAGGTTTCACACGACAGTGAAGATATTGTAACCTGGTACAGGTCAGTTTTATTTAGTAGAGCACGAGGTTTTCCTGGCTGTCCATCTGGATATTTGGTTGTTAGAAAAAACAGAAATGGTGTAAGTAGTTTAATAAAATATGTAAGGGATTGTTATTCTTTAGCTATATTTATAAAAGGGGATCCTTGCGAGATCGATTCTATTTTTAGCAAGAAGAAATCAAACCCTAATGTACAAGCTGAACATTGTGAACATGACGATGAACATAGCTCAGGGCAAGCAGAACAAGTGATTAATTCAGCAAGACTCTCGCTAGCGGAAATCAAGAGTGATTGCGGTCATCTACAACAAACTGTCGTTTCACTCAGAGAAGAGATTATATCTCTGAAGGCAACCCAAATCACATTGGTGAATATGAATGACCTTAATGCATTCCGTGCTGATGTAAACAATAAGGTACAGACACAATCTCAAACAATAGAACTGCTCCGTAATGAGATTACGTCACTGAAAACTACTCAAAGCGTGTTGATGAAAGAAAATGAAACTCTCCACACCATCACCGAGCAACTTAGAGTTAAGCTGATGAAATCTTTGAGTAAACCCATGTCTTATGCGGATGTCGTTCGCACGAATAGTCCAGCTGTAAGTAACCTATCATGTAGTCCCAATGGATGTGGTGATAGCTCTCCATCAGTTGCTGCTCAGAACAAGATTCATGTGTCTAACTGTTCATCTTCCGTCTTGATTGACTCTAACAAAACTGGTTGCGATACACACTGCCGCCTATCAAGTGAATCTCAGAACAGAACTGCAGTGTCCAACTGTTTGTCTCCCGTGTTGGTTGAGGCTGACGACTCTACACCAGGTACAACGGCAGTGGAGTCACGAACCGGTGTAACGGCCCAAACAACTATGGAAAAGAGTGGGGTCAGTGCTCTGCAAACTCTGGTTTCAAAAAGTTCGGATATAATTTCACAGACTTTCGTTAGAAGACATATCGCCCCCTTCGATGGAAATATCCCACAGATTTATAAAGCCAGTGTTCATCCTGATGTGACAAATGTTGTGCGCACACCCATTCAGAATCAAAATAAACTGTTAACTTCGACTTCGACCAGGATAGAGAACGCTAGGCATCCGATTACTAGCAACAGTAATGTGAAAGGTATAGACTTGAAAACCCCTCCTAGCAAGATACCTACCGTTATTGGGGGTCAGGTAGAAAGACCTAGATCATTTGGTAAATCAGGTTTAGAAATAGGTTCAGAGAGTATTGTTGGACATGAGGATGTTGATGACAAAAATGAGAATGTTGTATTTGAAGGTGTAGTTAGACGTAGAACAAGGCGCTTTTATGTGGGTGGCATTGGCGTCAAATCTACTGCTGAAGGCCTCGGTAAATTCTTGAAAGAATACGATATAGATCCGTTATCCATAAAGTTTATCCACAGTAGACGTAATTGTCTATCGGCCAAGCTGACTGTATATAATTCAGACTGCGACACTGTTGAAAATGATGTAACATGGCCAAAAGGTGTTTATGTAAGAAGGTGGTATGGGAATCAATCTTGGCGAGACAGGTTTAGCAATCGCGATCAGGAGGCAAATGAAGGTGCAGGATGCGATATTCTGTGACTAGGGTGACAGTTAATTGTTCATAAATTTGCCATTATGTTCTGTCGTAAGTTAATGTGTTTTGTCATCTTTGTCATTTTAGTCCTGCTTTCACGATGCATAAGTATTAATATGCCTATATTGCAAGTTAATATGAATCTTAATATACTGACCTGGAATGTTAGAGGAATTATGTCCTTTGCTCTTAGCTTTAGTGCAATGCTGGATAAATATAATGTTGACGTAGCTTGCGTAACTGAACATAAACTATTACAGCACATACTTCCATTTTGCGATACTATTCGTTCTGATTATAAATGCACTGCTAAGGCAGAGGATGTTTCCTCTAATTGTATGTTAATAAAATGTGGTAAAGGAGGAGTTGCAATCTTCTGCAAAACTTCTCTCATGAGATATGCTAACTTTATAGATGAAGTTAATAGTGACAGAGTTGTTGGCATATAATTCAAATTTCCTGATATGCAAAATGTATATATTTTTTGTGTATATATGCCGACCCTATTATATGGCATAGATTGTTACAAAGCGCAAATTGAGTTGATTCAAAATCTCTATGATCAGTACTCACAGCTGGGGGACGTGTATTTTACTGGTGATTTCAATGCAGTAGCTGAACCAGCCACTTTCAGAGATTACAAAGATAGAGTATTTCATGAGTTCTTGCGATATAATAATCTAGTGAGTGCTGGACATTTAATAATATGCACTGGTTCCCGCTATACGTTCACCCCAGCAAGAACGATGATTGATCATTTTGTACTGTCGGATCAATGCATAGGTAGATTACGAAGTGTGCACATTGTTTCAGATCACGAAGAGCACGCGATATCTGACCACCTCCCTATCCTTACTTCCCTATCCTTACTTCCCTTCGTACAGTGACCTGTGGGAGAGACTTCAGACAGTCTATGAAGAGAAACAACATAGCCTGGAATAAATTAAACGCTGATATCTTGAAAAACTATCAATCTGAGCTGGACCTTCGCCTGAAAACTTTAGATATAGATACTATTTCGGACAATGTTGATAGCTTTTACCAGCACATTGTTAATGCAATACAGCAGTCAAGCGACATCGCGCTTCCAAAGTCTAAATTCAATTATCATGCCAAACCATATTGGTCAAATGAACTCAAAGAAGCACATAAACTTCAAAGACAAGCTAGGTATACTTGGATAAATGAGGGAAGACCGAGGGGTAGTCAATTTAATTCTTACAGAGAATATAAAGATAAGAAGAGAGACTTTAGAAACGTTCAAAAACTGGCTGTGGAAAAATATATGGGGGAGGTGTATGAAGAAATTGAAAAAGCACATGAATGCGATGTAAGACACTTTTGGAAAATGATCAACATTAAGAGAGGGAACAATACAAATTTTTGTCAGGAACTATCAACTGATGGAGTTTGTGTCCGTGATGATGATTCCATCGCAAATGGCTTTGCTAGATACTATGAGGACATTCACACGCCGAATTTAAACCATAGTTTTGACGGAAACTTTTATGAATTTATAGAGAGAGAATTAAATCGGGGTCTACAGGACGAAGTAAGCCATATCGAGGCCTTACAGACCAGTATCAGTTTAAATGAAGTAAGAGAAATCATTAAAGGTCTAAAGAAATCAAAAGCATCGGGCCATGATCAAATTTGCAATGAACATTTGATCTATGGCAGCGACTACCTCATCGAGTGTATGACAATTTTATTTACTCGGATGATTGATCAATCTTACATACCTGTAGATTGCAAAAAAGGGTTAGTAATACCACTGTACAAAGGTAACAGAAAATCAAAGAACTCCCTCGAAAGTTACAGGCCTGTTACTTTACTGCCTGTTATCTACAAAACCTTTGAGAAAATTATTCATGAACGTTTGGTAACTTGGCTCAAAGATGCTAATTCTAGTATACCCAGTTCACAACAACATGGTTACCAAAAAGGTTTAGGCTGCACAACAGCGAGTTTTGTGCTGTTGCAATCAGTACAATATAATGTAAACATGGGTTCACGGGTTTTTGCTGCTTTTCTTGATACAAAAAAGGCATTTGATACCGTGTGGCACGAAGGACTGCTTTTTAAATTATTCACGTTGGGAATTACGGGTAAATCCCTTTTGATATTTTTTAACATGTATACAAATTTACAGAGTAAAGTTCTTGTAAATGGGCAATTTTCAGATTGGTTCTCAATTGGCCAAGGAGTGAGACAAGGGGGTGTTTTGTCAACCTTGATGTACACAATATTTATAAATGACTTGCTGCTACAGTTAGAAAATAGTGGATTTGGAGCAAAGATTGGATCCTTAGCTGTGGGAAATCCAACCCTAGCTGATGATATTTCACTTTTGGCTATATATCCTAGCAATCTACAAAAGCTGTTAGATATAGCATACGACTACAGTAATAAGTGGCGATTCGAGCTTAGTGTTACAAAGTCATACATTATCATTTTCGGACCCCAATACAAGAATTTTATCAATATGAAATGGTATCTTGGCCCGTCATGTTTGCCGGTCACCGATTCGGCAACACACCTGGGTCACCGGATTAACTCAAAGCTGACGTCGCATGACGCAATACTCGATGCATGCAAGAAAGGGAAAAAATCTTTTCACGGTCTGTTTGGTATTGGCATTAAACCGAATGGTTTAAATCCTTTGGTTGCTGCAAATGTAATTAAAAAGGTAATTTTCCCTTCAATGTTTTATGGAAGTGAATTATGGTGTAACATTTCAAAAAGTGACCTCGCTTTATTGGATAAAACTCTGAGGTATTTTGCCAAACATTTACAAGGTTTTCCAATACATACAAGATCAGACATTGCCCTGGGAATGCTAGGATGGACATCAGCGCAGTCCGAAATTGATAGAAGAAAATTGATGTTTTTACACAGATTGTGTTTGATGCCTAACAATGTACATACTAAACGTGTGTTTAACGTTGCGTTATTTCACTTCATTCTGAGCGGATGCATGTCAAGCTGCGGGTTAATTTCAAATTTATATTATACCTCAAAGAAGTTTGACTTGCTCGGGTATCTAACTGATTATTTACATCATTCTGAAATTCCAGATAAACATAATTGGAAAGAAATTGTAAGGTCAAAAATTGTTGGTCTTGAAAATAGCCTCTGGAGAGTTCGTATGTCTAATCAAGCAGATTTTGATAGATTCTCTTCGATACACGAATACTTACGACCTGCCTCAGTGTGGCAGTCGGCTAAAACTAGACAACACACTAAGGTATTTACATATGTAGCTAAACTATGGGCTGCTGTTCCACAAACACAGCTTGATATGTGTATTAGATGTGGGAATGTTTATACAGACTTGATACTTCATTGTTGTGTTAGTTGTCCTTATATGTCGAACTTTCGAAATTCTTTCTGGGATTTCCTTACTGATAAATTTCCCCTGAGCCTGCACATTACGTTATTTAATGCAGAAGATGAGCTGCAACTACAATATCTTTTAGGTAAAAGGTTACCATCAGGAGTAATCGACAAAGAAAACTCCAAGCTATTCGTCCTGTATGCAGCATACTTTGTCATGCAGTGTGCAGCTATCTTCTGTAAATAAGGTACTGAAACTTGCAACTTATGAGTTGACGAACACTTTGTTGATTGATATTGTGTAAGAATTTGTATTCCATAATAGAATATTTTTTTTTTTTTTTTTTTTTTTTTTATTTTTTTTTATTTATTGATTGTATTCAGATGATTTATTCTTATATCATGTAATCTTCCATGGAAGGAAATAAAGATGATGATAATTAATTTTTTGTCAATTTTTTTTTTCATTACATGACATTGTAATATAAATTTATTCACTAGAGATGATACTTTTTTTTTCAGAAAATAGTTTGACCTTGACTGTTAGTTTATAAACACCAGGTGTTGATCTAAATCCTGGCCTTGTTTCAGAATTTGTACCAACTTTCTTAAACAAGTTCTATTTTATTTTAAAATATTTGGTTGTTTCCAAGGTCATGATGGGACTTTGTCTTTAAGATATAAACAAAGTTTTTAATTTTTGTATTTCTTAGAGTAAAAACGATTGGTTTTCGTCAGGGTCACACTGGGTAAACGTGATCTGTAACAAGTACTTGCTTCTATAAACTTCCAGAAGATGATCACGTGACCCTTGTTTACGTTTTAGAAAGCCCATATAACCCATGTTTTGGAGAATTAATCTCAGTAGAAGCTGGGCTGTTAAACTATTAGTTGTATGTTGTGCTGTTTAGAGTTATTTCAAATTATTTGGTTTGGAGTTATTTCAAATTACATGGATTTAAAAGGATTAATTCTGTTATTTTTCTGGAAAATACGTGTGTTCATGTAATATTGTGGAACAAGAACAGTTTTAAAAAAAAATTATTCAGCTATCAGAAACCGGAGTGACAATTTTTATTTCTACAAGGAACTGTAGACTTCAACACTACATATTGCAACATACGTCATCATCTTCCATACTGGATTCTTCGTCGGGATTCGAACGTGAAATCAATAGAATATTTTGTTATTAGGACTACTAAAATTTTATTCTCGGATTATTTTTGGATTAATTTTGGATTTGGTTTTATAAAACCGTAAGTTCATATTTTTGTTTTCTTCATTTTTACAGAATTTTTCCAGGGAAATAAAGTGTTGTATTTTTCAAAGCTTGTTGTTTTCACTCTGTTTTGTGTTACTGTTTATCCGAGCCTAAACAAGTGACACAAGAAAGTTTATAAACGTATTTATAAAATTCTTCAAATATTCCAAACATGCGTTCGATTTTTAAAAACAAACGTTGATTATCCTGATAAGGGCTTGATGGTTTTTAAAATCCCCATGAAATAAACGTCTTGAAAGATCGTGCTCATCTATAATTTATAATAAAGGAGATAACCTTCTGAAAATGTTTCGGGAATGTTTGGAGAAAGTAATTAAAGATAAAATCTGTAAGCTTAGGAACTTGCCAAAATAGAATTATGGAATCAAATTTTGTTAAATTTTGATACAGTATGATATGGAACCTTCACATCTGTGCCAATAAATTGGAAGTATTTGAAACATAAATACAGGATAGCCGAACTGCAAAATCCATTTAATTCAACCTCTAAATTATTAATAGCGGTTTATTAATCAAATATTAAAATATCATTTATCAAAACGTATCAAACGTATCAGAGACATGTAAAGTGAAATCGCGGTCAGAAAGTTAATGCTAGGACGATGTTGCAAAATTGATCCTCAATTTGAGGAGGAAAATAAAACATTCTTCGTACCGTATATCATCATGTTTAAGACAAAATTATATTCAAATTTTTAAGGAATTTGATTATTTCATTGAGTTCCTTTACACTTAGATGAAGAGACGATAAGGTGAAACATGTAATTCCAGGCAACAATTCTTGAAATGATCTAACATTTCAACGATTTGATAGAGCGCATTTCAAGATTTATTTGTGTGTGGACAAAATTTCCTTCTAAAAGTTACATTCATGTTTACGAAGCAGTACAACTGTCATAACTGCACAGATGATTGATTTGCTTTTGAAACATTCCATTGGAAACATTTAGTTAATGTGATTAGACAATATTTATTTTGAATATAACTATTGAGAACGCAAATTCATCGGTACATTACATTCTATGATTCACAAGAGAGCGTGGAATGAGTCTGATAGTAATATATTTATGAAGTTCCTTCTCCATCCATATTTTAGGATTATATGTCCAGCACACACACACACACACACACACACACACACACACACACACACACACACACACACACACGGCTATCAACATTCCTATTCCATCTATGTTTTAGGATTATATGTCTGGTACTCACACATCTCTATTAACATTCATGTTCCATTCATGTTTTAAGATTTGTGTCTAGTACACACACATGTCTATAAATATTCCTATTCCATTCATGTTTTATGATTTGTGTCTAGTATACACACACACACATGTCTATCAACATTCCTATTCCATTCATGTTTAAGGATTATATGTCTGGTACACAAATATAATTATCCAGTGACATAAGGATGTGATAATATACACCAGCTGTAAAATTATCAACGCCTATAATTTCATTGCTTAATATTTTCCATACGTCTTGCATTGTAAGATCCGTTGTAAAATAGACATACCTATAGACATTTCATAGTTCAATATTTTCTATCAGATTTGCAGTGTAAGCTACAAATTTATAGTTCAGAAAAGGTTTATATCATTTGTTCCAATCCAAATATCTTTGTAAAATCTTCTTTAAAGTGTATAATCTGCAACAGACTGGTAGTTTGCTACAAATATAGGATTCCTAACCTTATCAACAGATATAACTACCACGAATGTAAAGTGTTTTTATGGTTTTCTATCAAATTAATGTACGGTTACATAGCTATCTAGTGTTTATTGTAAAAACAATAAATACCGACATATTGATATCACCAAAGCATTTTTGAAGTATCATTTCTTACACGGTTGGATAGCATCTGTTGCATTTGACTATACTATTTGTTTATGTTTTAATTATGTGTACCAAAAAAGTTATTTCAGTGAAGAATTGACATAGTTCATGTGAATGAGAGACTTTGTAGGGTACTGATAACACATAACACGTCCTGGCCTAAAAATGGAACAGTGAAAATTGTATTTTTTTCTGTAACAAATGTTAACTCATGCTAACATGTACACATTATAGCTCTGACACTACGTTTGAATTAAATTATTACCTTTATAGCCCCCAAGGAAACGCCGTTGTTTGAGAAGTCTAATAAATTTGGTATCATGGAAAGGAATGACCTCTGTCTATTTCAAGAGTTGAAACGACGGGACGTCTGGGTTGAAAGATACCCAACGATTTTCTTCGTCGGTTACAGACTTCCAAATCTGCTGCGAAACCACTGGAAATTGTCGTCGCCATTTCTTGTTTGTGGCTGATGAATGATAAAGACCTTTAAACAATTATTACGTTCAGTGGATGAGGTCGAAAAAAAGTATCACGAAAGCATAAAAGTTAGATATTAGAATTGTATGATGTAATTTTCTGATGCAGAAAAGTACACAGACACGGGGCTAATATGCAAAAGTAGAAACAAATTAGAAAGGACAGACAGACAAATTGTTCACTTGATTTGTTATACAACTCCGTCATGCCAAGGTATGATTAGCAAGTTACTGTAAAGGAAGCTGAACAGTGCTTGAAAATGTAACGCTAGATATTTTTTAACCATCGATGTTTTAATCTAATACGAAAATGCAACGCAAGATATTTTTAACCGTCCATTTTTTTAAATCAAACATGAAAATGCAACGTTAGATATATTTGTTACCATAAATTTATTAATCGAATATGAAAATGCATTGCTAGATATTTTGTACCATCCATGTATTATTTGAAAATGAAACACTAAATATTTTTTCCATCCATTTATTAATCTAGTAAAAGTGAATTTTGCTGTATTATTGCAATGTCCTTTGCTAGTTTTGCTTTTTATTCTATAATTCTCTTTGCTATTTCTATAACACGAGGTCATGGAATATTTCGTGTCCTTTTTTGTTATTTTATTATTGTTGTTGAGGGCTGTATCCATTAAAGTGAACATATTTTTACACAGACATATTTTGCAGATTTAAAATGCTTACTTTTATTCAGCATTGATGTCGTTTGAAATTTAAACATGACTCATTTTGTTTTTCTTGTTTTCACATGTAAGTAATATGTACATGTATCTTTACATGTAGGTAATAAGTACATGTATCTATAATATGTACATGTACTTTAAAGGTAGGTAATATGTAAACGTATCTTATTGGCATTCTACACACACAATTCCATCCAACAGGTTCTTTGCATTCAATATGTGTGTGTGTGTGTGTGTGTGCGATTTGGATCTTTAACGTAGCTTTGACAATTTTTCAGTCATATCGCTACGATGTCTGCAGTGTGACAGTTTGTAGTGATGTCTAGCACTGGAGCATCATGCCGCAGACATGTAGCATGATGTCCCACCCAGTCACATTATCCTGACACCAGGCCGACCAGTCCTAACACTAACCTCTTAATGCTGAGCGCCAAGCGAGGTAGCTGTTAGTACCATTTTGTAAGTCTTTGGTATGACTCAGCCGGGAATCGAACCCACGACCTTCAAACTATATATATATATATATATATATATATATATATATATATATATATATATATATATATATATATATATATATATATATATATATATATATATATATATATATATATATATATATATATATATATATATATATATATATATATATATATATATATATATATATATCATATAGCAAATAACACTCCTTTCAAGTGCACTGGATGTAGCAAGGGATCACGTGTGTCAAGGATTGATTAGGATAAATGCAATAAACTGACAAAGAGCAGTGCAAAGCTAGCATCTAACTAGCCTAAGCGCTTTCGTCTCTTAATGAGTCTTTTTAAAGGTTTAATACCCATAGAAATAATCATGTAATGTTTTGCAAACACAACGGTTTTTCTGTTTTACTTGTTTGTTTTGTCTATGTATGTATGTATGTATGTATGTATGTATGTATGTATGTATGTATGTATATATATCTTTATCTTTTTAAACTATATTGCTAGGGTGTCTTTACTAATTGTTTTGAATTTATTAACATTTCTAACAGCAGGATTCAAATAAGAATATATATATATATATATATATATATATATATATATATATATATATATATATATATATATATATATATATATATATATATATATATATATATATATATATATAGTTGACAAAATTCACAGCGTTCAAAAAAAGAATTTATACAATTTATACATTTCGCTGACAACATTTTCGTTCCACAGAGATATTTGCTGCTTACTCCCACCCCTTTCTCACCTTAATGTTCTTGCCCATTTTTTCATCTTCTTTTTCTGATTTCTTCTTCACCAAATAAAAATTCTCTTACATCATTCTAATGTATTTGTTAAGCAATGTTGAAAACAACATATGCATTCAGTTTTATTTCGTTGCTATTCGGCTTTAAAGGAATGTTATTTTTTCGGTGTTCTTTGACATATTTTCCTTTTTCTATTGTAGTTGTAATTTTCCTTTCACTTTAATTCCGCAATAAGGCCAATGGAAACATAAATATTGTCATCAGAGAAAAATTATATTGTGCAAAATGTAAATATATTGTAAACATACAATGCACTAATATGAAAATTAAATTACGAATTGCTGTGACCTAGTATCGTTTCCATTTCAGATACCCCGAAATAACTAACAGAAAATGTCATTGCCTGTTCCGTTTGTGGTGAAATGTGATTAATCGCATGACAAAACAAAATAGAATTTCAAATTGTAAATGATTGTGGTTTTGTTTATTCTGTTCGAATATATTCTTATTAAATGCCTTTTTTTCATAATGTCACGTTCACGTTACTAAATTATTGAAATGCTTCATTTATACTAAAGGAAACATAAAAGCAAATCAAAAGTTTCTCAGAAATACATAAATGAGTTTGTTGAAATTGTTCCAACATCATCAACATAGATTTGATAAGAGTGAAGTTCAGTAAGAGAAGTAATGGACCATGCTATTTTTATGATATTTAATACTGTAACACGACTCTTTGTTCCGGATCGTCTTCATGCTTTGCTTTCTACGTGTAGGAAAATTTCTTTTCTTCACGTCAAACAATATCCAGTTTTCATCCAGTGAAAACCTTGAAACCGCAAATTACCCAGCAAGTTCATTACATTGCCAAGGATTCGATTACAGTACCGATCGATTTGCAACCACAAATTATTACAGAGATGCAGCATTATCCTGAGGTGAACGGCGCGTGCGATAACAATGCAGCACGACTGGGTCTATTAAGTGGGATGCTGACGTAGCTTTCTTCACAGCTCCAACCTTGGGAAATGATCTTTGTCTTACTTTTAGGTCAGCGTTGTATGTTATAACGAGAATATTATCTAGTGGCCTTACTCAAGTATTGCTTTACATCCGTGTTCTAACTGAAAAAGTGGACAAAACACATCTTTCCAAAAAGAGAAGTCATAGTGATTGTTTCTAAATTAGTATCATAAGGATCATTCTAGAGACCTTCCGAATCTATTCTAATTTGAATTCCTACCTGATTTGTACAGAAGCAATGTTCAATAAGCCGAAGTAGAAATCCATCGCTCCCTCAAATAGAATTAGAAAGCTAGTAACTCAGACCTTTGCAATCTTAAATAATAACTTTCTTAAAGTGCTCTATTATACCAACATCAGTCAAACCCATAACACTTTGATCCATTTTTCATTTAGTTATCTGATTTTATTGACGTTAGCTTACATTAAAAATGGTTCATTCTTTTATGTGCCTTATCGTGTTTAAGTTTATTTATGTGTGTGTGCGCGCGCGCTCCTGTGTGTGTGTGTGTGTGAGAGAGAGAGAGAGAGAGAGAGAGAGACAGACAGAGAGATCAGCATGCTATTTCTCTGTTTTAGCCTTGTAAAAATCTAGAATATATGCAATTTATCTCCGAAATTTCGAAATCGCCATTATTAAACTCTGCTGAATGGCAGGTTGTATATAGTATTATTTCCAGTCACGTGGATTAAATACTTACTTTTCAGATTGTTATTTGGACATGCCATATACATCATGGACCGACATACTTTTGCTTTGTGACATATTAAGAATGATACTGGCAGGCACGTACATGGGACTCGAATCAAAGAGTAAGCTGTATATTGGCTTCATCAATCTTACGCAGCGAACTAATGTCGTCATCTATGTGTCTGTAGAGCAATTCTAATAAAGCTATCACACCTGTTTTTGAGACGAAATTGCTCGCGTCTTTACTCGCAGGAATAATTCTCTCTAACAGGATGCCTACTCGTATGCATCAGTACATATGAACAGTCTATGCACATTTTCACGCATCAGTACATATAAACAGTCTATGCACATTTCATGCATCAGTACACAGGGACAGTCTATGCACATTTCATGCATCAGTACGCAGGGACAGTCTATGCACTTGTTCATAAATCAATGATAAGTCTATGCACATTTCGTGCATCAGTACACAGGAGCAGTCTATGTACATGCACATTTCATGCATCAGTACGCAGGGACAGTCTATGCACTTGTTCATAAATCAATGATAAGTCTATGCACATTTCGTGCATCAGTACACAGGAGCAGTCTATGTACATTTCATGCATCAGTACACAGGAGCAGTCTATGCACATTTCACAGATCTGTACACAGGAATAGTCTATGCACATGTTCATAAATCAGTACACAGGGGCAGTCTATGCACATTTAATTCATGAGTACATTAGAACAGTCTATGCAAAGTCAATGCACATTTTCATGCATCAGTGCATGGGACAAGTCGATGCACATTTTCATTTTGCAACTACGTGTTTTAATCAAAGTTCAATTACTTGTCGAAAAATTGTAATAAGGCAAACACAATATATTGCAGACAATTTTTTTTAAGCTTTTTAAGCTTGTTGGCTTCGTAGTGTTCGGTTCAGTTAAAGATTCACACAAAAATAACCAAGTAATGAAAAGCAAATTTAACACAGAGCTGACTCGGTCTGAAAAGAGTTTGTTTTCTGTCGTAATCACATACATTCTTTTGTTTTAACTGGACTGATTCTAATGTGATACTTCTCACCCAAAAGTGTGGGTTTTTTTTATGTAAGCCCACATTTACCAGTACTGTTTCTTTACTCCTTTTGTTAATGTTGGAATCAGTGGAATAAAACTTCAATTTTTAGGTCCATCTCTTTTCTTTACTTCTTTTTTCATATTTTTGTTCTAAATGACGACCACCTCAAAATATAGTTTCTTATTGTATCCATTGTATTTACTGCGATACATAAATCATCGAATCGAGCGCTTTATATTTAAATTTAAATATTGAATTCAGCAAGAGTAGTTTGGTCCGTTTTTCGTAAACAGAACTCGGTATTGTAATACCTATATTTTCAATTCAATTTACGTTTTTGCTTCAAAATCCGCCTTACTTTATAATGTACAGCATATCATTGCATGAAGAACTAATATGTTGAAATATATAAATATATAATACATCACCTAACATAAATACACAACATATCACCAACCACATAATAAATTAGCTCTTAAGGAACACGAAAGAGATAAATAGAAACTGTAATTCAGCTAGTTCAAAGTAATCATTTTGTAATAAAGCAAAGCGTTTTGGATTGTCTCGTAATCTGCACCCGTTAACCCCTTTTCTCAAGAGAAAAACATAAGCATTCTTAAAAGTGCGTCACCTTTATGTACATGTGAGCAAAAGATAAAGATATTTTAGATCTTTTGTGTTTGTACCATTAAAAAGTAAGGTAATAAGTTTAGTTTTATTTTGGTGTTATTTGTAGAATTAATTGTATTATAGGTAGTTTAAAACAGCCTGCTTGATAGAAGATCCCACGCAAGCAATATATCGATAAGCTTATCACTGTTTTGGCAGCGTCTTGTTGCATATTTTCAATTCTGTCTGAATCCTCTTGAGCCATTATTTTATACCTGAGCAAGTCGCTCGAGCCATTATCTTATACCCGAGCAGGTGGCATTAGCCATTATCTTGTACCTCAGCAAGTCGCTTGAGCGATTATCTTACATCTCAGCAAGTCGCTCGAGCAATTATCTCGCACCTCAGCGTCGCTTGAGCAATTTTATTGTACCTCAGCACAAGCCTGGTTTTATTACGCCGATCAAAGGCAAGATAGCAAAATTTATAAAGGACCAAACTCAATAGTAAAGCAAAGCCCTGCAACCAAACTGAATATGCATCTTAATACAAAATAAAAAAGGTAAGGACGTTGCAAACGCCTCCCCGCCCTTAAGAAAAGAAAAGAAAAAAAGAAGGTCGTCTATATTACTAGATGCATGTTTTTACTCCTTTTATACGACAACAGTTCAAATCTTCATTTCTGTCTTATTCATTCTCCTTTTATATGTAGATGAACATATCAAATTATCATCTCTGATATTCTAGCATTTGTTGTTAAAAACTACCTTAATTTGACCGTACAACGCTAAATCCTGTCCAGATTGTGCAATATGACTCGCACTCGTCAAATGGAGCCTTTTGATTGGTCAGAATATTTTCGAGCAAAATCTGAAGTAAAGTTTTATGACTTGTGTGGCTACACAGTTCAGTTACCATCATACGGACCATTTAAGACCCTGCACACAAGTTATGGTTTGGTCTTACCCTGTATAGACATTCGGCTTGTGTCGTTTGGTCTTGCCTTGTACAGACATTTGGCTTGTGTCGTTTGTTTGGCTTTTCACCATTTTGTTAGTGGCATTGAACGTAATGTAATGCAATTAATATTCTTTTTTCACAATGGAACTAGCTGGCAATGAAACACGAAGAGCGCCCGTTACTTGATCTTGGGGGGACGACCAGGAGTCAGGCAATAATCCCATCATTTATCTTTTAAAAACGTCTGATAGTTACATTAAGAGAATTGCTTTTCAATCGTTGCACGAAGACATGCCCAATTGAAACGCGGTTCCCCTTTTGTACGCAAGATAAAATTAAACAAAAGGGTCCAATTCTTAAAATTTAAAATATCAAGTTTTGAACTCAAACTGTAAAAACATTTGAAGATCTGGATTGGAATATTATCTCTGGGTGCATCTCACGCCAAACTGAATTATATTATAATGCTCAAAACTCAGAATATATTGTTTTTCGGTCAACTTCTTACAAAATACCATCTGCTCCCTCTGTACCTCTTAACGGCCATGCTCTTACATACGTCAAGAGTTATACGTATTTGGGTCATATCTTAAAATTGAATCAGTCAGATGATGAAGATATGATGAGACATAACAGATGAGACATAACAGATGAGAATAACAGATGAGACATAACAGATGAGAATAACAGATGAGACATAACAGATGAGACATAACAGATGAGAATAACAGATGAGACATAACAGATGTTTGTGTGCTCGAACATACTTGCTTCAAAGTAAATTTAGAAAGTGTTCCGTTCTTTGAATATCAAGATTAGATTATTCCAATGTATTTGCTGCACACTGTATTGCACACGTATGTGGATAAAGTTTAGTGAATGTATGAATTGCTTACAATAATAGTTTTCTTTCTCTAATAAACCTTCAAAGAGGGAACAGTGCCCCTACTATGTTAACTACATTGTGTTCAGTTGTGAAGAAGAAACGAGAAAGTGTGTATGTGTTTTCAATGATGACAAGAATATCCAAGAAATGTATCTTGAAATACCTGTGGAACTATACGTTTCAATTATAGGACTATAGATAGATGGAACAAATTACTCTTTAAATGTCTTACATAAGTTCATTCTTAACAATGCCAGATACATTATGCAGATATAGATATGTATGTATGTATGTATGTATGTATGTATGTATGTATGTATATATATATATATATATATATATATATATATATATATATATATATATATATATATATATATATATATATATATATATATATATATATATATATATATATATATATATATATATGCGTGTGTGTATGTGTGTATTATTTTCAGGACTGTTGACTGTCAGAGTGAAACGTTATAGCTAAACTTACTTTTCAGGTCGGCCTACTTCTGAGGTATTAGGATAAATAACCTTCCTACCACAAGAGATGCATGTTTCTTGGGAAGGACGGAAGATAGTTTGACCTTAATCCAGCCCGGATAGAAAGGGCTAAATGTCACGAGGAAGGTTCCTGCTTAATTTCCCTCGTTGGCTGCAGAGCTGTCCGGAAATCATTTCAAATCTGTAGTGGTACCTTTGGGAATTTATAAAAAAATAGTTTCTTGTTTTTGACTGATGAGCGCCCAAGACCTAATACAATTAATTAAGAAATTGCTTGTGGTCTGGCGAGGACGGGAGGTGGTTATGTCAACTGACCTTTGCACACGAAACTCAATAAAATAATTTGATACTAATGTAATTTAAAATATGGAGTAGTTCAAACATAGTTTTACTAGAATAGAAGAAGAAAAAAAGAGTATTTACTCACCAAGAACACTGGTGACAAGTATATTTGGTCAAAGTAAATGCATTGTCAAAGTGTGTTGTGTTTAAACAGTACCAGCTTACTATACACTAACATTATCTTTTATTTCTCTCTAGTAATTCACTGAATTTCTTTTACTGTGTAATTTCTCAATACTTAACTCAGTCTGTATAACTGTCATAATATGGCCTTACGTTCCGCCAGTCACGTTCGTTCGTTATGATCAGAAACGTTGTCTTTCAGAAACACCGTACTATATAACAATTTCTAGAATTTTCGTAAATTAATTTGAATCGAATTAATGATTTTTATTAATCGCTAAGATTTTTCATCCTTACGGTTTGCAATTTAATAGAAAGAATTACGAATAATTCACCATTGACAATTTTCGGGAACATAGACCAATTGCCGTCAGTTAAGAACATGGCAAATAATCTATCATATCACCTATGACTGCAGGACGATAATGACCTTGTGTTATTAATTTATTTACCGTATCGGGTTTTGTCCATCTTAGTACTGATGTCTTGTAAGTGTGACTATATTTTATCGAATTTTAACATCTTCATGGTTATATTTTATCTTGCTGTACCTAGTTATACATTTCTGGAAGGCTTTATCTTTTACAATGCTTGTGCTTTCAATGCCTTTGAACTTAATGGTTCCATGACACTACAGAGCCACTTTTTTAGCTGAAGTGCCATAACGTACTACTACATGCATACACAAATTTAGTAACATTATTGCGAACTGTGTTTGCGTCACATTCTCAAAAGAACTGAAAGAGTTCTTGGTCAATAATGCGTCATTATTGTCAATCAAACGATAACTCTTATTAACTGACAATGACCTACTGACCACTGAAAGTATCGCTATCTAGGTGTGAATGTTGCGTAAACACGTCCAGACAGAAGACTTCCGCCCTGGTCGTGCCTAAGCAGCTTCGAAATCCTACATGATTGCGATTATAACACATACATACATTTTAATCGTCATACATCTCGATTTCTTATGTTATTTTCTTCAAAGTTTCTGTATGTACTGAAACTATATTTTGCTTTCACAATGTAAATTGCGATGCTAATGAGTAGGCGGATCTATGCCATGCTCTGCTAATAGTTAGGCGGGTTTATATTATGCTAATAATTGGAATAGGTTATGATATGCTTAATAAATAGGCGGGTCTATGCTATGCTATGCTATGCTGTGCTAATACGAGGGCGGGGTTGTTCTATGCTAATAATTGGTGGAGCTGTTCTATGCGTTATAATAAGTTGGTAGATATTTCTTCTTCAGATCCATAAATAGCAATTTTAGTCCCGAAAAAAAAAAAATTCTCATCCGTGCTAATTATCTAGATCAATGGCGATAACTTGGGATAAATTAGCATCCACGATTTAAAACCTTTCTTGAAATCGCTCTGCTCTAGTTGGTAGAATACCGGGATTTTAATCCAAGGGTCGCGTGTTGGATACTTGCCCAGTCTAGAACAGGTCGGCTACCTCAATGTGTCCTCGTGAAAGGCACTTAGTTCCCATCATAGTCAGTTATATGTTACAAGAGCTCTTAGAACCAACCAGCTATATTTGATTGTAACTTGCAGAAATTATGCAGACGTCATCTCTAATTTCTGCACACTGACTGTAAGCCTCAATCATATTGTAAAGTGACACACAATGGTACGGTTTCATCTGCATTCGGAACTGTCGATAATAAAATATGCCTATAGCACATATTTAGTAGCTAGGAAGTATTTGTCACTAACATGGAGTGCAAGTGAAATAGTTTGAGTTTGGCTGATCTTTCCCATATGCATATTTATAAAAGAAAATAACATAAAAACACAAACAAACAAACAAACAAACCAAAAAACCAACCAACTAACCAACAAACAAACACAAAACCAATCAACAAACCAACAAACAAAAAATAGACAAAATACCATAAGCCCCCCCCCCCCCCCCGCCCCAATGGTCGATAGCACTACATCTATATTGCAGGAAATACAGTCGTTGATCCACTTTGTTCTACATCGACCCTTGGTACACCTAGCTAGCCGAAAAGGATCTACCGCTCCACAATCTGATTGGATGCTGGTTAAAGAACTTGATATCATCCGAGTTCTCGTTACATTTACCTCCGAAGAGAATACTCATCTCCGTAGAAAATTCCACATGTCGCAATCAAGTCTCTGCAGTTTAAACATTCATAATTGTCTAGGAATAAAGCATGTCGAAATATTGGAGGTCACCATACTCATTGACTATCAAGATATGTAGCGAAGCTTCTGACTGGGCAATTTATTGGAGTCGATAGGGCAGTACATCTTTCATACGCAAAGAAGACGTTTGCCCAGACACACTGTTTTCGCTAGCTATATGTGCCAAGTGTCAATGGAAAATAGTATCGACTGCCTTAGACTGGTGAAGATAGAACTACACTATATGGTTTCCAGATCTGTGTGATAACATTTGCAGAACTTAGTCTAAATTTAATAGGTAGAGAACAAGTCTTCTGATAAAATTTGGAGGGGGCTTGCAGAAGTTAATTCAACAGAGAGAATAGATAATAAGTGATATGAACAAAATTCCATATTATTATTGCTCCAACCATGAGCTTTCTCGAGTTTAAGCAAAATACTCTTCAAATTTGCTACACATTTCTGAGATCTTTAGGTTTCAGTTATTTATTATAAAAGAGTTACCCTTGTTCGATTAAATTGGTGGCGATGACGAAGCATAGCATGCGATTACAGTGCATGCACTTTCCAGTGCCGATGGCATCACAGACTTTATTTCTTTCGTGGTCTGACATTCATGCCAACAGGCATTTCATTTTCCCTGATAACTGCCATATACATATTCACGAATCTATCTCTACACTCTGCTGGAAATGTCATGTCAGGGCGTGTACATGATATGTATGATGGACTTGGAGAGGAGGGTAAATAACAAAGAAGACGAAAAAGAACACACGCAGAGAAGAAAGAATGACGATCAGCTGAAGGTAGAGGAACATGAAGAGAACAAAGAAGAAGAAGAGGAAGATGAACACAAAATGTAATCAACTTAACATAATTGTAGGTTTTGTACTATTCTAGTTAGACATGATATTTGATTCGGACGGGAATATGAAAAATGATAACATAGTTACCACCAGATGTAACGATAAGATATGAGGCAGCGTGTAAAATGAGATGTGCTCTTAAAATGATTAGATAATAAATATCATCTAAGATAACTTTGCCTCTTAAAGTGTAGTTAGTGTCAGACGTGGCTTTTTTTCTCCATTAAACCTAAGACAAATAATACAATTTTTCTATTTTACAAAATAAAGTAATTACATTTATGATAAGATTGATACGACTTTCTTGCAACTTGATACTACTACTACTACTACTACTACTATTACTATTACTACTACTACTAATACTACTACTACTACTACTACTACTAATAATAATAATAATTTCTGCAGATTAAATTTTCTTTTAGCGAAAACAATTTCTTTTCAAGTGCAAAAACGAAGATCGATTTTGATGAAGTCTACATGTTTGCGTTATTCAGAGTCTGTAACGTTTATTTGTAATTCGTTCCTGAATAAAAATGAATATTAATTTTTCTGGCAACTGTTTTGCTTTCTCTATTTTAAGGGTAATTAGTCCAAGGATAAGATGATTAATTGCTGTCAGCAAAGAAGAGCCATAATAAAATAATACATCCTTATTTAGGCATTTATAATACAGCTCGCGATGTGATCTTGAGAAGTTTATCTGATTTCTAATTTGTATATTAAATCTAGCTCTTCTGTTTTAACTTCGTCTTGCGGCCTTGCTCTCTTTGTATGATCAGCAAATCTAGAACCATGAATTTCCTTCAAAATCCTTTCCATGCAAAGTTCATGGTGCTAAAAGAATGATGCAGCAGCATGTATTTAGATGATGTTATTTCCCTATTATTATTATTATTATTATTATTATTATTATTATTATTATTATTATTATTATTATTATTATTATCATTATTATTCATAATAATAATATTGCTATTATTATTATTATTATTTTTGCTATTATTATTATTATTATTATTATCATCATTATTATTATCATTATAATAATTTTTTAAAATTATTATTATTATTATTATTATTATTATTATTATTATTATTATTATTATTATACGTATTTTTCTAGCTTATTTTTTGTAATAAAACTAAGGTGTGTGCGATTTGTATTTTCGTATCCGTTTATGCCTTTGTTAAATTTTAGTAATTATTTGTTTAATTATGGTGAGTCCGTGATGCAAAGATATTTACATACCGAGTAATGAGCCTATTTCTAGGAGCAGACGTTATGAGATCATGGATTAGTTTCCTTAAATGGATTCTGATTTCTTAACATAATAAATTCTCAGGATATTCCGACATATAAGTGTTTAATACTATAAGAACGGTATAATTCTTTGTGTTTGGGGTTTGGGTTGTGTTTCGTGGTACAAGGCATAAAGTACCATCATTCGGCTTGGAAAGGCATAATGATGAGACATACAAAGACCAAGCATGTTCACAAGGTAATTAGAGGAAAAATAGTTGTAGTATTATCTCATTTGAGAACCCTTTAGTAGACAACGACTGTTCTCCTGAGGTCCTTGGAAATATGAGAAGCAATGGACTTCAAGCATTACTCACATGGTGTTTAATTTACTCGGTAGTGAGACCCTTGCGTGTGACACCGTTTTTAAAATCAATGTAAAATTCAACTTTTCTATAATCTGTAACCTTGTTTCTAGCGAGTGTGCTTCTATCAGCCTACAAATTAAAGTGTCTTAGTAAAGTAAGCTACTTAATAAAAAAAATGCAAAAATGAAGAGAAATATTTAAAAACTCATTCACATAGCACATGAAATAAAATTAGAGCATTTTACACTTTGTAAATAAATAATAGTTGCAGTAGTATCATAATAGGCATTTTGAGCCGATGTCCCTGATTGGGTTTTACCCTCCAGACCCGTATGACCTTTCCTCTTTTGCAAAAGTCGATGCAACATAGATAAATACCCCTGGATTCCAAAGGTTCGAGATCGGAATTAAATGGTCCTCTGTTTAGAAGGCCACAGGAGGCTCGAGGAGACACGCAGTAGTAGGGCATCCATTTTGTTTCACAAACACCAAGTGCTCTCAGAAACTAGGATACTCACGACCACAAGGACCACCAATAGCTCACATGTACAGACAGGACAACGATACAGGCCACAGAGGGACGGCAGAGAAACGAAATTCCACATAGATATACGAATGTTCATTGGTACGCAACAGCCCGTGACATGGGTATCCGGTCTGTGTGAGAATGCTAAGAGAAACCAGAGCCAACATGTTGGGAAATCTTGGACCATGTGAAACAGGTGTCATAAAATGATATTTTCCAGAATAATTATTACTAAAGGCGGTCTAGAGAAAATTATTCTGACTTCAAAGGGATTGTTAAAATTTATAGCGGTTAGAGAAAGGAATCCTGATTGGCTGAACTAAACGAGGGGCTGTGTATTCCTAGAAGAAATTCAAGTTTAAAGTAATCTCCCTTATCCATTCTAAGTTTCTGAATTTAGCTCCCTTAAGTAATAAGTATAGCTCCTTATCGATACTGCACAGTGCTAATGAACGCAGTCTACAACCAAGACGGCTGATGACAAGAGACTAGAAGAAGAGAGAAAAAAGGAAAAGAAATACGGCCATGCCGACCTCACCAACAGTAATTTGGAAAAGACCGGAAGCACCAGGTGATGCTGAGATGCGGCAATTTGATTTCGATCAACCACTCGATTATATGATGAAATTTGTTTTATCGCTATAAAAAGAACGGCTAATTGAATTTCGCATAAATTTTGTAACTATATTTCTAAGAGAAATTGAATCATGGAAATGTCATATTCAATTTCATTTGTTTATCTAATTGATTAAATTGTTATATTTTGCATACGAGGACTCATGTTATTCTATTATATATCCCTGCTCAGATCTCTGTTATTCCATCCATTACTTTCATATTTTATTATATCATTTACTCTTTCCGAGCAATAACACATTGGTCGATCATTTTTTAGATAACGTTAACCAACGCACCATTAGGAGTGGGAGATCACACATTCCCCACCTCTGGCACGTACCGAATATTATTATCGAATGATATACAAACGATAGGCTGGAATAAATGTTATGTAATCAGTTTAATCATCAGCGTTGATTATTTTAGTATAATGAAAACAGTTGCATATTGAAACTAATGTAAAACACTGATAGCAGATTTCTTTTAAAGATAAGGTGCTCTGCTTTTGTTTTCTATCACACGATTCAGAAGAATAGTTCTGCCTTGATTCAGAGTGATGTTAAGGAAATTTGTAGGCTTTGCTCATTATTTAATAGGAAAGTCTTGCTACCAGCATCTCGATTCATATAAAAATAGTTGATATTTCAACTACAAAGCGGTTGGCGTGTCTAAAAGCCAAATAGCACAGATGCAAGATGTTACAAGTTATTGCTGATCAGCAGCATCTCGTTGACTCTGAATAGCGTGCCAGACTCTTGACCTAAAAGGTTCAGTTTCGAATCCTACCAACGGATTAGTTCGGGTAGACTGCCATGGTGTGTTCCCCGCGGTCTCTGATAGTTTGATACTAAGTCGCCTTTCCTTTACGCCTGATCTGGTGATAATGAGAAAACTTGATTTTTCTTTTGTCATCGGACGTGGTTTGTTCCTATGTGATCAATTTCTCATAGTAGATCAATCCTGAGATGGAAAGGTCTCCATTGACTTGTCGTCCAAAATGAAGCAATTTAATGTGCTCACCGCAAACAACAGACAAATGGCCGCGGGGACAAAACCTATAACGTGGTCTTAAAAATAGAGACATGTTGAACCTAATTTGTCAAAGGCTTTTTTAATTAGCTTTTAATATTGTGTACCACTGTTCAAATTATTTTGGTAGAAATGAAAGAGCCAATCTATCAAAGATATATGACTAGGCTGAACTTTAAGCTTTTTAGGCATGATCAAAATTCAATCGTTCACTGTGTATCGCCTTTACGTTTAATTATCTTGACTGCCATGATTACACATGATTACACATCACGATTTTGTGTTTTACATGTTCTTTTGAAAACATTTTTACATTATATGCTGTCATTCCAAAATTATGCTCAAGGGAATTTGAAAATGATGAAAGCTGGTCAGGTTTGTGCATGTGTTTTGTTAAGAAAATTAAGATTCGTTCAATAATAATTTGCTTTATTAATTAATTTTGTTTTCTTCCGGGGCATAAGGTCAGTCAACTTGAAAATAGGCTATTCGCCTCAAGTCTCAAGGTACCGCTGAATAGAAGAATAAGAAGAAAAAGAAGAAGAAGAAGAAGAAAAAGAGGAAGACTAATAAAGAAAGAAATAAAGCGAGGAAGAAAAGACGGGAAATTTTCATATAATTTGTCATGATTCATATGATTTTTAGAACTTTGTAATTTCTCGGTGCCTATTACGAGGAGTCTCTTTCAGTTGAGATTTAAGCGGCCATTGTCCTCGTAATTTGCACTTTCTCTATCACTTATTCAACCTCAACGGATTTCATATAATTATTTCTTCACACCCTATTCTCTTTACTTCCGTATAGCTTTCGTTAGATATGTTTTAATAGTCTTTTCCACTGTTAGGCGAGGGATTATTTTCCTGATACGAGTATTTGATTCACGGCATTCTCATAGTTTTCGTTGTCGTTGCCCTTGGTATCATCCAAACATTGCACTGTTTTGCTGACAATATGTGTGTATAATTTTTCATGATGGTGTGCATACTCCTCTCCGTGCTGCAAAATCACAATTTAGTCAAAATTTTCAGACCAATCTATCAGTCGTCAGTCAGTGAATAACAAACAACGTTCAGTCGACGGACTTTGAATAAATCTCTTTATCAGAAGTTGCATCATAGTTATTTCGATCAATAGCTTCATCATACGTACATTAGTATTATATCAGGGTATGTCTCATAACCACCGCCAATGTATTTCGTTAAAAAATTATATGTACAATATCTTCTGATTATACGACATGAACTAGAATCATAGAGCTAACACTTTTCTACGTGCTGGGCTATTATTCAATATTTTGCACAACATATTATTATTTCCAGTGAACGGACAAAAAAAAAAAAGAAGACAGAATTGGCCTAGAATTTCAAATCAGTAACTGTATTATATCGAAATATGCCGTCTACCAGGTTTAAAAGAAATGGTTGGATGTCTGCCTTTGATGCCAGGACCAATTTGTCATGTGCTCTCCAATGCTTATCTCGTATTTTTATCTCTGATAATTATGCAATTCGAAAGTAGTCACAAGTTTAATTGATTTCATCATTTGATTCACCGATGTTAAAATTATTTTTTTATGTTTTTAGACTGTCATATAAAATCTCTCCTAATCACCACTGACCTCTCGATAACCCAAATCATCATATTCATGATGACGGGTCAGCTTCATTAACGACAGGTCCTAGCTGATAGAGAACCTTGTGCAAGCCATGTCGAAATATCATCTCGGAAAATTGTTCTAGACTTTCCAAACAACAGATGACGATGCATCGATGATGATTTTGGCTTTTTGAGATCATATCGAAAAACAACCTAAACGCGACTAGATTAAAAATGCGGGGGTCAAGCCGCACATAAAATCCCCATCGGATATTAGGGAAAAAGAGCTTATTAAGACGACAGCATGCCGGCCCGACATGGCGATAAATATGTACCACGTGATACATGCAAATTCAGGAGAATACTCATTTAACGCACAGCTGATCACCATATTTATTTCAGAAGCAAAAATTGCTCTTTTTGTATAAAAAAGCACTAATTCTCCCCAGCATGATGGCGCACTCTTTTCTTTCGTTGTGTATGTAAATAAGGCTGTTGATTGTGTCATTGTGTATGATGGCACCAATGACTCAAGATAATATTCTCATCTGGAGTAATTATCATGAATAATATATAATCGGGGAAAATTGACTATTACTACAACGTAATCGATAGAAAGACCATCATCCGAAAAGAGAACTAAGAGATAAAGTATTAACTATCTGTTGGAATAAAATGCAATAATAGTTGATTTGTTGAGTCATTGATGTAATACCTTAAGTAAAATTTATTGCTTGCTTTTAGGACTCCATGTGTGCTTAAAGACCGTCTCAACATTTGATTTCAGAGTTCATCCTGATCTCTTACTGGTTATTTGTAAAACCAGTGCCATTTATTATGACTATTTTCTCACTTGATCCGTTGTCTGGTCGATCAGTTTTATCCCCGATACTCAAAAGCAGGTTTTTTCGTGAATTATTTTCCACACTACATTTGTAATCAATCAGTTTTCTTAGAAACAAAGCATCCATGAAAATTTCATAATATTTAAATATAGATTTAAACCGAGGTTATTATGAATGAAATGAATAAACTGCAAACACGGTGTTCGATCAAAAATGTGCATCGTGAAAACAACCCGGGATACTGTAAGACCAAATGCCGTCACTAAAATTTGTCAAGCGAATCGTCTTTCTAGGGCAACAAGAATTAAATGCATTGAATAAAATGAAACAAGAATTAAAGACATTTTATAAAACCTATTTTGTTATAAAGCTAAACATGGTAAAGTTAGTGAGGCGAATAAGCAAATGTGCAAAATCGAAAACAACCGGCTTTGACGGCGCTAAGGACAATTTATCTACAAAAAATGATAGATCGTACAACATTTTATCTTGATAGACTTTGGAGATCGGAAACAATGATTCAATCTAATAATCACTCCATTCGTCTCTAGAGGGCACAGCAGATCAGGAAATGTGTAAAATCTGGTTTCTTGGAAAGAAAAGTGCTGAATAAATGACCCTTTCTCTATTTCAGGCAGAAAGGCCAAGATGTCTGATGAAAGGTTACTCATTAATTTCCCTCGTCTGCAGGAGTACCCTAGTGAATTATCCAGACAGTCATTCTTGCTTTGAATGATGAGGCGGGAAGACCTTAAAACAATTAATATGGGAACCATTCTCGGCCAGACAATGGAAGAATTTTTGACTTGAATGCGCAAAACCCCAATATGATATTCGGATACTTAAGCGCCAAAATTACGTGAAATTTTGACTTTATTACTACTAGTAATAAAAGACAGCATTGAAATAATCATCGGATGCATTACATTTGAATTGTAAACTGTCGCTATTATATCAATTATGATGAATCCCGTCGATAATCGTTCTTATCGTAGGCCAAGAAAATACACATCGCTGTTAAACGATATTCTAAGATGCTTTGACGTTGGACCAGCTCTTGGATAATCCAATTCTTTCAGTTAGACTTATTGTTTTTATGTTTATCTCTTTAACACTACCTTAATATATAACCCTACTGGACCCATGATGCATGAACCTTAAATGACCCAGCTACCCCTATGGACTTTAAATGCTAAAATATCAAATTTGTGTCGACAGTCGAAATCACTACATTTTTAAGCATGTTTGATTCTGATATTACACAGCTGAACTGTATGCCAAATGTGTTATTTTATTTTACAGCTGCTGTTTCTAGTTTCAGAAATTTCACCATTGTCAATTTTTTTCATACAGTCAGGTAACTATATTTAAAAATAAATTTGACAAATGGCAGGATTATTATTATATCAATATAGACCTAGAGAGGAAATTACGTGTATTTACATCTACTTTTACTACCTCACGTCAATATTTACAGCTTTAATAAGAAAATGCGGAAAAAGAAATTAAATCGGAATAAATTTTATCGTCCATGATTTTTAATAATGGTGCATGAACAGGTTAGGATTAGGGTATTTCTCCTTCTCCGTTGAATACGCTAACATGAATTATATTTTAGTATGGTCATTTGTTACTTTTCAGTTGATGACAGGCAGTTGTAATGAGACAGAGCTAATTTTGTTTTCATTTTCGATTTAAAATCTAATCAATATGGAACAAATGAAAATCAAATTAATGAGAGCAGTGTCTTTAAATGTTTACTGACAACGTGTTTAGTCTCTTAGACGTATATTTCTTAATTGCGGAGAAAATAACTAACTTTTATTTCCAAAGTTCGCGGAGTTTCCAAACGGCTAATTATATCCTATAATAGAAATCTCAATATTTGACATCTTTTTGATTTTTAAGTTGAGATTAAATGATGAGAAGCATTTAAACGAATTATACTTTAAGCAATGTCCGCCAAGTGCACAATAGGTACGGCCATTAGGCTCCATCATTTTACATTAACAAAAGCTTTACAACTGTTTCAACATTTCATGCTGATTGAGAGAAAGTGCGAAGGCACCAGCTCTAATTTTATTGCAATAAAAGTGAAAGTGGTTGAAAATTACTTCACGGTGGGGGTCCGTTTGCGTCCAGTGTTGACGATATGAAAGCAGATTACACGATGTGTTCTTTCAACAACAAAAATGTTCAAATAAAAGTACGCCGAAGTTTAATGACTAGTTGGAAACCACAGATAATGACAAGAAATCTGCAAGGGGGTTACAGATCCCATGATCGGTCGAAATTTAACCTAATTGTTTTTTACTTATGGAGCGAACTGTGTGTTACTGTAACATTCAAAGACAGCTATTTTTTGGGACTTGGAGCTTGCTCAGTGCCTTTAAGTGCAATAATTAGTGGATGCACGCCACCTTTGTGTATAGATGAGGGTCACATTTAAGGTAAAGCCTAAGTTGTCATCAAAAGTCATATTTGAACACAAGATCATCAAATGCGATTACAGTCTATCGTAACCATATCGAAATTTATATATATATATATATATATATATATATATATATATATATATATATATATATATATATATATATATATATATATATATATATATATATATATATATTAGAAATGTCAGTTATATTGAACAGTGTTCAAAATATAAAATATACTGTCAGAAACGCAGAGTAAGTCTTTACAATTTGAATGACGTATTGTGTGTGTGTGTGTGTGTGTGTGTGTGTGTGTGCGTGTGTGTGTGTGTGTGTGTGAGAGAGAGACAGGTGTTTCTGCGCTCTCTGAAACTTTGACGGAAGTTATTCGGAAAAGTCCGGTTGCAGGTCTTTTCAGGTCAGGAAACTATAGAGTCCACTCCTGTTTCTTAATCTTGCTAGCAGTTTCCGTAACAAAGAAATAACAGAAACCATAAGAATTCGCCTCAACTTCCGTCATCAGAAACCAAACAATCCGTGCCAGTTTCCACTGCTTCGTAACACTGAGAGAGAGAAAAAAAAAAAGAAAGGCAGAAACTACACGATACTGTTTCAGTTTAAAATGTTTCCTGGCCGTCTCCTTTAAACACAATCAACATTAACTAGAAGAGTAAATGGCAGTTTCTCCTCCGTAGCTTGCCTTTAATTATTTTTGTCTTTTGTTTTATTCTAAAGAAAACAGTAACATGCAATATTTATGGTATATTTTCTTTTTTAAAAACTACCAGTGAAAAATTCACCTCAGAATTAACTAATTTTTTAAAAAAAAATGCTTTTTTTTTTTGCAAATCCTGCCTTGTTATTAAGTTACTGATGTAGATACAAGTCTCCTTTTATTACTTTTTAAAATAACTTTACTGCTGTAAGTACTTTTGTTTTGCAATTATAAATAATGTTTTTTTGGCTCGACAAGAAGAATATTTAAACAACGTATCCCAGTATTCTATCGGTTCTAAGGCCATGGGTATCCTAGCGGTCTAAGACTCCAGGTATCCCAGCGGTCTAAGTCCACGGGTATCCGAATGGTCTAAGGCGCTCGCCTTTGCATATTACTGACATCTCATCTCTGTCCGAGTGGGCTGGGATCTCAGACTCAGCAAACGTGGGTATGTGAGAAAGCCCGTCAGCAGCTTCCCGTTAGTTGATGGGTCTTCCCATGGTTTTCACGGGTTCATCCTCCACCAAATATACTTGCCGTTATGTACATGATCATGAATGGGAAATATCATATCATGTGCTGAAAAATGGCGTTAAACCCATGATAACAACAACATGGTTGTATGAAGCTAGTTCAGTCTCTGAAGAAACAACAACAACTTCCAGATCAATTTGCTCGAACTTATTTGAAGCATTTCCATTGATGAGGGTGACGGAAGCTGAGTACAGTTTTCAATTGTCGCATTTTGTGAAGTCAAATATTACCATTTGCATGAAAAAGTTTTTTTTTTATTTTCCATTTATAAAATCAAACCAAATGAAAGACTTTTCTCTTTTTTCACGCTTATAATTCGAAGGTGTGTGCAATAATGATACGTCTCGTCTGCTTTGCCTGTATAGCAAATTATCAAAAAATTTGGCATAGCTAATTAATGCAAGAAATGTAGGTCATTGCAACTACAATTTTCATGATATTGTATTGACCATACATAGAGCATTGTCTAATAACTAAGCCATACGCGATAAAGAGTGTCTGTGGTACACATTGCTGTAGCAATTATGATCACTGGATATATTCAAAAAACAATGTGTGTGTGTGTGTGTGTGTGTGTGTGTGTGTGTGTGAGAGAGAGAGAGAGAGAGAGAGAGAGAGAGACTTGGAAAGAACGAGAGAACGGGAGGGAGAGAAATAACATTAAAGCGTTAACTTTCACTCGTAAACACATTGCAATGATCCGCACGATTCGATTTATCTATTGCTCTAAAAAAGCACAGGAATCGAAATGATAAATCATATCATGGAAAAATAGAGTCTTGTCTTACACATTGTTCTTTTTCTTCGTCAAAACAGGGTTCACCAGTCTCCTATTATAACATAATTTATGGCTTGTATGATAGTAGCAAAGACTGTTAAATATTGTCCGCCACACGATTCTTTTTACATCGTACACTTTTACTTAGGAAATATATTCAACCTCCAAATCCCCTTATGCAACAAGATCTAATAAATCGGACACTTAGGCATCCTCTAACAATACTCAGTGGCAAAAGACGGACTGACCCATCTGGCGATTTGCCCGACGGATTTATAGATAATATTATAAGGGCAGGTGTGTCATGGGCTGCCATGCTGGTTGGAAACCCGACGAAAGGGCTTGTCCACATTTTGGGTCTGCCTCACGCTGTCTAATGGTATTGATAACAAAAATATCGGTGCTATGTGGGTCCAACATTTTTATCCGTTTCTTCTTGTTCCAATGGTATATTTATCCAATTTTTGCTGATGTTCATTTTTCCCTGTAAGGAATTCTTCTTCAGCGGTACCATCGATTGTATAGTAGGACTTGTGTCAAATTAAAACTTCATGCAAAGTATCATTATCACATACCATTCTCCTCTTTAGTGTCTAATACATGAGAAGTGCGTCAAATATTGAATCTCTTTCCCCAAATGTTATTGCCATAAAAACGCAACATAAATAAATATTGAAACATACGCAATATTTCTTGAATTGTACTATTTTAAAAATTTAAAATGAAAACTAGATATATGCAAACAAATGTCAAAATGAATAAGGTATTATTTCAGAAACGTTGGTTCAAAGATTCAAGAACAAACTAAAATGTTAAAAAGCGTCAAAAGAATTTTTTTATGATAAAAAATAATAAGAAATGTTTAATATTTAATTACCACATCAAATCTAAGTACACATTTCATGCAAAACAAAATTTGTATTAAATAACACATGATAATTTAATTACGTTGCCTCTTAATCAGCCCTCTGCCTGACAATTTACTTACGTTGCCTCTTAATCAGCCCACTGTATGATAGTTTACTTATGTTGTCTCTTAATCAGCCCTCTGCATGACAATTTACTTACGTTGCCTCTTAATCAGCCCTCTGCATAATAATTTACTTATGTTGTCTCTTAATCAGCCCTCTGCATGACAATTAATTACGTTGCCTCTTTATCAGTCCTCTGCATGATAATTTACTCATGTTGCCTCTTAATCAGCCCTCTGCATGATAATTTACTAACTTTGCCTCGTAATCATCCCTCTGCATGACAGTTTACTTACGTTGTCTCTTAATCAGCCCTCTGCATGACAATTTACTTACGTTGCCTCTTTATCAGCCCTCTGCATGATCATTTACTTACGTTGCCTCTTAATCAGATAATTTACTTACGTTGCCTCTTAATCAGCTCCCTACATGATAATTTACTTATGTTGTCTCTTAATCATCCCTCTGCATTAAAAATATACTTACGTTGCCTCTTAATCATCCCTCTGCATTAAAAACATACTTACGTTGCCTCTTAATCAGCCCTCTGCATGACAATAAACTTACGTTGCCTCTTAATCAGCCCTCTGCATGACAATTTACTTACGTTGCCTCTTAATCAGCCCTCTGCATGACAATTTACTTACGTTGCCTCTTAATCAGCCCTCTACATGATATTTTACTTAAGTTGCCTGTTAATCAGCCCTCTACATGATAATTTACTTACGTTGCTTCTTAATCAGCCCTCTGTATGATAATTCACATACGTTGATTCTTAATCAGCCCTCTGCATGATAAATTTCTTATGTTACCTCTTAATCAGCCCTCTACATGACAATTTACTTATGTTGCCTCTTAATCAGCCCTCTACATGACAATTTACTTACGTTGCCTCTTAATCAGCCCTTTGCATGACAATTTACTTACGTTGCCTCTTAATCAGCCCTCTGCATGACAATTTACTTATGTTGCCTCTTAATCAGCCCTCTGCATGACAATTTACTTATGTTGCCTCTTAATCAGCCCTCTGCATGATAATTTAATTGCGTTGCCTCTTTATCAGCCCTCTGCATGACAATTTACTTATGTTGCCTCTTAATAAGCCCTCTGCATGATAATTTAATTGCGTTGCCTCTTAATCAGCCCTCTGCATGACAATTTACTTATGTTGCCTCTTAATCAGCCCTCTGCATGATAATTTAATTGCGTTGCCTCTTTATCAGCCCTCTGCATGATAATTTACTTGCGTTGCCTCTTAATCAGCCCTCTGCATGACAATTTACTTACGTTGCCTCTTTATCAGCCCTCTGCATGATAATTTACTTAAGTTGGCTGTTAATCAGCCCTCTGCATGATAATTTACGTACGTTGCCTCTTAATCAGCCCTCTGCATGACAATTTACTTACGTTGCCTCTTTATCAGCCCTCTGCATGATAATTTACTTAAGTTGCCTCTTAATCAGCCCTCTGCATGATAATTTACTTACGTTGCCTCTTAATCAGCCCTCTGCACGATAATTTACTTACGTTGCTTCTTAATCAGCCCTGTGTATGATCATTTACATACGCTGATTCTTAATCAGCCCTCTGCTTGATAATTTTCTTATGTTACCTCTTAATCAGCCCTCTTCATGACAATTTACTTACGGTGCCTCCTAATCAGCCCTCTGGATGTGCATAAAATACAGCTATAAACATTTGCCAAGTTTGGTGGTTTATATATTGGTAACAGAACGTTTATGTCATTACGTAAAGTAAAATAAAAAATAGCAAAATGCACTACATAAATATACGCTGATTAGGAAAGGCAGGGTGCATAAAAAATAAAAACTGGAATTTTGCAAAAACTAATAGCAATCCTGTTTTAATTGGCATAAAATCGAGATCTTACTCTCAAAATAACTCATTAAGTTATGAAATGAATTTAACTGCATATGATTTGTTAACGAAGCACTTAATAGTAAAATAGTTCTTGGAAAACAATACAAAATATATGTGTACAATACATAATATGTGTGTACAGTATAAAATATGTATGTACAGATTAAGTACAAAATATGTGTGCACATAAGAAAATGTGTGTTAACGATACAATCGGAATGCAAGTCTGGATACGATCAGGAGGAATATAAGGTAAGCATCTGAATTTATTACAAAGATGTTTGGCATATCTTTGTATCCGGTACAGCGCGAGAATTTACGAAATAGAAAAGAGCAAGATCGGGGAATAAGAAGATCATGGTTTTGAAAGGGAACGAGGGTTATGATGATGTATTAGCAATATGGATAAATATATATCGTAGGTATTTAGTTAAAATACATTTGACAACATTTTATATCATGCAGATATAATTTTATGAACAATAAACACTTGACCAATAGAAACTACCAGTCTGGGTGACAAATTTGTTTTGACCAATTGAAACTATCCATCTGGGTGACAGATAATCTACGACCAGTATAAACTACCCATCTGGGTGACAAACTGTTTTGACCAATATAAACTATCTATCAGAATGACAGACATTCTTTTACCAACAGATACTACCCATCAGGATAACTTACACCCAATAGAAACTACCCATCTGGATGGCGGACAGTCTTTGACCAATAGAAACTATCCACATGGATGGCAGACAGTCTTTGACCAATAGAAACAACCCATATCGAAGATGGACAATATCTGACCAATATAAGCTATCCATCAGGATGGCCAAAATAATCAAATTCCCTATAATTGATGACTGGTTATGTGTGTCCGCCCATAACATTTACACATTTTTATAGAAGATTAGTTATAATAAAGTCGACAATAAATGTTTTTACGTGACTTAGGACTCAAGTGCATAACTACCCATCTTTTTCGTATCATCTGGATACATCAGTATTTCTTTTGGGAAATGAAGCAAAATTAAACTCATTGAGGAATCATACAAATGTTTACCATTGTACATGTTTATTAGAAAACTATTTATTTTTGTACAGACATGGGATTTACCTTTCATGGACTATTATAATAATTAATGACAATAACGAAAAAGCTCTGTGTGCACAACGTCCAATACGCTTTTTACCCCGGAAAATAATTTTGAAGATATAACAATTATGCTGTACCTCAATAAGTGTGTGTGTGTGTGTGTGTGTGTGTGTGTGTGTGTCAAAAAGACAGAAAGTTCGCATTTTAAGATCGTGTTAATATCGGATTGGGAGATTGGCTTCAGTATTACGCTTATAACCTATAAACTTCATTATGTTAATATATTCAGTTACGCTTCCGAAAAAAAAATCTTAACAAAATCTGCTTTTTGTGACAAATTAGTGTGCAGGATAAAAGACAAAGATTCTTCAGTAAAAGTAGCTCAAGTTCACTTTCCCTATTATTAGGTAAAATTAAATATCAGCTTGGATGGAAACTGGAGAGCTTCGCTTAATTTAGAACTAATTATTCCGTTGATCGAAAATGGTCTTTTCTTGATTATGCATTATTTAGAAGCTACATTCAAAGTTCGGTAGGTATCAAACTTGAATATTTTAATTTTTAAAAAATTCCTCGTCATCGGATTTTGAGCATTTTAGATGATTATCTTAATGAGATATTTTTCTTGATACTGTTGTCAATTTGTATTAAACCTAAATTAGTAATGGTACAAACGAAACTGATATTGTCAGCGGTGGTACAAAGAAAACTCGTATTCTCCACGTTGGTAAGAACAAAACTGATATTGTACACGGTCATACTGATTATTCATTTTTAGTATGGGACATGCCATTTTTGGCTAATGGGTATAAATCCTTCAACTCATAATGGATAATACAAGTTGTTGAGGCTTTCCTTACATATGTCTGTTATGTTTTCACTCAGTGTATTTCCCTCTCTGATAGTGATCCAGACCCAAAGACCAACGTTTTGGTACAATTCTTACTTAAGGCACAACACTTGAAAATTGATAGATTGAAGAAAATCCAACAACACTAACAGAATATTTCCATATAACATGCAAAACTCAAAGCAAATAATTTGAAAAAGGTTAAAGAAAAGTCTGTTTATCAAAGAAAAATTGTTCCGAATGCAATTTTTAGCAGGGATATTGATTGTTTACCGACAAGTTCGCAATGAGAGTGTAAAAGAATAAAATAAAATAGAGACAAACAGTCATACTTATAATTATATTGTTATAACGGATATACAATATATCAATTTAAAAGAAATAATAGTTTTATATAGTGCATTGGCATTAAGTTCATTAGGATACAAAGTATCTAACTTATGAATCCAATAAGTTTCTTTTATGAGTCTATTCATGTCACCATGCACAATATCTATTGGCATGAAAGAAAAATCGAGTAGAGAGTTATTATTGGCGTTTGTGTTTTTTTTTTTTTTCTTATATCACAAGCCATGAGAGTGTGGCATAATGGATTGCTACTGAAAGTAACACAATTTGGAAATGGTGAGAATGTATTGGCATGGATAGAGGATTAAATTACTAAGTTCAGAGAACGATCGTCATTAGTTAATTTTCCAACCTGGGACAACCAATTGTAGTTGTGCCTATTCCAAAGATATGATACTAAATGCAAAGTACATCTGACCTATTTTTTTCCGACTCTGTGAAATAGATCCGGAGATTCTCATTATGTGCCGTAACCGACACTGAAACCACTACAACTGCAGCGGCTAGATTAGTTTTTGGTCTACGAAATACGCAAGTAGAGAAGCACTATATCGTTAAACAAATTGGCCTACCAGTGTAGAGAGAAGAAACATAAAAACCTTTGTCCTTTCGATAAATTCATCAACAACTATACATATATTATGCAACAGACTTGCTTCCAACTCTTTGTACAAGATGTAAGTAAAACTTGAAAAATGCAAGCAGTCTTTTCAATTTTAATGTCGTACATATCTTTCTGAAACGTTCCTTCCACCCATCTGTCACAGAAAATGGTTTACTTCAACCTACACTAAGCTGTGATTGACACATTCTACCTCTCCATACAACAAGTTGTGATTGACACATTCTACCTCTCCTTACACCAAGCTGTGATTGACACATTCTACCTCTCCTTACACCAAGCTGTAATGGACACATTCTACCTCTCCATGCAACAAGCTGTGATTGACACATTCTATCTCTCCTTACACCAAGCTGTGATTGACATATTCTATCTCTCCTTACACCAAGCTGTGATTGACACATTCTACCTCTCCTTACACCAAGCTTGATTGACACATTCTACCTCTCCATGCAACAAGCTCTGATTGACACATTCTACCTCTCCATGCAACAAGCTGTGATTGACACATTCTACCTCTCCTTACACCAAGCTGTGATGGACACATTCTACCTCTCCTTACACCAGGCTGTGGTTGACACATTCCACCTATCCTTACATCAAGCTGTGATTGACACATTCTATCTCTCCTTACACCAGGCTGTGATTGACACATTATACCTCTCCTTACACCAAGCTGTGATTGACACATTCTACCTCTCCATACAACAAGCTGTGATTGACACATTCTACCTCTCCTTACACCGAGCTGTGATTGACACATTCTACCTCTCCTTACACCAGGCTGTGGTTGACACATTCCACCTATCCTTACACCAAGCTGTGATTGACACATTCTATCTCTCCTTACACCAAGCTGTGATTGACACATTATACCTCTCCTTACACCAAGCTGTGATTGACACATTCTACCTCTCCATACAACAAGCTGTGATTGACACATTCTACCACTCCTTACACCAAGCTGTGATTGACACATTCTACCTCTCCTTACACCAAGCTTGATTGACACATTCTACCTCTCCATGCACCAAGCTGTGATTGACACATTCTACCTCTCCATGCAACAAGCTGTGATTGACACATTCTACCTCTCCTTACACCAAGCTGTGATTGACACATTCTACCTCTCCTTACACCAGGCTGTGATTGACACATTCTACCTCTCCTTACACCAAGCTGTGACTGACACATTCTACCTCTCCTTACACCAGGCTGTGGTTGACACATTCCACCTATCCTTACACCAAGCTGTGATTGACACATTCTATCTCTCCTTACACCAAGCTGTGATTGACACATTATACCTCTCCATACACCAAGCTGTGATTGACACATTCTACCTCTCCATGCAACAAGCTGTGATTGACACATCCTACCTCTCCTTACACCAAGCTGTGATTGACACATTCTACCTCTCCTTACACCAGGCTGTGATTGACACATTCTACCTCTCCTTACACCAAGCTGTGACTGACACATTCTACCTCTCCTTACACCAGGCTGTGGTTGACACATTCCACCTATCCTTACACCAAGCTGTGATTGACACATTCTATCTCTCCTTACACCAAGCTGTGATTGACACATTATACCTCTCCATACACCAAGCTGTGATTGACACATTCTACCTCTCCATACAACAAGCTGTGATTGACACATTCTACCATTCCTTAAACCAAGCTGTGATTGATACATTCTACCTCTCCTTACACCAAGCTTGATTGACACATTCTACCTCTCCATGCAACAAGCTGTGATTGACACATTCTACCTCTCCATGCAACAAGCTGTGATTGACACATTCTACATCTCCTTACACCAAGCTGTGATTGACACATTCTACCTCTCCTTACACCAGGCTGTGGTTGACACATTCCACCTATCCTTACACCAAGTTGTGATTGACACATTCTATCTCTCCTTACACCAGGCTGTGATTGACACATTATACCTCTCCTTACACCAAGCTGTGATTGACACATTCTACCTCTCCATACAACAAGCTGTGACTGACACATTCTACCTCTCCTTACACCGAGCTGTGATTGACACATTCTACCTCTCCTTACACCAGGCTGTGGTTGACACATTCCACCTATCCTTACACCAAGCTGTGATTGACACATTCTATCTCTCCTTACACCAAGCTGTGATTGACACATTATACCTCTCCTTACACCAAGCTGTGATTGACACATTCTACCTCTCCATACAACAAGCTGTGATTGACACATTCTACCACTCCTTACACCAAGCTGTGATTGACACATTCTACCTCTCCTTACACCAAGCTTGATTGACACATTCTACCTCTCCTTACACCAAGCTGTGATTGGCACATTCTACCTCTCCATACACCAAGCTGTGATTGACACATTCTAACTCTCCTTACACCAAGCTGTGATTTGCACATTCTACCTCTCCATACACCAAGCTGTGATTGACACATTCTAACTCTCCTTACACCAAGCTGTGATTGACACATTCTACCTCTCCTTACACCAAGCTGTGATTGACACATTCTACCTCTCCATACACCAAGCTGTGATTGACACATTCTACCTATCCTTACAACACGCTGTGATTGATACATTCTACCTCTCCTTACACCAAGCTGTGATTGACACATTCTACCTCTCCATACACCAAGCTGTGATTGACACATTCTACCTCTCCTTACACCAAGCTGTAATAGTCACATTCTACCTCTCCTTACACCAAGCTGTGATTGACACATTCTACCTCTCCATACACCAAGCTGTGATTGACACATTCTAACTCTCCTTACACCAAGGTGTAATGGACACATTCTACCTCCCCTTACACCAAGCTGTGATTGGCACATTCTGCCTCTCCTTACACCAAGCTGTGATTGACACATTCTACCTCTCCTTACACCAGGCTGTGGTTGACACATTCTACATCTCCATACAACAAGCTGTGATTGACACATTCTACCTATCCTTACACCAAGCTGTGATTGACACATTCTACCTCTCCATACACCAAGCTGTGATTGACACATTCTAACTCTCCTTACACCAAGCTGTGATTGACACATTCTACCTCTCCTTACACCAAGCTGTGATTGACACATTCTAACTCTCCTTACACCAAGCTGTGATTGACACATTCTACCTCTCCTTACACGAAGCTGTGATTGACACATTCTACCTCTCCTTACACGAAGCTGTGATTGACACATTCAACCTCTCCTTACACCAAGCTGTGATTGGCACATTCTACCTCTCCTTACACCAAGATGTGATTGGCACATTCTACCTCTCCATACACCAAGCTGTGATTGACACATTCTAACTCTCCTTATATCAAGCTGTGATTGACACATTCTACCTCTCCTTACACCAAGCTGTGGTTGACACATTCTACATCTCCATACAACAAGCTGTGATTGATACATTCTACCTATCCTTACACCAAGCTGTGATTGACACATTCTACCTCTCCTTACATCAAGCTGTGATTGACACATTCTAACTCTCCTTACACCAAGGTGTGATTGACACATTCTACCTCTCCTTACACCAAGCTGTGGTTGACACATTCTGCTCTCCTTACAACAAGCTGTGATTGACATATTCTATCTCTCCATACACCAAGCTGTGATTGACACATTCTATCTCTCCATACAACAAGATGTGATCGACTCATTCTACCTCTCCTTACACCGAGCTGTGATTGACACATTCTACCTCTCCGTACAACAAGCTGTGATTGACACATTCTACCTCTCCATACAACAAGCTGTGATTGACATATTCTACCTCTCCATGCAACAAGCTGTGATTGTCACATTCCTACCTCTCCTTACACCATGATGTGATTGACATATTCTATCTCTCCATACAACAAGATGTGATTGACACATTCTACCTCTCCATACAACAAGATGTGATTGACACATTCTACCTCTCCATACACCAAGCTGTGATTGACACATTCTACCACTCCATACAACAAGCTGTGATTGACACATTCTACCTCTCTATACAACAAGCAGTCATTAACACATTCTAACTCTCCTTACACCAAGCTGTGATTGACACATTCTACCTCTCCTTACACCAAGCTGTGATTGACACATTCTAACTCTCCTTATACCAAGCTGTGATTGACACATTTTACCTCTCCTTACACCAAGCTGTGATTGACACATTTTACCTCTCCTTACACCAAGCTGTGATTGACACATTCTACCTCTTCTTACACCAAGCTGTGATTGACACATTCTACCTCTCCTTACACCAAGCTGTGATTGACACATTCAACATCTCCTTACACCAAGCTGTGATTGGCACATTCTACCTCTCCTTACACCAAGCTGTGATTGGCACATTCTACCTCTCCATACACCAAGCTGTGATTGACACATTCTAACTCTCCTTATACCAAGCTGTGATTGACACATTCTACCTCTCCTTACACCAAGCTGTGGTTGACACATTCTACATCTCCATACAACAAGCTGTGATTGATACATTCTACCTATCCTTACACCAAGCTGTGATTGACACATTCTACCTCTCCTTACACCAAGCTGTGATTGACATATTCTATCTCTCCATACAACAAGATGTGATTGACACATTCTACCTCTCCATACAACAAGATGTGATTGACACATTCTACCTCTCCATACACCAAGCTGTGATTGACACATTCTACCTCTCCGTACAACAAGCTGTGATTGACACATTCTACCTCTCCAAACAACAAGCTGTGATTGACATATTCTACCTCTCCATGCAACAAGCTGTGATTGTCACATTCCTACCTCTCCTTACACCATGCTGTGATTGACATATTCTATCTCTCCATACAACAAGATCTGATTGACACATTCTACCTCTCCATACAACAAGATGTGATTGACACATTCTACCTCTCCATACACCAAGCTGTGATTGACACATTCTACCTCTCCATACAACAAGTTGTGATTGACACATTCTACCTCTCTATACAAGAAGCAGTGATTAACACATTCTAACTCTCCTTACACCAAGCTGTGATTGACACATTCTACCTCTCCTTACACCAAGCTGTGATTGACACGTTCTAACTCTCCTTACACCAAGCTGTGATTGACACATTCTACCTCTCCATACACCAAGCTGTGATTGACACATTCTACCTCTCCTTACACCAAGCTGTGATTGACACATTCTACCTCTCCTTACACGAAGCTGTGATTGACACATTCTACCTCTCCTTACACCAATCTGTGATTGACACATTCAACCTCTCCTTACACCAAGCTGTGATTGGCACATTCTACCTCTCCTTACACCAAGCTGTGATTGGCACATTCTACCTCTCCATACACCAAGCTGTGATTGACACATTCTAACTCTCCTTATACCAAGCTGTGATTGACACATTCTACCTCTCCTTACACCAAGCTGTGGTTGACACATTCTACATCTCCATACAACAAGCTGTGATTGATACATTCTACCTATCCTTACACCAAGCTGTGATTGACACATTCTACCTCTCCATACACCAAGCTGTGATTGACACATTTTAACTCTCCTTACACCAAGGTGTGATTGACACATTCTACCTCTCCTTACACCAAGCTGTGGTTGACACATTCTACCTCTCCTTACAACAAGCTGTGATTGACATATTTTATCTCTCCATACAACAAGCTGTGATTGACACATTCTATCTCTCCATACAACAAGATGTGATCGACTCATTCTACCTCTCCTTACACCAAGCTGTGATTGACACATTCTACCTCTCCGTACAACAAGCTGTGATTGACACATTCTACCTCTCCATACAACAAGCTGTGATTGACATATTCTACCTCTCCATGCAACAAGCTGTGATTGTCACATTCCTACCTCTCCTTACACCATGCTGTGATTGACATATTCTATCTCTCCATACAACAAGATGTGATTGACACATTCTACCTCTCCATACAACAAGATGTGATTGACACATTCTACCTCTCCATAGACCAAGCTGTGATTGACACATTCTACCTCTCCATACAACAAGCTGTGATTGACACATTCTACCTCTCTATACAACAAGCAGTGATTAACACATTCTAACTCTCCTTACACCAAGCTGTGATTGACACATTCTACCTCTCCTTACACCAAGCTGTGATTGACACATTCTAACTCTCCTTATACCAAGCTGTGATTGACACATTTTACCTCTCCTTACACCAAGCTGTGATTGACACATTTTACCTCTCCTTACACCAAGCTGTGATTGACACATTCTACCTCTCCATACAACAAGCTGTGATTGACACATTCTACCTCTCTATACAACAAGCAGTGATTAACACATTCTAACTCTCCTTACACCAAGCTGTGATTGACACATTCTACCTCTCCTTACACCAAGCTGTGATTGACACATTCTAACTCTCCTTATACCAAGCTGTGATTGACACATTTTACCTCTCCTTACACCAAGCTGTGATTGACACATTTTACCTCTCCTTACACCAAGCTGTGATTGACACATTCTACCTCTCCTTACACCAAGCTGTGATTGACACATTGAACATCTCCTTACACCAAGCTGTGATTGGCACATTCTACCTCTCCTTACACCAAGCAGTGATTGGCACATTCTACCTCTCCATACACCAAGCTGTGATTGACACATTCTAACTCTCCTTATACCAAGCTGTGATTGACACATTCTACCTCTCCTTACACCAAGCTGTGGTTGACACATTCTACATCTCCATACAACAAGCTGTGATTGACACATTCTAACTCTCCTTACACCAAGGTGTGATTGACACATTCTACGTCTCCTTACACCAAGCTGTGGTTGACACATTCCACCTCTCCTTACAACAAGCTGTGATTGACATATTTTATCTCTCCATACAACAAGCTGTGATTGATACATTCTACCTATCCTTACACCAAGCTGTGATTGACACATTCTACCTCTCCATACACCAAGCTGTGATTGACACATTCTAACTCTCCTTACACCAAGGTGTGATTGACACATTCTACCTCTCCTTACACCAAGCTGTGGTTGACACATTCTACCTCTCCTTACAACAAGCTGTGATTGACATATTTTATCTCTCCATACAACAAGCTGTGATTGACACATTCTATCTCTCCATACAACAAGATGTGATCGACTCATTCTACCTCTCCTTACACCAAGCTGTGATTGACACATTCTACCTCTCCGTACAACAAGCTGTGATTGACATATTCTACCTCTCCATGCAACAAGCTGTGATTGTCACATTCCTACCTCTCCTTACACCATGCTGTGATTGACATATTCTATGTCTCCATACAACAAGATGTGATTGACACATTCTACCTCTCCATACAACAAGATGTGATTGACACATTCTACCTCTCCATAGACCAAGCTGTGATTGACACGTTCTACCTCTCCATACAACAAGCTGTGATTGGCACATTCTACCTCTCTATACAACAAGCAGTGATTAACACATTCTAACTCTCCTTACACCAAGCTGTGATTGACACATTTTACCTCTCCTTACACCAAGCTGTGATTGACACATTCTACCTCTCCTTACACCAAGCTGTGATTGACACATTCGACCTCTCCTTACACCAAGCTGTGATTGACACATTCAACATCTCCTTACACCAAGCTGTGATTGGCACATTCTACCTCTCCTTACACCAAGCAGTGATTGGCACATTCTACCTCTCCATACACCAAGCTGTGATTGGCACATTCTACCTCTCCATACACCAAGCTGTGATTGACACATTCTAACTCTCCTTATACCAAGCTGTGATTGACACATTCTACCTCTCCTTACACCAAGCTGTGGTTGACACATTCTACATCTCCATACAACAAGCTGTGATTGATACATTCTACCTATCCTTACACCAAGCTGTGATTGACACATTCTACCTCTCCTTACACCAAGCTGTGATTGACATGTTCTATCTCTCTATACAACAAGATGTGATTGACACATTCTACCTCTCCATACAACAAGATGTGATTGACACATTCTACCTCTCCATACACCAAGCTGTGATTGACACATTCTACCTCTCCGTACAACAAGCTGTGATTGACACATTCTACCTCTCCAAACAACAAGCTGTGATTGACATATTCTACCTCTCCATGCAACAAGCTGTGATTGTCACATTCCTACCTCTCCTTACACCATGCTGTGATTGACATATTCTATCTCTCCATACAACAAGATGTGATTGACACATTCTACCTCTCCATACAACAAGATGTGATTGACACATTCTACCTCTCCATACACCAAGCTGTGATTGACACATTCTACCTCTCCATACAACAAGTTGTGATTGACACATTCTACCTCTCTATACAACAAGCAGTGATTAACACATTCTAACTCTCCTTACACCAAGCTGTGATTGACACATTCTACCTCTCCTTACACCAAGCTGTGATTGACACGTTCTAACTCTCCTTACACCAAGCTGTGATTGACACATTCTACCTCTCCATACACCAAGCTGTGATTGACACATTCTACCTCTCCTTACACCAAGCTGTGATTGACACATTCTACCTCTCCTTACACGAAGCTGTGATTGACACATTCTACCTCTCCTTACACCAATCTGTGATTGACACATTCAACCTCTCCTTACACCAAGCTGTGATTGGCACATTCTACCTCTCCTTACACCAAGCTGTGATTGGCACATTCTACCTCTCCATACACCAAGCTGTGATTGACACATTCTAACTCTCCTTATACCAAGCTGTGATTGACACATTCTACCTCTCCTTACACCAAGCTGTGGTTGACACATTCTACATCTCCATACAACAAGCTGTGATTGATACATTCTACCTATCCTTACACCAAGCTGTGATTGACACATTCTACCTCTCCATACACCATGCTGTGATTGACACATTCTAACTCTCCTTACACCAAGGTGTGATTGACACATTCTACCTCTCCTTACACCAAGCTGTGGTTGACACATTCTACCTCTCCTTACAACAAGCTGTGATTGACATATTTTATCTCTCCATACAACAAGCTGTGATTGACACATTCTATCTCTCCATACAACAAGATGTGATCGACTCATTCTACCTCTCCTTACACCAAGCTGTGATTGACACATTCTACCTCTCCGTACAACAAGCTGTGATTGACACATTCTACCTCTCCAGACAACAAGCTGTGATTGACATATTCTACCTCTCCATGCAACAAGCTGTGATTGTCACATTCCTACCTCTCCTTACACCATGCTGTGATTGACTTATTCTATCTCTCCATACAACAAGATGTGATTGACACATTCTACCTCTCCATACAACAAGATGTGATTGACACATTCTACCTCTCCATACACCAAGCTGTGACTGACACATTCTACCTCTCCATACACCAAGCTGTGATTGACACATTCTAGCTCTCCTTACACCAAGCTGTGATTGACACATTCTACCTCTCCTTACACGAAGCTGTGATTGACACATTCTACCTCTCCTTACACCAAGCTGTGATTGACACATTCAACCTCTCCTTACACCAAGCTGTGATTGGCACATTCTACCTCTCCTTACACCAAGCTGTGATTGGCACATTCTACCTCTCCATACACCAAGCTGTGATTGACACATTCTAACTCTCCTTATACCAAGCTGTGATTGACACATTCTACCTCTCCTTACACCAAGCTGTGGTTGACACATTCTACATCTCCATACAACAAGCTGTGATTGATACATTCTACCTATCCTTACACCAAGCTGTGATTGACACATTCTACCTCTCCATACACCAAGCTGTGATTGACACATTCTAACTCTCCTTACACCAAGGTGTGATTGACACATTCTACCTCTCCTTACACCATGCTGTGGTTGACACATTCTACCTCTCCTTACACCAAGCTGTGATTGACATATTTTATCTCTCCGTACAACAAGCTGTGATTGACACATTCTACCTCTCCGTACAACAAGCTGTGATTGACACATTCTACCTCTCCATACAACAAGCTGTGATTGACATATTCTACCTCTCCATGCAACAAGCTGTGATTGTCACATTCCTACCTCTCCTTACACCATGCTGTGATTGACATATTCTATCTCTCCATACAACAAGGTGTGATTGACACATTCTACCTCTCCATACAACAAGATGTGATTGACACATTCTACCTCTCCATACACCAAGCTGTGATTGACACATTCTACCTCTCCATACAACAAGTTGTGATTGACACATTCTACCTCTCTATACAAGAAGCAGTGATTAACACATTCTAACTCTCCTTACACCAAGCTGTGATTGACACATTCTACCTCTCCTTACACCAAGCTGTGATTGACACGTTCTAACTCTCCTTATACCAAGCTGTGATTGACACATTTTACCTCTCCTTACACCAAGCTGTGATTGACACATTTTACCTCTCCTTACACCAAGCTGTGATTGACACATTCTACCTCTCCTTACACCAAGCTGTGATTGACACATTCTACCTCTCCTTACACCAAGCTGTGATTGACACATTCTACCTCTCCTTACACCAAGCTGTGATTGACACATTCTACCTCTCCTTACACGAAACTGTGATTGACACATTCTACCTCTCCTTACACCAAGCTGTGATTGACACATTCAACCTCTCCTTACACCAAGCTGTGATTGGCACATTCTACCTCTCCTTACACCAAGCTGTGACTGGCACATTCTACCTCTCCATACACCAAGCTGTGATTGACACATTCTAACTCTCCTTATACGAAGCTGTGATTGACACATTCTAACTCTCCTTACACCAAGCTGTGGTTGACACATTCTACATCTCCATACAACAAGCTGTGATTGATACATTCTACCTATCCTTACACCAAGCTGTGATTGACACATTCTACCTCTCCATACACCAAGCTGTGATTGACACATTCTAACTCTCCTTACACCAAGCTGTGATTGACACATTCTACGTCTCCTAACACCAAGCTGTGATTGACACATTCTACCTCTCCTTACACCAAGCTGTGATTGACATATTCTATCTCTCCATACAACAAGATGTGATTGACATATTCTACCTCTCCATGCAACAAGCTGTGATTGTCACATTCCTACCTCTCCTTACACCATGCTGTGATTGACATATTCTACCTCTCCATACAACAAGATGTGATTGACACATTCTACCTCTCCATACACCATGCTGTGATTGACACATTCTAGCTCTCCATACAACAAGCTGTGATTGTCATATTCTACCTCTCCATGCAACAAGCTGTGATTGTCACATTCCTACCTCTCCTTACACCATGCTGTGATTGACATATTCTATCTCTCCATACAACAAGATGTGATTGACACATTCTACCTCTCCATACAACAAGATGTGATTGACACATTCTACCTCTCCATACACCAAGCTGTGATTGACACATTCTACCTCTCCATACAACAAGCTGTGATTGACACATTCTACCTCTCTATACAACAAGCAGTGATTAACACATAAAAGCTTCTGCCTCTCCTTACACCAAGCTGTGATTAAAACATAAAATCTACCTCTCCTTACACCAAGCTGTGATTAACGCATAAAATAAGCTAGCTCTACCCAAACCGAGTTGTGATCGACACATTCTACCTCTCCTTACACCAAGCTGTGATTAACACATACAATCTTCTACCTCTCCTTATACCAAGCGATGATTAACACATAAAATCTTCTACCTCTCCTTACACCAAGCTGTGATTAACACATAAAATCTTCTACCTCTCCTTATACCAAGCTGTGATTAACACATTCTAACTCTCCTGACACCGAGATGTGATTGACACATTCTACCTCTCCATACATCAAGCGATGATTAACACATAAAATCTTCTACCTCTCCTTACACCAAGCTGTGATTGACACATTGAACATCTCCTTACACCAAGCTGTGATTGACACATTCTACCTCTCCATACACCAAGCAGTGATTGGCACATTCTACCTCTCCATACACCAAGCTGTGATTAACACATTCTAACTCTCCTTACACCGAGATGTGATTGACACATTCTACCTCTCCATACATCAAGCGATGATTAACACATAAAATCTTCTACCTCTCCTTACACCAAGCTGTGATTAACACATACAATCTTCTACCTCTCCTTATACCAAGCTGTGATTAACACATTCTAACTCTCCTTACACCGAGATGTGATTGACACATTCTACCTCTCCATACATCAAGCGATGATTAACACATAAAATCTTCTACCTCTCCTTACACCAAGCTGTGAATAACACACAAAATGTTCTACCTCTTCTTACACCAAGATTAACACATAAAATGAGTTACCCCATACAACACCAAGCTGTGATTAACACATAAAATGAGCTACAACTAACCACACCAAGCTGTGATTAACACACAAATTGAGCTACCCCAAACTAAAACAAGCTGTGATTAACACATAAAATAAGCTACCTCTTCCCACACCAGGCTGGAAATGTTTTATATGCAACAGAGCAAAATCTATCAATATAAAAGGAAATGCAAACATTTGTAATAAAAACGCATATACATACAAATTTATATATAGTTGAATTTGACTCTATATACCTCTCTCCTGCCTGCTTTATATGTACTTTATAACGTAGACGATCTTGAAAGTTGTACCATCTGTTTGCAATCCATTTTCATTATACATTAAAAATTGTGTTAATAAAATATGGCCAGACTCTACATATGCCTCTAATGTTCCTTTTATTAAAACTCGTTTATAATATACTAATCACGTTTTGTAAATTAAATCAAGTGATGCCACTGGCTCATGACCCACAAACATTTCCACCCAATGTTTGCTTTGCGAACAAATATATAGGTCTATCAATCTTTCGATAATTTAGGATGATCTTTTTAACTATTCTAAATAAGAATTGTATCAATAATACAATGCTTCCGAAATGATTCCAAAACTTTCTCCAAACATTTGTCCATATTACTCATATAGAACATGTTTCAATCTAACGTCGATAGACATTTACCAGAATAGGTGAGAGCTTTTCAATCTAACGTCGATAGACATTTACCAGAATAGGTGAGAGTTTTTCAATCTAACGTCGATAGACATTTACCAGAATAGGTGAGAGCTTTTCAATCTAACGTCGATAGACATTTACCAGAATAGGTGAGAGCTTTTCAATCTAACGTCGATAGACATTTACCAGAATAGGTGAGAGGTTTTCAATCTAACGTCGATAGACATTTACCAGAATAGGTGAGAGGTTTTCAATCTAACGTCGATAGACATTTACCAGAATAGGTGAGAGTTTTTCAATCTAACGTCGATAGACATTTACCAGAATAGGTGAGAGGTTTTCAATCTAACGTCGATAGACATTTACCAGAATAGGTGAGAGCTTTTCAATCTAACGTCGATAGACATTTACCAGAATAGGTGAGAGGTTTTCAATCTAACGTCGATAGACATTTACCAGAATAGGTGAGAGTTTTTCAATCTAACGTCGATAGACATTTACCAGCATATATGAGAGTTTTTCAATCTAATTTCGATATACATTTACCAGAATAGGTGAGAGTTATTTTTTAATGCTTCAAAGCAACTGTCTGAGAAAAGTTTGTTGAATGTTTGAAAATACGTCTGCACAAAGTGACATGAGTAATAGAATTAGAATAAGACGGAAAGTTGGAAGAAAATGGGAAAAAGAATAAGATATAGAGAAGAAGAAACATATCATACGGTTTTATTACTTTTTATGGAGGTTGTATGAAACAGAAGAGTTGGTATATGGCTCTATTACCCATCAAACTAGTTTCTGGAAGGAGCTAAGCAATTGGTAGCAATTTTTCAAACAGTATATACGCAGGACTAACATAAAACATACAGCAACCGAAAGAAAACAGCTCGAAATGACGACAATACAAATTTTCAAGATTGGAATGCCGAAGCGAGATAGACCGGTCCACATCCATGACCTCACAATGTTTAATAAATTTTAATAATATACTAATGGTCAATTGCATTATCGCAGTCAATGATTCTCAGATAAGACAAAAGAAGAACGTAGTAGTTTTAGTAGTAGTAATAGTAGTAGTAGTAGTAGTAGCAATAATAATAATAATAATAATAATAATAATGTAGTTGTTGAAATGATAGTAATAATAAAAATAATAATAATAATAATAATAATAATATTATTATTATTATTATTATTATTATTATTAATGATAAATATATCAGCAACACTAGTAGTAACGGCAGTATTATTTCGTCAGTAGGATCATTTAAACATTGATATTAGGACGTCTTATATTTGTTAATAAAGTCTTAAGAACGAGAACTTATACACACACACACACACACACACACACACACACACACACACACACACACACACACATATATATATATATATATATATAGACACCTTTTTAACGTCATAAAAAGAGCACTAATAATAACAATTTACAACAAAGCTACAATACTGGACAAGAACAACAAGAACAACAACAACAACAACAACAACAATAATAATAATGATAATAATAATAATGATGATGATGATGATGATGATGATGATGATGATGATGATGATGATATTCGTTGTTGTATTTAGTCCCAATGAAAATAGTTCCTCTTCTCAGTATAATTTCTTACAATTTCATTAGTGTTCTTTTTTTAAATCTAATTACTAAATGGCTTTGCGTGTGTCAAATCCCTGTCGCACAACTACTAATATCATAACATCAGTGCATTTGTAACTAACTGACAGCCTCCCTTCGCATTCAGGATTTCATTGTCCCCAAGGAATTGAAATCGAGGTTTCCCCTCTCCATAAAGCATACACGAGGTACTCAAAAGAGAGTTTGATTTTTGTCCTGACACCGACCGTGGTTTTTTGATCTGTAATCAATTTTGTATTATAACTTATTGTCTGCAGACAGAGGGGTCCCGAATGATTTGCCTTATAGAAGCAAACAATGAAGACTTTGCCCCGGAGACAAAACCCTTGTCTCACTGTCGTCGAACTACACCAAAATAGCTTCATATTGAATTTACTATATCAGATGTCAGCGTGATGGGCTTTAAATTAGCTTTTACAACTGTTAACCATTGTTCAAAATAACGGCGGCGAAGTTGAAAGGAAAAGTTATAATAGAAAAAAAATAATAATAATAAAATAGGGTCCTATTTTTAAGGGAAAATTCCGTTTGAATATGAAGCAGCTGTTCGTTTGTATTCTTGACCATAATATGTATACTTTTTATAAACGGATTGAGCGGAAGCGCCAGTCATGTAGTATACTTTGTATGACTGTGATAACATCACTTTATGCAAGCATGAAATTCAACACATTTTGTAATTGACCACAGAGTTTGATTCTCGTTTCCGACATGTGCCAAGGAAAGGTCGGTGGTTTTCTTTGGAGTCTGTTTTCCTAATTGCGATAATATCCAACATTACGCCTACGCCTGAGCCGTCCAACAGCGCAAGACAGTCGCCTATTCAAATAAAGACAGAACACTTTTTTTTCTTCGGATATCTATTTGCATCTTATGTAATGCAAAATGTCATGGTAATTATATAACTTTAATTTCGCCAATTACGCAATAGTAAGTAAAGGACAGTTAACAGCGTTGTATGCTTTGTATTTTAAGATTATTCCTTTTGGATATAAACAATTACAACATTTAAATTATATCTGATTATATAAAAGAAACTATATTTTCAGAATCGGTGCGAAATAAACTCATATCTTAAAGAAAGACATCTAAAGGATTGGAAATATATACTTTGGCTACGATCATAATCGACGGCCCTATAATTTGGCCTAGGAGAATCAACGAGGAAGCTGTTGGAAACAAAGAAAGCTTGTACCCAGAATTTAGTGATAATTAAAAGATGTTATTGCCTGTACTTTTAAAGGTTGCCACATAGTGTATTTCATTAAATCGACGATTCAGTGATGTGTTGTTTACAGCTTTTATTCAATACAGGTCAAATGTTGGGTTATCACTATTCATTTTTCTTTACAGACCACTGTCCTTTCACATCTGTCCGATTGGGTCCTAGTCCTAGTTCAGCCACATTGTGGGTATGTGAGAAAGAGTATCAGCAGGTTGTCGGTGGTTGTTATCTAGGGTTTCCGGGCTTCTTCCACCGTCATTTATACTGGCCGCCATATATAGCCTATCATGCGCTACTAAATGACGTTAAACCCCCAAACAACAGCAACAGCAGCAGCAACATCGTCCTACTAACGGGCTTGAATATATGTATGAGACTTCCAATTGTGACGCGAGTATTTGTTCCACTCCAAAAGCATATTGTCCAATTTCGTGAGAATGTGTCGATCCTGGATATCAAAGAGTTTAATCCGATTTAATTCAATTTAAGTCATACTTTCATTTTTGCAAAATCTCTTCTTCCTTCTGACAATAAACTTCCTGGCCAGTTACATATTTCAAAACTATCGCCAATGATATTACCAGCGGTCTGGACAGGATATATATATATATATATATATATATATATATATATATATATATATATATATATATATATATATATATATATATATATATATATATATATATATATATATATATATATATATATATATATATATATATATATATATATATTAGTGTTGTCATAGTCATTCTTGAGATTTGAAATCTCGTTTCACAGAAGGTCCAAGAGTTGTTAGAGAGCAATAGACTCGTTTCTTTAACAATAATATTGTCTTAAATAAACATAGTCCAAAGTCTCTGGACTATGTTTCGCACATGATTTCTGTCTTTTACATCCATACACACAACACTAATTTGAACTGGGTTTGTTGTTGCTATTGTAGTGTCTTTAAAAGGTAAATGGAGATGATCTTAGCGTAGTGCTTATGCTATAAAGAGATGGGCTTCTGCTAATATTTATGATTAATTCCAAAGGTTAAAGATGTAAAACAAAGACATGCAATTACTAAAATATAATGAATTTTTATTGACTCGAGTGAAGATATACACGTGCTGTTTTAGATGTATAAAAATGTGTTAATTCTGTAACATATTTATATTTTATTCAAGTACAAATATATTAATGATTTCCATCTGAAATAAAACTCATCTCTCTCTCTCTCTCTCTCTTTCTCTCTCCTTTTGTTTATCAATAAATACATACATAAACACACAGTCTCAAACGCTGGAGACCTTGAAAATAGACTATATTTGGTAGATCTTCAGCAGTCACTAAGGTTATTCTGTTGCTGAGTTATCAAACGTTTCGGGATGCCTTTCTCCTCTTCGCACGCGCAGTATCAAACACCTTTCAATCTCATTTAGGGTCAATCAGATCTGATGTTCATTAAAGTTATATTGACTGACATGTCGATAAATTTGTCAATTGTGATGTAGTCATAAAATAAAGCGATGCCATTTATGTTTCTGTCATTTGTCGCTTGGGAAATTAATCCAGAAGTAATTCTGCTTTACTGGTGGAGGCAAATATTTCATAGTTCGTAATCCTGGTTACTATCTTTCACCACCTTTGAGGCTTTTCTACGAATTTTCTTAAATATGAAAATCTGGGAAAGATCGTAACGACTTGGTGGACAATGGAATTGTAATCAATTTTCCTGTACACCGTTAACTGTATGCCCCTAATAATTTTCTTAATTTTACAATCATAATGCCTTGTTGAATTCCATTTGTCCAGCTCTAAATAGATAACCAAAATATTTGCATGTGACGAATACGTTGATGTGAACTTAAAAAGATGATAATTTCTGTAGGATATAGTGATGTCTTTCACAAGTATTGTGCCAAATTTGTTTACCACTGCATTGTTCATGTCTCTCCTTTGACTGGATTAAACACTAAGTTGAATCAATGCATCCATCCTAGCTTTGTAACATATATATCTGAAATTATTTTCTGGTTTAAAAGTGTGTGGGTTGTATGTGATCTGTATTTCCAGTTTGCTTCATTAGTTTAGGAATGGTAAATATGCTTAGATTGTCTTAGTTTTTCGCGTTATGTTATGGTTATGTAGAAACATTATAGGGGATAAAATCATCCAGGTTGTGCAAACATTGTTGACAATGTTTCATTAAGTACTCAAGTGTATTTGATCTATTTTCACCGGACTCTGGAGTTTTCCTCAAAATTTCTTCGATTTTTATCTCGCTTTATTGTTACTTCACAAAATTCATTAGGATCTATTAATTTGAACAGACCGTTATATATTGCTTCACTACTCATTATTGCTGCTGTAGGCAGCAAATGAAACTCAAAGGATTATAGTAATGGTTATCGCTTTATTCCCTGAAGTGAGGTCCACCTTAGGTACCACGTGATAAACATTTATTTTTCTGCTTTGGGGGTCTTTGATCTGAAACTAAGTCATACAAAAGGGCAAAGCAACAAGTGTCGTAAAATTCAAGAACATAATTTATTTTCATACGTTATAATGTAAAAATGTAAGAGGAACTTACAGTATTATGAATTACATGCAAAATAATCCTGAAAGTTCTCTGACAAGTCCAAACGTTTAGCGTGTTCCAAACGAATTACAAGCCTGCCGTTTTTAAAACCAGATTTATGTCTTCCTGTGAATCACTTGATGCGTGAAACTTGTGCAAATGTGGACGGATCAATGAATCCACCAGGGCATTAGTTTGTTTGGCTTTTTGTGATTAAACGTCATTTTGATTTTATATATTTCTTTATTCAACTTTTTAATTTTTTGAAATAATGCAATATTAATTAAATCCATTTCCTGCTTATTTGAGTTTTGAACGTCAATATATGGAGATCTATTTTGATTTTGTCTGTATCAATCCTTGTAAAGAATGCGAGAGTTTTCTTATCTGCTTCAAGTTTGTATGTATATGGTTCTGTTGCAAACGATTGCTGTGATTCACTCACATCGTTTTTCAAACCTTTCATCCTTTGTCTATTGTTTTGAACCACACTGATGTTATCACCCACTTCTCGATTTTCTTTTAGATTGCTGAAAATCAGCGTGTAGCGTGTTCGAAAAGTCAGTGAATGTATCCTGCTCTATGGTTGTAATCTTATAATTCAACTTTTCAATAGATGCATCGTCAGTGTTATCATAAATATTTGCGTTGTTTTTCTTGCACATGATTTTTCTTTCGTGCATTTCCGGTTAAACCATTATCCTGATGTAGGATTAGGGTAGGCAGATAGGTTGTTGACCAGTCTGTAATGTTTGAGCTAAAATCATTTACTACCTTTCGATTTCTTGATCCTGTTGTTTAACCTTTAATTAGAGATTTTCTGTAATTGTATGGTCTCATTTGATCTTGGAGAGTTCGAAAGTCTTCCAGAGATATTTGTTTTGTTTAAGTCACCATCTAAATCATCTATCTGAACATTTGCTATATCAGTTGTAGATAATGTGTGTGATGAGTTAAATCATCTGTTATTTACTGTTTCCAATGATTGAATCGCAGCAGATAAGATTTTGAATATCTGTCTGAACAATTTTCATCCTCATCAATCTCTTTCCTAGTTCTAAGATTTTATTAGCTTTTTAAGTACTGACATGTACGATAGCTGATAATTTATTTTAAACTTGTCTCCTTTATGTCTTAATATTTTTCAAATTACTATCCCCCGAGTCTTACGTATTTAATTATGTCTTTTGTATTCCTACGTATTCAATTAATTACGTCTTTGTATTCTTATGTATTTAATTAAGTACGTCTTTGCACAAAACGACAAGGCATAACATCAAACATTTGTACACAAATTTCTCGGCTGTTAATACGGATATTGTTGACGTCAAAGTATTCACTGTTTGCTCTAGTGAGACTTCTCTTTCGTCCGCTTTTGTATAAACGTATAAAGACCCCTTAAATATACCCAAATTGTACTCCGCGCTGACTGCGTCATTTATCTAGAAATGAAATCTAAGACGACGAGCTCAACGTGTTTCAAAGGAACAACACGTCCGGTTCATATCATTCGTTGTGAAATAAATCGTGCAGTTGTGGTAGACGTCATTCTTCACTGCAGATGCTGTTTCTATAGGATACTTGTCCTGGACTTTGCTGCTACGCTACTTATTTTAATTGAAACTAACATATTAAAGGCAAAACATGACATATTTTTACTTTTCCATTTTCACCATTTATGCTTATTGTTATGCATATTTGATTTAATTTATATTTGATTTAATTCAAGTGTTTGTAAGTTTTAAAACCTTTTTATTTTTAATTTCAGGGCATGTCAAAGTAATGTAATTATGTTTACTAGGAATTTGATATCTTGCAGAAATTAGTTTGACCTGACTGTTTAAACGTAAACACCGAACTTTGTATCATTTGCTGACCTAGTTCCAGGCCTTGATTAAGAATGAAGTAAACAACCTCAATTTTTAAATTCATTTTTAATGTGTGAAATCGATTCTGTACTGGAATGAGTGACATGTAGATACCTTCTAAACTGTTTTTGGAATGTGATCACGTGACCCTCATACATGTATCTATTTTGCGCATTATTTGACTGTATAACCTTTGTCTGTAGAGACATAATCTCAGTCGGGTTTGAAAACAATGGAACGTAAGGTGTTTGTTTTATTTGTGACCAGTTTGGAGTTACATTTTAATTTTTATTCAAATTATTTGGATTCTATTAATTCTTTTTTCCTGGAAATATTTGAGTGTTCATACAGAATTCTTGGACAAAGCCATTTATTTAGATTTTATTCGGAAATTCAAACACCTGAATATTGTTTGTGGATCAACAAGAAACTGTAGACACATCCGTAATATAAAGGCTACAGTATACGTTATCCCATTCCATTTTGGATTTTTTGTCGGGACTCGAACTTGAATTCATTAGAACATTTCATTACTAGGACTTCTAAATTTTATATTGGATTATTCTTGAATTATGTTTGGATTTGATTCTTAAACCCGTAAGGGCTTAGAATTTCATTTTTATAGTGTTTTTCCATGGGAATAAATTATTTGCTAAATTTTTCAAAGCTTGTTGTTTTCAATGTTTCTTTTGTTACTGTTTATTATAGCCTAAACACGTAACATAAGACTTATGATTAATCGGTTAATAGTATCACTTTGTAATTGTTTGCAATAACCAATAACACTGCATGCAACAAGTCAAGGTACATAATTGTACGGGTAACGACTCTATTGATTGTAGAGTAGTTAGCATCAAAATAGATTTGGTGTTTTGGTGTAAAAAGTATACATTTTCTTGTTTCTAAAGAGGCACTATCAGCATTGACAGTGTGATTGTTCGGTTGCTTATGAGTGCTTGACTGATTGCTTTTTTCCTTGCTCAACTCGATATATTACTTTTTTTTAAACAGTTTTTATCGTAAACATAGCACCAATAAGAGTTAAAAGTTCGTTACCTATTTTAAAAAACTTGCAAACTAGAGTAACTCCTAAAATAGGAGAGTCAATACAAATCTTTTTTATACTTATATTTTATTTTTAAGTCCGTTGATTGGTGAGGAGAACAGCAATTACATCCAGTATATTCATCACTGCAAGTACATCCAGTATATTCATCACTGCAAATAAGGACGAATGACACATCATTGTCTGTTCATATAATTCATTTCATCAGGTGATAATGTTCTTCAGAATTAAACAGTACAGACGCTATAGTTATCTTTACGCTTACAGCCAACATAAGTGTTGCCTCCCCAAAACCTTGCATAGAGCTACGTTTTTCTTGCCCTCAGCAAAATTCGGGGAAACAACATTCTGATGAGCTCATGCTTTCTTCTAAATGCCCGAAATCCTACTTACATTTAACAACCTTTCTGAAATAAATACCGTTTAAACTAAGTACTCGATTTTCTCCTCGAGATTTCTCCAGTCATACTTTGACTCACATCAAATTAAATTGTTTCATATCTATGTTATTATTATTTGATCTGAATACCTCGTCCGAAAGGGTACTTTACACTCACTCACTCATGAGTTTTCCCACTTGAACCTTTAAACCGATTACATCATTTTTATTATTTGTTGTCATTGATTTCGTGATGTAGTTGGAATTAAAATCACAGTTTGAATGATACCTATTTTATTTCTTATGAGATGACATTTGTTTCCTTGCTAGGACATTGCCCACACTGTTATTGCCTTATCACGTTTTTCAGGCCTGTTATTCAGCTATGATGTTTTTGGATGCACTTTTTCTCCTCAGGTTTCGTTATCAATGCAAGTTTCCATGACATTCATGTTTTAGCTGGTTCAGTTTCTAATGAGCTGCTTTCTATGCATACCTGTTACATTGTAAAAATAAGCATATTTTGAAGACATCGATCATCTGTCTCTCACGTGATTAACTTAGATTCTTTTGTATGGAAATCTTTTCCTTGCATCCTGATTCAACGCGTAGGTTGATACAACGGTTGAAAAAATTCAAGGAATACTTTACGTCTGATCAATTGTCTTTATCCTTCATCAGCAAGATAAACGAGACTTCCGTGTGTAGCTGGTAGGTTATTTCAGCAATATGCAAAGTTTATTTAAGTCTTTCAAACGAACAGATGCTTTCAGATTGATGCAAAATATTCTCATTCATAGGGCTGATTAAAAAAAATATTTCATATACCAGGTGAGCATTTGTTTTTTAATATCTAACATTTCTCTTCAAAAAATAGGACTCAAAACAGACTGACCTTGTAAAATATACGAGATTTTAATGTGTACTGTCGGTTTAGTTGGTCCCCTGCCGAGTCATACCAAAGACTTACAAAAATGGTACTAACAGCTGCCTCGCTTGGCGTTCAGCATTAAGAGGTTAGTGTTTGGACTGGTCGTGTCAGGATAATGTGACTGGGTGGGACATCATGCAACATGTCTGTGGCATGACGCCCCAGTACTAGACATCACTTAAAACACTGCCACGCTGCAGACATAATAATAATAATGAGGACTTTTTTTTTATAGCGCCTAATCTTTAGAAGCTCTAAGCGCCTTACAACATTAGATAACACCTATAAGATAAAACATATATAATGATATGATTACAAACACAAACACAAACACAAACACCATGAAATTAGAAAACATAAAAAAACATGCTGAGAATATTTAAGGTAGGAAACATTATTAGGTCTTTAAGTTTGTTCTTGCAGTCGAAATAGGTGAGTTTTGAGTGCACTCTTGAATGTGATCACTGTGTCTTTGGGTCTAAGTTCAGTGGGCAATTCATTCCTCGCTGCTGGGCCCTAGTATGCAAAAAACGCTGTCAGCATGACTTTGTTTTCATAGTGGGAATAATGAGTATACCATTGTCAGAAGAGGAGCGTAAGTATCTTCCTAGTGTGTACACATGGGTGAGGTCAGATAGGTATGTTGGACTAGAGTCCGACAGTGAAACGTAGCACAGAGAACAAATTTTGTGTTTGATTCTGGATCGAATGGATAGCCAGTGTAGGGTACAGAGCAGCGGGGATGTGTGCTCGGATTGTGGTACTCAAAGTATGATCCGAGCAGCTGTGTTTTGAACTTTTTGAAGTTTCTGGAGTAGATATTGAGATGAACCAGACAGAATTGAGTTACAATAGTCCAGTCTTGAAAGTACTAATGAACACACAAGTGTTTTAATGTCATCAACTGAAAGATATTTGCGAATGGAGCTGATGCGTCTCAGCTCAAGACATGCAGCCTTGCATATGTTCATGACATGTTGATGCAGTGTGAGTACTGTCTAGAGTAACACCTAGGTTTCGTACTGATTGTGTGAATTTAATGTTGGTGTTGCAGACATTTATCGTTTGAGGTAAAGGATGTGAATGAGAAAGTCTTTGTGTTGTAATCAGAATGGCCTCAGTTTTATCATCATTCATCTGCAGCTTGTTACATGTCATCCATGATTTCACATCAGAAATGCACATCTCTATACCTTGGATAGCAGCATCAACTTCAGTTGGGTGGCTAGATTTGTATATTTGGGTGTCATCAGCGTACAATTGGTGAAACCCTGGATGATGACCTATGACACTTGAGAGCGACTGAGTGTATAGAATGAAGAGAACAGGTCCAAGAACAGACCCCAGTGGAACACCACAACACAGATCAACTGGGCTCAAGTGTATTCCATTTGCAGATACAATTTGTGCCCTGTTGACGAAGTAGGACTTGAGCCACAGTAAGGCTGTCTCATGAATGCCAAATACATGCTGGAGACGGTGAAGTAATATATCATGGTCTATTGTGTCAAATGCTACAGACAAATCAAGGAGGGTGAGGACTGTAATCTTTCCGCTATCCAAAGCAGAGAGAATGTCATTAGTTACTTTTAGAAGAGTAGTTTCAGTACAGTAACAAGGGCGATATGCAGATTGTACATTGCTAAAAAGACTGTTTGAATTCAGATGAGATACAAACTGGGATAGAACAACCTTTTCTAAGATTTTTGATATGAATGGGAGATTAGAAACTGGGCGGTAGTTCTTTAAATCGTTATGGTCTAGTGTTGGTTTCTTCAGCAGAGGTTTTACAATGGCAGTTTTGAAAAATGATGTTAATTCACCTGATGAGAGAGAGGTATTAATAACATCAGTTAGTGAAGGCAATACTAGATCTAAGCACTCAAGCAGCAGTGATGTTGGAATTGGATCAAGTCCATATGACTTGGTGCACTCTTCATCAGGATTGTACGTACGAAATCCATATAGACAGGTTCAAATGCTGCTAATGGTTGCCGCTCAAATTCTGTATCCCAACTGTAAGGTGACGACGAGTCAATTGAAATTTGGGTGTCAAGCTTATCTCTAATGGATTGTACTTTGTCACGGATGAAATTTGCAAACATGTCCGGAAGGTCGACTGGAGAGAAGGTAGCTGGAAGCTGGTAGATTTGTTCCTTGACATTAGCTTGTTAGTAATCTCGAAGAGCTCTTTGCAGCTGCACCTTTCCATGATCTTAGTAGTGTAGTGGGCTGATTTCGCTGCATGGACTATATCTGTGACATTCTTCTTAGCGACTTCATATATTTGCTTATGAATAGTGAGTCTGGTGGAAAGCCAAAGCCTTTCAGCTTTACGGCAGTCTCTTTTAGCAGTGCGAAGCTGGTCCCTAACACTGCTATACCATGGAAAAACACTTTTGAATTCATACTTTGCACTTGGTAGCTGGGGCATGTTTGTCGAGCAATGAACACATACAGTTATCGAGTTGTTCTGCTGTAGGAGGTAAGCAAGTTGTTAGGTTTGCTTGGATGTCGTGCATTAGTTTGGTTCTATTTATCATACAGAGGTTTTTCTTAGTAGCCGATAAAGGTGGAGGGTTAGGGACTGATACGTCAAGATGGCATATAATGCAGAGGTGATCTAATGCAAGTTTATGGGATCCCAGGGAGGTACGAAGATTGTTATTATCAGATCTATGAAGAATCCAGTCTAAAATGTGACCATGTTCATGGGTGGGTTGGTTAACTGACTATTTGAGGTTGAAAACATTAATGGAATCTAGGAGTTTTGATGTATTTGGGTTTCCAGGACAGTCAAAGTGAAAGTTGATATCTCCAAGAATAATCAGGTTGCCACTTATCGAATTTCCATACTCCAGGAGATTTGGAAACTGCTCCAAAAAGAGAGATTCAGTCAGTTTGTTTTTTCTACTAGGAGGAGGGCGGTATAGGCAGAAAACATGGACTGACCTTTGCTCCAGTGTGAGTGTGGTTTGGACTAGTTCAAACGATGTGTGGTCGAAATTGAATGTTGTAGTGTGGTTAAGACGTTGATCATGGAGATCCGCGAGAGTTACGGGGAAACGACTTGATGGAGTAACTAGTGGGTGTTAGATCCGCACACTTGGACTCATCGCCTGATGCTTTTAGCCATATTTCTGTCAGGAAAATGAAGTCAATATTCTGGTCGTTGATAAAATTAACTATTTCTGTGCGCTTGTCCGGTGGTCCTACTGATTGGGCATTGAATAATGCAATACGCAGAGGTATCTCTTGGATAGTTGACACGAAGGTTGACGAATTAATAGGGATTTGAATTAGGTTATCTAAATTAACGGTCGAACTTTTAAATTGTCGAGCCGGAATGGGCATAAGGGAGATAACTGGAATTCTTCTTCCTGTTCTACGCCTCCCAGATTTGAAACAACGTTTCTTTTTTCGCTTCTGTTTACATTTAGGTAATGATGAATGTACTCCCAGTTCGTTTAGTCCATAACACAATGTAGTGTGGAGAGCCAAGGAGTGGTCATTTAAAGCAATTAATGAGGGTCCATCATAGCATAAACGGGTTGACTGGCGAGTATCACGTGATTACTATTTGTTCAAATGGAAGTTGTAGCAGTGGAGGAAGACTGCTGAGAAAAAGTTTAATTGTTCTCGTTTCCAAAACATGGTGATGAAGAAACACATAGAACTGAACAGCCAATACATAATGAACACAATAACGTAGACGAAGACAGGCAACATGCACAAATATCATGAAAACGGCACAAAAAATGGAACAGCTGCATCAAGGCGGTTAAGCGATAGCGGCCATCTTGGATTTTTTACATCGTAGCGACATGACTGAAAACTTGTTAAAGCTACGTTAAAAATCCAAATAACACGCACATAGTTTAATTGACATTAAGTGTTCGTATCCAATATATAATTTATCTTTTTAACCATTTTGCTTAATGGTGATAGCTATCTCAATGTTTTTTTTTCTTCTTAAAACATTGTAGGAAATCTTATTTGATGTTTGGAACACAATATTTTTGGCATAACAAAACTAGCCTCACCACAGATTACTCTGTTCAAACTCGTAAACAAATGCGCATCATCATTTGAACTCATTATATATTTGTCATATCTATAATTTTTTTTTTTTAAAATCCAAGATAATATAGCTTTTCGCCATTATTTCTTATATGACAAAACAAGACAGGTTCTGCAGGTCGGTAGACACAAAATCTATTCTATGGTCCAGCGAGTTTTATTTTTAAGGAAAATATTTAGTTTTACAAACATTTTCTAGCGTAAGGATAGAAGTTTAAAAAAGAAGACCACCCCCAACAAACGCATTGCTTTAACTGGATTAAACCGACGTAACCTGGTTGAATGGTCTCTAATAGGCACATTATTGTTACTTCCTTGACTTCAGCAATACTAGCGATATCTTATACCATTTGTGCAATTGTTCGCCTAGTCAAAATAAGTAATAGTAAAAAAAAATAGTTAACTGAAACATATGATGCACTATATGAAAGGGCCACGAAACACACAGTTTAGTCAAGTATTTTATAGAGTGTCGGCGAAGCAATCCTTGGAAGTCAAAAGCAATTGTTCTGTACTTTGGAATGCATAATTGACATATGATTTAAGAAATTAGGCTCATATTTGCATCCCTACAGCAGTAAATTGTCCTAAATTACTCCCTATTATCTCGACATTGAAAGATGACAAAAATTCGATAACACTTAGCAAGCCAGAAGGAGAATTGAACCGTACGTTTGATGTTGTATATTATCTGAGTTGAGTCTTTCTTTAGCGTTCCTTTTGGTGCTGCCAATGAGGACATAGACAAACTACATGTACCAATTTTGATTTCTGTTGTGCATATAAGCATATACTATTTTAAACATTTTGAGAAGGTCATGGAGAATAATGTTGATCTAATGACGTAATTATTAATCCTGATATAATATAAATGCTTTCAAAACATATTAAAAAAGATACGAATAGCCTTATCTCTTTTTACCGATAATTTTCGATTCAGATGAGAAAATACATTGATTTTATCTTATTCTTTCGTTGGTTACAAACGTTAGAAACATTTAAAATGGGCGCTGCTTCTTAATGAAATGAAAAAGGTAATTAGAGGAGTACTATAAATGTACGACAGGCAGATGAAAAGGATTTCCAATTGTCTTTTCTTTTTAAGTTAAGCTTGAGGCTCATTCATTCAGTTTGAAAGCGTGTATGCACTTCTTTACTGCAATCAACTAATTCTCAAACTCACATCACATACTTCTTGACCTGTGTCATGTTTGCCCAGCTCCTGCTCGTATGTCATATATAAACTAAGGTATTATTACAAGTCATGGTATGATGTCTAAACAGATCCGCAGGCTAGAGTTAGTCTCTTACACAAGGTTACCGTGACCAGTGAGACGACCCGGTATATAGAATCGGCACAGCCGTTAGATCGCGTGACTTCCCACCTATGTGTTATGCTTAGTCCTAAGATCAGAGGAACTCGCGAGGGACATTGGCGTGTTCTAAATCCGTCCCCACGTTGACAGACAGCGAGAAGGACACTGTTCGCTAAGTTTGATTGGATCGGGTGAAAGCGACACCCAATCGGAATCGAGATGGAAGGTGTGATAACAATTTTGTTCCGAATTATATATTCTAACTAGCAAGCGAAAATTTAGTTTCGCCTAGGAAGATTGCTGAGCAATATAGGGTTACTCCGAGGAAGCCACTCGTAATTTGGCGGTAAAACTTAGAGAGGAGATTCTAAAGAAAGACAAACCTTTGAAAAGCGGAGAAGGAGGAGGAGTATAGAGAAGTCGAGGAGGAGAAGGAAATTGGAGAAAGGTGAGAGGAACAGGAAAGAAGAATACACAGATGAGTAGAATACAAGGATATATGGAAAGCTATCTCACACTACTAATCAAAAAATGAAATAGGCTATCACAGGATCGAGCGGACGAAGAGTATTTGGGAAATTTGAAGCACTTGACTATTGAATTATTACTAAATTGTTATTCGTTGAATTTCACATTTTTGTATATTTATTCATTTAACCGTCGGCATTTCTGCTTTGCATCTATTTTGCACTAATTTAACTTCCAGCCAAAATCGAGCCTGGGTGGAAATTCTAAAATAATTTAAATAGAATATTGGGAGCACCCCACCCCAACCATAACACACCAACCACAGTGGCGGAATAACAACCTGTCAAGTTACAGTGGCAGATTCGTCCGGGATCTGAATTAAACATAAATATTATCTTTATGACCTCAAGTTTTATTTGTTAGGATGTGTTAGTGAACAGGGGCTAGTCACCATAGAAGCGACCGCAAAAGAAAGAGCTCACTCTTGAAATGGAGCAATTAAGAGTAGAAGATAGTACCACCGATAGGGGCGATTCCAGTACGAGTTCTGGAGGGAGCGTTCAGACAAAAAATCCGCGGTTCAACGAGAAAGAAGAGTCCATTGACGATTGTTCGTACAATTTGTGAAACTCGCTGCGTTCATAAAATTCTCGATCAACACTGGGCGATTAACGTATCAGCCTTTTTGAAAGGTGAAGCTCGCGAAGTTTACCGTAACTTATACGCAGAAGCAATTGACGACTACAACGCGCTCAAGAAGGCCTATCTTTGCCATTATAAGTTGACCGCCGAAATGTACCCTAAACGTTTTCGGGACTCGACGAAAAAGGCAACTGAAAACCACTCTCAATTCCACACCATTGTTCGAGGGTTATTTGAGAAGTGGATAAAGATGGCAGAAGTCGAACAATCGTACGATGGGCTACGCGAGGCTATACTCAAGGAGCATGTCCTGAGTACTTACCGTCGCGAGTTGATAGTATTCCTTGTGAAGAGAGAGCACCGGACTCTCGAAGAGATCGCCTGCATGGCGGAGAGGTACGAAAAGGCAAACTCGAAGAATGGAGCTTCCAGGGGTACGAATCGATCCCGACCCACTGAGTTGCGCCGTGTGGTTGAGGGAGAGCTGGCTGTCTGTAACCGTCAGGGCGACGAGAAGATTGGAAGGGGATCTGCAGGTAAGAAAGCCACCCATAGACCAGGATAGGCCTCACCCACAGAAACGGTGCTTGCTACAGCCGAACCCCCGAAACCTGCACACCGACACCGGTGAGTGCTAAAGAATTCAGGTCCAATAGTCGACAGACGAAACCGACACCGTTGGAAGTTGCATCGACACCGGTCAGTAACGTTCTTTCAGCCGAATAGAGGAAGCTTCAGCAGGAGGGAACAACTCTGGCTCAATTGCATAAATACTTTGAAGAAAGAACGGAGAAAGAATCTCCGAATGGCGCGGTGAAGTTCGTATACAAGAAGGGGATTTTGTGTCGCCACGCCAGGAAAGGACACGAATACTTGAGGCAAGTCGTTGTGCCAAAGGAGAAGTCTTAAAACTCGCGCATGAGAGTCTCATGGGAGGACACATGGGAATTGCCAAAGACGCGTGATCGTCTTGTCAAGGAATTCTAGTGGTCAGGGGTCCAAGGAGATGGTAAGCGGTTATGTCTCTCATGTGACAAGTGCCAGATAATGGCACCGAAAACGGATCTTTGACCTGTCCCTTTGGTGAGTACACCACTTATCGATGGACCATTTCAACGTGTCGCGATGGATTTGATCGGACCGTTAAAACCAGCGTCGTCGCAAGGAAATCGGTATATTTTAACGGTCGAAGATAACGATAACGCTATCCGGAGGCTGTCGCGTTGTGTAATATTGATTCGGAAACCGTCGCTGCGGCGCTGTTTGGGACTTGGTCTCGATTTGGAGTACCCGACGAGATCCTGAACCATCAAGGGACATAACACGCGAGTCGCGTAATGGCAGTGGTGAACCGATTGATGTCGACTAAGCACCTCACGACTACACCATATCACCCCCAATGTAACGGACTGGTCGAGCGGTTTAACGAGACTCTGGAAAACACGCTTAAGAAGCTGTGTGAAGAGATAGAGACGTTGCTGACAGGGTATTCCGATGTGCTTACGGAAATACCTGGAAGTACGTCACTGTCAAGTTAGGGTTCAAGCTGGTGGACGGCCTGCCAGCAAGTGGAAACCCTACCCTTTTCCCACGCGAAACGAAAAGTCGTAAGAGAAGAGATCGAGCAGATGATTGCTCTGTCAGTAATCGAGCCCGCCGATTCTCCGTACACCTCTCCAGTAGTCTTAGTGCAGAAGAAGGATGGTACACATCGGTTTCGTGTCGACTACTGCAAGCTGAATCAGGTGACGAAATTTTAAGTCGAAATGCTACCTGACCTAGAACATATTTTCGCTTGTCTTGAAAGCGACACAATTTATTGATGTATGTAAAAGAAGTTATTGATACCGTGATTTTATTACGACGTTTTTTTACCATATAAGAACGTATGCCTATTTCGACGGGAATGAATGCGTGACCGAATAAATTTAATAGCCGTTATCTAATGATAGGCTGGGTGTAGTGTGAGATGAGAGGGCTAAGAAAAACACTGTGCCGTCATTGGGTTTCCACAGGAATGTTTTTTGGGGACAAAACTTTCGGTTCAGTTAAGTCCCGAGTCTCTGAGAAGGAGACGGAAGTGAGACTAGCATAGCAGTCGGAGTCGACAGGTCTAGTCGATGGAAAAGGAGTGGAGGAGGAGAAAGTGGAGAAGTCGAGAAGGGGTAGAGAAGTCGAGGAGGAAAAGAAATTTGAGAAAGTCGAGAGGAAGATAAGGAATAAGAGGAATAGGATATAAGAATACACAGATGAGTAGAATACAAGGACAGGTGGAAAGCTATCTCACGCTACTAATCAAATGATGCAATAGGTTATCACAGGGTGCAGTGTAAGGAGATACTTGGGAAATTTGAAGCACTTGCCTATTTAATTATTATTAAATTGTTATTTGTTGAATCTCACTTTTTTGTATATTCAATAATTTAACAGTCAGGATTGCTGACTGGGGCTCGGAGCTTTACATCTATATTTCACTAATTTAACTTTCAGCCAATATCGAGCCTGGGTGGGATCTCTATAATAATTTAGATAGTATCTTGAGAGCTCCCTACCCCATCAATAATACCTACCACAGTGGCGGCATAATAATCCATTACATCACATCCTGTATTGTAATGTCATACTGGTCATGTGCCGCCACTTCGTTAAAGTAACAGTTTTTACAAATTGATAACTAGTAAATACTTTGCATAAAAATATATATTTGCCACATTCTTTCTTTAAAATGGTGGCATAAATGAGGTAAAGAGAACAAAAATGTGTAATATTTAACATATAATAATTTCAAATACTAATTTTACATACAGAATTCTATAGATTAAATAACACGTTTTCATAAACTAGAGTCAAGATTATCCTTTAACATTTTCACGTTTATTGAGGAAATCAGAATATTAACTCTTGATATGCTGATGGCGTATGTATCAATATAATAAAGAAACAATTTCGTAACTGTCTTAGAATATAAAAACAATAACAATTTCGTAACTGTCTTAGAATACAAAAACAATGTTTTTATGGCCTAATAGTAAATAATCTGTGTTCAATTCTTTAAATAAACAGTTACTTCTTTTTGATCGATGTAATCAAACAGAACAAAATGTTATCTTGTTTAGTGCATGTATTTTACCATTGCCGAAAAGATAAGTAAGATTTTTTTCCTTTTCGAAATAATACAGGGAGTATACGAGACTATTTTGTCTCCAATTCCCAAATGGAAAGATTTTCTGGAGTATTCAACGCTGTTGAACCTTCTTTTAATTGCTCACTTCTATCTAAGTATAAGTTGTGTAAACAACATATAATCCACAATAGTCTTTCTACAAATTTTATAGGGAATGCATACAGTTTAATCCATCAGAAAATTGTGTTTTATATCTAGTATGCATTGCTTACACTTCCTGCTTCTATTTTCCCGATCTTTTCCAGACACCTGCTTACAGTCATACGATTTAAAGTAATATCTTCGTCTTTTACTGTCTTTGTACATTGTCTGTGTCTTTGTACATTGTCTGTGTCTTTGTAGATTGTCTTTGTCTTTGTACTTTGTCTGTGTCTTTGCACATTGTCTGTCTTTGTACATTGTCTCTGTACATTATCTTTGTCTTCGTACATTGTCAGTGTCTTTACATATTGTGCCTTTGTACTTTGTGTCTTTGTACATGGTTTTTGTCTGTCTTTGTGCATTGTCTGTGTCTTTGTGCATTGCTTTGTCAGTGTGTTTGTATATTGACTTTGTCAGTATCTTTGTGCACTGTCTGTCTTTGTACATTGTGTTTGTGTAGATTGTTTGTTTCGTTGTATATTGTCTTTATCTGTGTCTTTGTGCATTAACAGTGGGAATACTTTTTTCATGTAAAGTCGAAGTCTAACGAGCAAACATGAGAGAATATTTGTATATTGACTTTGTCGGTGTCTTTGCGCATTGTCTGTGTCTTTGTACATTGTCAGTGAGAATACTGTTTTCATGCAAAATCGAAGTCTAATGAGCAAATATGAGTGAATATTATTTTAAAAACCTGTAATATATTTATAATTATTCTGAGCTTAGCCTTAGCCAAGGTAAAGATTAACGAGTACCTGAAAATACAATGTTATCTATTAATTGACAGGTTATATTTGATCTTCCTCATATGCAAATTCATCGGGTTATTTGCTGATTATAAATTTGATCTCCCTTACAACTCCTTTTGGAATACTATACTCTGCATCGTTATTGAATAATTGATGTTCTATGCAATATTCTATTTCTCCTGTCATTATAATGCTAGAAAAAAACTTGGACGTTTGATATCCTAATTTGAAACATTGAACGGTAGAAGGAAACAAATGTCAGAGTTGGGTTATAATGACTGTATTGGTTGTCTACTCTGGATATCTATTCGAAGAGAACACTCAAGATTTGATTTGTCTTTTGAACATTTCGTAAATGATTTTTTTTTAAAGAAGAGTACTTGTTTTGATATGGGAAAATTTAGGAAGCATTCTAGAAATTATAAGTAAACGCAATATTTAGAAATTATTTTAAAGAGTCAGTATTATGGAAATCTCAAATAAAATGGTATAGCTAATACAACATAAATCAAATAATTTCATCTCAAGGGTATCAAAACAAATTGACACGATTAGTTTCTGTTTAAACCGCACTGCATTATGACTTTTAGCTTTTGCATCTTTACTTTTTCATTTTTGGGATATAAATAAGTAATGGTTGACCTTTTGAAATGATTAACTCGTATGCGAAGGTTTTGTTCGCACGAGTGACAATTTTTGTAAACAAATTTCTTTTTGTCTAGTCACTAAGTAATTATAAGCTTTTATGGCATATATGATTATAAGCTGATTTTGCGTTTCAGTATTAATTAAATTACGCTTGATTACGGTGTTTCCAGTATAAAAACATTTTCAATTTTTTCAGCAGATCTGAAAACTTTAAACGAACGGAAGAGATGAATTTTGTGTGTGATCATTTGACTGATATAATTTATGCGTGTACATGAACATAGCAAAACAGCTGACTATATTTCAGATAGCGAGGAAAAAGACATTATCATTCATGTATCAATAGAATGTGATATTTTATCAGTGCAATATAGTCATAGAATCGGGAGATAATTGATACTTTTCCAATGCAAATTCCTATCGTCCGAATGTCAAGGACTGGTCTGTTGCTTCATTCAAAGGCAGATTCGTGTTAGAAACTTTGACTGAGGGATTCCTTGCCAGTGGTCACTGGTATCGAGTACAGTAGAAATTAGGGCTGCAACGATTACCTGGATAACAGTTGAAAGCTCGGTTATTTGCGGTCACCGGTTACTAAACTTAGTACCGGTTAATTGATATTGTCTCCTCCCTTCTCCATTATTGCCTCATAACACCAAACATATTAAGTAAGGTGAACAATTTTATAAACGAATTGAAAATGTGAAGAAAATGCCCCTGCCCTTATCTTTTTGCAAGCACTATTTAAACATGAATTGAACTGTGTAGAAAATGCCCCTGCCCTTGTCTTTGAAAGCACGCTTTAAACATGAATTGAACTGTGTAGAAAATGCCCCTGCCCTTGTCTTTGAAAGCACGCTTTAAACATGTATTGAAAATGTAAAGAAAATGCCCCTGCCCTTCTCTTTGAAAGCACGCTTTAAACATGAATTACTTTTCTGTTTTTTGTAAGTTACGTTTGTATATTGGTTTCTGTGAAATATTGCAGTTGAGTCAGTTTGACTTAAAAACCAGAAATCTTGTACCACACCACACTTAAAGATGAGCTAGATGTAAGCCAAGTTTGGAATGAGAGATGAATATGGGCTCAAATGAAATGAATTTGTATTTTACCTCGGTTAACATTGGTTTGAGAAATGTTATTGGATTCTCGAAACACTTTTGCGTAGGCGATCTGTACTTCATTCCTGGTAGATATAGCTTTGATCCATTCTTATATGAATGAAAAAGAAGCCATAAGATTAAAGCGAAATATAAGTTAAAATGCTCCGTTGTTGGTCGTTTAATGCTTGCATATTGCGTCTTTTTCTCTCTGATACTGGTATGTTAAGTGAGGTACAAAGTGAGCCATGATTACACGTTATTATTCTAACGCTAATATGCTAACATTATTCAGAGAAAAGTGTTTATGTTTAATAGGGGCTTAGAATGCACTGACCCAGTACATGGATAAGGCCGATCTCTCACAACAAGATATGGTTAGGACTAGATTTGTCGTGCAATTATGTAGTAAAATTACAAAATGCTCAACGCGAGTTTGCTGATCTTAACACACATGATTTCGTATCGCTAGTACAAGATATACCCTGACACAAGTTTGCAGATTCCTTTGATCTGTTTAAAATAGACTACTCCAGTGATATTGGATAACATGCCCAAGGCAACCTAAGGGATATGGTTCAGTGGTATTAACGGATGTTTGGGAATGAGGCTCGATTGCATTCATAAATACCAAAGTGCGGATTGTATTTTGAAAATATTGGATTATAGCCATTACTAGAATGGAGAAGGCTTGAAATGCGATACTGCCAACATATAAACTCTTCAATTTACAGTAAGTCTGGTTACATAAAATATTGTAAGATATCAACAGTCGATCTAGAGATATATCATACCTGACAACGCTATCATGTAATAAATCATTTACAGCATGATCAAAATCCAATTAATGATAAGCACAATTGCAACAGTTCTCGCATGAATGGTATAAATATTATATAATTCAATAAATGTTGAAATTGTTGTGTAAATAATTCATAGTTTTGAAAAGAGCGGCTTTAATGAGTGACGTGCATTCACATAATACTTTCAGTCAGTTTATCTTAGGTACCTAATTAAATATACTAAACCAAGATTACATGTCGTCCTTCAACTATACAAATAAACACTTTACCTTGTGATCAAATCCTTTATTTTAGAATCTTTCGCAGATTTGTTTCAGTATACTTGAATACCCATTTATAGTATGCACACAACATCAAAAGCCACACGTACTCAGAATATTCGAATTGAGTACATATGTCTAGCATGCACACTACATGAAACACCACATATGCTCAGAATATTCAAATTGAGTATGTGTGTCTAGTATGCACACAACATAAAAGCTACAGGTGCCCAGAATATTGAAAGACTTAACTGCCATTAATTTTAAGCCTACCACTCTGTTGATTGTAAATATTACTAAGTATCTTTCTCTTAAAGCCTGTGATGTGTTTGCACAAGAAACTGTTCTGAACCTCTGTGTGAACATTTCTGGTGAACCTAAAACATGACTTTGTATTTTCCCATCAATTTGATTATGTAGTTTTGCTATTTATTACCTAGTTAATTTTGTAGTGATGTAATCATTTTTTAGTTCATTCTGCAAATTATATATGTTGTTGACTGGAGAAAATCTGGTATTTGTGGCGTTGCAGTATAAATCACAACATCGGGCAATAATTTGGTAATTTACCAGCTGAATAGTTGCCAAATATTTCATATTCCTACTTTATTTGTTTCTCACCCATTTTCTCCAGATCTTTTTGAAGTACATATCTGCTAATTATTTCCTTGTATGTTCAAATTTTAAGAAAATTATTTAATTCAAAATTAGAACTATCAGATTCTGTAGAAAGGTGTTATTACTGTTTTTACTTGTATTAATCATAATTCTTGTTCCAGCTGTGCTTCGACCATTCAGTAGCTTCATTATATAAATCATCAAATAATGGCAAAATATCGTTATTCAATTTAAAATCTTTTGCTTGATGATGATGATGATTATATTATAAATACTGAACCTGCAGTTGGCGATAATAGCAAAATTGCTTCTTATTTTTCGGAGTAAAGTATCAGACGTTTTGGTGTCATACAAATTGAAGATTCTAGACTTTCACGCAGGCGTTCGACTTCTCAGGTCAAATTGCAAAATAAGTTGCACCTTGAAGTAGGCCAGGTAGAGAAAGGCGAAAAATGGATGTTGCATAACGATGAGACAATATTGAATAAAATCCCAATCAGTTCTAAAATCAGAGAAATGTTACAATTAGGTGAAAGGTTGTAACAGCCTTTTAAAGAAAAGAATTAAATAATACTAATAATAATAATAATAATAATAACTTATTGCAACGCCTAATCTTTCAAAGCTCTAAGCGCTTTACATTATTAAATAACATATTCAAGAATATACAACGACAACATTACAAAACAAAAACATGTTCACAATAATTAAGGTGGTAAGCATTATTAAGTCTGTTCGTGTAGTCGAACAGTTGAGTTTTAATCTCTCTCTTTATATATATATATATATATATATATATATATATATATATATATATATATATATATATATATATATATATATATATATATATATATATATATGTATATATATATGTATATATATGTATGTGTCAGCGTGTGTGTGCATGTGTGTGTATGTATGTATGTAATGTATGTATGTGTGTGTGTATGTGTGTATGTATGTATGTATGAATGTATGTATGTATGTATGTATGTATGTATGTATGTATTAATGCATGTATGTATGTATGTATGCATGTATGTATGTATGTATGTATGTATGTATGTATGTATGTATGTATGTATGTATGTATGTGTCTCTAGAAATTCAAAGTGCTTCACAGTATTATGTGCTGTATAATCTGACATTACGTCAACTCCTACTCTTCGGTATTGTTCTTAGTCATGTGACAAAGAATTTGCGATTTTGCGACGATTACTTTTCTTTTCTAGGTATGATTGTCTCCGTCCGGTTATCTCGGATACTCAAGTTTACTATTGAATTAAGCACTACATGATGTCATCTTGTTAAACCATTCGTAGCATCCCTGTCTCTTTCTAATGTGACTAGAATACATTTGACTCTCAGAATGAGACATGGAAGAGAAACCGAAGTCATATTTCCTCTAATGTCATGTTTGTGACTGACGAACATTCGACTAGAACTAAAAAGGTACTGCACTATAATCAAACATATCATTTCATTACGTTTTAAAAATCATTGAAATATCTATTGTTTTAGAATAATTTCTGGGATATTTGAATATAGAACTAGAAAATCGTTCAGTTCCCATTGGCTCATACTGTTGCTTACGTTCCATTAATCGATATCACGCCATTGTATTGGAGTGATGACTGTAACGTTATTAAGTAATAATGACAACGAGCATGAAGATCTTTAAAATATTTCCGGTGGTTTTTAAAATTTAATATGCTACATAAAATGTTGAAGATGTCAAACATAAGTAAAAATGTTGGATGAAACACAAGTCAGTATTGCCATTGAAGAAAATTAAATTATTTTTAAAAACTTTTAAAAAAAATCTTTTCAATATCAGTGGAGAGCATCCAATGGAAACCTCAGTCTCCCAGTTAAGTTATTTTTCTTTTAGTTGGAAGTGCCTCACAAATACAGAATGGTGTAATATAATTATTCGCAATCATTTCCTTGTCTTGGTGCCAACCTGATCATAAATTCAATTAGACACACGACCAGTGAATCCAATAATATACAATGAATCAACGAGAGCAAACAGGAATGCTCAGTTAATAAGGCTTCTTATTGCCTCCTATAATGTCACATGGGGTATATGCTATTTTTTACGTCTACTTTTATAGCTTTCTAAGAATTAAGTGATTTTTTGTTTGATTTTGAGGAGTCGGCGTTTGGAAGCTATTCATCAAACCGAGCATTTGACCAATTTATAGGAGCAGACGTCATAATGTGCTGTATTAACGTACTTTATGTTAGCTTGGATTGATTTCGTACAATGGACCCTCCCTAATATCTTAACATAACGAAACACTGGGATGTTGTAAGAAACGAGTCTTTGGTCATTTGAGATAGATATGGTTAATTCCATGCATTATGTGTTTGGGTCATGTTTGGTCGCACGTAGTATAAAATATCACTCTGAGGCTTGGAAAAGCCTACTTATAAGCCCTATGAATGTACACGAAGAAAACCATGAAAAGACGAAATTATAGTCTCGTTTATATGTGACTGTTAGTTGATTAGATGAAAATCATTTGTGTTGTTAGCGTTTAACTACCCTTCAGAAGAGAACGACTATTGGCTTAATGTGTGTCTAAATCGAGGAAGCATTGACCTCAAGACAGCTAGATGCAGGTATTGTTTGATTTCCTCAATAGTAAAGTGCTGAATGAACCATGGCATGTTTTATTATTGTTCTTATCTTTCAATGATATGTGGTTCATTTAAAAGCATACACGTATTTTTATAGATTCTTTTAAAAAATGACATCAGCAACAAAAAAAAACTAATTTATAACTTTAAAATATTCTCATTCGTTTTTAGTTTAATCAAATCTATAAAAATAGCCTCTTGTACTACGCTAGAACTCCTGTATGTATACTGCTAATATGTACACCATGTTTAATACAGATGTCTCAAACGAGTTATAGCTTCTCCCGGGAAACTCAACTGTGGATAATGGAAGTGTCGATGAACAGTAAAACTAATACAAATTGAGAATACCTAAAGTTATCTCTGAAAGACTAGTCCAATACGTGTACCAAACTTCACAGAGAACCTCTCAACAGTTTGAGAGTTGTGTACTGGAAACGACACTATTTTCAAAGCAAACAATTGAAAGTAGTTGCATGTAGCTCTTTGGATGATAATGGGTCATTACCATTAGCCGATAGGTGTACATTGTGGGTCTCTTGGGGATCATAGGAAAATCCTGTGTTGCTATGTCTATTAACATGAAAATGATAACATAGGGACAAATATGTTTATGGGGATAAAATGTTTATAGGGACAATGGGAAATATAATGTTAAAATGGCTTAGGGAAAACGGTTCAACAGTTCATGGGGACAAGGAAAAATGCAATGTTAAACTTTTGATTAGCAAACCAGCGCACACCTTTACAATCAAAACACACACCCTACACAAGCCATCGCTCACTTTTTCTATTACAATCCAACTCCCACCACTCATTTTGTTAAAAGGGCATAACATATTGATTCAGCTATTACGTATTACATATATAAACATACCGTCAACCACAAGTGTAGCAGTGGTTATCGACATACTTCTATACCCGTAAATACAAAAACTCTATCACAAGAAAGACAAAAGGTGTAAAACGCGTTTTACTTTTTAGTTGTTAACAACAAAGACATACATCCAGATTGGACGACACAGTCTTCTAAATTTATCTTGGATTTTCATCCAATTCTTATTCAATCTATCAAATTCTCTTTCTCTTCTCCTTATTTCCTCTTGCTTCTTCTCCCTCACTCACTTGTTTGTCTCCTCTCCTCCGATGGTAAGGGAGTGTTTATAGGGAAGCTACTACATCCACGCAAAGACACTATTCACGCATAAACACACTATACCCAGCTGACACATATGCTATAAGAAAGGATTTTAAAGAGATTTTGATGGGAAAGACAGAGACATACACAAACACACAAACACAAACATAAAACACAGCATTTAGAAATAAACGATTAGTATATATACTAGGTCATGTGTCATTTTCAAGAAGATGTGGTTCTCTTCTCCGCCTTCTTTTGGATCAAGTGATGTCTCACTCGAAGCATGCATACCAGAGTTTCACTTAATCTTGCTATTCTGCTCACTATAGCTATTGACGAGTCAGCGATGAGTAGCCAGACGGATTGACTCACTGACTGACTGATCTTTAATTAAAGTCATTTTCGCCCATTAAGGCATGTACGACTTGTTAATGCCTACATATGGACTTTTTGATGTATCGTATGGGAGGGAGTTAGAGCCACACTGAGAATTCATGTGTGCACCGCAAACTTGTTAATTGTCATGTACGGCTGACTCAAGGGGGAAGAGAGGGCAATAAAGCCGCACCGACATCACCTAAACATACTTTAGATAGTTAATTTTGTCCATCGGCTGTTGGTTGTACTTTATGATAATATTTGTCAACATGTTGACATGGCATTTTGACCTTGGAAAGCTCTGGAAGCGAGCTAATAACCCACATCCTGGTCAATTTATTGCGTCTTAAGTTTTTATATAAAGTTCTGATCAACAAAATTATTTATTCCCATCTTATGACCAGTCTCTGGTGTAATCATTTTTTAATGTGTTCAATCATAATTTAAAAGGAATTATTTATTCAAATTATTTATTGGAATTGCAAAGTGCTCCTTAACATTTGGACTAATACACCCTTTTGGGAATACTGAGGACGGATTCAAAGACATTCTGGATTATATAATTGTGATAAATCAAGACTATTGGTATATCAGCACATTCAAGATTATTGGTACATCAGCATATTCAAGAATGGAATTCATTCGGAAAGCTCTATACGCTTGGAAATATGACAGAACTTTTAGGATTATTTGGGGTTTAATTTACAATACTGAAAGTTCCTTTGAAATTTTGACTGTATTCTAGGAAAATACAATATTTGTTGAATTTTACTAAATATGATGGTTTTGCTTTTTCCGTTTAGTTTAAGATTAGAGCACTGTAAAGCTTCTTTCAACACATTTAAGTTGACTACTTGACTCGATCGATAGTTGAGTGTCATCTTTGTCGTTGCTGTTGCATTGAATTACTACATGTCTGTAACTGTTTTGCTATTGGCAATTGTTGATGGCCGTTGTTTGCGTAACTTACAATAGTCTCCTGTGTGCTCTTTGGAGCATACACGTAAAGGTCTCTATCTCCTAAATGCTCAAAGGTACCATCCACGTTTTAACGGGTATTGGCTGCCACGTGGTTTCATTTCCAAACGTGTTAGGGGGTGGTGTGTGGTTGGGTTGTGTGCATAGTCTGTCGCGTCTGCAAAATTTATCAAGATGAAATCTTAACGGACGATTTCCAAATATTTCTTGTATTTTCCTATCTCACCCACTGGGTGAAAGTAGCGAACTGGAACATCCAGTATCAAGAGCATAAAACAATTCGACACTCATCCTTGTTTCTGTCAAAGGACACTCACCCTTGTTCCTGTCAAAGGACACTCACCCTTGTTTCTGTCAAAGACCTTTCTTCCTCTTTGTGGCAACAAAGTTGGTTATGACATGTTTCAGCACACGTACGACATAAGGGAAACAAGTTTCCCTTGGCAATAATGTGGTACGACAGGATGGTCCAAGTGGATTGTCGGTAAGACTTTGCATTTCATCATTCCTTCGTACTGAGGAATGTATTCCACGTCAATGTGTTTTGTCAACATTTATGGGTGCCCAGTAGAACATCAAGCATATATGTACAGGCAAGGATACAAAGAACACAAGTCGATGTATTTGATTACTTTTACTTGAGATTCTTCCACGTCGTACAACACGTGTTTTGCGTTGGTTCGACCTTGAAACAAACCGTCGCGTGGATTCAAAGGTTAAATATCCATCTCGTGGTGACTTTCAGCAATGCATCTAAGCTCTGGGTGGGTTTTGAAACGTCGATATTAATTTAACCGTGTTCCCACGTGTCTATCACTTGGTATCCTTATCTTTCTAACCTCAGATTTTTTAGTATGTTTGCTCTTACAACTGCTGTGAAATGGTCTTTCAGTGCTTCGTTGAGAGAAACGCTTGCTGTTTCCGTGAAATAAAGGACCACTGGAATTCTACTACGACATGTGGATTTTCTAAATCCTAGCCATACACAGAGCGATTTGCAATTTTCCTTTCTGCACATTTCTTAATGATGATAATCATGAATATATTTACTCTCTGAGAAATCTGGTCCTCAAAACGGGAGAGCTCCACTAATGACTTGAGGGTATTCGTGGAACGTATAAAGATGAGCCAACATGTCCTGCAGTTTTTGCGCTTCAGACATGCCACAAATAGTCGCTTTTGAAATGAATGCCTACTGCAAAAGGCATTCTGGTACTTTTTGTTGTCTAGTTCTGTTCCATATTCGAATGCTCTCCCGTTCTCTTTTCCATTTCGTGGCATCATTTTCTTCTGGGCACACGTGCATACCATGACGATGGCACGGGCTAGGCACATCTGGTCTTTTTCATTGTCAGTTTGGACGATACCGCGTTTATGGTACTGCGAATGTCACCCACCAATAACACTTTAATACGTCCACTATCGCACATTAAACATATATTAAGCGAGGAACTGTTTCTCCATCGGTGATGTTAAAAAGCGTTATTGGATTGTTGGACGTTTGAATTTAGTCCATGACGTTGGATTGTGTTAATTCTGCCGGTGTTCTAAACGAACAGGAGAGTTCAAAATGTAAAGAATGAAGAGTCTCAAACGACTGTCATGTTTATCTTGGCGTTGTCTTTTAAGTATTTTTAAACAAGGAATCCCACGAAACCTGCTACCGACTTTAACACTTTAAATTTCCATGTGTAGATGTAAGCACTATTTACAAACTTTCTGGACCCTCTTTGTCTCAAGGCAGAAGCTGAAGATGTTAGTTCTGGCACACACATGTCATCATTGGTATCACTGGCATGCACTTGCACTTCAATTAGCGCGAGTGGCATGCACTTCAATTAGTGTATAGTACGCTTCTTTGTTTCTTATTATGGAGTCTTCTCAGAAAAGTGTGATCGTTTCATCTTGATTCGAAAATTTGATATGACTAAGACTATGAAGACGAACACGGAAGAATCAAAACAGATTGCCCGTCTCGTCAGAGATTTTCAGAGATTCATTCAAAAGTGTACTTCAGATAAACTTAAGGACTAAACATCTAAAGTTAAAAGTAAAAATAAATGATATATCTTTCAAAAGAAAGGAAATAGCGCTTCAGAATGTCCACAACGTCAAAGAAAATGAGAGACAGGGGATGAGTGATAAAGAGCATTATTCAGAAACAGAAGAAGAACCGATTCAAGCAAATAAATGCAAGAAGATAAGAATTCTAGACGATTTGAACAATTAAAAAAAATACCAGTGAAGAAATAAAGATACAGACGGTGAAGGAAAGAACGATAAAAAATGGACTTCTGTGATGTTTTTTTAATTTCGCTGTGATTCTTGTTCAAGGAGAAGATACCAAAATACGCAAAACTCTTTGTCGTGATTGGTTTATCTTATAAATAATAATCTTCGTCTCACTCATACATTCACACCATCGAACCATGAACAAAGGGATTTAAATATTACCTGACCTGGCAATTATTGAGCGTTTCTAACAGATATAGGAAGCCCTAAAAAGGACGTTAGGTGATCTTGTTCTGAATTATAAAAACGTATGAGGTTAGCTAAATAAGTTTGATGTTGAGTTGTGCATTTTTCGAGTCAGAAGACGACCATTACAACACTGTTTAGGTCTCTGTGAGTACGCGAACTGTCTATAGACCACTGGACGGGAGATCCTGTTTGGTTTGGATTGAACACTAGAGGACTTCCGGTTCTACGCTGCCTCTGCAATTCCTCTCCTTTCAAAGGCTGTAGCTCCAATATGGACGATCATATGTGAAAAATTCCCATGACGCAAGGTAAATGTTGAAGTATTTCAGGGATGACTTAAGGGGATGTTTGAAGCGTTTCTTCTAACAACTCTGAAGTCGCCGCCCCTCCTTCAGCTCGCCGTAGAAACTCAATTTTGTAGACACTCTTCTAGCATCCCGGTGACACGGGCTGCCCAGTTCAGTTGTCATTTCATCAGCAGAGTGTTGAAGCTTGGAATGCTTGCTATGTCTTGCAAGCGCACAACACGGTTGGCAACACAGACTTTTCCGTTACCGCACATTTATACGTGTCTGCCAATTGCAACTCTTGCTTTATCAATTCTGACATTGGTTTCATCATCGATGTTGACTGCACATGACAGTGCACTGCAGAGATAAGTGAACTCCATCGACACTAGCGTTGACCATTCACTTCAGTGGTAATCTATATATAAGACTTACCGGGTGCAGTTTGGCGCATCATCTCTGTCTCCTTGACACTGAATTTGAGACCGAAATTGTCACAAGCTGAAGAGAGATATTCCATACCGTACTGCGTGTCAGATGCAGATTTGGCAATCTAGGAACAGTCATAAGCAATTAGGAGATGACCAACAGCCCCTTCCTGTAGTTGCGTCTTCGCCTGTAGTCTCCTCAAAGCTTGCCGACAGTCCGGTATCTAATCTCTATCACAATGTCATTGTCATTAGTAAGCATGGTGGAAACCATCGCATTGAAAAGGGCTGGCGCCAATGTACAACCCTGCATGGCTACATTGGTGAATGATAATGGTTTCGTTGACTCGCCGTCGTTAAAGTCCGCTGAAATTTGAGAAGTCAATGCATCGACGCCACTTATGTTTACCATCTTTGGTTAACGAAACCTAACTGTCCTTTTCATGGCCACACATCTCTTTGAAAAGCGAGTTACTATTCTTATTTGCCAAAATGTTTTATGTTTGTGTTTATGGATGTATCTGCTTTTTACCTACAAAAAAAAGCTAAAACGTAAATGTTTTATCCTTTGTGTGATACTGTTCGATTGTGGGAGTTACAGTATATGTATGTCTATCAACACTTTCGACCCTTTTCGTTGGATTGTAGGGATATGTGCTGGAGTGTAATAAAAATGTAAGTGATGGATTGTAAGGTGTGTGTTTGGAAGGTAGAGGTATGTGCTAGATTGTAGATCAGAATTTTAACATCATATTTTCCCTTGTCCCAAGAAACTGTCGACCCTTTTAACCCTGAACAATTTTAACACTACATTTTCCCTTAGTCACAACAAACACTTTTGTCCCTATAATACCATTTTCATGTTAAATCTATGGACAATTTCATGCTTTCAGAATGTAAATCAATGGGTAATGTTAATGTCACATTGCTCCCGTAGAGCCACATACAGCTACTGCCGAATTACGAACATACTAACAAGCATACCTATATAGCAATGTTTAAATATCCCATCCACCACGTAAAAGATACCGGAGGACGGAAGAGAATAAAACATACAAATGCAGTAACCGTATAAGCGATCAAAATTGGTGATTTAGATGGATCGTTTCGAGCAACAGTGTCGAATGAATTAAGCTCTTTTCTCTAAAGATTTTTATACATCTGATTTCGTAGTTAATACAAGCTGGGACTTTTTGTTTTACGAAAAACTATAGAACGCTTTCATATTCAGTGATCCTTCTGTTGTAAGTGAAACGAAGTGGAGTGATTTTATTTTATTATGGATTTGTATACTGCAACGGAGTGAGACTTTTACTATGTTAATCCTTGGCAATAAAAAGGAACGTATAATCCTTTTCCTTGACATAATTTGTTTTCGAATTACCAGCTTTTAACTTGACATAATTAATTTCAAATTACCAGCCTTTTCACTTGACATAATTAGTTTCCAATTACCAGCCTTTTCCCTTGACATAATTAGTTTTGAATTACCAGCCTTTTCCATGATAAAAATATATATTATTATCAAGACATAAACACCTTAATTCAAATGTCATTTTCAGACTTCTTACATTACATGTAAGTTCATTTAAAAATAACCGATGTTTCTGCTACTTATCTTAATTGGCGTCTTCCTAAATGTTACCTCAATTGACGTAAAAAGAGAGTTGATGTGAAGGGAAGGCGCAAGACATATCCATGAGGGAAACCACAAAAAAGATTATTTGAAGATGCATTACAAATAATATTGATCTGTACACGACAAAAACCACAAGAAAACACAGCTTGACCACAGACATGTTTACTTTGTTAAATTAGAGTATTTTAAAGATTATTTTTGGCCAAGATGAAGATAAATGCGAGTGGTTCACGTGGATTTTGAAAAATGATATTTTCAAAGCCCCACTTCCCTCATTAACATTTTCTCTTCTCAAGTTGTTTGCTTAACCACATGAGGGTCTTTCTGTCCAGACATTTAGAATGTTGTTTTTGAAAATTAATAATTAATGTTTGGTTATTTTACATCTGTTCTCACCTCTTGCTTCCTTAGTCATTATGAAGTATTGATTTCAGTCATTAAAATGTCCTGATAACAGGCGGATTGGACAGCAAGAACACTTTCTAAAGATGACAATTACTCCTCGAGTTAGTTGTTAGGACACGACAGATTCTGTGACAGTAATTATTCGATATTTGCATATAATTGTATTTTCCTCCTTCTGTTAAGAACAACAGCTAGTCTGGGTGCAACCATTTTTATTGATTTTCATTATGTCTTTGTTCTTTTGTCATAACAGCCTTTCAGATAGGCTTTTTTGAAACTATAAATAGATTTACATTGAATTTTCCCTTTTGAGTTCATCTTGAAAATGATATTTAAAATATATCCATATTTACCGATATTTCGATGAAACTGGTTTAATTAATATTTGGTGCAAAATTTGTGAATTTTATCCGCTCTAAGATAGTTGTTGACTGAATATGGTAAAGAGTATTGTTATATATATTTAAGTAGCATTGTTTGTTGTTTATTTTTGTTATTTTTAGCGTCATTATATGATATTGTAATGTAACATTATATGTTGAACTTAACCTTGTTCAAAGTCAAGGTTATTTTCTACTTAACCTGATTTATTGATTTTGTTTATTTGTTTATTCTGTAAACAACTAATACATACTAAAATATTCTCAATATGTATGGGTTTAATACCAGAATCACTATTAATCGAAATAAACATGTTTATTTGGGTCTGGGTCTAGGTTATTGGATTCCCCTATAATTTACCTCGAGTATCTGACATAGTCCAGGTTATAAATGATAATTTCAGTAACATACTTTCTAATTACAACTACAATTTATTTTGTAAACATTAAGAAATGTCTAGAAGGTTGTTTCCATCAATTAAGAGGTTTTGTTTAGGAAAATGCTTATTGTGACCTTGGGTTAAGTGGAGGATTATATAATCTTTTCAATGGAAAGATTATTAATTCGTGCTTTAAGATCTTGCAAAGTCAATTTGTAATATTGTTTTGTCCAGAAGATCATTTGGGATGGAATTTATTTTTTCGAATTATTCAGTTCAAATTATTTTTCTCTGGAAATACTATTTTTGGACAGATACATTGACTGGTAAATTAAAACCTGGATTGATATTACTGTGTTACAATAAAGACTTGTCATATCAGCACCTTACGAGCCATCACAGAAACGTCAATACTTTCAGCCTTGGATTTAGTATGGATTTTTACTAACGTTTATTCAGAACTTTTATTAATAGGACTATATCTGTAACTCAAGGATTGTTTTGGGATTCAATTCGCAATACCGTAAGTTCTTTTGTTCTCCATTTTCATCTTGTCTTCAGAGGAAATAAGTTATTTGTTGCAATTTACAAAGGTTGTTGCTTTTTACTCTTTTTGTCATTTATTTTAAGAGCATTAACTCGTAACAATATTAATTTTTCATGGTTACTGAGAGTATTCGTCATGGTTATGAGAATATTAATTTTTCATGGTTACTGAGAGTATTAAGTTGTCATGGTTACTGAGAATATTAATTTTTCATGGTTACTGAGAGTATTAATTCGTCATGGTTACTGAGAATATTAATTTTTCATGGTTATTGAGAGTATTAATTCGTCATGGTTACTGAGAATATTAATTTTTCATGGTTGCTGAGAATGTTAAATTGTTTTGTTTACTGAGAATATTAATTTTGCATGGTTACTGAGAGTAATAATTCGTCATGGTTACTGAGAATATTAATTTTTCATGGTTATTGAGAGTATTAATTCGTCATGGTTACTGAGAATATTAATTTTTCATGGTTACTGAGAATATTAATTTGTCATGGTTGCTGAGAATATTAAGTTGTTTTGTTTACTGAGAATATTAATTTTTCATGGTTACTGAGAGTATTAATTTGTCATGGTTACTGAGAATATTAATTTTTCATGGTTATTGAGAGTATTAATTCGTCATGGTTACTGAGAATATTAATTTTTCATGGTTATTGAGAGTATTAATTAGTCATGATTACTGAAAATATTAATTTTTCATGGTTGCTGAGAATGTTAAATTGTTTTGTTTACTGATAATATTAATTTTTCATGGTTATTGAGAGTATTAATTCGTCATGGTTACTGAGAATATTAATTTTTCATGGTTACTGAGAATATCAATTTGTCATGGTTGCTGAGAATGTTAAATTGTTTTGTTTACTGAGAATATTAATTTGTCAAATCAGCAGCAATCCTCTATATCGAATATTTTCTGTCATAAATTCAAATCAGCAGCTATACTCTATATAGAACATTCTTCAACATAAATGCAGTTGTGAGTTGTACAGTTCTCTCAGATTTCGGAGAAGGGTTGACATGGGTTGGAGCTTTCATAAACTACAGATGTAAGTTAGTCCTCTCCTTACTACAGACAATCTTGCCAATTGTTTGACCATAGTCCTTGAGAAGATTAGCTAATCTACTCATTCAGACGGATAAAATCCTACATTTGCCAAGATTTTAGAATATAAATGTTGATGTTTGTGAAACTCTAATGCAATGTTTTCACAGATGCTCTTGCTAGTTTCCTTGTTTCCTTCCAAAAACTCTCTGAGCTAAAACGCAAACACCTGCATTTACATTTGGCCAAAGTCAGAAAAAAAACCTTTGTTACATTTCTTATATCTTCTTACCTTTGGTACTATGCACTTTTCAGCTGTTTCATTAACACAAATGTCATATGATATATTCAAAGGTATGTCATTTTCTATTGATCTCCCTTTGTCAAAATTAATAAAACTATTCAAATATGTAAATAGTTCATTTATGAAGATGATTCTTTAATATACATTAGATGTTCATAGAGATCCTTCGTTTTGAGTTCATGACAAAGTCACCATGAGTTTGAAAACATGATGTGACTAGCTTCCACTGCACTACTACTGCTACTACTACTACCAACAGTCGAGAAATGAGAGTAACCAAAGTCTTTCGAAAGACGAAAGATACCCTCCCATCATATATACGTTTATTGCATAGGAAAATAATTTTGATCAAAGTAATTCATTGTAGGTTCTGCAAGGAAAAACATGATGAAATGCTGCTTGACAATTGTATTGCTAGTAAATATGCAAAGTCGGGAATGACGTGTGGGTTTCAAACTTGAATGCCTATAAAACCAACACAAACCTAAACAACAATAGACCTCTGTATATGACAGCTGGCATCGCCATCGTTTGAACCTATTTGCTTTGTAGATAACATTTTGATGTAGGACCGTCTATAGGTGGTAAGACACGCATTTGATTCCACCTCTTTGTTACAATTTATCTGTTATTATTATATCATAGCATTAAAAAGAAACCAAGCAGTCGTGCATATGAAAGTTAAATCAAGTCCAAAATATTACAATGTAACGCTATACCTCAAGGCACGATCTCGTCTATGTTCGAAGTTGATGACTTGAATACAAATTCAACAATCCATTTTGTTAGTGGTTGCTTGTCTTCTGTCAAAAGGTTTCTGACACTTTCCCGTTGAACAGCAAGAAACCACAAATTAACAAGCAAGTTGATTACAAAACCTTCTCGGATTACATAGTCAGTCAATGTGTAACCGCAATTTATTGCAGAATCATATCTAAATCCCGAGACAGATTGCACGCGCGGTAACAATGTGTCATTTGTAGCACGTGAAGGTTCCGCTTCGTTACAGAGTGAAGCATAATTTAGTAAAACAGGCATCTTTAAGCAAATGAAGGTTGTAAAAAGGATCTTGCCCCCCCCCCCCTTCCAAGCTAAGACAATGTTAACTTAAATCCATTCCCTATTCAATCATGTCTTTTGCATAGTGGCTATTTATCTTGGAAAAACATTGCGTATGAGCCAGTTTTGTGGAACAAACAATTTGTTTTAAAACATGTGCATGGTACTCACACTTTAGCTGAATCGAATGTTTCGAGTGACAAGCTATGGATCCCCCGTATGCAATGAAGAACATTCTTAAAAATTATCTTTAAAAAAAGACAGAAGTTATTAATCTGTTAAGATTGCCTTTCAAAACAATGTTAGAGAATCTGAGTTCGTCGTAAGACTTCAATGCTTACGTTAATGATTGTCAACAAAATTAATATGCTACCAGACCTCTATTGATACAAATAGCGCATACCTTCATAGCTATATGCTCAAGCACAATGTGTTTCGGACACACCTTCATTATTGTCTTATTTGTTCATGTACAATGTCTTTCGGACATAGTTTCGTGGTTATCTTATAGGTTCAAGTATAATGTTATTTAGGACACACCTACAGGGTTGTCGTATAGGTTCGAGTACAATGTGTTTAGGACACATCTACATCGTTGTCTTATCTGTTCAATTACAATGTGTTTAGGACATACTTTCATGTTTGTCTCATAGGTTCAAGCATGACGTATTTCGGACACACCTTCATGTTTGTCTTATAGGTTCATGTACAATGTATTTAGGACATATGCTGATGACTCTTCCTGAAATATGTCTCAATATATTTAAAACCGAATAAACGTAACAGGGACTATATTTTATGCTCGGGAAGATCATTTTTCCAACTAAACTTCAAAAATAGAGAATACTGAGCACTGAAATTAGAAATACCCACTTATATTTTTATATATTAGAAAAAGCAAACGTATTTAATGAATCACTTTCTCAAGAAATGATCGACAGGTGATATCTCAAGGGAGTCGCTTATAATTTTATATATTTGCAAATCAACTGATTTTTGCAAAATTATTTTTAATTTTGCAAAGTTGCATAGACAAAATGTTGGGAAACGTCTCTTCATTTTGAAAGTTATTCTATGAACTATACACAAAGAGAAGATAGTTATCCCCACAATAATATATAATCTACGTTATATTAAATTTAAATTCCCAGGTGTGTCAGCCGGATAAAGATGGCATTAAATGAAAACGAGGGTAGTCCCAGCCTTCACAGCTCTTGAAAAGTACATAAATTCTTCTGTTCCTCGTCGCATGAAACAATTATTTAAATATCATTCAAACTTTGAAAGGGAAAATGAAAGTAAAGTTGTCTATTTGAAAGAGAAAATGAAAGTAAAGTTGTCCATTTGAAATGGAAAACGAAAGTAAACTTGTACATTTGAAAGCGAAAATGAAAGTAAACTTGTCCATTTGAAAGGGAAAATAATAGTAAAGTTGCCCATTTGAAAGGGAAAATGAAAGTAAAGTTGTCCATGAAGTACTGTACTTATGTTACATACATATTTGTATTTTTGGAATGCGATTGTAAAATATAACTAATGTACAATTTGCGATTGTAAAATATAGATATTGAATGATTTGCTATCATAAAATACAGATATTGTACGATTTGCTATTATAAAACATAACTATATAGATTTTGAATGATTTGCGATTATAAAATATACATATTGTAGTATTTGCGACTGTATAATATAGATATTGTAGGATATGCGATTCTAAAATATAGATATTGTAGGATATGCGATTGTAAAATGTAGATATTGTAGGATATGCGATTGTAAAATATAGATATTGTAGGATATGCGATTGTAAAATGTAGATATTGTAGGATATGCGATTGTAAAATGTAGATATTGTAGGATATGCGATTGTAAAATATAGATATTGTACAAATTGAAGCATTTTATCGTTACAAAAGACTCCAGACTATACCAAACGAACCATAATTATCAAGGGTCATTACATCTGATCCAGTTACTTTACACATGTATATCGGTGATTATAATTTGTGTTTTAATTACATGACAACACTGTGAATGTGATTCTTTTGATCGGTTTCAACCTATCACTTTGTCTGATCTGACGTCCATACATTTATAGTTATACTTCTATCGATATCTCAATATTTCTATCGATATCTCAATACTTCTATCGGTATCTTTGCTTATCACTTTGTCTGACTTTACGTCCATACGGATATAATTACTTCTGTCGGTACGTATCTCAGCCTTTCACGTTGTCTGACTTTAAGTCCATACATTTATAGTTATACTTCTATCGATATCTCAATACTTCTGTCGGTATCTTAGCTTATCACTTTGTCTGACTTTATGTCCATAGGGATATAATTACTCCTGTCGGTACGTATCTCAGCCTATCACGTTGTCTGACTTTAAGTCCATACATTTATAGTTATATTTCTATCGGTATTTCTATATATCATTCTGTCTGGCTTTACGTACGTACGTCTGACCTAAGGCCCTAAATCTGAGTTTACATTCTTACATCTGAATTTAAGTCTATATATTTATAATTCACCTCCTTAACCTATACAAACTGAACAAATAACATACACGAGTATTCCCAACGAGTAGTAAATATTTAAAACATTTGTAAAATATTTATTTAACACACATCTTTTGTCTACCGAGCATTTTTTTCAGTGGCAAATGTAATGAATTCAAATGGATTTTTAGCTCCTTTTTGAATGACAGCGTTACATTTTGTTTCCTACCAATACCACATAAATCTGATTTTCTACAGAGAATGCTTTTAATAGCTATAAATTTATAGACTGTGCTACGTATTCCAGCTTTGTCGTTGACTTCTAAGCAGATCGATTCGATAGTGAATCCCCTTTATTCCATTTTGAACAGCAGGGCATGCGTACAATGATAATTTAATACACGCACACATGGTCGAAAAAAGTAGCGAACAGTTTCATAGATTTCAGCAGGTTCCACTTCATAATGGCATTGCGGTTCACTGCACATTTGCGTTAGGGCTTAACGAGAACATACTCGATTTAAACCCACAAGCATTTCCTAGACCTGTAGGTTAGAAGTGAGATTATAATTTTATGTTCATTTTCGTATGGCGTAATGAAAACAAATCAGTTTTAATTAATATGCATTTTCCAATACCTATAAGTTACAAGTTACGTTAGAATAATACTGTTTTTAAATTCGATTTGATGTCTGTGAAAGAAGAAAGGCATATAATTAGACCGCTGACCCCTGTAAACGAAAGCCTTATTTGTATTGTTTTGCTTTGAGATTTATGTCCATAGACGTACTTCTTTTTAAACATCAAATTAATATTACAGCTTTTGCATCATCCTTACATCAGAGTAATCAACACAGACTCTTTGCGACATTTGTGTTTCCAACGTATTCGAAACATTTCCTGTAGGAACGAGTAGCACAAAATCATCAGAAAATCATAAAAGTCCTACAAGGGCAATTTGTTACACTCGTCTTTCAAACATGCGTGCACTCAAGCTTTCAACACAAAGTAGGTTTTGGTAATATTCTTTATTTATTAGTCAACGAATGGTATATTATATGAAAACTAGAAAGTGTTGACACAAACCAAGATATTACTTTGATAAACATTAACACACAGCTGCGGCTTTCAAATTTCAAATTTGACCCAATACATAATTTATATGATCGTCAATTTTTTAAGTATAAAACTCGGTCATCCTACGAAACCGTAAGAAAAAAATGTCAAATTCATATTTGTTCTTTACCCTGAGGTCAAAAGGAAACAATTAAAGTCACGAAAAACATTTAAAGAATTTTGTACTTCACTTCGCCTTAAATCAAATTATCGTGTTTTTTGCTTGATTGCGTTGCCATGTCACATATTTTGAAAGCATTCATTTAATGCAATGTCGAATATATTTGGTCAAAGCTCGTGAGTGAATCTTAAACAACGAGAAGATATAC